>MBPM02000004.1:0-1200000 GCA_001695595.3 Plasmopara viticola | reverse complement strand
GCCGGTTGAGTAAATTCGACGCTCGATGTTTTAAACAGATTAGGCTCCGACAGCTCTGGTAGTGGTGCGTAGTGTGAGGTGTAAGCCGGAAAATTGGAGATTTGCACCTTCAAAGGAAGAAAAATAAAATCAACTTTCTGAGAAATCGACGCAGAGATGGTCAGCTAGGTGGCTTCAATCACGATTGAGTAAGGATGCGTGGCATTTGTACACTTTTATCTGGGCTAGAGCCTAGGCACTCACCCGTGAAGCAGCTCCATTGAATTTTTTTTGAGAATAATGAAATTACTGCTACGAGCAAAGTAACTTTCAGGCCTGATCGGCGCTCACATTTTCCTTTTTGCTAAATAAAAAGGCATGAGCTTCATAAAGATAATCGTTGATTCGATGAGTTGACAGCCTTCATAATCGAAAGCCACTCTTCGAACAAGACAAGGTGACTAAGTCGAGGCCTACCTCGCACTGAACTGTTTATATTGAAGGCCGCAAGGATAGAGAACACAAGTTAAAATGCTCAAATTTTCTTTCAGATGATAAACGTAGAGATTATCATTGGAGCCTCTTTGATCACGAGTGAGTAGACGTGAAGCCACAGACAAATTTACTCCTCCGTGTTGGCTTGGTTAGGCAGCTTTACATCTCATAGAATGGTCGGTCCAGTTCCATTGGACTTTTATGCGCTTGAGCAAAGCAATCTTTGCTGACTTAGTTGCGTTCATATGGGTTACCTGATTCGTTCTTGTTCCGAAGGCCGCCGACAAAAGATTTTGGCAGCATTGAGTTATAGTTTGTGATACATAAATCTTGACCGGATTCCTAAAATTTTGCGAATTGAACACTGCGGTCACGGATCAATCGGTGCCAACCGCCCATCCCGCACAACAAAGCTTGAATGGGTTATGCTCTCACCCTATTGTGCGTAAGGCCATTGATTATTACAGAGTTTCATTTAGACCATTTTTAGCGGATAATGAATTTTGGCGAGCAACACCGGCTTACCGATGCGCTAATATGACAATTTTATCGTGTGTAACATAGTTCGAGAGGTGCATAACATTAAGCCACCAACTTCGGGATACAAAGCTCCACAAGCAAGTCGCAAGACAAAGTGAGAAGCAAGTCGTACCAAATTTAGGCAATCAAGTTTCGCAAGCGATTAACGCAGATCTGTAAGGCATACTAGGCGGCACTTGACTACAGGTAGTTAGCAAGTATCATTAAGAGCAGATAGCATATTTCTGTTAAGAAATTAACGAGGACGTGATACGATAGCGACCACGCAATTAACAATTGGCCTCGAAGAAAAACGGGCGGTTGAGTAGGTCGTTGGTCCACGGCAGGTGCGGTCCAGCTGGAGGCACTAACAAAGGTGCTAAGGCTAATTAATCTTGAGGAACTTGAAGTTACTGAGTTCTTGGTGAAGTTTAATATGCAGAGGGGGTGTTCGTAAAGGTAAAAAGCCCTATCGAGAAAAAAAGTCATCTATTCAAAAAAAAGACGAAGATGGTATGACTTGGATAAGCCGGCATGTTCCATCATGCAGCGGGCGCATTCCACAAGCGTACGGTTCAATTGTTCGGCTACCCCATTCAGCTGAGGAGTGTACGAAGGCGTAAATTTTTGATTAATGCCACGTTTTGCACAAAACTTGGTCATCAAACCAGAAGTATATTCGCCACCATAGTCACATCGAAGTGTCTTGACACGCTTGTTTGTCTGCGTTTCGGCCAATGCAACGAATTTGACAAACTTGTCGGCCACCTCAGATTTGCTTATCCAGCAGATAAAAGACGCAAAAATGCGATTTTTCGTCGATAAATGTGACGAAATAGCGATTGCCGCCGAATGTCGGTGTAAAAGCCGAAATATCTCCATTCATCGCACAGATTAGTTCGAAAGCCAAATTGAAAAAGGCACCGGATCCATACTTATAACAAGCTCGACGGTGCAACGGTACCTGCTCTCACGTGCAGATGGATGCATTTAAGCTTAACTTTGTAAGCTAAGTTTACCCCTCCAATCGGTTGGTACGCCTTAATATACTATGAGAGTATTTAGTGATGTTACAAGCGCTACAAAGCCCCAAGGTGCTGGCAAAGCGTATGGTCACAGGAACATTTTAACCATGTTGAGGATTTCCACCGACGATATATTTGTCAATAGCTTTTCTCGAGGGAGATATTTGAAGCTGAAAGCGTATTGAGTTTATAAAGGCAGATTTTTGACCATCAAACGTTATGTCAGTTGTCGACAACAGTAGCTTTGCGATGGAGAGAGGTATAGAGATCGTGCAGACCTCATGGAAGTAAAAACCGTCTCAGCTTGGCCTATTTCACGTTTCCAAAACATTCAAAAGAGGCCCCTAGCTGGTTGAACAAGTATATTCCTGGCTTTGCGGGCCTTGCAAGCCATCAGCAGGATTCAGTTCTGGCTCTGTCGAACAAAAAAAGGCTGAATAGCTCGTTTGTGGTGCTTCAGTCATTGGCATCGGTTGCGCGTTATAGCACATTGATGATACCCGACATAAATAAGTCTCCTCGCTATAATTTAAGCAACTTAGCGCTGTCGGATTTATTTCTCTCATGACAAGAATAAGGCACGTACTGGTAAAGTTTCAAGAGTATCTTGTAGGCTCTAAGTACTGTGTGTTTTATCATCTTGGGCTCAAAGCCCTTTGTGGTGTATTATTCTGGTCTTAAAGTCCTTGTGTGGCCTATATACACCATCCTTACCAGAGAGCAACATTATTTACACATCAAGAGCTCCGAGGAAGTGTATGATGGTTGGCATACATAACCTCTATATAACCTTGTTCATTGAACAGGATTAAAGCTACATAGACAACCAAGCTTATCGATTATAAAAAAAAAGTCAGTACTGAATATTTTATACGGTTTCTCATAGCAAATAAAGATGCTTAACATAACAGCAATAGTAATTGCATCGCTATGAGCAGGTAGACTGCTTTATCTTTGAGTGGATCGTGCAATTCATATCACCAAACGACAAGGAGCTGAAGTACACTGTGCTTCTGTAGGCTCATGACATTTTTCTTAGCGCTCATTCAGATTTTTTTCTTTTCGCAACACATTGGTAGCCCTATTTATGCAAAAGAATGGTCAAATGTGCGAGAAACTTGAGACATGCTAGCGTGTCATGCTCGCGACTCATAGGTCAGCTCCTGAACTGGACCATCCAATTTCAGCATAGTGTTGAAAGTCCATGTCGATATTTTTCTCTTCAATTTGCCACAGATTAGTGCCAACACGGGCATAGTAGTGTTGGTATGTCGCAGAAGCAAGATGGGAAATATGGCAAAATTATCGAGCAGTATATTCGAGGATTAAACATCGAGTCGGTGTTTGAATGCAGTCTATAATTCTCATTTTCTTTTGGAATTTCAGTGTCAGATAGAGACCCCTGCTGCCGCTCCATTTCTGCCGACAATACCCATATATTGCGGAAGTTGAATCGAAAAAAAAGTCTTGTGACAGTTGAAAAATTATCGATGTCTAACCTGACTATCTGCAATAGATTGCTAGACCGAAAGGTTCTACAAGGCACATTGCGCAGTATGTGCACTAATGTCCCTTAGTACCAACTTCGTATGGTAAAGTTCAGGCTCATAAATGCGATTCATGACTTAAGGGGCTATACACTTTTCAATGTAATTAAGGCACCGTGCCAACTCTCTTAATTGCGAATGTTTCTAGATAGTCCTCCTTCGTGTCGTCATTATACATCGTTGAGCTGTGGCTACAAGATATAGGATCTTTAATATTCCTCTGGGTGACCTGGGTACGATCCTTTGGTCGTGGTAGTGTTCACTCTTCCGTCGCTGTATCGAACAGTTCACAAAAAGTGTGAGCTGACGGCTAGTCAGAAATTATCATTTATTGTTGAAAGAAATTGTTCGTCAAATATATGGGCACGGAGAACTACAAAGTTGATGGTCTCGTATTTTTCTGGCTTTGAATTGTTTAAAAGCTCACGATTAGTGGAACCATCAACCAAACCGTTTAGTTTAGCCGTGTGTGCACCTTTGACTAAAAATGTGGCCCCTTACGTGTGTCGAAAAAAGTGTTTTTCATACAAGCACTATGCTTATATCTCTCAGCACTTGATTGGAGAAGGCTACAACTTTTATGCCATAAGGGACAAAAATGTATACCTGACATTTAAGAGTACATAATCCGAGATTTTAAATGACGCGTTAGAAGTACTCCACTTAAATATATAAGCTGACATTGCACTATTTGGCTTGTGTACGCTTAAATCAATTTATAAAATGCAGCATAATGAGTAAAAACACCATACAGCGATTTGTGCTTCCAGCCTAAGTTTCCATAGGAGCCTCATAGAATACAAAGTTATTAGCAAATTTGATGTCGCAATTTTTTGTGTACACCGTAAAAAGAGTTCTTTTTTCGAGATGATTTCATATAAATATTTTGTTAAGCTGAAAAACGCTTCGTCCTTTCGGAATTTGATAAACAAGCTCTCTTACTTTTTGATAACCGATCGAGTTCGGTCTGAATCGTTGTGCAGGGCAACAACAACGCTGTTCGGACATCTCTGTTTTATCGCTTGACTACAGTATCAAGCGATGAAATGAAGAAATGGTGGTGACCACAATACCCTGTCGTAATTATTCATTTCGCGTAAAAATAGCTACAGGAAAGTTGTCGATATATAGCCGACGTTATAAGAGCTATAACTTGCAGTAGGAGACAGTTTAATTTTTTTTGCTGAGCACACCTGCCAAGGTAAATTATTGTTTTTATCGGAGTTGAAGTTGTTTAAATCTGAAAGAAGGCACATATTGTCGTGCAGTAAAAAAGATGATATGTTTGAGAGTAAGCCCGTGAGGTGCGATCGAATATATGTTCAAATTTGAGGTGCAGAATAACCTGTTATTCCCAGCAAGTGCAGTCAAAGTAATTGATTTTCTTACAATGCTCTGTACGTCACCTCATTTGCCATTTTGCGCCATACGATCGCATGCAGCTCTGACAATCACTTTATTTACTTGGGATTATGTTCTCAATGCTAGAGATAGCTGCAATAAAGCCGATACAACACGCTATACCTCTGGTTGAGGATGCACAGACGACATGTCATAGCTGCTTAAGTCTCCGCTATTCTTGACTTGACATAGCATGCACCGTCTGAGCCTTAATTGGTCTTGAATTAAATCATGCGTATAACAGGACCTATGCTACACGAACAACGTTTTGTCATTAAAGACTCGCACTCTTCAAGCAACGACATTCCCAGGATCAAGTCATACCTATCCACGTCTTGGAAATTAAAAGACTCTGTGCTGCCAAAAGTTCCAGACTTCAAAGCTTGTTTATCTATATCAAAGCTTGTTTACCTATTTTGGAACAGTAAAATCTCTTTGTTTACGAGTCGGACTGAAACTGGCTATACTTCTAACTTCTTTGCTTTGACTTAAGCACTTGGAGCTGAAAACCAAATGCCGTCTGCCTTACGTCAATAAATGCATCGATTACTTAGTACGTGAATGAGCTAAAAGTTATCAAATGGCCGTCTTACGGGTCACGTTAGGTTGTGATAATGCTTACAGGGAATGTAATAAAAATTATAGAAAATTTGATAGCATGACAGCGAAGATAGTTCATCGGTGAGAAAGAGAAGAGATGTAAGTCTATCTTACAATACTCGTTTGCGTTTGCATTACAGTTAATCACATTCGTAACAAGCTAGATACATTATTTAAGCTTGTAATATTGTTTACTGGCGCTCTCATGTTTGATTTAAATTAAAGAAGATAAGAACTTCATTATTTGTTTCCGTTACGGTGGGGAAGTCGATTCGTAATTCCTACATCTACTAAAGATCATATTTGTCAATGTTATGGCGTGAATTTTTGTGTGAAATATCACAAAGCCAGACAAATCTCGAACAAAAGAAAACCTAAACAAGTAGTTAAATTTCAAACAAAAAGGCTTGAGATTATGACAATGCTGACTAAAATGTGGACGGAAACGTCACCAAAAATTATATAGACCTTAGTCGTGTAGCGAAAATTGTTGACATGTACTTAATAATGTTAAAGGTAAATAATCAATGCTGTGATACCCTACGCAAATATTCCTATGGCAACAATAAAAAAAACTATTAGTCGTAATTTCTTCAGTTCGTTAATGCAACACCTTGCGCACTGATTTTCCTTAAGGCCACCACATGAACTGTGTCACCTCCATCGTCAAACATAGCAACATAAGTCGGGTGGCCATCGTCCGTTCCACCGCACGAGGCCGGCAAGCAAAATGGCGACAGCTTTGAATGAAATTGGCAGCACGATACTAGTGTGCCCAGACATTTTCAACGAGATCGAAGCCTGCTTTATATCCTTGCTATGAGAATTTTTTTTTTTAGCTAAATGGACGTTTGAGCTTGCAATTTTACTGAAGTTGTTGCTCAATCATTAAACGTATCAATACACTATTAATTATAGATTAGTTTACAGAAATTCACTTTTGATTGCACGGTTTGTTTTACTACCTTAGTTTCCCTTGCATTGCTAGTATGTACTAAAGATTATAATATTGTAACTTCAGTCTTTGCAGCTCTACGACAACGTGCGCTAGTACCTATCGATGACCTACTTTTGAGATGGAGAACCACTTGTGAGCACCAGGTTTTGCTTTAACTAACAAAAAATATTTTGATACCCAAGACCTTCTAGAATTGTTGTTGCGGCTCGCACCGTGTTGAGCGCTTAAATGGTCTATTTTGCGTTATATTCGATGTTGCGTCTTGAACAAGTGGTATCCTTCGTCGAGCGTGGGCATCCACTTTACGAAGTCTTGAGCGTTCCTTAAGGTCTACTTTTGCTCACCCACGGCGCCAAAAGCGGTGGTAAGGTGAGCAGCGAAATTACTGAGATAGTCTGTGACATTTTTCACCTGATGAGGTTTATATTCTTACGGAATTGACGCACCTTCCCAATCGATAGCTCGGTAGAAGCTCTTGATATTAAATTCTTCGCCACCGAACCTGATAGATCAAATAATGTAAGAAGAGAAGATCAGCCATTGGCTTACATGCTTAAAATAGAATCACGCGTATCAAAAGTAATTGTCTAGGTCGCAAATGATAAAGGACGGAAATTTCCTGTTGTAATATCTCCACATGGAAACAAAAGAAAACTGGTGCTATCAATAAATTCCAGCAGTAAGGGCTTCTTATAATGGCATTTGGAACGTATCGAGCAACAAGCACAGCTTATCGGTGGAACGCCATACTATTTTTTTTAGATCTCGGGAAAGCTCGCTCGACAAATCTTACAGCCTAAGAGCTGATTTTACTCAAACCATAAATCCATCAAACCTTAAGGGCGTGAGCGCACGTTTGAGTATTGCTGAATGAAGCAGCAGCAATTTTGCGTGGCGGGAAGTCGTTTGCACTAGCCAATTCATGTGGCCTTTTTATTTGCGCGAAACGTCAGCTTACCTGGTTCTCTGCTGGCATCACGCGGGCTTGATAAATATGTCATAGACGTTTTTTTCGAAAATTTTGTGAACTTTGTATTAACAAAAATTGCCAGTGTGAATTTGTGATGTTTTGAGAGCGAAAGTTCAAAGTTAAGTGAGTCAGGCGTCATAGAAGTGTATCGCGAAAGCGGCCACACAAAAACAATTTGCTCTTGTTTAGCATTTCGATTAAGGTATAAAGGTTTAGGCGCTAAAGAGTTTATGATGCGCAAAAAAACGTAAGACCGCAAAAGTGTGATCAAAGCGATCTTTAAAAACAAAAATAATTAGCATTCGCGCGGATTTAAATCGACTTAGTTTTCCTATTTCGAATGAGGTAGAATAAATGGCAAAACTAGCTAAAAAAATCCCCGAGAATACTTTAGCGAGTGATATAAAGCCAAAAAAAGCTTAGGCGCTAGAAAAACAAGTTAAATGGATCTATGCTGATGTGACCAGTTTAATCTTGCTTTAATAGAGTAAGCTGGAAGTCGTACCGGTGCGAGTTCGCAAGTTGTGCATGCACTAGTTTCCATTCAGTCGATGCAGAGAAGATGTATCGTTGTCAGAAATTGCCTTAAACGTCCACAAACTGAAATAAGACGCCTGGTATTGCCTCGTTACGGTTTAACCATAAGGTTCGAAAGATACACCACTGGGAAAATGAAAAACTTGAATGGGCAAAATAGCGCCGTAATTCTACTGGCAATTACTTAATACAATCAAGAGGACAAACATTAATGCTTGTAAAAAAAGTGGTGGTAGCAATGGTCCTTAACGCTTGTTAAAAAAGTGGTGGTAGCATTGGTCCAGTTTTTTTTTAATAAATATGGTCAATGGTGTTGTCCGCAGACAATCGTTGCTCCATACTTGCCAAATCAGCTCAGCAAAGCCCAAGTTAGTGTATACAAGCTTACGCAGAATGTTTGTACTCCATATTGTATGTGTTGTTTGTCAATAATGAGGGACACTTTATAGTGGAGTGTCAGCTGAAGAAATGTAAGCTGGCACATACGAAAGATTAAAACTAATTTCTTGACCTTAAAACGAAAACTGAAGACAGCTTGTGCTGGAATGCGCCATGGAGGGGGAGTTTCGACCCTCGCTCTACAGTACGGATAATGTGAGGAGTTAAATAAACCTGTAAGAAATTTAACGATCTTGGCCCCCAGCAGCAACCGGCGAGGAGTATCACATTTTCATTATATAGTCAAGTCATACGCCGATGACGACCGAGGTTGTTGAATAAAGTTCTCACAAGATGATCGGGAAGTTAAATTCTTTCTTGGAGACTTTTCGAACGTTCTGACATTTTACAAAGAAGGTACGATCGCTGTGATTAGCAAAGCTCTTATAAGGTGCAGTCTCTTCAAGGCCAGGCTACACAGAGCTTTTGGTATTGAAGGGAAACTTTTTCTGGCTGTAAGTCTTAACGGCATAAAATAGCCGAAGTTGTCATTATTTCGAGCTCGAGGCTCGATGTTGCGTAATCTATGCAGGAATTTGATGATAGCAGGCATCCAAGGATGAAGCGGTGATATAATTGTTCAGCGTTTGTTCGACTGCATGCCAATTGCAGTGCAAAAGTCTTGGACCCAGGCGTGAAAAATTGGGACATGATGAAGATCATTAACAATTCCAGAACAAACAAAAGAAAGCACGATAAGTTTTTATAATGAAGATGGAGAGACAAGTCGATACCGGGTCTCCAGGGTGAAGGCCCGCCCACTAGCCGACAATCTGTAAACAAGAGTTGTTATTAAGAGCTTGTACCAAAAATGTTGAAACCCAGCTTCAAAATTCTTCACCAAATCCTCAGTGCTGAAAAGTGAGGTCCATTTCTTGCAAGTTGACACTATCAAAAGCCTCCGCAAAAGGGGGGCAAAAGGCATCGGCAGGGATTTGTGAATCACAATTACTGCAGTAGTTTTAAAACTCCAGGAAGTAACGTAACGCGCGGCAGACATTCCAAACCCAGTTCAATTGTCTACTAAAAGTGTAGTTAGAGTTTAATTAAGCCAGTATACCCAAGCTTGGCACCGTTGTTCAATAAAGTGAATGGGCGACAGTTTTTGAGATCCGGACGATGTGTATAAAATTTAGGTAAGAGTTGTTTATGCCAAAGTTGGGAAGCATCACTGCAGTAAATTGAAGATCAAGGGAGTAATATGACGCGTGGTAGACATCTTGATCGAGAAAAAACATATTCACGTTGTCTACTGAGAGCGCAAATTAAGCTTAATCAAGCCAGTATTATCAAGCTTGGCACCATTGTTTTATAACGTGAGTGGGCGACAGGTCTTGGAATTCAAACAGCTACATGCCTTATGTATCAAAGCTAGGTAATTGCGACGAAAAGTTTGGTCATGCGTCTAAGCCAAAGTTGGGAGACATACACCAGCTTCAGCGCCAGTGTCCACCTCGAGGAACAAAGTTAAGAACATTCCACTTGCAAGCCAATCGAGCCCGAGTTTTATCAACGTGCCGTGTGCATAACATCAGTATAAAAGTCGTTAGCTGTATGCGACGCATCAAGCATTCAAGCTTGAAGCGAGTAGAGATTTCGGCTGCTGTATTCAATAAAGACTAGAGATATTATCATTAGACGAACATTAAAATTGTTCAAATCTAATTGTATTTAGTTGCCATAATGTCTACCGTGAGTTGAAATGGTCCTGACTGAGTCGCGTGAGCCTCATGTAGGCGCGTTGACCAATAATTATGAGACCTTAAGCTCTGGTGCCACTGAAACTCGAAAACAATATAATAAGAGGTGTAGCAGTAGACTTATCGTGGTGAAATGTCAAAGCTCTCGTACAATTAACTACCTATATAAATTAAGATTTAAAAGAATTTTCGGCCGAATTTTCCAGCGTACAACGCACACGCAGCCACTGGTATCCGACACCGCGAGCGGTTTTGTGTGCCAGTACGCAACTCTGTTCGTTGTATCGGTAAATGCAGAAACATAAGTCGAGTAAGAGAGGTGCATTTTGTCTCGACACGCGTGGTCGACAAGTCAATTTTGAATAGTTTTGGCAGCACGATACTGGCGTGCGCAGACTATGAGAATACTGCGTATTATTCTCTCTTCAAGGAAAATTCAAGCTGGTTAGATGTTTATGTCTGCTCTGTAATTGTTATAGCTGCTGCTCAATCCTCCTACCTCATCAATGCATATTAAATTACAGATAAATTCAATTCCAAGGACACAATATGTATTGGTGCTCCAATTATTTTTCGCCTAGCAGTGATCTCATGAATCTGTTGTTGCACTTTCACAACGCGGGCTGCCAGCTTTTCCATATAAGCTGTGTTTTCCACATAAATTGAATTTGTATTATTTAGAAAAGGGAATGCATAAAGATGAAATTAGTCTTATTCGCCTAAACCAATATTACTCGCTACAAAAGAAGGAAAGTCAGAGTGTTGTATCAAGTGCAAATATCTAATGAAAATTGCCTCTCGTATGATGTAACGAAATGTGACGACATTCGCGTATGTCTGCAGTTATGTCGAATATGAAGTGCAGTGGTGCGCTATGCTAGTGCGCTTCTCCTATAGCTCAGTTGGTAGAGCGTGCGGCTGTTAACCTCAAGGTCGCTGGTTCAAACCCAGCTGGGAGAGCACGTTATGCACAACACACTATTAAAATATAAATAGTCGGTATCATGTTGTCAATCTTTTGCGTCTAGTGTCTGTTCAAGTGTGAACCACCGCTCAAGCCAATTACATCTTATAGTATACTTTATTTTAGTGCCTTGGTGCACGCGCTGATGTCAATTGTAGCAGCCAGATAGCCGACTGATTGCGTTGCATATGTGCGGACCTATCTGGCTCTTTACGCAAAGCATCAATAAATTAAAATTTTATGGCAGGAATAAACAAATACTATTGACTTCATACCAGTATTGAAACCACTCCCAGACGTGGTTAAATTCAAAAATGGTATAATGGGCACCATGCAACGCGTAAAGCATTACGCGCAACTCGATTGTCGGCACAGACAGACACTTTGAGTACAGCAGCATATCCTTTTCTTACCTCCTGGACACGAACGGCAGGTTATACAACTCTTTAAATCAGAAAGCTTGACTTTTTGATACACAATCAATGCTGTGAGAGCCTGCTAAATGGTATTTGTAATTGTTTACTATCCGTAAGTTGCCAAAAAAAAAAACTTTTTTGCTTTTGATTCGTCAAAGCCGTGCATAAATCAAAGTGCAAGCCAAAGAGGATGTAGGATGCATTTTTAAATTAAAGGAATCGTCTTGAGGTCACGGGAGGTACAAACCTTACAAAAAAAGGAAAATATGATTTGCTCATTGTTTTGCACTTCTTTAATGATAATCAGCCCTGGTAAGAAATTCTCAAAAAACCAGCTGGAATTCACTTAGACAAGGACCGAACCTACTTTCTGAGTATTTTGAGCTGTCTCCCATCTCATTAACAGTGGTACCAAACTTTGAATGAAGATTTGAATCAGGAGCATCTCTTGAAATTTGGCACTTTCAATTCGGATTGCTACGTATCAAGACCCAGCATGCGCCTACTCGTCTCTGTACGTACGACCATCATAATTCTTTTCCATGTTTGTGCTGGCGCCACGTCGCAAACAAGACGTGATGAGTGGCCAGACACTTTCTTCGCCTCGGAAGCAGCCGCTACGACCGACCTCATCCCAACGAGAGCAAACGCCGTCGATAGGGTGCATGAGAAAGACAAGACCGATGAAGCGAGAACGATAACTTCTGAGGCTGTGCACATGATTGATCCCAATATAGAAAGAGGCGAGACGATTGCGAAATTATCAAGCGAACTGAAGAGCAACCTAAAGCTGGAAACGCAGGCAAGGGCGAAAATATTGCTAAGGTAATGGAACATGAGCATTGGGCTTTAATGAAAAAGGAAACGGACGATTGGTTGCTGAAACAACACGTCAACCCAAAGACTGTGTTCTCGTACATGAAACTTGAAAGTATCTTTGATCAAGGCATGGACATAATCACAATGAGTCACGACCCCAAGCTGCTTTTGTGGTTTTACTACATTATAGAGTACAGGCATATTAGAAGCAAGGGTTCAAAGTACGCAGCATTTAACGACAAGGAGCTTTTGGGACTTTTGGTTAGTCACTTGGAGGCACAAAGTTTAAAACTGACGCTTTCGCTTCATGATAGCTCCAAATTCAATCCGTATCTACAAGCGGGAATACTGTTTGATTCTTATCGACTCGATCCGTCGTTAAAGAGCTTTGCTACGGAAATGCTGACGTACATGATCACACATCCGACCGCTAAGGATTTCGTGCTGAAACTATGGCTTTGGAAGAGAGAGTCACCAACTATCATTTTTGGTGTCTTGCATCTCGGAGATGAGCATGGTCCGACCGGTTTTGATGATTTGACTGTGTTTACTGCATGGCTTGATTACGTTAAAAAGTACGTGGAGTCTGGTGCTTTGGATTTCAAAATTGGCGACTTGATTCGAGTGCAACTGTCAACAATGTCAATGCCACGTGCAAAGGTAATGTTCGAGTCGAAAGCACTCGAGGACGTGTTGGGAAATGTGAATCTCAAGACTGGGAACCTTGCAGCGTATTTGCGGGATGTATGGCAAAGATTTCCGCAACACTTGTTTCAAAGCTTGCGACTTTCAGGCGAGAAGATCACGTCGGACAATTTTTCCACTTTCGCGAAAGGAATATCGTATGTCGCTGCTTACATGAAAACGAAGCCATTCAATGGTGACACAGTGTTTGATTTGCTTAATCCAGCGCATTCGTTTGATGAAGTGGTCAGGCTGTTTAAGGAGCTTGAGCATGTAAACGAACACTATGCTGGTTTGTCACTAGATCATCAGCCAAGCATAAAGGACTTCGCAGGCCGTATGGGGCATTACCTTTCTGATCCCGCATCCATGCTTAAACTTCCCCCTCTCAACATGCATCCCGAAGACCTTTGGAACTCTCTTTTTCTTAAAGATGTTGAAATGGAGAACATCAGGATTTGGTTTAAACTTTCAGTGGCGTATTATAGGCGTGTGGAAAAGAAGAATATTGATAGCGCCATCGCCATTGTGATTCATTCGTTGCAGAATAAAATCGAGTCGAGAGGGATCCCGAACGATCAGTGGTCAATGATTGTTAAAAGTTTGCGCGAGGAAGACGCGCGTATAAATTTAGGTTGGGAATCGCTGGCAAAACAAACAGTAAAAACTAGCCGAAAGCGAAAAAATCCTTTTACATGAATGCTGAGGTGAACAGTCTCCTTTGCATGTATCGGTTGCCGATCCGCTGAACGAGTTAATCTAGATCTTGAGCCATAGTTCATTTTTTAAACTTCTTGAATATATCTTCCTCTTCATATGCATATACTTTAAAAAGAAGGTCGTCAACTTGGATCATTGCATTCCTCTCGGGCTCGCACTCTGATTTGTGCACGGCCTCGACGGATTGTAAGGTCAAAATTATATTTTTTTGCTACAAAAAATTTCTAATAGCCAACGAAATTGACAGAACGCGATCTTCGAGTGAAGGGGTCGTCTAAATACCTCTTGGCTGTCACATCCGTCAAGAGAGAGCATACAGCTTGGAAAATACCCCCTATTGGTGGTGCAAGATGTATATGGAAATCAGCATATATACAAAACATCAATGAGTAGGCTCGGACAGACTACGGATGCCATATTAACGTTTTTGGTCACAAGGTGAGAATATTTGAAACTCGGCTTTTCTACATCAAAACATTGTACGGTGTACGTCCCCGTACCTATCTCTAAGTTTGTCTGTACCACCAATTTAGTCGCGCATATTACTTACGTGCTGTAAAGTGTCTATATAACAAAGCGTTGAGGAATGAAGGCTTTAGTGTCCAAGATTTTCTAAAAGCACCAATAGAAACACATTTCCAGCTAAACAGCAGGGAATTTTTAAGTCTCTTCCTCCGCTTTTGCGACCTAGAGACAATCACGATCGGACCTTCGTGACTTTTGCATGTATTACATGGGCTGCCCTTCTCTTCTTTGTCTAACTTGATCTATAATGCTCGGTTACATACTTCGGTACAACACAACCCTTGACAAGGCTATCGAGTGGGACTCAAAGGTCCGTTAGGACAATATCTGTGTAGATCATAAAGTGTATATAATACAGCCCATTTTCATAATTTTGTTTTCACCCGAGTGCCGTGGCTGCGTAGAATTTGGACGAAAGGGACGCCCAAAAGTTTGCAAAGTGAAAGTCCACGTTCAGCAAGAAATATTCCACCGCCTCACCAAGACGCAGCAACGTTTCTGAATAAGGTAAAGACAAAGCTGTGTCAGCTAGCCAATAATTGGCGCTTAGCATGTCTCATAGCGAAAATTATACGCTGTCTTTAATCTCGAACACAGAGCAGTATTGTATTGTATTGTATTACGTTATCGCGTTGCCAAGTTATGCACGTGCTAGGCTCTATGGCTAGTCCACGGCATAGAGTGGTGTCCGCATACGTCGGGTCTCGTTCGGCGGGCAGTGCAGCCAGCACCGAGGCCGTGAGGGTCTTCCATTATTTTGTGTAGTTCTGACTTGGTAAGAGCCCAGGTGGCGCCCTGGTGCTGGAGACCGTCGCGTCGAGGGTGAGACTCGTTAGAGACCTGCAGATGCCCGAGAGCACCTGCCCGAAGCGCGCGAGCATTTAGCCCCCGCGCTTGGAAGGAGGGCGTCACCCCAACCTTTTCCGAAAACAGAGCAGTATTGTGCTGCCAATATCATTTAATGTTGCCGTCATTTTGCTTGTTGACCCCGCGTAGTGGGACGCGCACTGTCTACACTCGGCTTATGTTGCGAAGCGGTGAACATGGCAGCTTCGATAAAAATCAGACAAGAGTCTTAAACCCTGACTTCTACTAGTAATAGAGTACCAATCGACACTATTCGTCCAAAGTTCAAACAAAAGATTTCAAATTATAAGCGGTGGTAAAGGTGGCGATTCAATACGCTCTTCTTTCATCTTCTGAAATTCACACTTTTACAGTGTCATGGCGAGAGAATACAATTATCGACCAAAAAGAAATAAACAAGAAGTCTCTCTCGCAAATTCCATCCCTTTGTTGTTATGCTACCAACATTTTTGTGGACTATTGTTTCGCCCCTCCTGAAGACATTATTACAACCTCACGTGACATGTAAGACGGCCATTTAGTTATATATCGGTGGTTTATTGTACTTGTAATCGAGATAGTCAATGACGTAGAGCAGGTAACATTTGGCTGTCAGAACCAAAAGCTCCTCAGAGTCTTTGCCAGCAACAATCACTTGTATAAACGATCGGTCGCCATTGTTTATGGGAAAGCGAACACCTGCACCGTTACCACTTGCTTTGTATATGCGATGATGGAAGAGGCAATTCTATTCGCATTTCGAGGAGCGTATAGCCATCGACAGGCATGCGATTATGGTATGCTATCGAGGTTGTATGTTGTCAGTTCACAAATGGAATTTTAACTTGTGAGCACTTGATGACTCTAAGAGGAATAAACATCCGGTGTAGTCTGCTGTTGTACGTGAAGAGAATGAACACCCTCAACTTTATAGGCTCGGTAGACTTTGTCGCGTCCCGAAGCTTCGCCTGCCGACAAACGATCAACATTGACTGGCCGAGGCTTTGATAGAAAGCAACGGAAAGCAATTGATTTCCGTTCGACTAAATATTAAGCAAGTTTAAAATAATTCTAAAGCTAAAAAAATCTAGTTGTGAAGTTCAAATTTTTCGGCAGCATAGAGTCTTTTCATATATTTGTCACCAACAAGTGTGACTTGATCGTGAGCATGCCACAGCTAGAAATGACCGAGTCCTCACTGTCAGAAGGGGTGCTCGTGTGACATAGCTCTTGCTATGAAAATATATTGAGTCACGACCAATAAAAATCAAGACGGCGCATGCTGTATCAATTTGATTAGAGCGTAGACTAGAGCGGTTAGTACATGCCTTCTGTGCGGCCGTCAGTCATATGCATTGCCTGTGGCTTGGCCTTACTGTATCTTCCTCGAAAATTGGAAAACAGAGTTCGAATAAGTAAAGTGGTGGTCAGAATTGCATGCGATCACGTGGCTAGGAGGTGCAAAAACGGCAAATGAAGCCGCTATAGCATGGTCAATTACATATTTAAAATAGAAGTAAGAGGTTTGATGTGTGCCGCACATCTGAACGTACATTCGACCATACCTTATTGTCTACCATAAAATATTTCATAGATAAGCCGTTTATGGAAAAGGTTGGGGTGACGCCCTCCTTCCAAGTGCGGGGGCTAAATGCTCGCGCGCTTCGGGCAGGTGCTCTCGGGCATCTGCAGGTCTCTAACGAGTCTCACCCTCGACGCGACGGTCTCCAGCACCAGGGCGCCACCTGGGCTCTTACCAAGTCAGAACTACACAAAATAATGGAAGACCCTCACGGCCTCGGTGCTGGCTGCACTGCCCGCCGAACGAGACCCGACGTATGCGGACACCACTCTATGCCGTGGACTAGCCATAGAGCCTAGCACGTGCATAACTTGGCAACGCGATAACGTAATACAATACAAAGATAAGCCGCAAGAAGACATGTGTCCTTTGTCAGATTCAATTTTAGTAAATACTTTCATTTATTTAGGCAGGTGTCCTTAACAAAAAATGCCTTCTAATTGCGAGTTACTGCTCTAGAAATCGATACGGCGATTTCGTTTCTCTAGTCATTATACAGGCCAATTAAACAAGTAAGACAAGGTATTGTGGTCACCACTAATTTTCTCACGTTTTCGCTTGATACCGTAGCTAAGCGATTAAATAGAGTTTTCCCAGTAGCGTAATTGCTGGTGTTGAGATGTGGCTTGTTAAATAAGAGGCAGTGAGTAGATTAGAGATCTAAAAATCTGTTCTTTACAACTTTCTACCCATCTACCTCATGTTGTCCTCTTTGTTGTCTTTTTCTGCGTGCTTGTGCAAGTACCACCAGCTTCAATCCTAAAGCACTCGATCAAATTAGCCAGCCTCGGAACGGTTCGAGGTGGAATGGACCAAGCATCTGTCTGAACCGTGCAAGAACGGTGTACTTCAACAATCTCACTCACCGTTTTTTGCGCGTTGACGTTCTCCTCTATGCTGTTCCGCAAGAATTTAAGCGTATTGGTTTCGAGTGCCTTAGTCAGTATGTCCGCCAGCTGGCTCGTTTTGTCGATGTACTAGACCGTGACCGTTGCGTGCTCCACAGTCTTTCGGATGAAATGGTGGCAGAGGTCCACGTGCTTCGTCCGAGATGGACCGTCCGCCCTAGCTGTCTTCCCAGACTGTTGTGGCACTCCGCTGAAGCGTACCTATATCTTTTAGCATCACACGGGCCCGATATTCCTCTTGAACACCATGTATTTAGCTTCCGCCGAGCTACGAGCAACTGTTGGACTTAAACACCACCGTCCTAATTGTCTTCCCAGACTGTCATAGCCCTCCGCTGAAGCGTACCTATATAATTTAACATCACACGATTCCGATATTCTTCTTGGACACCATGTATTCAGCTTTCACCGAGCTAAGAGCAACTGTTAGATTTGAACACCACGGGGATGTTCTTCACCATTGCCATGACATCCTAGACTGAACACTCACCATCTAGGGCTGTACCTCAATCAGCATCCGAGTATGCTTCGAGCGTGACGGTAACCGTGACACCTTGGAAGATATTACATGCTGGCGTGTCGATTTGCACTGTAGTGTTCCAATTCTGCTGGCCTGGAATTTCTTCGAAGTGCGAGAGTTGCGTGACCGCAATTGTGATATTCGGACATGTGCACGTCGTTACGTATAGCAGGCATTTGATCAGAGAACGGTACGACCTACGCCTCATAATATTTCGTTCTCTATTTATTTCTGGTGCCTGTGTTCTCAACTGCACACGCGCTGTCCACAGGCGAGTTTTCACTGATCATACCGTTCCACCACGTCGTTGATGTGCCGAGTCTGCTTGATCATGAGTGTTTCGGCCGTCATATCGTTGTCAAATACCATCCCCAGAATAAAGCTTGCCGATAATATATCCTTCATTTTGAAGCTAGTTTTCTAGCTTCTCCTTCGCGTCCTGGATCTCCTCGCTCGTTTTCGCCGCGATCATCATGTCGTCGACATGGGAACAGACTTAGATGGCTCTACGTGCTTGTACTCGTCGGAAAGGCTACTAAGTAGCACCACCAGTCTTTGTGCCTCATCCATCGCCTCTCCTAGCTTTTGAAATTCGACGATCAATTCGTCGAACTCATCCAGGTATTAATAACGGTTGCCCCGTCCTAGCTAGAACTTGTTGAAGACAAATAACCGAAGTGAGCTTTTAGCCTGCCTTCACGACTCTCTATTCATCTACCTCACAGTATCCTCCTTGACGTCTTCTTCTGCGTGTTTAAAAATTAGCCATTTGCTTCGAATCTAAAGCACTCGAATAGATTGCCAACCTCGAAAAATTCCGAAGTGAACTGGACCAAGCGCCTAGTTAAATCTGCAAGAACGGTGTACTTCAACAGCTTCGCTGCACAAAATAAAAAATATCAACCCGACTCGATTGCGAAGCGAAAAGTTAGCAAATTGCTATATAAATTCGCGGAATGACCAAACGTATGTAAGCATTACGAAATATTCACATAAAACTTTTTAAAAAGATCTTGTTCTACTGTGTAACGCAATGCAATATCAAGACTGCTATCGGCATGACAGTCACTTTAATTACAAAGTTGCTTTTTATGAAATTCTAAGCTGGGAACGCAATGGATTTAATCATAACGCTGCATTTAATAGACAGCGTGATGTAAGCATTCACTATTTAAAAAGATCAGTGTACTGTACCGACTAAACAGTGAAATTTAAATGTATGACAACTACCAGTACACCGAAATTTTCGCTACGTTACTCAAGACGGCCTCATCAGTGGGCCGTTATGTGTAAATGCTTTAATAAGTGGAGTGTCTAACGTCAAATTCTTAGTGCTTGTTGGTATCGTTGTTTGAAATTCTATTTAAGCTCCGTGGCATTCGTACGTTTCTTCGTCGGTATAGTTCGAGCTGCAGTTTCAAACAAAATGATCGAAACATCCTTTACACGTCTTATAAGTCCCTGGTCTCATATTCCTATCAAAAGACATATTTTGCTCTCATCCATCAATTTTGTATTGCTTTAGCACCTTTTTTTCTTTACGCAAGATGTATAATGGCTACAACATATTCAAACAAGTAGAGAAAATCATCGTTTGTCACAGCAAACATGTAGCATATACGCTGCCCATTTTTTAAGATATCAATATATTAATTTTATCTTTCCTCGCCGAGGTTACTACAGGAGCAAGCGCCTCGTGGCTTCGATCACTATAAATGGACGAACACATTTAGGAGTGAATATGGCGATTTGTAGAAAAAATACTCTTAATATTTTGATGGGGGATATCATCTTTGGTAGGCCCCGTTGTCATCGGTACCACCAATCATGTCCATTAAAGTCTTCAGCCAGCTACGTGTTTAACGTGTACATATTGGTGCTGCACCGAATCTTAATGCACTCTTCACTGATTGACGGTCATTGTCGATTGCTTTTTCATTGGATTTGTTTGCTTGTCCGACTACGGTGCTGTAATGTTTAAGTGCAGCGCTTGTATGTATAACACTTATGTCAACACAGGTAAGGAGCCATATTCAGTCATGAATGCATACAGCATAGAACTATGGAGCTTAGTTTTTGTTTTTCCTGATCGTGAGCATTCAAACGCCTTAAAGCTTAAAATGAATACATGCCTTCAACAGTGAGGCTTTCTGAGCCCATTTTTTGGACAAAAAAATACTTTTAGCCATAGAACATGGTTTCTGGCAAGGCATCAACTCAAATTTCTGGTAGGCAATTCGATACATCAACGGAAGCGCATGCGTCGCCACGATCAGAGGGACCGTACCCAAGTCACCTGTGATACTACAAGTCCTGATCTTTGTAGCCACAGCACAACATCGTAGATCGACGACACGAATGAAGTCGAGCAGAAACGACATACAAGAGTTAATAGCGTAATTTTTAAGTGGCTTGTCAAAATTACAGCTCTACATGCAACATGCACATATATATTTTTACTTACTACTAATAAGGCATACAATCAAACACCAGTTCAAGAAACGTTCGTGAATCAAAGAGTTGGCATGGTGTCTTGTATACATTGCAGAGTGAAAAGCCCTTGATCCATAAATCGCATAAATGAGCCTAAACTCAACCATAGGAAGTTGCTACAAAGACGCCTCAGCGTACATACTGCGTAATAATTTCTAGTGCCTTAATTTTTTGAGATCCATTGCAGATAGTCCGGTTAAACATTAGCAAATTCTCTAACAGTAAAAAATAAATTTGTTTGTCATGTAGATCTTAGCAATAGATCGAGTAGACACTGCAGAAGCAGATCTGTGGAGGCGGGTCAATATCTGTCACCAAGATGCCGAGAGACCACGAAGGTTAAAAGCTGCATCAATAAACCGACTTGCTGTTTCATCCTCGAATATACTGCTCGAGATGGTACCAAAAATGTCGTCTTGCTTCCGCGGCACACCAACATTATCATGCACGTGTTGACACTATCTTTTGGAAGCCAAGTACAAAGCCAAAGCCTACGGACTTTCAACACTATGTTAAAACTGTCAGGCAAATGATAGAAACTGACGTTCGACCCGCACGCTTGACATACTAGCATGTCTCATAGTTTTGTAAACACTCGACAACCCCCTGCGTATATGGAGCCACAATTATACTGTGGAAATGAATTAAGTCGTCTCTTGCTTTAAATGACCGCCGAGAAAAGTGTCGTGAGCCCACAGAAGCATTACGTACTTCAGCCTCTCGTCGTTTGGCGAAATAAATCTTTACGATACACTCAGTAGTTTATCAGTCTGCCTACTCATGGGGGTGCAAATGCTATCGCTGTCGAGTAGAGAGTTTCCATCCATTCCCTTTTTACATGCATGATAAGTTTGTTTGTCTCTATAGCTTTAAGTTTTGCTTGTATGAACAAGCTTGTGAATCAGCCTGCTCGAAAGCACATCAGCCAGAATATTGAGCTTGCCAGACTCGTGTTCAAGCGAAGATTATGTTTCACAAGGAATGACAACAACCATGCAGCTCCTTGGAGCTTGTAATGTGTACTTATCATTCTTCTCCAGCAAACATGGTTTATATAAATCACATTAGGTTTGAAAACCAGAGAAAGAGACAACGAATGGCTTTGAGACCAGAAGAGTAGACCACAAAGAGTTTGAGTCAAGTAGATACAATCAGAAATTAATTGGTGCGTGCCTCAAATCAAGTAGCCCCTCGTTATGAGCAGAATAATTCGGCAGCCCTAAGCTGCTTAAACTAAACCGAGATGGCACGTTCACGTTCTACCTCATCAAGTTGCTAAAGCGCGCAACCGATTGCATAGTCGGAAGCGTCACAAACGATGCTAAACGGGCTTCTTTTGAGAAATGGATCGTTCTGAGGGGTAATCAAGGCCCACAAAGCCAGCAATATGTGTGTGCAACTATTCGGAAACCTTCTCTGATCGTTTTGGGAACGCAGTGTAGGCCAAGCTGAGACGGATTTTTTTGCGTTTTAAATATAATTATATCCATCGCAAAGATATTTTTGCCGACGACGATATATAGTTTATTGGTCTTTATGACCTCAGAGATTTGCCTCAAAACTCTAAATCTACGTTTAGCTCCAACCGATCCCCTTTAGATCGGCTATGGACAGATTTATCGTCAGTGCAGACGCTCGTTATGGGTCGAAACATTTGTGTGACCAAAAGCTTAGCCAAAACGCTGGTGCTTGGTAGCCATTGTGACATCACTAACTACTATCATAGGCGTATCAACCACCAGAAGGGCTAAATTTGGCTTCCAAACTTGAGCTTAATAGAATCCATCTACACAACGTAAAGCACTGCTGAATGCACATCCGGACATGTTGTTTAGCAACACGCCCTAGTATCGTTGTATCGTTCAATTTATTATAGGCATAAATTCGGCGCTATTTTCCGTTCGGTTTTCGAGTTGCATTCGGTGATGAGTGCGAGAGTTTTGCACTTCGTGCCATGTCTCTCGATGTCTTTGGTGAAAATCGCATGAATGGTCTCACACTCTGCTCGTGGCAGCGGCCATTGTATTATTAAACAGTGCTTTAAGCCGAGCATGAGGTCAATCTCGTGCCCAACTCATCTACCCTTTGGGTGGGTCTCTGGCGACTAGATTTGAGCATTTCTTGATTAAAATATTATCTGATCTGAAGTATCTCTCAGGGTCTCCGAAGAGAGACAAAACGTAAATTGTTTATTAGGCTGGTCGAAACATCTTTGTCTGCACCGAAGAAGCATGTATACCCTTAGGTGGGCTTATCATCTTCATAAAAATTCCGTCTATGACATTACGACGAGTTCATAAGAACTAACTTACTTCGAGATTTTCCACATTTATCAGCTTCAATACCTCCGGGTTTGCCTCCAGCTGGAAAGTGCTCCTGGCGTGGCACAACGACCAGTCGAACCATAAATTATCCTGCCTATCATCAAAGCTATGTTACCAGGTCTTGATGGTATCCACTGCCTGCCTGCAATCGAATGCTACCCAGTATGCCTTGCAAACCTGCGTTGCCCGCGTGCGGAGCTTTAATAGTCGAACTTAGTAACATGATGTTATTCACTGTGTCGTGCGGAGCGCTCGTGAAGTATCAGCTGAACACCTGTGATAGTATGTAATATACAATTTAAACATTATATTTATAGTAACGACCAGTCGGTGCTGCTCGCTCAACTTGATTACCTGCTAAAAAGGTTCTTATGTCGTAGTCACGTCTGCTCTCGTGAAATTTGTATTTATTGCGGGCTCATACGTAGGCGCAAAAAAGGTAAAAGCAGGGCTCACCACAGCCTTATTCTGCAGAATGAACAATTGGCTTCTTTGACCTTGTTGTACTGAATGATCCAAGGCTCGCAACTTTCTAGTCGCAGCAATTCTAAGATCAAGTCATTTCTAATAATGTCAAGAATAAGAATTGACTTTGTGCAGTCACAATCACCGGATTTCACAGCTAGGCCAATTCCGATATCAGGGACCGTCTTTAACTGCTCCACCAGTCAATATAAATTATGATTTATACCTATTGTATCTCCCAAAGCATCATTCGATATGTCTCTGTCAACGGGAATCGTTTATCAGCGCGCAAAATTTCGCGGCGCGCTCGAGTCTATCAAAACCTGAAATGGGTTTTAAATCCATGTGCACTTTTTGTACAGCCATGAGTTGATAGCTATTAGCTTCTCCTTCGTGAGTCGTCAGCCCTACTGGGAACGACCGGTCTCTGTGAGCGCCCCTCCTCCCTCCGCAGGTGACCAGGCTCTAGGAGTGCGATTTCTGGCAGCGATCATTTACAGTCCTTGAGCGAGATAAAAAATTCCAAGGGACTAGGGGACAGAAATAATCAGCATATTAACCGAAGTAGCAAAGCTCGGAAACGTTGGAACCACCTGAGTCAGCGCGTCTTCGAACATCAATTTATTGGACGTTAAAGTACATACGAAAGCCAAGCCTGAGGAGCACTTCTTTTCGTGGCTAGACATATGCTGCCCCGATGACCGTCTTTATGTCCTTCATCCCAAAAAACGGTCCCAAACTCATTCAACTTCTCTATTTTTGCGCTTGCAATTTAAGAGAATGAGTGCGAGGGGGCCCATATTTTGGCCGACTCAGTCGCCTTGACTTGTTTGAAGAGCGTCTATTCCCGGATGAAGGCTGTGAAACTTATAAACATAACTATAGAAGTCACCACTTCTTATCTCGTAGACATCAAAGCGTGAGCGCTGATGGATGTCAAACTTCACCGGAAGTAACGTTGCTATCAGCGTTACTTTCACGGTTTATTTAATACTTTAATGGAGCTGTTCACGGGTGAGTGTTCAGCCTTTGGCCCGGTCATAAAAATGTGGGAGTGCGAACGCCACGCGCACCTACTTATTCGAGATTAAGCCGCCTTAATGGCCACCTCCACGTCATATATCCACTAAAGAAGGTTCTGATTTTTCCCTTTAACGAAGCTAACCTTTAGCTTTACGTTTTAAACCCCACATTGGGCACTCTTGCTGGGGTTACCTAAGTCTGCTCTGCCTAAACATTGAGCATCAACTTTGTTCGAACGTCATAACATGTTCCAGCTACTTGGCAGCAGGCAGGGCTTCAGGCCAGCAAATCGACGTGTGATAGATAGTAATTTTACCCAAAAATCTTTGCGAGTGTGGGCCTTGGAATAATACAAGTGCTACCAGGCGTGATGAGGCCCCTTGCTCAAAGGAGGCGTGCATAAAGGTAAATTATCGCTCAAACAGAAATCGACGTGTACAGATCAAAACTCATTCGTTGACTCTTCTATCTTCATCCTACTTACACCTCAGTACACGCACTTAATTTTGCATTGTAATCTAGGCTCAGTGTATTCTTTTCAGGTAACTTTATGTAATGATGGCAAAACATCACGTATGAAATCGAGCTATCTATTGCGATGTTTTTCCAGCCGTTCGATATAGTAGCTATGCCAAAAGTAAAGAAGTGAACACGCACCTTTATCACAGCTCCACTTCCTTTTGGTCATTAGAATTGGCGAGCCTTACTTCGTGCCATATTGGCTATCTGGGCGCGACTTTGCTCTCATGATGGTACAAGGCAAGACTGTATTCCTTGATATCATTATCTGCACCTTGGAGAGAGCAAACGGAGTAAGTCGACGGTAATTTACGTAACATAACAAACAACGCACCTCAAAGGGTGTGTAGACTGTTGAGTGACAACTTCGAAAAGCTTAAAAGTCAGCTGCAAATGAGTGGGCACAATGCTCGCCTACGTGAGTTGTGTTATGGCTATGAGGCCAGGAGCTAATAGCGAACGCATTAAGCAGGTGGTATCAGATTTGGATTGCTACAATAGTATTGTAGCAATACTATACATTTGTGGTATAGCATATCCCGGACAAAAAAGTGTGCCGGCTTTTCTCAGTGCGATCTGGGCCAACACTTTTTGCTTCACGTTTACGCAAATCTCTGTATACTATTCCTGTATGGTTTTTGTCACAAAGCACCAGGGATGTGCGGGTACAGAGCAAATATAAAAGATGCATGCCACCTGATCGTTTGCAACAATAATTGTCACTGTCAACTTTGAAGCCAACTTTTACCCCCAGGTACATTGAACTAGTGATTGCTAACGGAATGGCCGTCAAACATGTCACTTTGGATTGTCAAAACTTTGCCGGAGGTGTGCAACAATGTTCTAAGCAATATCAAAGCTAGCCAAACGCAGCTTTTTAATACGCACAAGGCGAACGCTTGCGGTCCGTGCCAACATTTGTATGAAATGGTAAGAAAATGCTCCGTGATCCTCATTGAAAAGGTCCGGTTACACTTTCTATGTGTTAAGGCTCTGAACGTGTAGCCTCCTATCTCGGACCATCTGTTAGCTTGGTACCAACCACTAAAAGAAGATTTACACAAGGTATGGCTTTGAAGTTTTTGCCACTCTCGATTTGCATTGCAACGTCTCAAGGCCAAGCATGCGGCTACTTTTCTTCGCACGCACTGCCATCATTATCCTCATTCATGTAAGCGCTTGTTTTGGCGCCACCTTGCATCCAAGACGTGATGAGAGGACGAATCTACGAAACGCCTCGAAAGGTGCAGCTACGAACGACACCGTCCCGACGAGAGCAAATGCCATTGACGGGGTGCACGCGAACGACAAGATCTCTTTGAATGGCAAGAACGAGGAAGCGAGAATGATGAGTTCTGGGGCGGTGCACATACCTGCGGGTGTGCACGTGATTGATCCGGATATAGAAAAAGGCGAGACGATTGCCAAATTATCGAGCGAGTTAATGAACAAGCTCGACCTGGGAACGCAGGCCAGTACAGAAAAGTTTGCTAAGGTGATGGAACATGACCATTGGGCTCTGATGAAAAGGAAAACGGACGATCGGTTGCTGGAACAGCATGTGAACCCAAAGACTGTGTTCTCGTACATGCAACTTGAAAGTGTCTTTGATCAAGACATGGACATAGTCACAATGAGTCACGACCCCAAGCTGCTTTTGTGGTTTCGCTATATCATAGAGTACAGACGTATGGACAGCACGGGTCCGAATTTAGCAGCATTTGACGACAAGAAGCTTTTGAAACTTTTGGTCGAACAATTGAAGGCACGAAATTCAAAATACTCAATTTCGCTTCACGATAATCCACTGTCTCATCCGCGTTTACAAGTAGTGACACTGTTTGAACTTTATCGACACGAGCCGTCAATGGAGAGCTTTGCTGAGGATATGCTGACGTATATGGTCACGGATTCGGTCACTAAGGATCACGTACTCAATGTTTGGCTGCAGAAGGAGATATCACCAAACGTCATTTTTGACGTCTTACATCTTTATGATGAGCATGGTCGGGTTGATCTCGACGATCTAACTGTGTTTACTGCGTGGCTCGATTACGTTAAAATGTATTTGCAGTCGGGTGCTCCCAATTTTCGAGCTGGCGACATTATTTTTTTGCAACTGTCGATGATGTCAGTGCCACGTGCGAGAGCAATGTTTGAGTCTAATGCGCTTGAGCATGTGTTGGGAGATGTGGAACACGAGACTGGAAACCTTGCCACATATTTGCGGGACTTATGGGAGAGGTTTCCCTTTCACATATTCAACAGCTTCGGAATTTTAGGCGAGAAGATTAAGTCGTCCAATCGTCCCAGATTCCTGGAGGCTATTTCGTTTGTCGCTACATACATGGATACGATGCCATTTGATGGCGACGTACTGTATGATTTGCTGAAGCCAGCACATTCGTTCGCAGAACTGAATCATTTGTTTAAATTTTTAGATTTTCACGCGAAAAACTCCGAAGACTTGTTAGTGAAGCAGCGCTACTCGGACATTAAGAAATTTGCAGGGAATATGCGGGACTACCTTAATGTTATCACTCAGCAACGACTTGAACTGTCCGAAGTGGAACCCGAACACTATTTAAAATTAATTCTCGAAAAAGGTGCGAACATTGAACTCCTTACGGATTGGTTCCGGCATTCCATAGTGTATTATACCATTTGGGAAGAGAAAAGTGAAGAGGAAGCCATCTCCATTGCGATACGTAGATTGCATGCAAAAGTTGTGACGAGCGATATATCGCCAAATACGTGGCTAAAGGTAATTAACAAAATGCGGGAAGAAGATGCCCGTATTAATTCAGTTTGAACTTTGGTGGAAAGCACTTTGCGTTCTCCCATTTTGAAGCGATGAAGAGATACTTGAATACAAGGTGGACAGCTCCGTTGGTACGTATCAATTGCCGGTTCTAAAGCTCGCGCTTGACGAGTTAATCTAGGTTTTGAGCCACGATTTCAGATTCTACTTTCTTTGTCTTTATCTTCTTAGTAACTTGTGCAGGGTACTTTTTCTTAATTCGTGTCATCTAAGTATACTCTACTCTTACAAATTATATATAGAATTTGAGAAGAAATACAGCTGCAGGATAAATCAAAAAGATCCAACGCGAGATAGAAGTTGAACGCCTATAGTCGAGTTGGGCGCTTGAGAGAGGAAAGTGACTTAGGCGCTTAAATTCACCGCATGATTAGGCTGAAAAACCGATTTTAACGAGACTGCTTCTTCGTGAATAAGCAGGTGAGCGAGCAATCGAGGCTAGCAACCGCAAAAATACAGTCGTGGCAAACGCAATTATTAGTGTAGTGCATTCAAGGATTGAGACTGTAAATTTGATGTCATATAAAGGAGAATCTTTATTAAAGCCACCAGTATGGCCACGCATCCAAGTCGGTGATTGGGGCACAGAAAAAATATAATCGCTAGCGGCCTTAGCATAAAAGGCATAGCCAGCTTAGACTCTCCCTCTCAGAGTGCGACGCAGTCTTTACTTTAAACCAAAGAGTCTGTGCACAACAGTATTGTCTTGCCAACTGACTCCAAAATTTGTTGCATGCGAAATGTGCAATTCCCACACTCGGCTTATGTTTCGGCATTTGGCGAAGCCGCAAACTACCCATCCAGTGACATCTTAGCGTAGATTTTGCGCACAAAGTCACTTTGCAGCTGCGTGTGAAGTCGTTACGACCGATATTGTATTCGTTTTCACGGATTCGCCTTGTCTCAACTTGGTTCAACTGCACAGCGACTATTTTCGTATGTGAATGATATCCATCTGACTCTGTCAGTGATAGTTTTTGTCCTCTTTACACGTATAAGCAAAAGCTTTTCTTAGCCCATTTTACTGTGATGATTTCGATACGTACTTCCAGCGACAACTCATATGTAATGTATTACGTTATCGCGTTGCCAAGTTATGCACGTGCTAGGCTCAGTCTGGCTAGTCCACGGCATAGAGTGGTGTCCGCATACGTCGGGTCTAGTTCGGCGGGCAGTGCATCCAGCACCGAGGTCGTGAGGGTCTTCCATTTCTTTCGGTCTTGTGCAAGGATACGTACCACTTCGAGGTCTTGTGCTATCCGGAGTCGAAAGCCGGAGCCACGGGAAACAAGGTTGTGGTCGAGTGTTGAGGGGAGCGTGGTGCGGGGACGTCCGCGCCATTTTGCTGCGGTGGAGAAGAAGTAGGCACGCATCTGGAGGTTAGCTGGAATGTCGGGATTGCGGCGAAGTACATGGCCAAACAGGCGCCAGCAAGCTTGTGTCAGTCGTAGTCTCAGCGGCCGCTCATCACAGAGGTCGTAGAGTCTTGCATTCGAAATGTGTCGGGGGTAGCGATAGCCAAGAGCGTAGCGAAGCTGGCGGCGATGGAAACTCTCGAGGCCGTGGAGCTCTGACTTGGTAAGAGCCTAGGTGGCGCAGTTGTACAGCAGAATCGGTAGAACGTAGGCGTTGTACAATCAAATGCGGGTTTTGGGTGAGATGAGCATGGGGCGGAGCCAGACGGACCAGAGGCGGTGGAGCGCGAGGGTGGCCAGGGACTTTCGTCGGGGTAGATCTTTAATATCGCCGAGGAGTGTTCCGAGCTTCTTAGTGTGGCGCCAGGTTTCTTCTCGGGGTCGGGTGTGCCGAGTGGCGCCCGACGGGTTGCAGTGGCGGCGAAACTCTAGTTTTTCGCGTGCCTGTGAAAGATAGCTGTCGATATAAAAATATTGACTAAAGGAATTAAAAGAGCAACAGAAGAAAGTCAGTTCTATTTTTATTGGCTAAAGGAGCGGCTTAAGACGCTCCCATGATATAATTTGATGACAGCACAGAGTCAATTCTTGCCCTTGACATGATTGAGTATGACTCGATTTTGAAAATGCCGCGACTATACAATCGCGAGTTCCGGATCAATCGGCTGAGCAAGGTCATAGATGCCAGCTGCTCACCCTGCAAAACCGGGCTTTTGTGGATTATGCTCCCACCTTTGCTGTGCACACGGCCTCTTTAAAAGTAGGCCTGGAAAAGTATGCCCCCGTAATGAATTCAGTGTCACCGAAGGCATACGTGACTACGACTTTAAACACTTTTCTGGTGGATAGATCGGTTCCGCGAGCAGCAACGTCTCACAGATACGCTAAATACATCGCTCCAATAATGGATGAGTCACCAATTTCGGGTAACAAAACTCTACAAGCAGTTCATGAGACACAGTATATTACATGGTTATACCACTTTCGAGAATTAAAGCTACTCAAGCGGGTTACGGAGGTCTGTAAGACATACTGGGTATTACTCAAATACAGAGGGTAACAAATTATTATCAAGAGCTTTTAACATAGCTACACTAGAAGAAAATGGGACGCGGTACAAAAGTAATCCCCGGATGTCACGGGCAACTCCGTGGCTGACAAAGTAGCCTTATACATTAGGATATTAAGCGATTTAACTGATCGCTGTACAACGGCAGACGCACTCCAGCTGGCACTGCCAGAGGTGTCAAAGCTATTTAGTCTTGAAAGCCTAAGATTTACTGAGCTCTTGGCTGACTTAAGAATCGTAATATCGTCGAGGGAAGATGAAAAGCTCTCTTGGGGACGAAGATGTTTTGGATTAGTCGTAGTGGTAGCTTACGCTGAGCCATATCCCAGAATGCCCGTGTGAGCTCCCAAAGATCAGGCAAACGTTTAGTCAAGAGATACTCAAAAATAGTCTCCAGAGACCCACCCAAAGCATAAAAGAGTTAAACACGGAATTGATCTCATGCTGGACCCGAAGCACTTTTCCACATTAGAATGACCACCGCCACGAGAATATCGTGAGCCCATTCATGCGCTCTTCGCCCCGAGGCATAAAGCCCATGCTACAGGGTAGCAAAAAGAACGAGGCTGCCCTCATTACACAGACAGGCGGAACAAAACTTCTTCCGATACATTTTTTCCATTCTTCAATAGGTGGTACAGATGTTGGGTGAAGGAATTTGGCACGATCAATGGTCGACTATAATTAAAAAAATGCGAAAAGTAGACGCCCGTGTTGAAACTTGCTGAAAAATATTTCGCAATGTAGTCCGCCCGAACATTAGGGTCATCGTGGTTGACATTTTCTCTTGCTGTCGGTCTCAAAGCTAAGTAGCGACCGAATTCCTCGCTTAGCGAATTAATTTTGATCTAAAGTCAGAGTTCGGATACACTTTCCTAATGTGTACCTCCATTTTGGTTTTTAACCTCAAGTTGTTGGGAGAAATCGGATCAGATATAAACACCATTGAGGAGGCTCTGACTCCATTGATTATTTCTAAATATGCTTCGAGTAAGTTCACAGAAAGATTGGCTTTGAAAGCAATTATATTGACTCAGCTACATCAAAAAGCTGTATGATCTATCGTGCTAGCTTCTCTGTGAAATTAAAGCATACGCTCCTTTTTTAATATGACTGTGTATCACCAATCGAGTCGTGCGTTTCACTAACTACGTTACCTTATGCTGTATCGTGCCTATAAAAGCAATTCTTAAAAAATATAGTGGTCTCTTGCGTCGAAACGATGTTTGTAAAAATATTGTGCGTGACTGATTTTTATATCATTGCTGCTTTGCGTAAGCAACCAGATAGGTGCACATGTAACGCGTTATGTTAGTTACGTGTGCAAAATCGACAGCACCGCAAGCATCAAGTTCGCGGCACCTAGCTACAGACAAGAAATAGACAGGAATAATTAGTGTAGGCTAAATGTTTGTTTCGAGTATTATCTTGTGACTCTAACATCTTATAGAGTTTCAAGCTGTATAAGTATTACCAATTTGATCTGAGAGAGATTGGCAGGAGACGCTGCAGGAACAGTTTAATTAATCCAGTACGAAACTAGCAGTCTGTACTCGATAAAAGAAGCGCTGCGCGGGAAATGACTGGGCACTAGAACACACCGTATAGTTAGTAAAGGGTTGGTGCAAATTGAAATGTGTGTTTTTATGAAGTTGGAAATTGAGCTACATTGGTAATAAAATCGCTGCCATAAAGTCTCGCCAGCCTAGACTCCACCTATACGCAGTCCTCAAACCTTAGCAAAAAGTCTGTCCACGCCGGTATCATGCTGCCAAAATCTTCAAAAGTCGCCTTGCCGACCACGAGCGTACTACCTTTCCAGTGGCAACGTTATCTAGAATGAGCGCAAAGAACCAGTGCGGCTGCCTGTGCATTATCAGCTACCGTCCTTGACCGTTGCTTGGATTTGATGAAGATAGATATCGTTTTTCTTTCTCATTCTATTTAGGATCCAGTTCAAGCACTTAATCTGATTCTGTAGCCTAAGCAATGATAGAGCAGTCAATTTTCCAGAGCAATGATGGCAATACATTACATTAAGTATCCTGCGAGGTTTTTAGTGCCAATCGATATAGTGGCTATGACAAAAGCAAGGAGATGAACACGCACTTCCATCACAGCTCCACTGTCTTTTGGCTATTAAATGCGTGGCGAGCCTTACTCCGTGCCGTATTGGCTATCTGGGCACGACTTTGCTTTTATGGTGGAAGAAGGCAAATCTATATCCCTTGTATCTGCATCTTGAAGAGAGCAAACGTAGCAAGTCGACGGCACTTTACGTACGTTTAGCAAACGACGCATCGCAAAGGTTGTATATACAGCTAAGTGACAGCTTAAAAGCAAACAGATGGCAAACGCATCAAGCAGGCGATATATAAGATCTGGGTTGCCACATGCTACCAAGATACCAGCATATCCCGTACAAAAATGTGCGCCGGCTTTTCTCAGTGTTGTCTGGGCCAACGATGATTGCTTCAAGTCTACGCAAAGTTCTGGATATAATTCTTGTATGGTTCTTGTCAAAAAGCGCCAGGAACGTGCGGATCAAAAGCAAATATAAAAAATGCATGCCACCTGATCGTTTGGAAGAATAATAATCACTGGCATTGTCGAGCGATGCTCTGATACCTTGAAGCCACCTTCTACGTCACAAAAAGCCTTCAATTTTAGGTACAATGACCTAGCGATTGCTTACGAAAGGTTGTACAAACTTTGCCGGGGCTGTGAAACAATATCGTATAGATGTCGAAGCTAGCCAAACACAGCTTTTGCATTCGCACAGTGCGAACGTTTGCGGTGTGTGCCAACCATTTTTATGAAATAGTAAGAAATGCTCCGTGGTCTCCTTCCTAAAGATCCGGTTACACTTTCTGTATGCATGGGCTCTGTACGTGTAGCCTTTTTCCTATCTTATGCCATCTCTTAGCACGGAACCATCCTTTAAGAGAAAATTGGTATCAGCTTTGAATCCAAGCTTGCCGAGTTCTGTCACTCGATAACGTCTTAAGAACAAGCATGCGGCTACTCCCCTTCGCACGTACTGCCATTGTTATCCTCATAAATGTAAGCGCTTGTTTTGGCGCCACCTCGCATACAAGACGTGATGAGAGGACGAATCCACGAAACGCCTCGGAAGGTGCAGCTACGAACGACACCGTCCCGACGAGAGCAAACGCCATTGATGGGGTGCACGCGAACAGCAAGATCTCTTTTAATGGCAAGAACGAGGAAGCGAGAATGATGAGTTCTGGGGCGGTGCACATACCTGCGGGTGTGCACGTGATTGATCCGGATATAAAAAAAGGCGAGACGATTGCCAAATTATCGAGCGAGTTGCAGAACAAGCTCGAGCTGGGAACGCAGGTAAGCACGGAAAATATTGCTAAGGTAATGGAACATGACCATTGGACTTCAATGGAAAAGGAAATGGACGATTGGTTACTGGAACAACATGTGAACCCAAAGACTGTGTTCTCGTACATGCAACTTGAAAGTGTCTTTAATCAAAACATGGACATAGTCACAATGAGTCACGACCCCAAGCTGCTTTTGTGGTTTCGCTATATCATAGAGTACAGACGTATGGACAGCACGGGTCCGAATTTAGCAGCATTTGACGACAAGAAGCTTTTGAAACTTTTGGTCGAACAATTGAAGGCACGAAATTCAAAATACTCAACTTCGCTTCACGATAATCCACTGTCTGATCCGCGTTCACAAGTAGTGACACTGTTTGAACTTTATCGACACGAGCCGTCAATGAAGAGCTTTGCTGGGGACATGCTGACGTATATGGTCACGGATTCGGTCACTAAGGATCACGTACTCAATGTATGGCTTCAAAAGGAAGAATCACCAATCGCCATTTTCAGTGTCTTGCATCTTAATAATGAGCATGGTCGGATTGATCTCGACGATATGACTGTGTTTACTGCGTGGCTCGATTACGTTAAAATGTATTTGCAGTCGGGTGCTTCCAATTTTCGTGTTGGCGACATTATTTTTTTGCAACTGTCGATGATGTCAGTGCCACGTGCGAGAGCAATGTTTGAGTCTAATGCGCTTGAGCACGTGTTGGGAGATGTGGAACACGAGACTGGAAACCTTGCCACATATTTGCGGGACTTGTGGGAGAGGTTTCCTTTCCACATATTCAACAACTTCGGACTTTTAGGCGAGAAGATTGAGTCGTCCAATCGTCCCAAATTTCTGGAGGCTATTTCGTTTGTCGCTACATACATGGATACAATGCCATTTGATGGCGACGTACTGTATGATTTGCTGAAGCCAGCACATTCGTTCGCTGAACTGAAATATTTGTTTAAAAATTTAGATTTTCACGCGAAAAACTCCGAAGACTTGTTAGTGAAACAGCGCTACTCGGACATTGAAAAATTTGCAGGGAATATGCGGGAATACTTTGATGAATTCTCTCGGCTACGCTTTGAATTGTCCGAAATGGAACCCGAAGAATATTTAAAATTAATTCTCGAAAAAGGTGCGAACACTGAACTCCTTACGGATTGGTTTCGGCATTCCATAGATTATTATGCCTTTTGGGTAGAGAAAAGTGAAGAGGAAGCCATCTCCATTGTGATTCGTGAATTGCATGCAAAAGTTGTGACGAGCGATATAACGCCAAATATGTGGCTGACGGTAATCAACCAAATGCGGGGAGAAGATGCCCGTATTAATTCAGTTTGGACTTTGGTGGAAAGCACTTTGCGTTCTCCTGTTCGGAAGCGCAAAAGAGGTACTTAAATACAAGGTGGACAGCTCCGTTGGTACGTATCATTTGCCCTAGCGCTTGACGAGTAAACCTAGGTTTTGAGCCACAATTTCAGATTCTACTTTCATTGTCATTATCTTTCTTCTAATTTGTGTTGGGTATAATGCCTCTGTCATCTCCAATTATTCTCTTTTATGAATTATAGATATATATTAAATTTGAGAAGAACACACAATTGCAGGATAGATTGGAATTTCCAACGCGAGCTGGCTGTTGGCCGCTTATAGTCGAGCTGGGCGCTTGGGAGAGGAAGTGACCGAGGCCCTTGAATTGTTGACTGATTCTGACGAGATTGCTGCTACGAGAATAAGCAGGTGGGCGAGCAATCGAGGCTAGAAATCGCAAATATACAGTCGTGGCAGACACAATTATTAATGTAATGTATTACGTTATCGCGTTGCCAAGTTATGCACGTGCTAGGCTCAGTCGGGCTAGTCCACGGCATAGAGTGGTGTCCGCATACGTCGGGTCTCGTTCGGCGGGCAGTGCATCCAGCACCGAGGTCGTGAGGGTCTTCCATTATTTTCGGTCTTGTGCAAGGGTACGAAGCACTTCGAGGTCTTGTGCTGTCCGGAGTCGAAAGCCGGAGCCACAGGAACCTAGGTCGTGGTCGAGTGTCGAGGGGAGCGTGGTGCGGGGACGTCCGCGCCATTTTGCTGCGGTGAAGAAGAAGTAGATACGCATCTGGAGGTTAGCTGGAATGTCGGGATTGCGGCGAAGTACATGGCCAAACAGGCGCCAGCGAGCTTGTGTCAGTCGTAGTCTCAGCGGCCGCTCATCACAGAGGTCGTAGAGTCTTGCATTCGAAATGTGTCGGGGGTAGCGATAGCCAAGAGCGTAGCGATAGCCAAGAGCGTAGCGAAGCTGGCGGCGATAGAAACTCTCGAGGCCGTGGAGCTCTGACTTGGTAAGAGCCCAGGTGGCACAGTTGTACAGCAGAATCGGTAGAACGTAGGTGTTGTACAATCGAATGCGGGTCTTGGGTGAGATGAGCGTGGGGCGGAGCCAGACGGACCAGAGGCGGTGGAGCGCGAGGGTGGCCAGGGACTTGCGTCGGGATACATCTTCAATATCGCCGAGGAGTGTTCCGAGCTTCTTAGTGTGGCGCCAGGTTTCTTCTCGGGCTCGGGCGTGTCGAGTGGCGCCTGACGGGTTGCAGTGGCGGCGGATTTCGGTGACTTCGGTCTTAACTTCGTTCATGTGTAGACTCCAGCGACTGAGAATTGCTGGGGCCTGGTTCTGGATAAGCTGGACGACGGAAGGATCAGTGCAGATGAAGTCGGCGTCGTCTGCTTCGAGGTAGATAGTAAACAGAACGGGTGAGAGTGAGTCGTCTTGGGGTGTGCCTACGATACTTTCGAACGGGTCGAGAGCTTGGTTGCTGATCGGAGTGAAAAAGTGTCGTGTGGCTCAGGAGGAGTCGGATGAGTCGAACTTCGTCGTCTTGGAGGAATGTCTGGAGCACAGTGATGAGCTTGGATCTATTGATGCTGTCGAATGCGCGGGATAAGTCGATACCTAACACATAAATTGTTTCACGGCGGTTGGTGGCTCGTGCGGTGAGCCATTTGTGGGCCCAGACGGCGTCTGCCGTGCTGCGATGAGCGCGGAAGCCGCTTTGGTGTGGCGAGAGGAAGTTGTCGACGTCGGATCGAATCCGGTTGAGAACGACAAGTGATACGGCTTTGCGGATACTGTCGAGTAGGACGATCGGTCGGAGACTGGAGCATTCACCTTGGGGTTTGTTCGGCTTCGAGAGACACAGAAGAGTGCCTTCGCCGAGCTCGAGTGGCTGTCCAAGTGCGAAACTGTCGTTGATCAGAGCCGCGAGGGGTTCGGCAATCTGGTCGGCTCCGTACTTAAGTAGTTCTGCTGGAATATCGTCGGGTCCTGATGCACGTCCGTTGCTGAGTCGGCGGAAAGCGCGGGCGAGCTCGTCACCAGTGATTGGGAAGCTCAGAGGTCGCACTTCGCTGCTTGGGATGATTGAAGCGTGGGTTGGATCCGGTAGTTGTCCTTTGAAGTAGCTGCGGATGAGGTTGTTCGCGGTTGGCCGGTGTAGGATGTATTTGCCTGTGCTGTCGTGCACGGTGACTTGTCCTACGGAGTCGGAGTTGACGTTGCTGTTCGGACAGTGCTGCGAGCGTGGCGTCGATGTATCTGCGGGTGCTGCGTTGAGGGGAGAAGCCAACAGCTAGTTCGGCGGCCGTTTTCGTCGTCTGTAGAGTTGCGTTCCACCGTTGCTGGATCGGGTCGGTGACTGGGATCGGGTGTTCAGTTGAGGCAGCGACCAGCGCTCGTACGTAGGCGTCGCGGGCGTCTTCGTCATGGACTAGAGCGTCGCGGGCGAGGTGCAGTCGTCGAGGGAGCTCTGAGCGCGGTCGGAACCGGATCTGAGCGGCGCCCTCTAGAGTGAAGTCCGCAGTGACGAGCTTGTGGTCTGATGAAGTGAGAGTGCCGCCCCAAGACTGCGCATCCACGCACAGGCGACGGCAGTTCTGCGAGCAGAGGATGTAGTCGATCTGGTTGTAGATGAAGTGGTCCGTTCTGCGCTGGGTCCACGTCGTGATGTTCTTTGCTCGCTTCGGGAAATCTGTGTTTGTCACAAAGAGGTTGTGAGTCTGACAAAAGGAGGCGAGGACATTACCGTTGCGGTTGCGATAACCGCGGCCGTGGTCAGCGTAGAATCTGTCGACGGCTTCTAGGGGGTAGCCGCTGTGCGGTGAGTACGCATTCACGATGTTGACGGTGCCGATGTGGGGTAGTCGCAGATTTAAGATACCGATACGGTCGGAGTGAGACCAGTAGCGTTGGAGGAATGGTCGGAGTCGCGGAGAGATTGCGAATCCGATGCCGTGTAACTCGGTTTTTGCTTGCAGGGTTAGAAGAAGGAAGTCATCAATGCGGTGCTCACCTCTATCGTAGATCTTGGTTTCTTGGAGGCCAAGGATATCGACGCGGTAGCGCCGGAGATCTTCGGGGAGTGTTTCGTGCTTCTTGCGCTTCGAACCTTGAGAATTCACATTAAACGAGCCAATCCGGATGCGGTTGGCGCGGTAAAGGGCGTGGAAGGGGGTTTGGCCTGGTGCTGGAGACCGTCGCGTCGAGGGTGAGACCGTCGCATCGACCTGCAGATGCCCGAGAGCACCTGCCTGAAGCGCGCGAGCATTAAGCCCCCGCGCTTGGAAGGCCCAACCTTTTCCGAAGAATTTCTTCAATATGAATCACTTAACAGCTGAATACTCCGGGTTCAGTTGCATAACGTCTATTTTTGTTGGTTAAGTCTCATACCCTCTTACAAGGATCAGATCCAAGCCTTTAGGCCTAAAAGTGACATGGTGGAGGTGTAGGCAAGAAAGCTTGGTCTGCCAACAAGCGTATCCTTCACTTGCTTATTTGGATGCAAGAAAAATTGACGTGGACAAAGTAACCTAAAAACAGCCAAGGCCGAAAGAGATCGGGCGCTCTTTCCACTAGTAAAAAACTGTCCTCTTAACACGTACAAGCAAAAGCTTATATCAGTTGTTCCCTTTGCTGTGACGATTTTGATAGGTACTACTCGCTATTGCTCATATCAATGTAGATTTAAATTTACGCAAAGTCGCAGAGGGACAGACCAAGGTACAATACGCAGCTGGAATTTAAGACCAGTGCCCATCTGCTATCTCTCGTAGCAGCAGTCTAGTCAGAATCAGTTTGCAGACTAACAATGCGATTTATAAGCGCCTCAGTCATTTCTTTCTTCCAAGCGCCAAGCGCTGATTTTTTGTTGATTAACTGCTGCCCTGCCAACCTCCTCTGATTCGCGCTGGATCTTTCAAACCTATCCTGCAGCTGTTTTTTCTTCTCAAATTTAGTAAATACATCTCTCCTTCCAAGCGCGGAGGCTTAATGCTCGCGCGCTTCGGGCAGGTGCTCTCGGGCATCTGCAGGTCTCTAACGAGTCTCACCCTCGACGCGACGGTATCCAGCACCAGGCCAAACCCCCTTCCACGCCCTTAATCGCGCCAACCGCGTCCGGATTGGCTCCTTTAATGTGAATTCTCTAGGTTCGAAGCGCAAGAAGCACGTAACACTCCCCGAAGATCTCCGGCGCTACCGTGTCGATATCCTTGGCCTCCGAGAAACCAAGATTTACGATAGAGGTGAGCACCGCATTGATGACTTCCTTCTAACCCAAAAAAAAAACGAAGCCAAGACCGAAGTCACCGAAATCCGCCGCCACTGCAACCCGTCGGGCGCCACTCGACACGCCCGATCCCGAGAAGAAACCTGGCACCACACTAAGAAGCTCGGAACACTCTTCGGCGATATTAAAGATCTATCCCGACGCAAGTCCCTGGCCACCCTTGCGCTCCACCGTCTCTGGTCCGTCTGGCTCCGCCCCACGTTCATCTCACCCAAGACACGCATTCGATTGTACAACACCTACGTTCTACCGATTCTGCTGTACAACTGGGCTCTTACCAAGTCAGAGCTCCACGGCCTCGAGAGTTTCCATCGCCGCCAGCTTCGCTACGCTCTTGGCTATCGCTACCCCCGACCCATTTCAAATGCAAGACTCTACGACCTCTGTGATGAGCGGCCGCTGAGACCACGACTGACACAAGCTCGCTGGCGCCTGTTTGGCCATGTACTTCGCCGCAAATCCGACATTCCAGATAACCTCCAGATGCGTGCCTACTTCTTCTTCTTCGCAGCAAAATGGCGCGGACGTCCCCGCACCACGCTCCCCTCGACACTCGACCACAATCTTGTTTCCCGTGGCTCCGGCTTTCGACTCCGGATAGCACAAGACCTCGAAGTGGTACGTACCCTTGCACAAGACCGAAAGAATTGGAAGACCCATACGACCTCGGTGCTGGATGCACTGCCCGCCGAACGAGACTCGACGTATGCGGACACCACTCTATGCCGTGGACTAGCCAGACTGAGCCTAGCACGTGCATAACTTGGCAACGCGATAACGTAATACATTACATTACATTACATCTCTAGAACTGAATACATTGAGATGATAGATAAATGCGGTGTTATTACTCTACTGAGGTCACAAATAAAAAATAAGATATAGAAAATAAGAGAAGCATTTCAAAAATCTAGATTAACTCGTTTAGCGCTAGCTTGCAAACAAAACTCTTCACCTTATAAATCAGTGCTAGTCTTGCGCTTCCGGCTTTAAGGCAACGCGTGTTTCGCCACATTCCACAGTGGCTCATCAATTTTCCGCAATTCTTCCATTACCTTGAGCCACGAAGTTAAATGCAACTTACTCTTCGCAATTTCTCCACGCAACGTATCCACCACAATGGAGGCTGCTTTCTCAAGACTCTTTTCTTCCACAAGAATATAATACTTCACAAAATTTTTAAACCACACCATGAGAAATTGAGCGTTCACATGTGTATACTTTTCGGGAAGGGACTCGAATCGCGAGAGTCGTACCGGAAATGAGGACGCAGAAAGGTATCGCAACATATTCTCGGCAAATTTATCAACGGCCAAGCGCTCTTTGTCTGACAAGGCTTCGGAACGCTTAGCTGCTTTTTTTATAATCTCAAACAGACCTTTCATTTCATCAAACGAAATTGCTGGCTTCAGCAAATCATACACTATAGCGCCATCAAATGGCCTCGCATTCATGTGGACAGCGACATATATAATTGCAGTCATGAACGTGGACAAATTCTCCTGCGTAATCTTCCTGCCTGAAAGCTGCGAGCTGCTAAACATAAATTCAGAAAATCTCTGCCATACTTCTCGCAAATACGATGCAAGGTTCCCATTCTTGTATTCCACATCTCCAAACACATGTTCAATTGCATGAGACTCAAACATTGCTTTCGCACGTGGCATTGACATTGCTGACAGTTGCAATCGAATAAAGTTGCCACCAACAAAGTCCGAAGCACCCGATATCATGTACACTTTAACGTAATTAAGCCACGCAGTAAACACAGTCATATCGTCAAGATCGAGCCGACCAACCTCATCATTGAGATGCAAGACACTGAAAATGGTGATTGGCGATTCCTTTTTCTGAAGCCATACATTGAGTACGTGATCCTTTGTGATGGAATCCGTGACCATATACGTCAGCATATCCTCAGCAAAGCTCTCCATTGACGGCTCGTGGCGATAAGTTTCAAACAGTTTCACTGCTTGTAGATGCGGATCAGGTAGTGACTTACCGTGAAGCGAATGAGCCAGTTCTGAACTCACTCGTGCCTTCATGTGACTAACCAAAAGTCCCAAAAGCTCTTCGTTGTCAAATGCTGCGTAATTCGAAATTGGGTCGTCCATGTGTCTGTACTTCATAATATAGCGGAACCACAAAAGGAGCTTGGGGTCGTGACTCATTGTGACCATGTCCATGTCTTGATCAAAGATACTCTCGAGTTTCATGTACGAGAAAACAGTCTTTGGGTTCACAGGTTTTTTCAGCAACCAATCGTCTGTTTCCTTTATCATTGCAGCCCAATGCTCATGTTCCAGTACTTTAGCAATATTTCCCGTTTTTGCCTGCGTTCCCAGCCCGAGCTCGGTCTTCAGATCGCTCGCTAATTTGGCAATCGTCTCGCCTTTTTCTATATTGGGATCAATCACGTGCACAGCCTCAGAAGTTATCGTTCTCGCTTCCTCGTTCTTGCCGTTAGAAGAGGACTTGTTGTTCTCATGCACCCCATCGATGGCTTTTGCTCTCGTTGGGATGATGTCGGTCGAAGCTGCAACATCCGAGGCGTTTAACGTGCCCGTCCTCTCCTCACGACTTGTATACGAGGTGGCGCCGGAACGAGCGCTAACGTTGAAGAGGACAATGATGGCAGTTCGTGCGAAGGTGAGTAGGCGCATGCTTGGTCCTGAGTCGTTGCAATCCGAATTAAAAGTGATAACTCGAACAGAAACAAAGAGAAGCTCGAGTTTGCAGTGGGTATACATCTTCTCTCAAAGGATGGTATCATGCTAACAGATGGCCTGAGATAGGCAACTGCACGTACAGAGCCTAAGCGCCCCGGGTATTTAACCGGACCTTTGGGAAGAGGATCACAATTGGCTTGAAAGGCCATCTTATAATGATGTTAAGGATGGAGGGCTGACTTAAATGAAAGAGCTGCAAAGCGATTATCTCCCTTTTAATTTGTGACCTCTAGACACTTGCTTTGATCAAATCACGAAGTCACCAATCTAGATAGTGTCATCATTTGCTCAAAGTACACATTCCTGCAACAAGAAAATTGCAGTAGCAACACAAATTTGGCAGAATGCAATCTAATGTTACGGATATACGTTTAGGAGAATCATCGAGTGTGGTTAAAATTTCTTGAATAAGATCACGAAGTGGTGATTTTTTTTACTAATTTTGTTTGAGCTGCTCTAAAGTATTGCGAAAGTTTCCCTGTGTAAGGTCAAGTTGTCTGTACCAAATTAAATTGTGCGAAACACTTTACGCGTTGCGTCGCGCCATGAAACCATTGTATTGTATTACGTTATCGCGTTGCCAAGTTATGCACGTGCTAGGCTCTATGGCTAGTCCACGGCATAGAGTGGTGTCCGCATACGTCGAGTCTCGTTCGGCGGGCAGTGCAGCCAGCACCGGAACGTGAGGGTCTTCCATTATTTTGTGTAGTTCTGACTTGGTAAGAGCCCAGGTGGCGCCCTGGTGCTGGAGACCGTCGCGTCGAGGGTGAGACTCGTTAGAGACCTGCAGATGCCCGAGAGCACCTGCCCGAAGCGCGCGGGCATTTAGCCCCCGCGCTTGGAAGGAGGGCGTCACCCCAACCTTTTCCGAAAACATGAAACCATTCTTAAATAAAAAAAGATTTGGCAGTGGTTTTTAAAATTCAAAGAAATCAAAATCAGTATATGTTGAGTTATGTCCACAACTTAATGTTTTGTCATTGCTGCTTTGCTCAAGCAGCCAGATGCAACACATTTACTTGGCTATGTGGCTGCTAAAGGCACTGAAACAAGAAGTAAATTTAGAATCAGTGGCTGACCTCATTCTTGTACCAAGTATTTTACGTCTGAATAATGTTGCCACAGCCAATTATTATCTTATGACTGTATTATCATCTAATTGTATACGAAACGCATATACAGCTGAGATAGATCCATCGCGAATCAGCAAAAGTTGGCAGCCCTTAGACGACAGAAGAAGCGCCGAGTGCTCGGGGGAGGGAAGTCCCCGAGGCACTTGATCGTCTGCAAACTAGTTATGACGATACTGCTGCTAGGAAAATAAGCAGGTGATTGGGGAAAAAATAGTCGGTGTAGAACACTAATGCACTTATGTGCTCGACAAAAGCTAACGGACAGTAATAAATTATTGGAAACTGTATTGGTGAAGTCGGTGATCGGGCAACAATAGTAATGAAAGCTTTAATTGAACGTCTAGCCAGCATGGACTTTTTCTCGTAGAGCATTCCGCAGTCTTCAAATCATAGACAAAACGCCTTCACAAGCCAGGATCGACTCCTAACACAATCCAAACTTGCCGTCACCTAATGCTTGCAAGTGGGTTGTGCTTTCCCACACTCGCCTTATGATGCTACATATGAAAATACGGCGAACAATGTATCCAGTGACAGCTTTACGTATATGTAGCGCACAAAGCCCTTTTGCGGTTGTCTGTGAGTTGTGTGCTGCCGTGCTGGGGAATTACGAGCGACAGCGCATTCAAAATCCTTTGATTTGTCTTCTTTCCAGCTTCGCAACGAGTATTTGTGCAGGCAAATGGTAGTGTGTGTAAAATCCAGACTTATAATAGATACAATTTTTTTTCGACCCAAGTTCCAGCAAAAAATTGTTTTATTACCCCATCTACTGTGGCGACTTTGTTTTCGTACTTCTAGCTATGGCTTTTTCATGATTAGATTAGAATTTCCATAATGTCACGAAGAGACAGTATCGCGTAGACTTGCACATAAACCCAGTCAGAAGGAACAGCTAGATTACACGCAGAGGAGCTTAGAACTAGTATTAAGAGGATGTACGACAAGATTTGGACCAGAATGGAACTTGAAGATATTCAAGCCAGAGTTTTGGCTTCCGTAAATTTGTCTGAAACAGTTGAGCGTGAAAAACTTAAATTTTCACTCACCCTATCTTTAATTTTCACTCGCCCGTTGATCAATTGGTCAAATTTAGCATTTTTGTAGTGCGCCACACTTAGTCTTAATTCATTACTAAACTCATCTTCTACTCTCACTTTCTACTCCCACATCCTTCTGCGCGCCCATATCCTACTAAGCACCCACAATGAACAGCCTAGCTCCCTCTCCTGCACTTTTTACCAATCCTTAGAGGAGGCGAAGGATGCCGTTTTTTTTCATTCTTTATCAGAAGGATATGCTCTTGTAGTGTTACACACCAGAAAGGTTGGGCATAAAAAAGATGGCGCCGTTAAGCTCCTTATCCTGAACTGCTTCAAAGGACGACGTACGAGAAAGGAGCAAAATCCGGATAGAGAAAGGGTGCGCGTGGGAACGATCAAGGCAACTGGTTTTTTATTTGCCGCAAGCATACGGCTGGAGGGCGGACTTTGGCAAGTGGAAGTGGACAACGGAGAGCACAATCATGAAGCATTTGTGCACGTTTCAGCGCATCCACAAGGACGACGATTGACGGAAGAGCAAAATGCAGTAGTTTTGACTCTGGGACGCGCCGGGGTGACTCCTGGGCGCATCATCACCTCGCTGCGCCAAGATGATGGCATTATTTCGACTGCACAGGACGTTTACAATCTTCGCATAGCGGAGCAAAATAGGTTGTTAGCAGGGCGGACACCTCCGACCGCTTTGTTGGATAACCTCGCAAGCGGGACTCTGTATGTCACACAGCATGATGTGGAGCAGAAGCTCACGCATTTGCTTATTATCTCAACGTCGGCAAAAGAAATATGCCAACATTATAGTGCCAACCGCGTTCGGATTATTGGCGCAACTTCCAAAACGAACAAGTATGGCTTCCCCCTGCTTCACGTCATCGGCGGTACGGCAACGATCAATACCTTTACATTTGCGTATTGCTTTATGAAAAGTGAGCACACGGCTGATAACGTGTGGGCACTGTCCCATATCGTCGATGTATTCCAGCAATCCGGCGTGAGAGCCACCGGCACCTTTGTGACGGACAGGGAACTTGCTTCGATGAATGCCTTGGAAAGGGTTTTCTCAAATGCCGTTTGGTTACTTTGCCGATGGCATATTAGTAAGAATATCCTAGCAAGACAAAATCGAGCATTTGAGACAAACGAGGCATGGGAGAAATTTTCAAGGCAATGGCATCGCTTTGTCCGTCAAGAAACTATTGCTGGCTACGAAGACGAACTTGCAGCGATGCAGCAGTAATTCTCAAATTATCCTCAAGTCATGCGTTACGGCGAGGAAATCTGGCTCGTCTGGAAGGTCCGATTTGTGTCGGCTTTCTTACATAACAAACCCCATTTCTGACATGTGACTACCAGCCGCGTAGAGCGTGCCCACGCGGCTCTCAAACAATGGATTGCCAGCTCGGCGGGAACTTTATTAACCGTTGACGTTGCAGTAAAGCAAGCCTGCGACAATCAGCTTACTGGAATCATCCAAAAGCATTCCAAGTAGAGGGCTGTCGCGGATTTGCATTTCGGTCCGCTATTTTCCCAAGTAATGGGAAAAATTTTCGAGGAAGCCCTCCGTCGGACGCATCGAGAGTACACCCAGCGGTATATCGTTGGGAATCGCGGTAATGACCGTGTCGTTTGTGCTAAGTTGCTTACTTCGACAACGGGACATCCTTGCCGCCACGTTCTGCTTGGTCGCACAGAGCCACTTGCGGTTGACGACTTCGATTGGCATCCTGTTCAACCTGCTATACTGGTAGAGGCTGCCAATATTCCGCCGAATATTGAAGACGCTCTAAACGAACACAGGAGTCAGTATGCAATTGCTGATAATCATAACAAGAGAGTGCTTCTTCATCATATTCTTGATGTTTCAACAGTTACTCTGCAGGAACCAATGCGTGTTCAAGCGCGCGGTAGACCATCCAGTTCTACCAGGCGTAACCCATCGCACTTTGAGCACGTGGAGAATGCGGAAAATGCTCCACCGCGACGAAGATGTCGCAATTGCAATCAAGTAGGGCACAATTCGAGAACTTGTGCAGATCAAGGTCACGCTCTCCCAGCCTGATAAAATTGAACCTTAACAAAAAAAATGTCGAAATACATGCGTTTAAAGTGTTTAGATAAGTATGGCGCACTACAGAAATGATAAATCTGACCAATTGATCAACGGGTGAGTGAACATTAAAAAAAGGGTGAGTGAAAATTAAAGTTTCCCTTTAGCGTACGAAATTATTGTACAAAACTAATAAAAATTTACATGTGGACTATGGAATTATTTCAATGTGGTGTTATGCTATTTGAACTTCAAATATATAGTGGGTCCATGCCACCCACCGCGAGCGTTCGCTGCGTGACATGTTTGACGGGACATTCAATTAGCAATCCCTAGTCAATTGTGCCTGGTGATTTAAGTTTTTTATGACGTAAAAGTTGGCCTAGAATTATCAAAGCAGACGGCATTCAGTCGAAAGCACCGCTCGAGGGTGTCAGTAACAATTACTTTTACAAACGATCAGGTGGCAAGCATCTTGCATATTTGCTTCTGATCTGATGTTTTTACGGCCTTAGACAAAAGCCTTACCTTGAATCTCGGCACATAATTCTACCTCCGGCGCACATTTTTGTCCGGCAAACGCTGCACTTGCGGTATGCGCCAGCTCAGATCTAATATTACCTGCTTAGTGCGTTCGCTATCTGTTTTGCCTCATGGCTGTAGAACGTACAGTTCACACAGGCGAGCATTGTGCCCACTCTTACACAGCTCGTTGTTTGTTAAATTGCGTAAAGTGCCACCGACTGACTCCGTTTGCGCTCTCCAAGATGCAGATGATATGAATAAGTAATACAGTCTTGCCTTTTACCACCATAAGACCAAGTCGTGTCCAGATAATTAATATGGCACGAAGTGAGTCTCGCCGCATCTAATACATAGAAGGCAGTTGAGATATGATAAAAGTGCGTGTAACCCATTTCTGTCGTAGCTGCTAGATCGAGCGGCACTAGAAAAACATAGCAGTAGGTATCTCGATATCATATGTAATACATTGCCAACACTACAGATAGCCAAGCTTCCCGACCTAAAAATAAGGCTGCTTAAAACTACGCAGATAAATCAAGTGCTTAAAATATAATGTAAATAAAATTTGAAACTGAAAAATGAACAATTGAGTCGTGAAACTGCAATCTATTGCTCACGTCGATTCCTATAAGACCGGATATAGCGATAATTTGTCTTTCTGCACGCCTCCTTAATGCAAGGTGCTGTGTGACCCCATCAAACCTGGTAGCACTTGAAACAATCCAACGTCCTCGCAGGTGGATTGACTATCTGAATGTCGCAAAGGCTTTGAGATGGAGCTTACCATCTGTCGGACGACCATTTATGGCTTTCAAAAGCCTTAAAGTAGGCCGCACTCGAAGTCCTTCCTGCTACCAAGCAGCTGGAACGCGTAATGGTGTTCAAGCAAAGTCGATGCTCGATGATTTAGGCATCACAGGCTCGAGTAGCCCCAGCGGGTGCGCCTAGTGTGAGATGTCAGCCAAAGGTTTGCAATTTTAAAGGAAGAGATGTTAAAATCTGCTTTTCTGGAAAGAGGTCGTAGAAAAGACCATTAAACAGCTTTAACCACGATTGTAGAAGGTACGCGTGGCATCACACTCCCACATCTGAAAGGGCTACCTGTGAAGTAGCTCCAGTGGAGTGTTTTAACAAACATAAAAAATTCGCGGACTGCAGCGTTACATCCGTCGGACTTTAAGCTCAGCCGGCGCTTACGTTTTCCAATCTGTGAGATTAGAGGGTGCGAACTATATATATGTATATATATATTCATTAGTTAAGTAAAAGTGACAGCCTCCATAGTCACTCTTTTAACGAACTAAAGTATGCGTACAGCCACAGATACGTTGATTTGTTTGGGTTGTCTTGGATACGCACTTTTACGTGGTGTTTATAGATCCACTGAATCGAAATCATTCCCTTTGCTCCCGAGCAAAGCAATCTAAGCTACTTTGATTGAGGTAGAGTGGGAGAAATGATCACTCCCTGCCCCGGAGATGGAAGCAAAGGGGACTTTCGTTTTGCCTAAGGTTTTTAAAAGGTCGCTGGCAGAAATCAAGCTCTTAGAGCCCAGTAAATGCTGGTTACCAGTAGAGAAGGGCACTCTTCTGGTGGAGACCCAATCAGTGTGTGGTTGATAAACACAATGGTAGCTCAGCCTCTAGGAGCCTGGCGACTTACAAAGAAGGAGATGCCATCTACTGACCGCTGGCTATATAAGCAATTGCACGCGGTTATAGAGTACTATTTCGAGTCCGGGTAGATTCTAGCTCGTCGCGAAGCTTCGCACGTTCATAAACGATTAGTCTGGCTTATAGAGCGGTTTAAAACACTTCTAAGATTGAAGTTTGTATTTTTTTAGCCTTTTGACAGCACCGAGTCAACTCTTGCTCTTGGCATGATTGATTATGACTTGATCCTTAAAATGCCGCAATTAGAAAAGCGCAAGCCCCAGATAAATCGGCAGAGCAAGGTCGTAGATGCCAGCTGCTCATTCCCCACAACAGAGTCATGCTCTTTACTTTGTTGTGCGTACGGCCCCCTTGAATGTAAGTTTGGATAAATTTGCACCCGTAATGATTTTGATGTCCTCGAAGACAAACGTGACTACGACTTTGAGCCGTTTGACGAATAGAAAAGTTTCGCGAGTAGCACCGACTGACAGATACACTAAAGATAGCGCTTAATAATAAATAACATAAATCCACAAGTGAGTCAACACCTTTGAGTAACAAAACTTCACGAGCAGTCCGAATGACACGGTAGAATACATAGTTTTACCAAGTTCGCGACTCTTGTAGGTCTGTAGAACATACTGAGTAGCATTTAATCACAGGCAGGAAACAAAGCACTGTCAAGAGTTGCTAACACGGCTTTGCTACAAGAAATTGAGATGTCATTTGAGAGCAATCCTCGGATGTCACGAACAAGCCCGTAGTTGACAAATTAGCTTTATACATGTGTATAATCGGCGGTTCAACTGGTTACCGAGCCACAACAAGCACACTTCAGCTCGAGGCACTTCCAGTGGTGTCAAAGCCAATAAGTCCTAAGAAACTAAAGCTACTGAGCTATTGACTGACTTGGCAATCGTAATATCGATGGGGTAGTGTTTATGAAGATGGAAAGCTCTCGTGGGGACGAAGATGTCTTGATGTAACCCAAATGGTAGCTTGCGTTGTGTCATTTTTCAAAAACTGCGATTCCAAAGATCAGGTGATTTTCTAAGTAATGCTAAGTTATAATTTTTAGAGACCTACGCTAAGGATTGAGGAACCAGCAACGAGATTGATCTCATGCTGGACTCGAAACAATTCATTGCTTTACAATGACTTCTGCTACGTGAATAGTGTGAGCTCATATATTACTCCTTTGCCACAAGACAAAGAGCGCCATGCTACCGGGTAACAAAAAAAAGAGGCTGCCTTAATTGGACAAAAACGCGGTACACATTTCCTTTGGATAAATTGAATCCATCCTTGAGCAGCTGGTATGAAGGAATGTCGCGCAATCAATGGCAGACGATAACTTAAGAATTGCGAAAAGAAGCCGCACATGCTGAAAAAAACTTCGCAACGTCGTCCACTTAGATACTAGAGACATCGTGGTTGACAGTCTCGTTTGCTGCCGGTCTTATAGTTAAGTAGCTATCAGATTCTTCCCTAAGCGACTTAATCTAGGCTATAGGTCAGAGTTCAGAAACAACTTTTTTTTGTATGTACTTCTCTTTTGTTGTACGATTCCAAGGCACTTATTTGCTGAAAGATATCGGAAAAATATCATTTAAGAGGCTCTGACAGAGTACAGGTCTTAATCGATTGTGTTTAAAGATCCTTCGTGTGCGTTCACAAAGGGGTGACCTTTAAAATAAATTATTTTGCCTCGGCTCCTCTGCAGCAAAAGCAATTGATCAATCCAAGAATGACGTTTAATGGCTTGCAGATCCTATTGAACTTGCTTTAAGCGGGTTTATTGTGCCCTCAGTGCCAAAATCATCGTCATCAGAAGAATCGCGAGCAACAGTATCGTCAATGTATGCGCGCGTCAGTAGAGGTCACAACACAGGTCAGTGTGCGTCGCTGGGGCGCTTGAAAGCCCAAGTAACACAGCTCACCTTCCCAAATAATGCTTTTTGGGCCTACTAAATGCCGTGGAGGGTACATTCACGTTCCCTATTTTAGATTTGGTAAGAACCATTTGTCAAATCCCGTGCACTATTGAGAGGGCACCTGAAGGGGTCACATCATTTCTCGGAATCGGTGCCTATATAGGCATCGCTAAAGTGATAGCTGATCGCTTGCAGTGGGTAGTATCCACCGTTTATTTGTAGAAATCGGCTAGCATCACAATGAAGGGCGGTCATTTGCATCACCTTGGATTGCTATTAACTGCACTATTAAATTTGCTTTGCTTCCTGCCCCTATTTTTATCTATATTATTTTATACTTTGGTGTAATGGTCCTATTATAAATTTGGTCCGCCGTCAACGTGCATCCACTTATTAAAGATCTAAACTTTTAGCTGCTTTTGATTTCCGTTTGATCGGGGGGTGTTTTGGTCGACACATTAACGCTTCTCTGCGACTTTGAATGAGCAATTGCGAGTAGTACGTATCACAATAATTGGAACAACTGATGAAAGCTTATGCCTAAACGCGTAAAGGAGAGTTTTTAAGAAGTCGGGATCATACCATCCATTTACAATTATAGACGTTGTGCAGCTGAACCAGGACGAAACAAGAATGACATATTCGTCATTCCCAAGCATGGCAGCACACGTCGCACAAGCAGCTGCAAAGTGGCTTTGAACGCTTAAGCTGTCAATGGATACGCCAAATGCGGCAACATAAGCCGAGTGTGGGAAATGCATAATCCACTTGCAAGCATAGTGACGACAGAGTTGGGATGTTGTTGGCAACATAATATTGTCGTGCACAGACTTTGTGTCTTAAATTGTAGACTGCGTATACTTACGAGAAAATGTTTAAGCTTGCTAGACGTTGCAGGTATAAGCCGCAAGCACTTACATTTTTATTGTTGCCAAACCACCGATTTCACCAATATTACATTCTCCCAATAAATTCTTCTGCCACTACTGTATGCTCGCTTTTCTGCTAGTTCTCGTAGCAGCAGTCTAGTCATAATCAGTCTGCAGACTAATGATGCGGTTTGTTTAGCGCCCCAAACATTCCTCTCTCCTCAAAGCGCCAAGCGCTGTTTTCTTGTCGACTAAGTGCTGCCTGATTCGCGCTATATCTTTCATAGTATCCTACGCTGAGACTACTTCTCAAACTTAATATTTACATCTCTAGAACTGAATACTTAAAGATGATAAGTAAAGTTGTTATTTCTCTAACTATATTTCGAGGTCACAAATCAAAATTGAGATACAGACATTGAAAGTATTATCTCAAAATCTAGATTTACTCGTTTGAAGCTAGATTGCAAATGGGACTGTTCACCTTGTATAGCAATGCTATTCTTGCGCTTCCGGCTTTGAGGCAACGCGTGTTTCAAAACATTCCAAACTTTCTCAATTTCTTTCCGCAATTCTTCCATTATCTGGAGCCACGAAGTTGACAGTATCTCACTCTTCGCTATCACGCAACGTATATATCACAATAAAGGTGCCTCCATCAAGACTGTTCTTTTCCACACGGTTATAATACGTCACCAAATCTGTAAATTACACCGTGAGGAAAGGAGCGGCCACACTGTGGTACTTTCTGGTATGCAACTTGACTGGTGAAAGTCGTATCGGAAATGAAGAAGCAGAAAGGTACTGCAACATATTGTCGGCTATCTGACAAGACTTCGGAGTGTTTAGCTGTATGGTCTAATAATTTAGCCAGACTTTTAGCTCCATCGAACGAAAATGCTGGCTTCAGCAAATCATGCACTATACGGCCATTAAATGGCCTCGTACTCATGTTTATGTAATTGCCGTCATGAAGGTGAAGAGAATTATCCCGCGCAATCTTCCTGCCTCAAAGCTGCGAGCTACTAAACACAATTTTAAGAGATCTCTGCCATTCTGTCCGCAAATACGATGCAAGGTCCCCATTCTTGTATACCACATCTCCCTACAAATGTTCAAGCGCATTAGACTCAAACATTGCTTTCATACGTGGCATTGACATTGCTGACACTTGCAATCGAATACAGCTGCCACCATCAAAGTCCGGAGCACCCGGGTTCAAGTACATTCTAACGTAATTGAGCCACGCAGTAAACTCGATCATATCGTCAAGTTCAACCCGACCATGCTCATCATTAGGATGCAAGACATTGCAGATGGTGATCATTGATACCTCCTATTGAAGCCATTCATTGAGTATGTGATCCTAAGTTATTGAATACGTGACCATATACGTCAGCATATCCGTAGCAACGCTCTCCATTGACGGCTCGTGTCGATAAGCTTCAAATAGTGTCGCTGCTTGTAAATGTGAATCAGGTATTGACTTATCGTCAAGCGAAAGTGGCAAATTTAAACTTCGAGTCGTCATGTGTTCAACCAAAAGTCCCAAAAGCTCCTTGTCGTCATTGCTGCGTACTTCGAAATTGGGTCGTCCATACGTCTGTACTCTATAATATAGCGAAACCATAAAAGCAGCTTGGGGTCGTGACTCATTGTGACTATGTCCATGTTTTGATCAAAGACACTTTGTACGAGAAAACAGTCTTTGGGTTCACATGTTGTGCCAGCAACCAGTCGTCTGTTTTCTTTATCATTGAAGCCCAATGCTCATGTTCCATTCCTTAAGCAATATTTTCCGTGCTTGCCTGCGTTCCCAGCTATAGCTTGCTCTTCAGATCGCTCGATAATTTGGCAATCGTCTCGCCGTTTTCTATATTGGGATCAATCATGTGAACAGCCCCAGAACTTATCATTCTCGCTTTACCGTTCTTGCCATCAAAAGAAAACTTGTTGTTCTCATGCACCCCATCGATGAGATGATAATGGTCGTAGCTGCAGCTTTAACGTGCCCATCTTCTCATCACTAGTTGTATGCGAGGTGGCGCCATCGCCACCGTATTACCGTAGCCCTGTCATTATAGAGAATAATGATGGCAGTTCGTGCGAAGTTGAGCAGGCGCATCCTTAGTCTCGAGTCGTTGCAATCCGAATCGAAAGTAACAACTTCAAATGCAACTCACAGCTGGTAAAAGTCCTTGTATTGTATTGTATTACGTTATCGCGTTGCCAAGTTATGCACGTGCTAGGCTCAGTCTGGCTAGTCCACGGCATAGAGTGGTGTCCGCATACGTCGGGTCTCGTTCGGCGGGCAGTGCATCCAGCACCGATGTCGTGAGGGTCTTCCATTTCTTTCGGTCTTGTGCAAGGGTACGTACCACTTCGAGGTCTTGTGCTATCCGGAGCCGAGAGCCGGAGCCACGGGAAACAAGGTTGTGGTCGAGTGTTGAGGGGAGCGTGGTGCGGGGACGTCCGCGCCATTTTGCTGCGGTGGAGAAGAAGTAGGCATGCATTTGGAGGTTAGCTGGAATGTCGGGATTGCGGCGAAGTACATGGCCAAACAGGAGCCAGCGAGCTTGTGTCAGTCGTAGTCTCAGCGGCCGCTCATCAAAGAGGTCGAAGAGTCTTGCATCCGAAATGTGTCGGGGGTAGCGATAGCCAAGAGCGTAGCGATAGCCAAGAGCGTAGCGAAGCTGGCGGCGATGGAAACTCTCGAGGCCGTGGAACTCTGACTTGGTAAGAGCCCAGGTGGCGCAGTTGTACAGCAGAATCGGTAGAACGTAGGTGTTGTACAATCGAATGCGGATCTTGGGTGAGATGAGCGTGGGGCGGAGCCAGACGGACCAGAGGCGGTGGAGCGCGAGGGTGGCCAAAGACTTGCGTCGGGATACATCTTCAATATCGCCGAGGAGTGTTCCGAGCTTCTTGGTGTGGCGCCAGGTTTCTTCTCGGGCTCGGGCGTGTCGAGTGGCGCCTGACGGGTTGCAGTGGCGGCGGATTTTGGTGACTTCGGTCTTGGCTTCGTTCATGTGTAGACTCCAGCGACTGAGAATCGCTGGGGCCTGGTTCTGGATACGCTGGACGACGGAAGGATCAGTGCAGATGAAGTCGGCGTCGTCGGCGTAGACGATCATCTGCTGCAGGAGGTTGTGTGGCACACCGAGTGCACTGGAGAGGTCGCGAAGAGCTGCTTCGAGGTAGATAGTAAACAGAACGGGTGAGAGTGAGGTGTGCCTACGTTACTTCCGAACGGGTCGAGAGCTTGGTTGCTAAATCGGAGTGAAAGTGTCGTGTGGCTCAGGAGGAGTCGGATGAGTCGAACTTCGTCGTCTTGGAGGAATGTCTGGAGCACAGTGATGAGCTTGGATCTGTTGATGCTGTCGAATGCGCGGGATAAGTCGATACCTAACACATTAACTGTTTCACGGCGGTCGGTGGCTCGTGCGGTGAGCCATTCGTGGGCCCAGACGGCGTCTGCCGTGCTGCGATGAGCGCGGAAGCCGCTTTGGGGTGGCGAGAGGAAGTTGTCGACGTCGGATCGAATCCGGTTGAGAACGACAAGTGATACGGCTTTGCGGATGCTGTCGAGTAGGACGATCGGTCGGAGACTGGAGCATTCACCTTGGGGTTTGTTCGGCTTCGAGAGACACAGAAGAGTGCCTTCGCCGAGCTCGAGTGGCTGTCCAAGTGCGAAACTGTCGTTGATCAGAGCCGCGAGGGGTTCGGCAATCTGGTCGGCTCCGTACTTAAGTAGTTCTGCTGGAATATCGTCGGGTCCTGATGCACGTCCGTTGCTGAGTCGGCGGAAAGCGCGGGCGAGCTCGTCACCAGTGATTGGGGAGCTCAGAGGTCGCACTTCGCTGCTTGGGATGATTGGAGCGTGGGTTGGTTCCGTTAGTTGTCCTTTGAAGTAGCTGCGGATGAGGTTGTTCGCGGTTGGCCGGTGTAGGATGTATTTGCCTGTGCTGTCGTGCACGGTGACTTGTCCTGGTGGTCGCGGGAAGAGCTCGCGTACGGCTGAGTACATGCGTACGGAGTCGTGAAGTTCTTCGATGCGGCTGATCTTGGCGTCGAGGCGACTTCGCGGCAGCGTTGGTGGATTTGGCGGAGTACGGCGTTACGCTCGCGGCGAAGTTCTGCGATGTTCGCAGCGTGGTCGTTTTGGACACGGAGTCGGAGTTGACGTTGCTGTTCGGACAGTGCTGCGAGCGTGGCGTCGATGTATCTGCGGGTGCTGCGTTGAGAGGAGAAGCCGGCAGCTAGTTCGGCGGCCGTTTTTGTAGACTTGCGTTTCACCGTTGCTGGATCGGGTCGGTGACTGGGATCGGGTATTCAGTTGAGGCAGCGATCAGCGCTCATACGTAGGCGTCGCGGGCGTCTTCGTCATGGACTAGGGCGTCGCGGGCGAGGTGCAGTCGTCGAGGGAGCTCTGAGCGCGGTCGGAACCGGATCTGAGCGGCGCCCTCTAGAGTGAAGTCCGCGGTGACGAGCTTGTGGTCTGATGAAGTGAGAGTGCCGCCCCAAGACTGCGCATCCACGCACAGGCGACGGCAGTTCTGCGAGCAGAGGATGTAGTAGATCTGGTCGTAGATGAAGTGGTCCGTTCTGCGCTGGGTCCACGTCGTGATGTTCTTTGCTCGCTTCGGGAAATCTGTGTTTGTCACAAAGAGGTTGTAAGTCTGACAAAAGGAGGCGAGGACACAACCGTTGCGGTTGCGATAACCGCGGCCGTGGTTCCCATGGTAGAGTTCGAGGTCGTGGCGCCGGCCCAGCTTTGCGTTGAAATCGCCTGTAAGGAAGGTTAGATCGCGGCGCGGGAGGGAGGTGAGCGCGGTGCTGAGGTCAGCGTAGAATCTGTCGACGGCTTCTAGGGGGTAGCCGCTGTGCGGTGAGTACGCATTTACGATGTTGACGGTGCCGATGTGGGGTAGCCGCAGTTTTAAGATGCCGATACGGTCGGAGTGACCAGTAGCGTTGGAGGAATGGTCGGAGTCGCGGAGAGATTGCGAATCCGATGCCGTGTAACTCGGTTTTTGCTTGCAGGGTAAGAAGAAGGAAGTCATCAATGCCGTGCTCACCTCTATCGTAGATCTTGGTTTCTTGGAGGCCAAGGATATCGACGCGGTAGCGCCGGAGATCTTCGGGGAGTGTTTCGTGCTTCCTGCGCTTCGAACCTTGAGAATTCACATTAAACGAGCCAATCCGAATGCGGTTGGCGCGGTAAAGGGCGTGGAAGGGGGTTTGGCCTGGTGCTGGAGACCGTCGCGTCGAGGATGAGACTCGTTAGAGACCTGCAGATGCCCGAGAGCACCTGGCTGAAGCGCGCGAGCATTTAGCTCCCGCGCTTGGAAGGAGCGGAATACCATCGCAGAAGAGCGATCACTGTAAGGACTCGCCCAGAATTTATCAGCGCCATTAAAACCAAGGCTCTATCGGTTTTCAATGAAAGCTGGGCTCTCATAATCTCCTGCTATCTAGCTAATTTTTCATATTTAAGGGAGCGCCTTTTCGGAAAAGGTTGGGGTGACGCCCTCCTTCCAAGCGCGAGGGCTAAACGCTCGCGCGCTTCGGGCAGGTGCTCTCGGGCATCTGCAGGTCTCTAACGAGTCTCACCCTCGACGCGACGGTCTCCGGCACCAGGCCACCTGGGCTCTTACCAAGTCAGAGTTAAAAAAAAAATGGAAGACCCTCACGACCTCGGTGCTGAATGCACTGCCCACTGAACGCGATCCGACGTATGCGGACACCACTCTATGCCGTGGACTAGCCAGACTGAGCCTAGCACGCGCATAACTTTGCAACGCGATAACGTAATACATAACATAACATAAGAAGCTCAGATCTGCGCAGTGTACTCAACATCTGCTCCAAAACTTTCGAGAACACACATGAGCCTTGTGCAGTCAAATACATGTCATGCTTTTTTATACGTATTAAGAGATAAATATTTCCACATGCCAAATAGTAAGGCAAATGTACATGTGTATTTTGAAGTAAATTTATATTATACCAATGTGATCTTGTATATTGCAAATGACGCCCCAGTGGTTAATAAGTGCTTGCATTGTGCGTATTTGAAGATCGTAATTAAGCACCATTACGACACTCTTGTATCAATTGTTACAACTTAGCGTGACAGATTAGACGGCCATTTGCTCAGCTAATTCTGGGTCATTGGATCTGATGATCAAGGCATTTTATGACGTAGTATTTGGTATCGAAACGCCAGAGAAGACAAGATTTTGTTGACAGCACCACGTATCCGTAAATTTATGTCAGTAACAATAATTTTTACAAATAATCAGGTGAAGAGCCTGCATCTTTTATATGTGCTTTCGATCTGCACAACCCAACCCTTTGTGACATAAAGTATACAAGACCCCAACGTGTGCATTCAGGCAGTATATCTTGAGCTAGAAAATAATAAAGATTGTACTGGTTGGTGTAAGTACTAAAGCTTAACATTCAGTCATTATAAGCTTATAAAATCACTGTAAAAAGCCGGCGCATGTTTTGAACTTACACTTTCATTATTTCAATAGCATGTCGCAACTGCGTCCAAATCTAATCTCTTAAGACTTGTTCGGTGCGCACACCATCTGTTCCATATCTATATAGCAAACGCAACTTGCATTTTGTACCAAAGAGAACAGCCGCTACCGCCACTACAAGGAACGCCTTTCAAATGAATTATTTGCGTGGTGGTCCACAGACATCTCCGCTTCATAAGAAAAGGAGCGACGAGGAAAACGAAAGACGCCAAGACCGCTTTGACGAATACTCGCCTGAAGCTTTTCATGTGAAGGCGGCAAAGTTTATTGCCAAGCCACTTAATTATACGGTTTCATCAGCCAGAAAGAAATCCAAGATGTCGGTCTTGCGGTAGACTTGTGGCCACAAAAAATTCTCGAAAGACCTTTTCCATTGAGACAGGAAAATTCACAGCGATTCCTAAAGGTAAAAACCCGTTGGAGGGTGTCCTAGCGGCCGACGTCACTAGCGCTAGGAGAAACGACAGAAAAGTTATAGGCAACAACCAAAGGAACATATCCAGAGCATTATGACTTGTCGAAATCACCAATACCATTGGCGACGATCTGTGCTACTCACTCACCGCCAAGTGCAGACGCAAGTTGTCGGTCTTCTTATCTTTATAAAAGCCGCCCAGGCGAGTATTATTATCTGGCCGATGCAAGCCATAGCATTGATCAGCAAACATTTCTTCTTAGTAGAAGTTATTGTAAGTAGAGCCACTCTATCAGTACAAACGAACAATGAATTTGCCGAGCTTTCAACGTCCTACTATGAAATTTTCTCGGCATCGTGCGAAGCTTGGAAGTAAGGGGGTCTGGGGATATCCCTGGGTAATCCCCATTACCATTGTGACCACAGTATTTTTGAAAGATTTCTATTGCAACAGGGTGAATATCTAGAGTAATTAGGGTGCTAATTACACCTTCAGTTGACCAAACAAAACTCACTGAAAAGGTGGTTTGGATTTGACAAAGTGCTACGCTTGCCGCTTGGAGCCGTAAATTTTGGGCCCGCATCTAACACAGACCAGTGTTCCGGTTACAAAGCCGCTACAAAGCGCTTGTTACTAATATCTTTGATACAAAAAGACCTTTGAGCAGTCGGGGTAGAGCCGGTCTAGCAGCTTAGAAAACTTTAGATGAGGCGTGATATACGCGTTGCTATACAAGCAGCTCGCGGCGCCCTTCAAGACGCCTTTGCTTTCCGATGCGCTTCACATAAAGTGCAGCTCGTCCTGGCAGTCAAGGAAGGAAGCTCCCGTCTGTAAGACTTATTTAGTTCTAGCAACAGCTTATGCGTGCGCGAGTGTACGCACTTAAGATCTCTCGTGGGGGCAGCCTTGGATGTAAAGTTACAACTATATCGAAATCACATCGTTCCCTGGAGGCACATTGTTGATGTCGGTCTTGTATCTGAAAGATCGATATTTCATACTTTTGTAGGACCGTTAAAGCTTTCGGTAAAACGGAATATCTTCTTATTTGTAAGCACTGAACTAAGTGGTAGTTTTTTTCTCAAGAATACTTTATGATCATCAATTAACATTTAAAAGTTTTGCTTCTTTTACATATCCTAAGTGCACATCACCGCATCATTTTCTTTGCTGATGGCATTAAGCACGATTTTCGCAATGTTCGGCCAAAATGTCGGGAATTTGTTTGGCCCATAAACGTCGTATGTCCGTGAATCGGCTACGAAGTGTATCTTAAAATCTGCTTGATTTAGCAAATCGTTTATCGATGTTACATTATAAATCAGCAAACTGGCGGAGACAAAAATGTTTACCAGAGTGCAGCAGCTAATTGCGGGCCTAAATCACTCTCAAATTCGTCCGAAAGTCTTGTTTTCGGATAATGAGTCCGCAAACAGCAACGCAATTTGCTCACCATTAGGATTGACCAGAAGTCTTGCTACGACACACAAACACCACACCTCCCGTGTTGCGATGAGCATTTGTCAAGCCAATGACAAAGCCTAGGCTTATAAAACTTCTAGGGATTTTTTAATAAAGAGACTCCGTAGATATAAGCCGATGGTTGACCCCTTTTGTACGTTCCACAAGTCTGTACATACTTGGCCGGCCGCCCATAAGACCGCCAACATGACCTGGAAAACGAGAAAATTACACCGCCGATATGACCAGAAAACTGAGAAATTTTTTTAGCTTTGATAACCAGCTGAAGCATCATGTGCCTTCAAAACGATATAATGCTTGTGTCCATCAAAGTAGTACGAGTCATCTGGACCCAAATCGTAGATAGCAAGCCATCTGTACACTCATAGCAAGAAATGCTGTGTGAGGCCTGTATAACCTAAATTTTTTCAAATTGATGGAATGGGCTGCAACTTCATATACGGCGTAAATTTGACTATACATTTTCGGGGTCTGCACGAACTTGACGGCAGCTGTGAGCAGTCGTTTTTTTTATACAGCAAAATTTAATCTGTCGATGCAAACACCAATAGATCATCATCAGAATGATTGCGAAAAGAATGTCATCAAAAGAATGCGCGGACAAAAGCTCGTAGTGATACAAGCACAGGCAAGTGCACGTCGCTGGGACGCGTAACAGCCCTAATAGCACAGCTAACTATCCCCATAGCAGATCATAAGGCGTAAGGTTGCCATGGAAGTAACATTTCCAAACCCGAATCGGAAACGGTGAAAAATCTCCCAAGTCTAGTGCACTATAAATAGGTGCACCTGAACGCGTTGCTAAGCAGCGCATCTTTTCTCAGAATTCGTGCCTACGAAGTCTCTGCTGTACTATTAGCTAAATTTAAGCATATATTAATCGCTCTATTTCGTTTGGATTTTGAGCAGTGAACGCTGGTGACGGCATTAGACTGTACTAAGTAATGCACGCACGTCTAAGCCGACATTTTGCTAGCTGTGGTGGGGTGACGTGCACCAAAGGCGTGTTCCAAGATCGAATCCTTAAGGCCAGCGAACGTTCATTGGAAAAAGAACTTTTGCTTACTATCGTCTGCCTTAAGAGGATTGTCTAGTGTTATTACCAGACAAACGATCTGACCTGTTGAAGAGGCTACCAAAAGTAAAGACCAGACGAGAAGAAAACACAAACAACAACACTTGGTACATTTCTTGGACAGGTCTAGAACTACCGCGGTGGGCAAGAAGCTATGTAATATGTACTCAGCTGCAAATATCGCAAATTGCCGTCCTGTGAGAAGACTATACACTCTCTTGACAGCGAATTCAGCAAAGAAAATTAGGACCTACCGTATAGGTTCTACCCGTCTGATGCCGGCCATGGTACTCTCACCACTTAGCGCACAAATAGCAGATGCTATTTAAGCACGAGATACGCGTGCTTTCTGCACTTCATTAGATTTACAAACGATTTCTACTCGGCGTCGTAAGAAGCCAGAAAATCAGGGTCATTAGTAAATACCCCCATGGTAGTTCTCAGTACGTGCTATCTCAATTTCAGAGCTTTTTCTAGGATAAAGATCGTTCTTCAAGTATTACAAACCGAAACCTACCAGCTTGGATGAAGTACTTTACGTCCACAACCTAAAGAAAATACTTGCTCAAGTAGGTGTTCGGAGGCGACTCGCCTCCAAAATGCTTTTAAGCCTTTGACATTATATAGATCCAGGCGGTGAAAACACAAAATCGAGCGCGGGTATGGAGTGACTCCTACCATACCCGCGCTCGATTTGAAAAGACCACGCATTGAGAATAAAGCGTCCGTTACATTGGATTTTAAATTGCAACGGTCTCCGAACAGTCGAAATGGAGCCAATACAACGGCCCAAACGAGCTTTGTAAAGCGAGGTAAATTCGCCGCTCACGAAACAATTTTTTTGTCCACGAAAGCGCCTTTGCTCCACAATGCACTTCACATGAAAGTACCGCTGATCTCAACGGCCAAGAAGTGCTGAAAAAGGCCAACCTCATCTCATCCTTGCGCTTATTTGTGAGAAGCAGCAACTACTGCTCGACCGTGTGTACGCGCTTGGAGTTGGGGGTCAGACTACTAATTTTACATAAATGGCTCTGGCCGTCTAAGGTTCTTGATGAAAAGAGAATGAACTTTTTAGGTCATGTGATTCATACAGACCACAGTTTCATCGACACCCGCACGCCTTGCATCGGGTTCGTGAATTTGCGTCGGTAAGTCACTTATTGATGCATTAAGCTCCAGGATCTACCAAACACTTAAGGCAACCGGCCATACGCGCGCATAAATACGGTCGCTAATTTAAGCACTAGAGCCTCAAGAAGTTATATTGACCTCTAGCTTTCGTCTTTTAGCGCAACTAAATGGGACGGATTCATCTTATACTGGAGTGCTTTTTGACAGCTACTGTCAAACAGTAACTATAACCTTTTTCGGTCTTCGCCTGCGACAAAACGTTGCATGAGTGGCTCTTAATTTTGGCATCAGTCTTATAGATCTGACGAATCTATAAGTCGATGTAACTTTCAGCCCTCCTCAATTGAGTTAAACATAATATATCCTGCACGATAGCGCATTGTTAAAAGTGCTGGAATGGCCACGCTCGTAAAAAAAAAGTTTGTTTCCCGCACCAATTAGTAGCCATCTTGTCATCCTTTGAGACAAGAAGAGCAAATTTACCGTCAGGAATAGAAACTATGGAGACAATACAGAGCAAAGGGCGTAGATCCCAGAAGATGCACTTAATGCTTTATTGGTGTCTTCATGGCAAGTAGCTTCTCGTAATAACAAAAACAAATAAAAAACTGTCAGTAAGCTTAAGCTACCTGAATAGGAATGAAACAACTTGATCACATTCGTCTCCCTGGAGTTGCAATAACGCGCAGCCGATGGCTTGAGATCGCAAACGACGCTACAAAATTCGTCTTGTCCGGTGAAGCCAATATTTAAACCTGCTGAAGTTTGTTTTTGACGGTAAAAGCATTTTGATGCTGCCTCTCCAGCACCGCTTTACGACCTTTTACATTAGATAGGACAAATGCTTTGCAAGGCCGGCCTAGCCAGCACTGATGGTTGAGCCTGACCGCTTCCTCATTCACTGTTGAAAATGTAGCGTGAGTCGAGCCGAAACGGTCTTCATTTTGTCGAGGCTGGTTATAAAGCAGGAGAACTTTAGCTTCAGCTTATAACCACAAGAGCTAGGTGACAAGTAAGGAGATTGAGACTTTTGCATCATGTGATTTTTTTCAAAAAAAAACACGTCAAAAAGCTCACATCGCTTTTGCGGCATTAGCTATTACCGTATAAGCCCTATTTTGTGCCTAATACAAGATCACTTTCGTGCAAAACTACTTTCATCAATGAATTTGAATTAGTTGGTTCGTGGACACCACAGCTGTGTATTCGGTATGTAAAGGGTATACCGAATCATTTAGCTTAGGATAGCTGAGCAAAGGTGTGTTGATTCTAAACATTTGTTTCTTGAGCAAATGATGTTTTTCTGATTATAAAAAGAAGTTTTTTTTAGGCCAGCCACCTCTAAGACATTTTTTTGGTCTACACATAACTCAGGAGCTTCGAGCTTATTGAGGATTAAAAACTCTGACAAACCTCTATTCACCTGCCGTGAAAAGCAACTAACTACACCGACAAATATTTTTGTGGATAATCTCTCTATCGCCCCCGGAATGTTGGTGATGCCCAGGGATTTAAATTCGTATCGCATTCCGAATACCTTCTAGTAGAGCTATGTTACTCGTTCTGGTCGTATTTCTTTAATGTCTATTATTCCTATGCCGCTTTCTGCTACTTGCGAGTTTTGCTTCCCGCAATTCGTGGTTTGACTTTGATTTTTCGAGAAATCATACCATCTAATGTGAGGTGTTACCTGCTTGCAGAACTGTGTTACTAAAACTACATCACCCGCAAATCGAGAGCTTACTGTAAAGACTTCAGCAGCCGATGCTGCGGAACTTGGCTTCTCGCCAAGAATGGCTTGAAGGCACTAGCACGTCTAGCACCGAGTCTCTTCGATGCCCAGGATTTCACTCAAAATCAGCCTTAAGAACAAATTTCGTGAGATCAGGTGACTAAAAATTGAACCCTGGAATACTTTTTATAGCCAGGATCAAGCCAAACTGAAACATGTCTAAGACAATCGATAACGCTGTCTCTTTAATTTTGCAAGAGCCTTGACCCTTTACATTTTCTAGTCAAACGGTAGCCAATTTTATTTATGATCTTTTGTAAAGCACCAGTCAGCCTATTTGTTTGACGGCATTCGCCTGTCAGCTACCAAGAAATGTAATGCGCTAGTGTATATCAAGACTCGAATAAAGTTTTTATACCACTCAGCATTTGCGTTTAACACCAGCAATTTACAGCTGCTGGTTCCTCTTTCAATATCCGGTAAAATACTAAGACGCGGAGATCTTATTAGGTGGTACAGCCTACCCTGAGGATGTATACCTTCGCAATTTAATAGCCCTGCCTCCAAAGACGACCATCCTTTCCCTGACTGGCTGTCACCAGCAGCCCTTATGCGAGAGGAACGTCTACTTCGGCCGCCTCCGTCCGGGACAGACATAGATCATAGGTCCTAATTTACCGTCGAAAAAGTAGCGAATCCTGCTTTGCTCCGCAACTTGAAGCTGAACAGGACTGGATCCGAGCCCAGGGGTCAACAAACTTTTTCTTTGGGTCCTATAGAAGTTTGAACCGCTCGTTAAGACCTTGATTGTAAGAAAATAAGGTCTTGAGGAGCGATTTCAACCGCCTCTTCCATCGTTGCGTCGCGCAGTATAAAGAGGTAAGTGCAAGACGGGCTTACTCCAAGGCGGACAACAAACACAGTCACTTTGGGTAGCTCAGGAAGTGGCACCCTAATAATAAAGGTCATCAACTCATTTTACTCGTTAACATACCCATGAAGATCGCATTTTTCTTGTTGATCAGGTAGAGATGTTTTATGGGTAAGTGCTCAGGTTTTGACCTGGTCTATCAGGCTCAGAAGTCTAAAATGTTCATGCAAAAGAGAAGGTTCTAATTTGCCTCACCTTCGAATGTGAAAACTTCATCGGATTATATTCCACATTACCAAGCTAGTGCTGCTTGGATCCCTCATGGATTGAATTGCTTGTACAGCTCAAACACCATCCTGCAATTCAGCATTTACGTAGCACGGAGGTCTGTCAATATTAGCGTCTAATTGAAGCCATCGCCTAGTCGAGGGGTACGAAGGCTACGGCAGACAGATGCGGAGAAGGAGTTTCATTCATCTTAAACCTTTGGGTGGATCAGGTGACCAATTTACCCGATTGAGCGTACAAGTGCAGCCAGGCGTAATGGGATCACACAGCAACTTACACAGAGAAGGCGTGCAGATAGATTTGAAACGGATTGTCCAGTGAACGATCACTTACTATTTCTGGTCTTAACGGAACCGACGTGCACAACAGGCTGCAGTTGAACATTAATTTAATTATTTCCTATATCCTAAGTTGCCTTCTTTCTCAGTATTTGCAATAAATTCTTCTTTGAACTTTGTACAACTCCTCGGTCTGCAAGTAGGCAAAAATACCGATAGGGTGGCCGTGATGGCGGTATTTTGCGTATGATGTCGAGCTATAATTCTAATATTTTGCTGCACCGTCAAAAGCTGCTGTTATTACCGAACATGTAAATTTATTATCTAGACCTCTGTAAATACCGGTGCAAATCTCACGAGTTTCACCCTCGACGCGACGGTCTCCAGCACCAGAGCGCCACCTGGGCTCTTACCAAGTCAGAAATAACAAAATAATGGAAGACCCTCACGACCTCGGTGCTGGCTGCACTGCCCGCCGAATGAGACTCGACGTATGCGGACACCACTTTATGGCGTGGACTAGCCAGACTGAGCCTACCACGTGCATAACTTGGCAACGCGATAACGTAATACAATACAATACAATACAATAATTTCGCATTAAGCTATCGCACCGAAATTCGTGTATCTAATACTAGCCATCTGAACCTGTACTTTTAATTTCCGCCCATGTGGCCGTAGATCAAATTTAGGTTAGGTAGGCAAGCTTCGTACCAAATCAAATTTAGCTCGTTTACGAAATTGTTACTGTGACAACTTTACAAAACGAGCGATGCTGTCGATCAAGTGACGTTGCTTCTATGCTAACTCTACGTCGTAAATTGACATCAGGAACAATGAGCCAGAGATAGCTCATTGAAAGTCCTTCTGGCATTGTTTCACGTTAAATTCTACAACTGTTTACAGAAGGTGTGAAACAAGACGGTTTTGCTGCTCAGACACAGCTTTCAACTGCGCACAATGCGAACGCTTGCGTGTCTAAGGCGTATTTGGTGATTAAACTAGCCACTTTTTTATAGAACTTGATTAGCATAACTATGAAGGGGGGCATTGCGAGAGAGGAGGTGTATCGCATCTTGGCAACATTACAAGGAGCTATTTGCTTGAGATCAAAAGCAAATATGAAAATTGCAATTGTCTGCTATTACAAGAGCGACGCCACCTGATCGTTACTGTATGGATTTTAACGAGCGTGGTCGGCAGGCAAAGTAGCGGTGACTTTGGATGAAGATTGGCAGCACGATACTGGCATGCACAGACTCTTGTTTCGAATATAAGACTGCGTACGAGAAAGAGTCTAAGCTGGCTAGGCTTTGAGGCAGCAATAAATTCGTTTGTTGCCCAACCGCCTACTTCATTAATGCCGTATTCACTACAGATCAGTTTGCAGCAACCCATTGCTAATCATACGGTTTGTCACAGTGCCTCAGATATCTCCTTTTGTCGAGTACGGGCTGGTGGATTCTGTTTTAAAGAGTGGCTGTAGTTCCTGCAGCAGCTCCTTCTCTCAAATTAAGGATGTGTCGCTTGCACACTAAATACTTTAAAGTCGTAGAGCCACAAAGAAAATCGGTTGTCAGCATTAATTGATACAAAGTTTAACTGTCAACATTACTTAATACAAGCATTAAGTCAACACGACTTTATTAAATTTATTTCTTGTCCACAGTGCAAAGTGGCAATGAATTAAATCGTGTAATAAATGAGAAGCTGCACTCTGCTAGAGCCTTAATCAATGGTGAATTGTATACGTATCGACCTCTGTACAATCTTATCCGCATAACAAAAGATCGCGTTCTGCAAAGTTTGTGCTTCATGACATGGCGACCACAGTTTTCTTGTTGCAGAAAGTTGCAATTTCGAGAACAACTGATAGCTTTAGAAGCGTCAAAGCCGTGCACAGTACGATGATGACACGTTTTAGGTCGAGGGCCTCGTTTTCCTTTTAAAGTAAATGCCTTAAAACAATAGAGAGATAGATACAAGAAAAGTTGACTATGAACAGTAATTACAATCTCGGTTAATTTGTAAAGCGAGAAACCCAGTAGCTACTGAGCTTTGGGATTCAACAATTGAGTGAACTACGTTGTGAGTTGTTTTTCAAGAGATTTTAATGCGGGCGTCTTCTTCTCGCTTTTCTTTTAGTTCATATCGCGCTCCGTTCAACCTCTGTACCAGACGGTAAGAATTGATTTATAGAAAATTGGTGACAGCTGTGATCCTCTTTGAGCATCTCGAACCTACCTATCTGTGTCATTACGCCTTTTCGCTATCTAGTTGCATGGTTGTTTCGTAGTAGCTGCAGAATATAAATCTTTCATGTCACTTTCAATTTTGCAATCATTTAAGAACAAGCATGCGTCTACTCATCTTCGTACGTACTATCATCATCCTAATTAATGTAAGCGCTTGTTTTGAAATTACCTCGCATACAAGACATGATAAGAGGGCGAAAAAATTGAACGCCTCGAAAGATGCAGCTACAACCGACATCATCCCAAAGAGAGCAGAAGCTTTCGATGGGTGAATGAGATACACAAGTCCTCTTTTGATGGCAAGAACGGTGAAGCAAGAGGAAACCATCTTGTAGATTTTCACGTCCATCGGCTGTGCACATGGTTGATCAAAATTTAAGGAAAGGCGAGTTGATTGCAAGTTTATCGAGCTAACCATTGAACTAGCTGGGGTTGGGAACGCAGGCAAGTATAGGAGATATTGCTAAACTAATAAAATATGCGCATTGAAATCTAATGAAAAGGAAGCGGACGAATGGTTGCTAGAACAACAAGTAAACCAGAGAGTGTATTCTCGTACATGAAACTCAAAAGGTTTTTGACCAAGGCATGTACATATTCACAATGCGCCACGACCCCAAACTTCTTTTGTGATTCCGTTATATTGTTAAGTGCAGACATATGGATATCACGCGTTCGAATTACGCAGCATTTGACTAGAAGAAGCTTTTGAAGCTTCTGGTCAACCACATAAGCCACAAGTGAGTTCAAAAGTGACGTTATCGCTTCACGATAATTTAGCATTCACTTCATATTAACAAGCAATGACACTGATTGAAACTTATCGACACGAGCCATCAATGAAAAGCTTTGCTGCGGATATGCTGTCGTATATGGTCACGGGTTCGATCACTAAAGATCACGTGCTCAATGTATGCTCCAAAAGAAGGCCACCAATCACCATTTTCAGTGTCTTGCATCTCAATGATGACCATGGTCGGGTTGATCTTGACGATATGACTGTGGTTACTGCGTGGCTCAAGTACAGTAAATTGACTTTTCAGTCGGGTGCTTCAAATTTTCGCGTTGCCGACTTTATTCTTTTGCAAGTGTCGATGATGTCAGTGCCACGTGCGAGGGCAATGTTCGAGTCTAATGCGCTTAAGCACGTGTTGGGAGATGTGGAGCACGAGACAGGAAATCTTGCAACATATTTGCGGGACTTATGCCAGGGATTCCCTCTACACATATCTATCAGCCTCAGACTTTTGGGCAAGAAGATTACGGACGAAAATAACCCCTTTTTCCTAAGTGCAATTTACTTTATCGCTGCATACATGGGTCCGAGGCCAGATAAAGTGTACGAATTGCTGAAGCCAATACATTCGTTCGATGAAGTGAATAGGATGTTTAAGACTTTCAAGAATCAAGCTGAACGTTTCACAGACTTGTCAGCTAGGCAGCGCACGGACGTTAAGATATTTGCAGGCAAAATGGTACAGTACCTTTCTCGTTCTTTCCAGCTACTCTCACTGTCCAAGTTGCATCCCGGAGGCGCTTGGAATACACTTCTTCAAAAATGTGTGGACACTAACATCCTCATGGAGTGGCTCAAGTATTCCGTGCTGTCTCATAGCCGTGGGGAAAACAACAGTGTCGAAAAAGCCATGCCCACTGTGTTAAAAGCGTTGCGAGAAAAAAAAGTGAACAAAGAGATATCGTCAAAATTGTGGCTTTCGGTTTTAAAAGAATTGCGGAAAGAACATGGTCCACTTTGGAATATGTTAAAACGCACTTTGGCTCACAGCCGGAAGCGCAAGACTAATTCCAGTTAAGTACAAGGTGGACAGTTCCGTTTGCATGTATCTATTGCCGGTCCTCGAGCTAATGCCATTTTTTCCTTATTCCTATCAAGAAATAGATGGCAAATAGTAATGCAAATATATTCATACATCTATCAATGTGATCTCGTCTTTAGCAAATGATGCCTTAGTGAGTGATAAGCGCTTGCATTGTGCGTACTTAAAACCCGTGTTTAAGCAGCACTTAAATACCTTTTGTATGATTTTGTTACAACCTAACGTGACAGATTAGACGGCCATTTGCTTAGCTATTACTGGATCATCGTACCTGAAGATCAAAGCATGACGTAGTATTTGGCATCGAAAAATCAGAAAGGACAAGATTTTGTTGGCAGCACCGCCTTAAAATCTATGTCAGTAACGATGATTTTTACAAATAATCAGGTGTTATCGCTTTCGTGAAAGTTAGCACCTGCATCTTTCATTTTAGCACAATCCAGATTTTTGTGGCATAAAGTATACGGAATTTTAGTGTGTACCATTCGCGAGCTATAAAAACGCACTAGTTGTTCTAAGTACTTAGCGTAAAAGTCAGTAATTGTAATTTTAGATATCACTGTGTAAAGTCGGCGCATATTTTGATCCAACAACACGCTACACTTTCATTAGTTAAATAGCATATCGCAACTGCGCCAAATCTAAGCAGCTCAAATCTTTAAGACTTGCTCAGTGCACTCGCCATCTACTTTCATGTTCTTTGGCCTTATGGCAACAAAGCAAACGCAACTCGCATTTTGACTAAAGAGGACAGCCGCTTGCACTACAACAAGGAACGCGTTTGACCTGAATTACTTGCATGGTGGTCCACAGACACCTCCGCTTCTCAAAAAGAAGGAGAAAGAAAAAGACAAAGGGCGCCAAGATCGCTTTGGCGAATACTCGCATGAAGCTTCACGGCAAAATCTAATGCCAAGCAACTAGAAATTGGTTCCCCCACTTAGCAAGCAAATTTTGAATTGTCGGCCATGTAGTGGACTCGCGGCCGTAAATAATCCCCGAAAGGCCTTCTCCGTAGGGACAGGAAAATTTACAGCGATTCCAATAGGTAAAAACTCGTCGGATAATGTCCTAGCAGCCAACGTCACTAACGTTGAGAAAGTTGACAGGAGAGCTATAGGCAACAATCTGCGGTAAATATCTATAGCATTATAACTTTCAAAATCACTAACACCATTGGCGACGGGCGGTGCTACTCGCTACCACCAAGTGTAGACACAAAGTTGCCGATTTCCAAGAGCGGATTGGGAAGAAACCCGCTAAGGCAAGTATTATTTTTTGGCCGATGCAGGCCATAGCACTTCTCAGCACGCTCTTCTGCTTCGTGCTTTACGGAAAGCTTCTCATGTGATTTCTACTAAAGACCTTGTTGAAAGAAGAGCCACTCCACCAGCGCAATCGGATAACGGCTATGCTGGGCTTTCAATAGTTTACTATGAAATTTACTCGGCATCGTAGGGAATCTGGGGCTATCGCAACCACAATTAAAAGACTTTTTTTATTAATATTGTGGATTTCCAGAGTGATTCGGGTGCGGAGTACGCCTTTACCTGGCCGAAGCAATTTTACTGAAAAGATAGTTTGGTTTCGACAAAGTATTACGCTTGCCGCTTGGAGCCATAAACTTAAAGACCGTAGCTACTACTTAAATACTACAGATTCTCTGAGCAATCGTGTTAATGACGGTCCAGCGACTTTTGTGTGTTCTGAGGGGCGGAATTTTTGCGTTGCTTTACAAGAAGCTCGCGGCACCCTTTAAGACATATTTGCTTTTTGATGCGCTTTACATACAAGTGGAGCTCACCCTGGCAGTCAAGGAAAGAAACTCCCGTCTGTAAGCCCTATTCAGTTGTAGCAAAAGTATGTGCGTGCGCGAGTGTAAGTGCTTAAGATTTCTTGCGAGGGCAGTCTTGGATGAAAAATTGCAGCTCGTTGGAAGTGAAATCGGATCCTGGAAGTACATTGTTGGTGTCATTTTATATCCGAAAGATCGATTATTCATTGTTCTGCAGAACCGTGAAAGCTTCCGATAATACTGAATTTCTTCTTGTTCGTAATCACTGAACTAAGTGGTAGTTTTATTTTTAAAGATTACTGTATATCTATCAATCAACATATCTGAATTTGCTTCATATCTTAAGTACGCATTACCACATCCTTTTCGTTTCAGATGACATGAAGCACGATTTTTTCAAAGTTTTTGACAATTATTTTGGCTTATCTCATTGATCTGGATTGCAGGCTCTTAAATGTCGTATATCTGTGCACCGGCTACGAAGTGTATCTTTAAGCACGGGATAGTTCTGCTCGATTTGGCAATCCGTTTTTAGATAATTCATAATAGATCAGCAAGCTAGCGGACACAAAAGTGGTTGCCAAAGTGCAGCAGTTAATCGCAGACCTTAATTACTACTAATTTCGTCTGTAAGTCTCGATTTTGGGCAATGAGTCCGCAAACAGCAGCGCAATTTGCTCACCGGTATTGGCGAGATGTCTTGCTAAACAAACTGTTTTCCTTATACGGCACAGAAACTCCACGCCCCCCGTATTGCGGTCAGCATTTGGCAAGCAAAAGACAAAGCGTGAAATCATGGGCTTCTTGTGAATTTTGATACCAAATGACCTCGTAGATGTAAGCCGATGGTTGACCCTTTTGTAGGTCTAAAAGTCTTAACTCAATTGGCCTGCCACCAATAGCAATAGAGTTGCGATAGTTATCGAGGATTAATCTACTTGTCTATGGCATATTTGTGAATAGGAAATGCACCAATGGCTAAAAATAGGCATTTTTTGTGATCTGAACGGATTATAACATATAGATCTGCAAACTTATAGTCAGACTTGCGCAAGAGCGTTTTGCAATAACATTAAGATTTGCTGGTTTGCACTCAGCGCGTAAGTTGTGTTCCGCAAAGAATGACTATTACCTCGGGATACGGGAGATTCTTATGTCACCGTCTGCAAGGCCTGTGTAGACCACAAATCATCATGTACTCAGAAGTTGCTCACAGAAATTTACCAGTGTATCCCTGTGCCAAAACGTATTTGTTCATGAATAGTCCCATTCGACAGTTGCACATGAAATTTAACAAGTCTTTATGCATACCAAGGCATTCTCTATCACGAATTGTCTCATTTGACAGCCTTGCCTCAAGCAAAGTGGTTTGCTCTTGACCGATATTTTCGAGTTGTGATATCGCACATTCGATGACTTAGTCTTAAATGTTGCATACGATGCTTAAATGGCTTTCTTGTATCTGGCAAAGACAAAATTCGTCCAATGTAAATCTTTCTTAGTCTGATAATATAAAATTCTTGGGATTTTTGATCGCCGAATAACATTCTTTTCTGAAATTGAAGAATGCACCTGTATATTTGGGGTTGTGGTGTAGATTTAAATATACTTTCTCAAGATCCGCACGCACGAACCCCACAATAGCTGCAAGCTGTCGTTTTTTTTGCAGCAACATTAAATTTGCCCATGCAAGCATAATGTTTTTTTGCATATCCTTAAATAGGCGTTCCTTACAACCAATAAATCATCATCAGAGCAAATTGCGAAAATAATGTCGTCAAAAAAATGCGCAGACAACAGCTCGTCACTGGGACACGTGATAGTCCTAGTAGCACAACTGACCATTCTCATAACGTACCAAAAGGCGTCATAGTTGCAGTGGAATTGACATTCCATCCCCGAATCGGACACGGTAGAATATATCTACCAAGTCTAGTGCACTATAAATAGGTGCACTTGAACGCGTTGCTAAGCAGCACATCGTTTCTCAGAATTGACGCCTATGTAGACACCGCTGTACTGATAGCTGATTGTAAGCATAAATTGTGTGCTCTATTTTCGAGCACTGAACGCTGGTGATGATAGCCACAGAACTTCGTGCCTGACACAAGGTCAACTTCAAGTGCTAGCCCCCTATTTTGGCTACAACTTTTACGATCATTCTCCAGACGCTACTTCAAGGCATCAATTATATGACAGAAAATCTCATTTGATCCTCAAGTGGACGTCCGTCTCTAAAACACCACTTTTATTATAACCCGCTTTCAGCTCAGCAAACTATTGTCCTTCGAGGTAAATCATTGCCCTTCAAGGTCTCGAAGCTCAGATTCCTCTTGCATAACGTTCTATTGGTGCGCCTGCTGTGACACTAGAACATCCAATCTGTCAACAAAGTCTACAAATCGGATTACCGTAGTCCTTGGGGTTGCTTGAGACGCCCAGAGGCAATTTTGTATTGCATCTCAACTATTTTCAAAAAGAAATATGCTACCTTCGTATGTCACCCACTGTTTGTGGACCAATGCCACCCACACTCAGAGTTTTATCTTAAGCTTCTTCGTCAGCCAATGCTACCAGAGGTATTGGCTGTAGCTTTTAAGGACGTCGTCAAGTCTGCTTCCAAGAAAACGTCAGAACTTACATTTTCTATCGGGCTTTCATCGTCCAGCGTGCTGTATTTGTTCATGTTAAAGACAAAAATTAACCACGTGATGTTAAACTTTCTGAGTTCTACGAATACGTCTATTTTCATTAAAGGTTCAACTACTTCATAGAATAAAGAAATGTCCAATTTTTTAACTATCTCGTGGAGTGTTCGTCAACTGTTTGTGCTAGACCGCGATCATTTACTGGCGCAAGATAAATTCCGACGCACCCGATTCTACCTGTGCTGTGTCAGCATATTTAAACCTAAATTACAGTATACATCTATTATACTGAAGTAATTGCTGTGTTTTATTGTGCTGCTCAGATTTTTGGAAGAAGGGTGCCTCGACCACACGCGAAAGAGGGCATTATACTGTATTAAATAATGAATAATGCGCACTTCTAAGCTGACATTTTGCTGCCTGTTTTGGGGTAACCCAAAGTCGTGTTTTAAAATCGAAGCCGTAAGTCCAGCTTAAGTTCATTAAAGAAAAAAATGTCGCTTAAGGGGATCGTCTAGTGTTATTACAAGGCAAAAGATCTGTCCTGTTGGAGAGGCTTCAAAAGTTGAGACCAGAAGAAAACAAATGTAGACAACAAAACTCGGTACAGTTTTTGGATAGGTCTTGAACTAATGCGGTAGGCAAGAAGCTACGTAATATGTCAACAGATACAAAACATCGCACTCGCCACACTGTGAGAAAAACACTTTTTAGACTGCGAGTTCGGCAAGGAGTAGAGGACATACAAGACAATATATACCCAGCTGGTGCTGGCCAAGGTACTCTCACCACTTAGCGTGCTTCTAGGAACGCATCTCTCGTGGCATCAATAGCGCAACTTAGTTGTCAATAAGACACTATTTTAGCGGAATTTGTCGGCAAACGTGCGCGTGCTTTTTGCACTTCAGTAGAACTAAATAGCGATTTTGCTTGGCGTCGGAAGGAACCAGACGAGAGTAATCAGTCGTAAACACCCATTGGGAATTTTCCAGTACGTGCTGTTGCAATTTCAGAGCTTATCCTGAAATGGGGTACTACAAGCCGAAACCCGACCAGCTGGATGAAGTGCTCTACGTCCATGAGATTGAAAAATAACTTGCTTGCGTGGGTGTTCGGAGGCAACTCACCTCCAAGATCCTTTTTGGGCTTTGGCAATATTTAGAGCCAGGCGGTGGAAATAACGACACGAGCGCGAGTATGAAGTAACTTCTACCATACCCCAACACGCATTAAAAAGATCGTGGCTTAAATTTTTAGCAACCATTTTTTCGGCTATTAAATTTGTAACAGCCTCCAAGCAGTCGTAACGGAGCCGCTACATTGGCTCCCACGATGTTTGAACGGCGAGATAATTACGTCGCTCACCAAACGAAACTCCAATCCATGAGAGCGCGTTGTCTTCACAACGCAATTCACCTGAAAGAAATGCTGACCTTGACGGCAGAGAAAAGATAATATAGGTCCATTTTGTCTCAGCCTTGTGGTTATTTCGTGAGGAGCAGCAGCTACTGTTTGACCGTGTGTACGCGCTTAAAGTTGCTCTGGAGGTCAGACTGCTAATTTTCTGAGATTTAAAGAAAGTGATGAATTTCTTGATTCACGTTAAACCATGCGCATCTTTATTATATCGAAAGTCGCGCGCCTTAGCACGAGTAGTTAGAACTTCGTCGGGTAGTCGCTTCAAGCTCCACAATTTGTCGAACGCTTAAAGGCCATCAGCCATAAGCATTCATTACATCGGCCCTCCAGAAGACATATTGTACTTCTTGCCTTCGTCGTTTAGAGCAACTGAATATGGCAGATCCCTCTTGAAAAGAACAAAGTCCTGAAGGCGGACAAATTACGCTGAAAATGTTTGGAATACATGCAGGTGATGAGAAACCAGCGATGCGACTATTGTCAAGGGATTTCTGTAACCTCTTAGATCTTAGCCTGCGACAATAAGAGGCTTTTAAAATAGGCATATGGCCTTTATGTCTGACGAATCTACAAGTCAATGCAGCTTTCAGCCCTCCTCAAATGAGTCCACCACAATCAGTCCTGCGCAAAAGCGCATTTTCAAGAAGGTTAAAGGGCATACTCGTATCAAAAAATATTTGTAATCAGCTCAGATTGACAGCCATCTTGTCATTCTGTGGAACAACAAGAGTAAATTTACCGTCATCAAAAAAAATCATCGTCAAAATAGAGAGCAAAGGGTGTAGAACCAAGAAGATGCACTCGAACTTAATTGGTGTATACTTCATGGCAACTAGATTCGTGTAACATACGAAAAAAGGCTTTTAGTAGCCCAGAGTTACCTGGATAGCATTGTTCATGTATGTCCTCTTGGAATTGCAATAACGCACAGTCGATGACTTAGCATCGCAAACGACGCTAGAAAAATTGTCTTGTTCGGTGAAGCCAATTCTTGAGCCTGCTGAAGTTTGGCTTTGACGGTATAAAGAACTTCTTGATGATGGCTCGCTCTCTAGCACCACTCAATGAGCTTTTAGACTGGCAGAGCCAGCACTGATGGTTAAGCCTGACCACTTCCTCACATACTTTGAAGATGTAGCGTGAGTCAAGCCGAAACTATTTTCACTTTGTCGAGGCTGTTTATGAAGCAGGCAAGAACTTTCTTAATCTCTGACTAATAGGCACATATGTTCATGCAGACATTAAGGCTTCTAAGCATTCTGACCTCGAAATTTTGTCTTTAATGATTCAAGTGGAATCTCTAGTGCTGGCTGATCTACTATAAAGAAATTATGGACGAATATGTTGTCAGAATATACCTGAGAAGAAGCCCGTAATGGTCACACCAAAGCCGTTAGATATCTGCCAGGCGGTAAGGAATCTCTGCGTCACCCCCAACAACGTCCATGGGATACCTTTATGCTCAATAATTGTTATATCGAGAAAACTTAATTTACCCATTATTAAATATCCTGTGCACAGTGTAGCGCATACCCAAACATCTTGTTAAGGAGCTCGTTCAAATGTCTGTTGGTGTAGGAACCGTTCCGCTGTCAGCTCTCGTAAAAAACAGTAGCCACTTTTTGTTCGGCTTCTACACACAGAAGCTCGGTGACAGGTGCGATGATTGTGACTTTTGCACCATGTGACTTTTTTCCGTAAAAAATGTATGAAAGGCTGACATTGATTTCGTGACAGTAGCTATTGCCGTATAAGCAGTGTTCCGTGCGTGAAACGAGATCAGTTTTGTACCAAACTACTCTCTTCGATGAAAATTATATAAGTGGACCCCATCTGAGTATCCGTTTAGTATAGAGTATACCGGATCATTGGGATAGCTCAAGATCTCTGAGTAAAGGCGTGCCTATGAGTGTGATCCAAAAAACCTTCTTCTTGAGCGAATGATGTGACTTTGTTTTAAAAAGCTTTCTGTTCTTGGCCAAGCCACCTCATAGACATTGTTTTGGTCAATCAAAACATCAGGAGCTTCGAGATATCGAGTATTAGTGGCTCTGACATATTTCAAAGTAAAGCGTATCTGCAGTTTAAAACAACTAACTACACCGACAAATATTACTGTGAATAATCTCTTTATTGATCGGATTGTTGGTGAAGCCCAGTAAATTATATTCGGATCGCATTTTAATTTTCTTTTAGTGGAGCTATGTTCCTCGCTCACGGCCGTATTTCTCTAATGTCTTGTGTTCCTATGCCGCTTTCTGCTCTTTGCAGATTTAAATGACCCGTTTGCGGGGTTTTGCTACCCGCATTTTGTACTTCGATTTTCCTTACCTGAGAAATCATATCATCCAATGAAGTGTTATCTGCTAGCGTAACTGTGTTACTAAAACCATATTTCATGTAAATCGATAGCTAGCTTTTAAGACCTCAGCAGCCAGTGCTGCTAGCAAAACTTGGCTACTCGCGAAGGATGGCTTTAAGACATTGTCACGTCTTCCTTCGAAGTGATGATAGTCTCTTCAATGACCAGGAATTCATTTTAAAGAAGCTCAAAGTACTATTTACGTAAGATTAATTGGCAGGAACGCTTAACTAATAGATTCTGGGTGACTTTGTTTATGCCAGGATCAAGCCATACTTGACCATGTCAAAGGGAATTAATACTTCAGTCTTTTTAACTTTGCGACAAGGTTTACTTCGATAAAGGGACCTTGAACCTTTCCATTCTCCAGTCAAATGGTAGCCAATGTTAGCTGATCTATTGTAAAGCACCAATTAGCCTATTGGTTTGACGGCAATCGCTTGTCAGCGTGCAGAAATTGCAACGTGCCAGTAAAAATCATACTCAAATTAAGTTTTAATACCACGCAGCATTTGCGGGTACAGCCAGCAGCTCACAGATGCTGGTTCTTCCTATAACAGCAGTTTAATTTTCAGACGCGAAGATCTTATTAGATGTATCAGCCTCGCACACACCGTGAGAATGTATACCTTCCCAATTGAGAAGCTCTCACTCCAAAATCAACCAACGTTTCCCTTTGAGCGAGACAACGTCTACATCGACCGCCTCCATCCGGGACAGACATAAACAATGTGTCTATTCTACCGCAAAAAAAGGAGCGAATGTTGCTTTGTAAGGCAACACAAAGCTCAACAAGTCTACAAGCTTTATATTTCTGGGTCTTAGGGTTGGGCGAGGCGGTTTAAATCAGTCTTAAAAATCTTAGTGATTAGATAAGATCTCAAAGAGCGAATTGAACCGCCTATTTCATCGTCGCGACGTGCACTATAAAGAGTTAGATGTAAAACGGGCTTACAATAGGCGGACTATAAACGCAGTCACCTTGAGAAGGTCGGGGAGTGGCAAACTCATTAATTAGTCACAAGGATCACGTTCTTCTTGACTAGAACTTAGGTAGAGACGTTTTGCGGGTAAGTGCTCAGGTGGTCGACCTGGTCTATCAAGCTTAAAAGTTTCCAATTTTTATACAAAAGAAATTTGAATTTGCCTTACCTTCGAAGAAGAAAACGTTTTCGAATTCTGCTCCACATCATCAAGCTAGTGCTGCTTGGAGCCCTCGAGTATTGATTTTGCTTGTACAGCTCAAACACCATCATGTATTTCAGCTTTTCGGTAGCACGGAGAGCTGCCAATGCTAGCGTCTCATTGAAGCGTTCAAGTCGCCGAGCCGTGCGAAGTGAAATTATTTTTTTTATTATATAACGTTTGGATGGCTCAGGTGACTACTTTATCCGCGTGAGCGTTCTAGTGCAATCAGGCGTAATAGGTTCACACAGAAACTTACACAGAGAAGACGTGCAGGATTAATTAAAATAGATCGTCCGGGATCGTTCACTTCTTCTGGTCTTAACGGATCCGACGCGTACAACAGGCTGCTCTTGAAGATTTATTAACTTAGTGCCTATATGTACATATAAGGTTGTGCGCTTTGAGTAGCCAGCCGAGTCTGCATTTTACTACGAAAAAAAGTGACTTTCTGACGCAGTTCGTGTACCTCGCAGGCTACATTATTATTAGTAATTGCATAAATTTTTATCTATAAAGACAAATTCGTGTCTACATGGTGATAATTGCAGTATATTACTTTGTCATATCATCTGCAACTTGACACGCGCGACCGGACTGACGTGTAGCAAACAAAGCGCCACAAAAGCATTACACACAGCTTTAAGAAGCCTGAAAAACTTGTTGCTATACCAGAGTACAAAGTGCTCCACGTAGGTGCGGCTGCCTGTGCGTTGTGTGATGCCGTCCATGACGTTCTAAAAATAGAGAGGATACGACTGACACATATGTGTGCTTATTAATAGCGACAATTTACAAGTTGAAGAATGCTCAAATCCAGACTTATTCCCTTATTTGTTTTTTCATCGACTGCACGTGAGGTCTTCCCTACGAGTACAATCATTAAACTGAGGCAATACACAAATACGTACTTTGCATATTTTGCTTTTTTTCCTTAAATTTATATATTCTCGCAATGCCACGGCGAGATAAATCCTTAGCAGTAAAAAGTCAGATAAGTAGCTAAATCTTACGGAAAAGAGGCTTAAAATTAATATAGCGCATGTTGCCAGGAGATTTAAAGAGAACGTAGCAGCGCATGTATAGAATATATTATCAAGGAACAGGTTCAGCTTCAATAAAGTATATACAATATATAAATCGCAGAGTAAATTCATCCTGACCCATACATACAAAAAAGATTTCAAAACCTAACGGTACTTTTAGACACAAGCCTTATCGGGAAGCTATATAGCTAAACCGCTGCTGTTGGCCCCGAACATGAACGATTGTTATCTAAACCTCGGCGCATATTTTCGCTCTATCGCGCCGAAATTCATGTAGCTCTGATATTTGCCATCTGTACCTTATTTTTTTAAATTTCGCCCCTGTGCCCGCAGAACAAGCTTAGCTTACGTAGGCAAGCTTCGTACCAAATCATATTTAGCTCGTACACGTAATTGTTACTGTGACGGCTTCAAGAAACGAGCGATTCTGTCAATCAAGTGACGTTGCATCTGTACTAAAGCTTACGTCGGATATTGACATCAGGAACAATGAGCCAGGGATAGCTCATCAAAAGTCCTTCTGTCGTTGTTTCACATTAGATTTTACAACCGTTTACAGAAGGTGTGAAACAAGACGGTTTTCTGCTCAGACACAACTTTCAAATACGCACAATGCGAACGCTTACGTGTCCAAGGCGTGTTTGGTGATTAAAATAGCCACTTTTTTATACAACTTGAATGGCATCAATGTGAAGGGGGGGCATTTGCGAGAAAGGAGGTGTATCGCATCTTGGCAACATTACAAGGAAAGATACGTGCTTTTTGTTTAAGCTCAAAAGCAAATATGAAAAAAAAATGGTTGTCTGCTTTCACAAGAGCGATGCCATCAGATTGTTCTGGAGAGATAGCTGTTTGAAGTTCAACGAGCGTGGTCGGCAAGCAAAGTAGCGACAACTTTGGATATAAAATTGGCAACACGATACTGGCGTGCAAAGACACTTGTTTCAAATATAAGAGTGCGAAGGAGGAAGAGTCCAAGCTGATTAGACTTTTAAGGCAGCGATTTCATTTGGTTGTTGCCTAACAGCCTATTTTACCAATGCAGTTTCCACTGATCCGTTTGCAGCAACCCATTACTAGTCAAACGGTGTGTCATAGTGCCTCAGTATCTAGTACGGGCTGCTGGATTTTATAAGACTGTACTTCCTACAGCAGCTCCTACTCTCAAATCGAAGATGTATTACTTACACACGTAAATTCTATAAAATAATTTAGTCGCAAAGAAAATCGGTTGTCCGCATTAATCGATACAAACTGTGGCTGTTAACATAACATAATACAAACATTGGGTCAACACGGCTTTTTTATCTATTTCTTGTCCACAGTCGTCGGATTCGCACACGAAACTGACTAAATGCGTACTTCATTGGCTGCTGCAAAGCAGCAATGATTTAGATCGTGTAATCAATAAGAATCTGTACTCTGCTAGTGCCTTTATCAATAATAAGTATTATACGTAACGATCTTTGTACAATGTTTCTCGCATAACATAAGATCGCATTTTGCAAAGTTTGTGCTTCATGACCTGGTGAAAATAGCAATCTCGAGAACAACTGATAGCTTTAGAAGCGTCAAAGCCATACACAGTACGATGGACACGTTTTAGGTCAATGAACTCGTTTTTTATCAAAGTAAATGCCTTCAAACAATAGGAAGATACATACAAGAAAAGTTGACTATGAACTGCGACTTATAGTGTTGATTGAATCTTTAAGCGAGAAACCCAGTAGCTACTACTAACTTTTGGGATTTAACAATAAAGTGGACTACGTTGCGAGTTGTTTTTCAAAAAAGTTTTACACAGACGTCATCTTCTCGCTTTTCTGATGGCAAGAACGGAGGAGCAAGAGAAAACCATCTTTTAGATTTTCTGCTGTGCACATGGTTGATCCGAAGGTAAAAAATAGGCGAGTTGATTGCAAATTTATGGAGCGAACTCAAACGAGCTGGAGTTGGGAACGCAGGCAAGTACGGAATGTATTGCGGAACTAATCGAACATACGCATCGGGAATCAATGAAAAAGAAAGCGGACGAATGGTTGTTGGAACAACAAGTAAACCCAGAGAGTGTTTTCTCATACATGAATCTCGGAAGTTTGTTTGTTAAGGTATGGACATATTCCACAATGCGCCACGACCCCAAACTTCTCGATCCCAAACTTTAATTTGTGATTCCGTTATATTGTAAAGTACAGACAAATGGACAGCACACGCTTAAATTACGCAGCATTTGACGACAAGAGGCTTTTAAAACTTCTGCTCAATCACTTTAAGCCACGAAGGAGTTAAAAATTGACATTATCGCTTCACGATAGTTAAGCGTATGATTAATATTTACAAGCAGTGACAATGTTTGAAACTTATCGACACGAACCATCAACAAAAAGCTTAGATGCGACGTATATGGTCACGGAATCGATCTCTAATAATTACGTGCTTGATGTTTGGCTTCAGTATACGAAATCACTAACTACCATTTTTAGTGTCTTGCATTTCAGTGATGAGCAATGTTGGCGTTGATCTTGACGATATGACTGTGTTTACTGCGTTGATTAATTACGTCAAAATGTACGTGCAATCTGGTGCTTTAACTTTTCGCGCTGGCGACTTTATTCTTTTACAGCTGTCGATGCTATCAGTGCCACGTGCGAGGGCAATGTTTGAGTCTAACGCGCTTGAGCACGTGTTGGGAAATGTAGAACACAAGCTGGAAACCTTACGGCATATTTGCGCAAAGATTATTTCTACACATATTGAACAGCTTCGTATTTTTAGGCGAGACGATCACATCGAATAAGTATTTCACACTCGCGACGGAAGTTTCGTTTGTCGCTGCAGACATGCAAACAAGGCCATTTATTGGCGATACAATGCTTATTTGCTACATCCAAAGCATTCGTTTAATGAAGTAGAAATGCTCTTTAGATGGCTCAAGTATACGCACGCGCTTTTGAAGATTTGTCAGTAGTTTAGCACTCCAACGCAAAGAAAATTTCAAACAGTTTGCTTGGGTGATTTCCGATTCTCCATTCATGTTGGAACTTTTACTGGTCGAAACTAATCTCAAAGTCTATTTATAATACTCTTGTATCTAAAATTTTTGATGTTGCGGGTATCAAGATCAGGTTGAAAATTTCATGGTGTATCGTAGGCTCGCGGAAAGAATAGTATTGAAAGGGCCATCAACAATGTGATATCTTTGTTGCAAAACAAATGGACGAATGGAGAAACATCGCCCGCTCCGTTGCTAAGAAGGATTAAAGAATTGCAGAAAAAGGACGCCCGTATTAAACTAGTTTAGAGATCACTTCACAGATAGTCGAAGGTGCAAGAATAGATCCCATTAGATAATCTGTGAACAGTTCCATTTGCATATATCAATTGCCGGTCTTAAAGCTAGCGCCTAACAGCTTTATCAAGAGTTAGAGCTACACTTCATATTCTGCATTCCTTTGTATCTTTTCTTAATCTGTGTCCTCTATATATATTTGCTTCGACTAGACAACCGCAGTTATCGTGTCATCACTCTTTGTTGTATTTTCAAATGTGCACGGTCCCGACAAATCAAAATTACTCTCGGAAGTACCAATATTTGCAACAACAAGACTGGTGTTGCCTAGACTTCAAGCACATATCAGATAAAAACACCATTGAGTAGGCTCTAAGAAAGTACACGATCGTATTGATTGTGCTTGAAGATCATTCGAGTAAATTCATCAAGTGGTGTTTGCACTAATCGTAAAAGCTTTCCCGTGACTGTTTTAAGGTCTGTATGCACGACCAATTAGTTGCGCGTGTTACTTAACGTGTTGTAAAAGTGTCTATAAAACCATATATTGTTGAAAAATAATAGCCTTGGCGCCGAAGATTATAGGAAACGCCTATTTGTTTCCATTTTCTTGTCAAAACACACACCAATCAGCTTAACAGCAGAAAAAATCTATTTATCTCTTTCTCCGCCTTTGCGACTTTGAGTCAATTATTCGTGAGTTTTCACAAATAAATTATCATCGACTGACCTTTTATGATCCCTCCTCCTCGGTGTATTAGGCTAGGTCACGAAGACTTCTACAACAAGATTTCAACAAGACTATCGAGAAAGCCTCTAAGGGTTATCCGTCACAAAAAAAGTATTTGTCAAGCATGATGCTCACCAAGCAAATATATCACACGTCAATTCGATATCGTACCCCATTTTGTGTACTCCTGTCTCGCAAATTACGCCTATATACTATGCTATCCAAGCTTTTTTAATATAGAGAATGCTAATTAATTGGCCACATGTCACGTCAGGATGAATAGATATTTGCAAGCTTATCGACGCCAAATTATAACTTATAATGTTGTATACTTGCACAGCTATGTTAGAGGTCAGAACCCACGTTTCGCTAAACCTTCTGGCTCAAAAGTTGGTCAATCTAATTTGTCAACATGCTCGTCAGCGTACATCACCGCTATGCTAATCTTGAGCCTCTTTACCATTACGATTCTGCTACTTATTTGATTTTGTGTTGTTCGAATTTTGACTCGCTTTGTGTAATTTTACCTCACCCTGATAGTAGAAGAATTTTTCAAATTCGAATAGGTCTAAGGGGAATCAGAACATTAGGCAAAGTACGTATTTGTGACCAACTGAGTAAAAGAGACTTATAATGATTGTTCTTATAGTGTTGTGGAATTATGTGCAGTCGACAAAAGTTGATTATAGGTAAAGACGAAGCCTGAGCATTCTTCGTCAATGTGAATAGTTGGTTGTGCAGATAAGCGCGAATAAACTACAATCTATTGCACACGTCGAGTTCGGTAAGGCCGGATTAGTGGGAATTACTCGTTCCGCGCACCTCCGTAAGCAAGTGCTGTGTGACACCATTAAACCTGGTAGCACTTGTAGTCAATCCAACGTCCACGCAGGTACATTAACTATCCAATACTCGCAAAGGCTATGGAATGGAAATAACCGTCTGCCGGACGACGATTTGCTGGCTTTCAAAGACTGAGAAAGCGGACGCATTTGAAGCCCCGCCTGCTGCCAAGCAGCAGGAACACGTAAAAGCGTTCGAGCAAAGTCGATGCTTGATGCTTTAGGGAGCACAGACTAGCGGGAGCTCCTGATGTGGGTTGTAAGCCGTAAAGGTACCTTAAAAAGGAAGGTATGTTCCAATCTTTTTTTCTAGATGAAGAATGTTGATATGGCCATCAAGGCGACTTTAATTACAATGAGGTGTGTGCGCGTGGTGTTCGCATCCCCACATTTGAAAGGCCGGACCGAAGGTCGGGCGCTAACGCGTGAAGCAGCTCTATTGAAGTATTTTTACAAACATGAAAGATTCGTGTAGCAGCGTTACATACGTTAAACTTTGAGCGTCACCGGCGCTCACGTTTTTCTGTCTGCGAGATAAGAGGGTGTGAACCCAATGAATATGTTCATTAGTTAATGAATACATCATCGTTCTGTCGCTTTTTGAACGAATTAAGGTGACTGATTTGGCGAAAGGGCAGGCCACCTCGCACTCAACTTCGTAAATTTTAAGATAAACGAAAGACGAAGTAGATCGCTCGGAACTTTTTTTCCGGAGGAGGGACGTAAAATGGCTTAATCATGAATGAATTGGCGTACAGCCACAGATGGATTTGTTCCTCCGGGTTGTCTCGGGTACGCTCTCTTGCGTCCTATAAGGTTGTGATTATGGACCCACTGATTCGTGTCCAGTCCCATTGCATTAGATGCTCCCGAGAAAAGTACCCTTTGCTACTTTTGGTGGTTTATCCACTTCTGTCCCGAAGATGGGCCGAGCAATGTCATAGATACCAGCTGGTCACCCCGCGCAACCGGCTTTTGTGAATTATGCTCCCACCCTTGCTGTGCGTACGGCTTCTTTAGAAGTAGGCCTGGAAATGTATGCCCCCGTAATGAATTCAGTGTCCCCGTAGGCATACGTGACTATGACTTTTAACCTTTTCTGGTGGATAATTTAGTTCCGCGAGCAGCGACGGCTAACCGATACGCTAAAATTAACGCTTTTATTATGGTTGAAATGCCACCTTTGGGTAACAAAACTCTACAAGCAGTCAGTTTTTCCAATTTCGTGTATCAAAGCTACTCAAGCGGATTACGGAGGTCTGTAAGACATACTGGGTTGCACTCAAATACAGAGGGTTACAAAGTATTATAAAGAGCTAATAACATAGCTACGCTAGAAGAAAACGAGATGCGATACGAAAGCATTCCCCGGATGCCACGGATAGCTCCGTGGTTGACAAATTAGCCTTATACATTGGGATAACAGGCGTCCAAGTGATCGTTGTACCACGGTAGGCGCACTCCAGCTGGAGGCACTGCCAGAGATGTCAAAGCTGATAAATCTTAAAAAGCTTAGATTTACTGAGCTCTTGGCTGACGTGAGAATCGTAAAATCGCCGAGGGAATATGAGAAGCTTTAATGGGAAAGAAGATGTCTTGGATCAGTCGTAGTGGTAGCTTACGTTGCGTCTTATCTCAAGGATCCTGAAAGATCACAAAGATATGGAAAATTTAGTACAGAAATACTCAAATATAGTATCCAGAGACCCACCCAAAGCATAAAAGGATTAAACACGAGATTGATCTAGTGCTGGACCCAAATTGATTTTTCACATTAGAATGACCACTGCCACGAGAATACATCATGCGCTCTTCGCCACGAGGCAAAAAGTCCATGCTACAGGGTAGCAAAAAGAACGAGGCTGCCCTCATTACACAGACAAGTGGTACATTTTTTCTTCCGATACATCATGTCCATCCTTTAAAAGGTGGTTCAGATGTTGGGTGAAGGGATTTCTCGTGATCAATGATTAACTATGATTAAAGAATTGCGAAAAGAAGACGCCCGTGTTGGAACTTGCTGAAATTTTTTTCGCAACGTAGTCCGCTCAAATACAAGGGTCATCGTAGTTGACATTTCGTTTGGTGCCGGTCTCAAAGCTATCAGATTCCTCGCTTAGCGACTTAATTAAGATTTTAAGTCAGAGTTTCGATACGCTTTCCTTGTGTGTACCTCTATTTTGGTTTGTGACCGCAAGGCACTTATTTGTTGAGAGGAATCGGATCAAATATAAACACCATCTAGGAGGCTCTGACTCCATTGAGTATGTTTACAGACCCTTCGAGTAAGACGACAGAGGGGTTGGCTTTTGGTGTAAATTATATTGACTTAGCTTCTTTATCGCAAAAAGCTGTCTGATCTATCGTGCTAGCTTCCCTGTGTAGAAAAAAATATACGCTACTTTTTTAATATGACTGTCTGTATCACTAATCGAGTCCTTACTGCGTTGCTATATGCTGCAACGTGCCTATTAGAGCAATCCTTGGAAAAATAGTGGTCTTTCGCGTCAATATAATGTTTGTTATATTTTTGCGCTTGACTGATTTTTATATCATTGCTGCTTTGCATAAGCAATCAGGTAGGTACACATGTAACGCGCTTTGTTAGTAACGTGTGCAAAATCGACAGCACCGCAAGCATCAGATCAGGTTCGCGGCACCTAGCTGAAACGAATGTAGAAAAGAAATAGACAGGAATGATTAGTGTAGGCTAAATGTTTGTTTCGTGTAGTGTAGACAACCAATTATCTTGTGACTCTAATATCCTATAGAGTTTTAAGCTGTATAAGTATGATCTGAGAGGGATTGGCAGGAGACGCTGCAGGAACTACAGCCACAATTTTATATAATCCAGTACGAAACTGGCAGTCTGTACTCGACAAAACAAGCGCTGCGCGGGAAATGACTGAGAACACACCGTATAGTTAGTGATGGGTTGCTGCAAATTAAAAATGTAATGGAGACTGCTTTCATAAAGTAGGAAATTGAGCAACAATTGTAATGAAATTGCTGCCACATAGTCTCGCCAGCCTAGACTCTTCCTCATACGTAGTCCTCTAACCTTAGCAAAGAGTCTGTCCACGCCGTTATCGTGCTGCCAAAATCTTCAAAAGTCGCCTCGCCGACCACGTGCGTACTATTTTTCGAATAGCAAGGTTTTGCAGAATGAGCGCACAAATCCAGTGCGGCTGCCTGTGTATTGTTAGTTACCGTATCCAATCGACAGTGATTTCATTTTTCTATCTTCATTCTAGTTAAAATCCAGTTTAGGCACTCGATTTGAGTCCTTTTTAAGAGCGGGAAGCTCGGCTTTATGCAATGATGGCAATATAGTACATAAAATATCATCATACCTACTGCGAGGTTCTTGAGTGTCGTTCGATATAGTGGCTATGGCCAAAGCAAGGAGACGAATACGCACTCCCATCACAGCTCCACTGCCTTTTGGTTATCAAATGCGCGGCGAGCCTTGCTCCGTGCCGTATTGACTATCCGGGCACGACTTTGCTTTTATAGTGGAAGAAGGCAAGACTGTATTACTTGCTGCTTCTTGAAGAGCGCAAACGAACTATGTCGATCGCACTTTACGTAAGTTCAACAAACAATGCATCAAGGTTGTATATACAGTTTAGTGACAATTTAAATAAGCTTACAAGGCAGCTGAAAATGATTTGGCACAATGCTCGCCTACGTGAGCTGTGTATGGACGACGGCCATGAGGCCGTCTTTTTCGAAAAGATGGCAGACGCACCAAGCAGGTAATATGAGATCTGGGTTGCCAAACTACCACAAGTGCAGCATTTCCCGGACAAAAAAGTGCGCCGGCTTTTCTCAGTGTTCTCTGAGCCAACACTCAAATTTCTGTAGAGTATTCCTGTATGGTTTTTGTCACAAAACGTCCCGAATGTGCGGATCAGAAGCAAATATAAACGATGCATGCCACCTGATCTTTTGGAACAATAATTGTTATTGTCAACTTTGAAGCCAACTTTTACGTCGCAATCATCGGGTACATTGACCTAGTGGTTGCTAATTAAATGGCCATCAAAAATGTAACTTTGGGTTGTCAAAACTTTGCCGGAGGTGTGCAACAATGGTCTAAACGATATCAAAGCTAGCCAGTCACAGCTTTCAATACGCACAATGCGAACGCTTGCGGTCCGTGCCAACATTTGTACGAAATGGTAAAAAAAATTCTCCATGATCCTCTTTCAAAAGGTCCGGTTACACTTTCTGTGTGTTTAGGCTCTGTACGTGTAGCCTCCTATCTCGGGCCATCTGTTAGCTTGGTACCATCCATTAAAAAAAGATTTACACAAGGTATGGCTTGTAGTTTTTGCCACTCTCGATTTGAATTGCAACGTCTCAAGACCAAGCATGCGCATCGGCATCTTCGTACGTACTGCCATCACTCTTTTTTTTTATGTCAGCGCTTGTTTTGGCGCCACCTCGCATTCGAGACGTGATAATAGGACGGACACATCTGAAACCTTGGAAGCTGCAGCTTTGATCGACATCATCCCAACGAGAGCAAAAGCCATCGATGAGGTGCATGAGAAAGACAAGAACGATGAAGCGAGAGGGGTGAATCCTGTGGCCGTGCATGTGATTGATCCGAATGTAGAAAAAGGCGAGATGATTGCAAAGTTTTCGAGCGATCTGAAGAACATTTTTAAGCTGGGAACGCAGACAAGTACGGAAAATATTGCCAAGGTGATGGAACATGAGCATTGGGCTTTAATGATGAAGGAAACAGACGATTGGTTGCTAAAACAGCATGTAGACCCAAAGACTGTTTTCTCGTACATGAATCTTGAGAGTATCGTTAATCGAGACATGGACATAGTCAAAATGAGTGACGACCCCAAGCTGCTTTTGTGGTTTCGCTATATTATAGAGTACAGAAAAATAGACAGCACGAGTTCGAATCACGCAGCATTTGACGACAAGGAGCTTCTGGGGTTTTTAATCGAACAAATGGAGGCACGAAGTTTAGAACTGACACTTTCGCTTGACGATAAGTCACTTCCTGGTCCGCATATACAAGTAGTGACACTGTTTGAAACTTATCGACACGATCCGTCCATGAAAAGCTTTGCTGAGGATATGCTGACGTATATGGTCACGGATTCAGTCACTAAGGATCACGTACTCAATGTATGGCTTCAAAAGGAGGCATCACCATTCACCATTTTTCGTGTCTTGCATCTCAATGATGGGCATGGTCGGGTTGATCTTGACGATAAAACTGTGTTTACTGCGTGGCTCGATTACGTTAAAATGTATTTGCAGTCGGGTGCTCCCAATTTTCGTGCTGGCGACATTATTTTCTTGCAACTGTCGATGATGTCAGTGCCACGTGCGCGGGCAATGTTTGAGTCTAATGCGCTTGAGCACGTGCTGGGAGATGTGGAACACGAGACTGGAAACCTTGCAGCATATTTGCGGGACTTATGGCAGAGATTCCCTATCCACACATTTAACAGCCTCAAACTTTTGGGCGAGAAGATTACGGACGACAATTACCCCACCTTCCGGCGGGCAATTGCCTTCATCGCTGCATACATGAATACGATGCCATTCGATGGCGCTATAGTGTATAGAATGCTGAAGCCAGTACATTCTTTCGATGAAATTGAAGGGATGTTCAAGACTTTCAAGTATCAAACTGAACGTTTCGCAGACTTGTCAGTGAGGCAGCGCAAGGACGTTAAGATATTTGCAGGCAAAATGTTACAGTACCTTCCTCGTTATTCCCAGCCAGAACTCTCACTGTCCAACTTGCATCCCGATGACGCTTGGAATAAACTTCTTGAACAAGGTGTGGACACTGAAATTCTCTTGAAGTGGGTTAAGTATTCCGTGCTGTATTACAGTCGTGAGGAAAACAAGAGTGTCGAAAACGCCATGCCCACTGTGTTAAAATCGTTGCACGAAAAAATAGTGAAAAAAGAGATATCGCCAAATTTGTGGCTTACGGTTTTGGAAGAATTGCGAAAAGAACATGGTCCACTTTGGAATTTGTTGAAACAGATTTTGTCTCAAGGCCGGAAGCGCAAGGCCGGACCCACTTAGATACGAGGGTCATCGAGGGGGACAGCTTCGTTTGCCTGTTTCAATTGCCGATCTTAAATCTATCGCTTAACGAGTTAATCTAGATTTTGAGCCACAAGTTCAGATTCTTTTTTCATTGTGTGTTTCGTTTAATTTATGTATATACTACATGATGTGTCTTCGGAAAAGGTTGGAGTGACGCCCTCCTCCCAAGCGCGGGGGCTAAATGCTCGCGCGCTTCCGGCAGGTGTTCTCGGGCATCTGCAGGTCTCTAATGAGTCTCACTCTCGACGCGACGGCCTCCAGCACCAGGGCGCCACCTGGGCTCTTACCAAGTCAGAGCTAAACAAAATAATGGAAGACCCTCACGACCTCGGTGCTGGCTGCACTGCCCGCCGAACGAGACCCGGCGTATGCGGACACCACTCTATGCCGTGGACTAGCCAGAGTGAGCCTAGCACGTGCATAACTTGGCAACGCGATAACGTAATACAATACAATGCATGATGTGCACGGTCTTAACAATCGAGTTGCGCGTATTTTCCTGAGGGAATTACCGGTGGCCTTTTTAAATTATACATATTAAATTGAAGACGAAAACACAGCTGTCAGCGCGAATTAGAAGTTGGCCGCGCTGGGCGCTTGGGAGAAAAAAATGACCTAGGCGCTTGAACACATCGTATCATTAGTCAGCAAAGTGATTCGGACGAGACTGATACTACGAATAAAAGCAGTGAGGCAGGCAATCGAGGCTAGCAATCGCAAATATACAGTCGTGGCAAACACAATTCTTAGTGTAGTGCATTCGTGAATTGAAAATGTTAGGTCATCTTATAAAAATCACTTTTATAGAGGTGCCCGGTATAGCCACACATTCCAAGTCGATGATTGTGCAATCGCGAGCGGCCTTTGATTAAAGGGTTTAGCCAGCCAAGACTCTTCCTCGTAAAGTGTGACGCAGTCTTTGATTTTAACCAAAGAGTCTGTGCACAACATTATTGTCTTCTCAACAGAATCGTAAAACTGTTGCATGTGGAATAGGCATTTCCCGCGCTCGGCTTATGCTGCTGCATTTGTCAAAGCCACAAACCACTAATCCAGCGACAGCTTTGACGGTAGCTATCTTGCGCGAAGAGCTGAAAAAGCTGGGTCTGTCCATTAAGGGTCTAAAGGCAGATTTGGTCAAGCGTTTAAAGGAAGCTGCGGGTCAAGCATGAGTCCTCAATGTTAGAGAGCTTAATTATATCTCAGTACCAGCAGACAGTGAATATAAACAACTTCCACCAATACAAGCGCAGCGTGGATTTAGCACCCAAAGCTATTTGCAGTATGCGTCGTGCGCGTGCTTGGACATTCGTCCGATATTGTATTTGTGATCTCGGATTGTCTCTACTGCACAACGACAATTTTTATAGGTGAATGGTACCCCATTCTCACACCCTCATTTCTTCTACCAATACTCAATTGTCCTCTTTACAAGCTTTTGTCATTAGTCCATTTTACTGTGGCGATTTCAGCTCAGATGTGAAATTGCACAAAGTCACAGAGAGAGGGTAGTGTGTACTTCAGACAACCTCTGATCAAAATATTCGAAGAAGTGGCTGGATCTTAAGTAAAGGGGCTCATGAATCGTATAACGAGGATATACGCTGACGACGAATCAGAATTGGACCAGGACAGATTGTTTAAATAGTCGAGCCACCATACCACTGTAAGTATACAATAGTTTTAAGCTTAAAGAACAAGACTAAATATTAAAATATGATTGGTCGAAGTAATTTAAACCTAATGGAATAGCGAGCAAAGTGTTCTCTCAGTCCCGTTATAAATATTACTAAAAAACAACTCGCAACGTCTCAAATATCAGGTCTCAAAACTCAGTAGCTACCGAGTTTCTCGCTTCCCGAGTTAATCGAGATTATTGGTCACACTTCATTTTCAACTTTTCTTGTACGTATCTCCCAAATGTTTGCGACCTCGAGGCATTTACTTTTATCAGGAGATGAGGCCATCGACCTAAAACGTGTCATCTTCATGCTGTGCACGGCTTTGACAAATCAAAGCCTACAGTTGTTCTCGAAAGTACAAGTTTTTGTAACAAGAAGAATAAGATCGCATATAGAATACTATCATTAGCTTGTTGCCCGATGCACTGACTTTCTGCTAATAAAGCATTCATGACCGTCGTCACGTCCGCCTCCGAGTGGATGCTAGCAATTTCACTTTTCTTTTAAGCTTCAATCGTCAAACTCTCTACCGGAGTGCTGTAGTTGTCCACGCCAAAGATAGAAATGGATTGTAATTAATTTTTTAATTCTTACGTTCATACCTAACTTAATCTTAGGCTCAAAACCATCCCATTCAAGTCCGACTAAAATTTCACCCAACTTTGATTCCCGTAAGGCACTGTCAAGCTTTTTTTGCTTGCCGCAATCATTAAGTGGCGCTAAAAAGGTGACGAGCCATAGTCGACTATGATTGTCTTAGTGCTGTGCTGGCATATTTGTAAGTTTATGGCAACATGCTTTTGATTGTAGTGAAGTAATAAATGTGTGTTTTCCTTTGATGTGGGGCTTAAGTTAGTGGGGAAGAGAATAGATCCACACTTGAGAAATACTTTAGACTGCATCTGGTCGCATAAATCGTGCACGTCTAAGTTGACATTGTACTGTTCGTGGCGGGGTCATGCACAGCGAAGGCATGTAGCAAGCTCAAAATTCTTCCGATGAGCTACTAGTTATCTAAAGGTGATCGACGTGTGCTACTTGATAACCGATTTTCATTTATCCTATTTTTGTAAGACAGGAACTACTACCATTTCCGGCATCCATTAAATACTTAATTATGCAAATCGATATTGATAGTAAAAAGGTGCCCGTCCTGAGCCGAAGCCGCCATTTTCTTTAGAAGCTCGCCTACTTAAGCCAGGTTCGTTCTACGGCCACAAGGCCGGATATTACAATAGTACAGGTACAGATGGCAAGTATTAGAGCTACTTGAATTTCGGTGCAAGTGAAGCGCCGGTATTTCCTGAGGTTTCTTTAATATATTTCAATGTTTGGTACTAACAGCAACTTTTCAGTTTTATGGCTCTCACGGATGTTTAAACGCACACGTAAGAGTTCTGAATCTTATTCGTATATTTAATGCCACCAACGATCAGGGTGTGCAACACGCGCTGTTGACTCGAGATCAAAAGCAAATCTGAAAAACGCAGTCATCTGCTTTCACAAAAGCGATATCAACTGATCGTTTGCACTAAAAAGGTAGCTGTATGAAGTTCGACGGGCGTGGTCGGCAGCAAATTATCGTCGATTTTGGATGAAAATTGGCAGCACGATACTGGCGTGCACCGACTCTTTTCTCTAAATCAAAGTCTGGTGTCAGTTGCCGGTGTTAAAGATAGCGCTAGCGCTTAACAGCTTAATCAATATTTTGAGCCACAGTTCATATTTTACATTCCTTGTATGTCCTTCTTCTGATTTGTGTACTACAAACATTAGCTTGGTAAGAAGATTAGAGTCAACCTGTCATCACTCTCTATCTTGTACTTTGGTGTGTGAACGGTCACGACAAATCAAAAGCCTACAATATTCTCAGAAGTACAAACTTCTGCAACAACAAGACCGAAGTAGCCTAGACTTTGCGCACATACCTAGAAGAAACGCCATTGAGTAGGCTCTCGTTCGTTGATTGTGCTTAAAAGATCATTCTAGAAAATCACAATGTGGTGCTCTTCAAAGTGCTTTGTCAATGCGGTTTTTCTGCATTAATTGTAAAAGCTTCCCCGTGACTGTTTTAGATTCGTCTTTACCACCAAATAGTTTCGCGTGTTTCTTATCGTGTCGTAAAAGTAATGTTTTGTTGAAGAACAAAAGCCTCAGTGCCGAAGATGATAGGAAGCAAGTATTTTTTCGTGCGAAAAACACACCTATCAGATTGATAGCAGCAAATTTTCATTCGTTTCTTCCTCCGCTTTTGCAAAACTTGAGACAATCATAGTACAATGTTCGTGAGTTTCACAAATATATTATTGGCTGACCTTTAATGCCATCTCCTTCTCGATGTTTTGGACTCGGTAACAAAGCCTTCTACAACAAAATTTTGCTAAGGCTTTTGAGTAAGACTCAAAGGGTAATCCGCCACAGAAATGTATATGATAAGCATGATGCCTATCAAGTGTAAAATTCCAATAACATACTTTCTTAATGTGTCCTCATGTACGTCTTCAACTATATGCTATCAAACATAGGAAGCGCTAACTAATTGGCTTATAATATGTCACGTTAGATTGTATAAAATATTTTCAGGAGGTGTCTTAAAAATGTTTGCAACCCTATCCAATCCAGAAATGCCTTAAACTTACACTGCTATGTTTCTAATAAAATTTACAGAGGTCAGAACCTTCTGCCTCAAAATTTGATTAATCCACCAACATGCTTGTCAGCGTACATCCCTACTACACTTGTCTCAAGCCTCTTTACCCTTGAGATTAAGCTTCTTATTTAATATCCTACTGTTTAAGTTCTGTCTTGCTTTGTAAAAGTCTACCTCGCCGTGGCAGTAGGAGAATTTCTTAAATTTGAAAATTGTTAAAGGGAAACAGAAAATAAGTGCATATTTGTGTATTGACTTTGTGACAGAGACTTATAATGATTGTTCTTGTAGTGTAGACTTCAGATTTTTGAATTGAGGCAAAGTATGAGTATTCTTCATCTATGTAAGTGTAGAATAGCGAGAAAAACGTGCGATCTACTGCTTACGTCAATTTTTATAAGGTCGGATATAGTGGTAATTCATCTTTCCGCACGCCTCCTTAAGCAAGGTGCTGTATGACCCCATCAACCCTAGAAGATTATATAGCCGATCCAACGCCCACGCAAGTATATGACTATCTGAGTCTCGCAAAAGCTTTGGGATGGATATAACCATCTGCTGGACGACAAATTGCTGGCTTCTAAAATCTTGTGAAGGAGCATTTGAAGCTTTGCCTGCTGCCAAGCAGCTGGAACACGTAATAACATTCGAGCAAAGTGAATGCTTAATGCTTCTGGCAGCACAGGCTCAAGTAGCCCTAGCGAGAGCGCCTGATGTGGGTTGTAATCCGTAAAGCTAAGGGTTTGCACCTTTAAAAGCAAGGTATAAACGAATCTTCTTTTCTGGATGAAGATGGTTGAGATGGCCATTAAGACGGCCGTTATCACGGTTGGGTATGTGCGTGCGGTGTTCGCACTTCCACATTTAAAAGACCGGACCAAAGGCTGGGTACTTACGCCTGAGGCAGCTCCATATGTGTGTTTCAGAAGAGCGTTCCATCCGCCAAACTTTAAGCTCCACCGGCGCTCACGTTTTCCTGTCTGCGAGATAATAGGGGGTGAACCCTTTTAATATGTTCATTTGTTGAAGAAAAGGACAGCCTCTATCATTGGGTAGTCACTTTTTGAACGAATCACGGTGACTGAGTTGGTCAAAGGGTAGACGACCTCGCACTCAACTTCGTGAAATTGCAGGTCACGACAAAAGAAATGACGAATTAAATCCCGCGGAATGTTCTTTTCTGGATGAGGGACGTAAAGATGGCCATAAGGGCGGCAAATCACGAATGAGAAGGCGTACGCCACATATATCCGAGTTGCCTTGGGTATGCACTCTTATGTCCTACAATATGGTGATTATAGAGCTACTCTCTCGGGTCCGGTCCCGTTGCATTAGATGCTTCAGCGCGAAGCAACCTCTACATTTTTGATTGCGGTAAAATATCCAATCTTCTCCCAAAGATGGCAGACGAATTTCCCTTCGTCTCGCTAAAGGGCTTTAAACGGTCGCTGGTAAATGCCGCGTTCTTAGAGCCAGGTAATGCTCGCACCTATAGAGAAGGGCGTTCGTGTGGAGACGTCTAAGTCATGTGTGGTTGATACACACAATGGTACCTTAGCCCCTAGAAGCTTGACCCTTTCGAAGGATAAAGTAACAGCTATTGACTGCTGGCTATATAATCAAGTTCATGCGGACATATAAAACCCTTTCGGGTCTCGGTTGACTCTAGCTCTTCGCGAAACTTTGCATGCCAGGAAATGATAGCTGTTGATATAACAGATTGACTGAAGGAATAAGAGCAACGTATGTGATGCATTTCTATTTCAACGGGCTAAAGGAGCGGCTTAAGACGCTCCTGAGATAAATTCGAGGATTTTGACAGTACAGAGTCAATTTTTGCCCTCGACAGGATTAAGTGTGACTTGATCCTGAAAGTGCCGCGACTATACTATCGCGAGCCCTAGATATAACGGCAAAGCAAGGTCATAGGTGCCAACTGCCTATCCTGCGCAACAGAGCTTATATGGATTATACTCTCATATTTGTAATGCGAACGGCCCCTCTTGAAGTAGGCCTGGGAAAGTTTGCAACTGTAGTAAATTCAGTGTCCCGGAAAGCATTCGTGACTACGACTGATAACCCTTTTTTGGTGGATGATTCAAGTTTGCGAGAAGCAACGGCTGACACATACGCTAAAAGTTGTTTAAAGAGGAGTCACCACCTTCGGGTGACAAGTCTCCACAAATTGCCTCCTTGACAGAGTATATAACATAGTTTTACCGATTTCAAGTATTGAAGCTACTCAATTGGGTTACGTAGGTCTGTAAGACATAGTGGGTAGCATTTAAATACTGTGGGTACCAAAGTATCATCAAGAGCTAATAACACAGCTACGCTAGAAGAAATGGGGATGCGATATGAAAGCAATCCCCGGATGTCACGGACAACCCCGCGGTTGACAAAATAGCCTTATACTTTGTGATATCAAGTGGTTTAACTGGTTGTTGTGCCACGGCAGGAAAACCTCCAGCTGGAGGTACTGCCAGAGGTGTCGAGGCTAACAAATCCTAGAAAACTTAAATTTTCTCGATGTTGGCTTACTTTAAAATCGTAATATCGCTGATAGAAGATGAAAAGCCCACATAAAGACGAAGATGTCTTGGATTAGTCGTAGTAAAAGCTTACGTTGCGTCTAATTTCAAAACCTGTAAGATCACAAAGATCAGGTAAATTTGTAAAGAGATAATTAGATGTAATTTCCAGAGACCCACCCATAGCATAGAAGAATTAGGCACGAGATTGATCTCATGCTAGACATGAAGCACCTTTTCACATTAGACTGATAGAATATTCTGAGCCCATATACGCGCTCATCGCCACGAGGCAAAGAACCCATGCTACAGGGCAGCAAAAAGAACAAGGCTGCCCTAATTACACGAACAGGCGTTACAGATCTTCCTCCGATACACTTCATCCATCCTTGAATTGGTGGCACAGATGTCAGGTGAAGAAATTTCGATATATCAGGTGAAGAAATTTCGATATATATTCAATATAGCTGAATAATTGCGAGCCGTGTTGAAAATTGCTGAAAAACAGTTCGCAACGTAGTCCACTTAAATACTAGGGCCATCGTGGTTGACAGTTTCGTTTGCTGCCGGTCTCAAACCTAGCTATCGGATTCCTCGCTGGGCGACTTGATCTAGATTTGAAGTCAGAGTTTGGATACACTTTCCTTGTGTGTACCTTCTGTTGGTTTGTGACCTCAAGGCACATATTTGTTGGAAGGAATATGTGCCTTGAGGTCACAAACCAATCAAATTTAAGGAGGCTCTGACAGAGTACAGATTTTCATTGATTATGTTTTAAGATCCTCCGAGTAAGATCATAAAGGGGTTGGCTTTTAAAGTAAATTATATTGACTCAGCTCTTCTACATCAAAAAGCCGTACGATCTATTGGCTAGCATCCCTGTAAAAAAACATACGCTACTTTCTTAATTTGACTGTCTGTATCACCAATTGAGGCGGTTTTCTAACTGCGTTGTTTTATGCTGTGACGTGCCAATTGAAGCAATTATTAAAAAGATAATGGTCTCTTGCGTCAAAACGATATTTGTCAAGATTTTGTGCTTGACTTAATTTTATATCATTGCTGCTTTGCATAAGCAACCAGGTAGGTACACATGTAACGCGTTATGTTAGTTACGTGTGCAAAATCGACAGCACCGCAAGCATCAAGTTCGCGGCACCTAGCTATAGACAAGAAATAGACAGGAATTATCAGTGTAGGTTAAATGTTTGTTTCGAGTATTATCTTGTGACTCTAATATCGTGTAGAATTTTAGGCTGTATAAGTATTACCAATTTGATCTGAGAGGGATTGGCAGGAGACGCTGCAGGAACAGTTTATATAATCCAGTACGAACTAGCAGTCTGTACTCGACAAAACGGCGTGAGGCACTAGGACACAGTATACTTATAGTGGGTTGCTGCAGATAAATCTGTAATGGAGACTGTAACAGTAAAGTAGAAGATTGAGCAACATTAATAATGAAATCGTTGCCATAAGGTCTCGCCAGCCTAGACTCCACCTCATACGCAGTCGTCAGAGCTAAGCAAAGAGTCTGTCCACGCCGGAATCATGCTACCAAAATCTTCAAAAGTCGCCTCGCCGACCACCTTGCCAGTGGCAACGTTTTCTGAAATGAGCGCACAAATTCAGTGCGGCTGCCAATGCATTGTGAGCTACCGTCCATGACCGTGCTTGGGGTTAATGAAGATACGATCGACGGTGAGTTCATTTTTCTATTTTGATCCAGTTTATGCACTTGATTTGATTCCGTAGTCTAAGCAAGGATAGAGCAGATATTTATTCAATGCGAGAAGCTCGGCTTTATGCAATGATGGCAATACATTACACATGATACTGAGATACCTACTGCGATTTCTCAGTGCCGTTCGATCCTGTGGCTATGACAAAAGTAAGGAGATGAACACGCACTTCCACCACAGCTCCACTTATCAAATGCGCGGCGAGCCTATTTCCGTGCCGTATTGGCTATCTGGGCTCGACTTTGCTTTTACAGTGGAAGAAGGCAAATCTGTATTCCCTATATCTGCATCTTGGAGAGAGTAAACGTAGCAAGTCGACGGCACTTTACGTAATTAAACAACCCACGCACCGCAAAAGTTGTATATACAGCAGAGTGACAACTTTGAAAAGCTTTAAAGCCAGCTATAAATGATTTGGCACAATGCTCGCCTACGTGAGCTGTGTATGTTCTACGGCCACGAGGCCAGCTTTTTTGGAATAGATGGCAAACGCACCAAGCAGGTGATATAAGATCTGAAATGCCACATAATACCAAGATATCACAAGTGTAGCACATCCCAAGCGCCGGCTATTTCCAGTGTCACAATGATTGCTTCCCGTTTACGCGCATTTTTGTATAGTATTCATGGGTTTTGCCACGAATGTGCGGACCAAAAGCAAAAAGGCATGGCATCTGATCGTTTGGAAGAATGATAATTACTGGCATTGTCGAGCGATGCTGTCGACTGCTCTGATACTTTGCAGCCACCTTCTACGTCACAAAAATCTCGATGAACAGGTACAGTGAATTAGTAATTGCTAATTGAATGGCCGTCTACATTATTACTTTAGGTTGTAAAAACTTTACCGGAGGTGTGAAATAATAGTCGTATAGATGTCGAAGCTTATCGAACATAGCTTTTAAATACGCACAATGCGAACGCTTGCAGTGCGTGCCAACATTTTTAATGAAATGGTAATAAAGGGCTTCGTGATCTTCTTCCAAAAGGTCCGATTACACTTTCTGTGTGTTTAGGCTCTGTACGTGCTGCCTCCAATCTCGGGCCATCTGTTAGCTTGGTACTGTCCTTGAAAAAAAGAATCACACAAACTTTGAGTCCGAGCTTCTTTTTAGGGTTTCGCCACTCTCGATTTGAATTGCAACGTCTCAAGACCAAGCATGCGCATCGGCATCTTCGTACGTACTGCCATCACTCTTTTTTTTAATGTCAGCGCTTGTTTTGGCGCCACCTCGCATTCGAGACGTGATAATAGGACGGACACATCTAAAACCTTGGAAGCTGCAGCTTTGATCGACATCATCCCAACGAGAGCAAAAGCCATCGATGGGGTGCATGAGAAAGACAAGAACGATGAAGCGAGAGGGGTGAATCCTGTGGCTGTGCATGTGATTGATCCGAATGTTGAAAAAGGCGAGATGATTGCAAAGTTTTCGAGCGATCTGAAGAACATTTTTAAGCTGGGAACGCAGACAAGTACGGAAAATATTGCCAAGGTGATGGAACATGAGCATTGGGCTTTAATGATGAAGGAAACAGACGATTGGTTGCTTAAACAGCATGTAGACCCAAAGACTGTTTTTTCGTACATGAACCTTGAAAGTATCGTAAATCGAGACATGGACATAGTCAAAATGAGTGACGACCCCAAGCTGCTTTTGTGGTTTCGCTATATTATAGAGTACAGAAAAATAGACAGCACGAGTTCGAATCACGCAGCATTTGACGACAAGGAGCTTCTGGGGTTTTTGGTCGAACAAATGGAGGCACGAAGTTTAGAACTGACACTTTCGCTTGACGATAAGTCACTTCCTGGTCCGCATATACAAGTAGTGACACTGTTTGAAACTTATCGACACGATCCGTCCATGAGAAGCTTTGCTGAGGATATGCTGACGTATATGGTCACGGATTCAGTCACTAAGGATCACGTACTCAATGTATGGCTTCAAAAGGAGGCATCACCATTCACCATTTTTCGTGTCTTGCATCTTAATGATGCGCATGGTCGGATTGATCTTGACGATATAACTGTATTTACTGCGTGGCTCGATTACGTTAAAATGTATTTGCAGTCGGGTGCTTCCAGTTTTCGTGTTGGCGACTTTATTTTTTTGCAACTGTCGATGATGTCAGTGCCACGTGCGCGGGCAATGTTTGAGTCTAATGCGCTTGAGCACGTGCTGGGAGATGTGGAACACGAGACTGGAAACCTTGCAGCATATTTGCGGGACTTATGGCAGAGGTTCCCTCTCCACATTTTTAACAGCTTTGGACTTTTGGGCAAGACGATTACGGACGACAATTATCGTACATTTCTGGAGGCAATTGCCTTCATCGCTGCATACATGAATACGATGCCATTTGATGGCGCTATAGTGTATGGAATGCTGAAGCCAGTACATTCGTTCGATGAAGTTGAAGGGATGTTTAAGACTTTCAAGTATCAAACTGAACGTTTCGCAGACTTGTCATCGAGGCAGCGCACGGACCTTAAGATATTTGCAGGCAAAATGGTACAGTACCTTTCTCGTTATTCCCAGCTACTCTTACTGTCCAAGTTGCATCCCGAAGAGGCTTGGAACACACTTCTCCAACAAGGTGTGGACACTGAAATCCTCTTGAAGTGGTTTAAGGCTTCCGTGGTGTATTATAGCCGTGGGGAAAACAACAATGCCGAAAAAGCAATGAATACTGTGTTTAAAGCGTTGCAAAAGAAAATAGAGAACAAAGAAATATCCTCAAAGTTGTGGCTTACGGTCTTGGTAGAATTGCGGAAAGAAAATGGTCCAGTCTGGAATATGTTAAAACACACTTCGCCTCACAGCCGGAAGCGCAAGGCTAGTCCCACTTAAGTACAAGGTGAACAGCTCCGTTTGCATGTATCAATTGCCGGTCCTAAAGCTAGCGCTTAACGAGTTAGTCGAGATTTCGAGCCACAACTCTAGATTCCTTTTTTGTTGTCTATATCTTTCGTTAAATTTCTACATGTTGTAATTTTGCGGTTGCTAGCCTCGATTGCCTGCCTATTTGCTTATTTTCGTAGCAGCAGTCTCGTCCGAATCAATTTGCAGACTAATGATGCGATGTGTTTAAGCGCCTCGGTCACTTCCCTTTTCCAAGCGCCCGGCGCGGCCACCTTTCAATTCGCGCTGGTTCTTTTAAGTCGATCCTGCAGCTGTGTTTTCTTCTTTAAAAATAGTATATGTATGATTTACAAAGGCATCCCCTAGTGGCGTAAGGAAAATGGAAAATACGCGCGACTCAATGATTAAGTCGTGGCAAACACAATTATTAGTGTAGTGCATTCGTGAATTGAGAAGGTTATGTCATCTTGTAGAAATCGCTATTATAGAGGCCACCGGTATAGCCACACATTCCAAGTCGATAATTGGGCACAATAAATTGATCGCTAGCGGCCTTTGCGTTAAATGTTTAGCCAGCTTATACTCTTCCTCCTAGAGTGTTACGCAGTCTTTAATTTTAACTTAAGAGTCTGTGCACAACACTATCGTGAAATAGGCATTTCCCTCACTCGGCTTATGCTGCTGCATTTGGCAAAGCCACAAACTGACAGCTAAGCGTAGATTTAGTGCACAAAGTCACTTTGCAGCTGCGTATGCGTCGTGTGCGTGCTCGGACACCACGACCGATATTGTATTTGTGACTTGGATTGTCTTTAACTGATTCAACTGCACAACGACTCTTTGCATGTACGGACAAGCCACAGTAACATGGACTCCATGTTACTGTGGCGATTGCGATAAGTACTAGCTCAGATCGATTCAGATGTATAATTACCCAAAGGCACAGAAAGGCGGTAGTGTGTAGACCAAGACAATCTTTGATCAAAAGGAAATCGGACAAGTAGCTGGATCTTAAGTATTGGGGCTCATGATACGTATAACGCTGACGACGGACCAGAATTGGACCAGGACAGATTGTGTAGATCGTCGAGCCAAAATTAGTTCTGACCATAACACTGTAAGTATACTATAATTCTAAGCTAAAAGAACAGCAAGACTAAATAGTAAAATTTGATTGGTCGAAGTAATTTAAACCTGATGAAATAATGAGCAAAGTGTTCTCTCAGTTCCGTGATAAATAATACTAAAAAACAACTCGCAACGCCTAAATTATCAAGTCTCAAATCTCAGTAGCTACCGAGTTTCTCGCTTCCCGAGTTAATCGAGATTATAGGCCACACTTCATACTCAACTTTTCTTGTACGTATCTCCCAAATGTTTGCGACCTTGAGGCATTTACTTTTTTCAGGAGATGAGGCCATCGACCTAAAACGTGTCATCTTTGTGCTGTGCACGGCTTTGACAAATCAAAAGCCTACAGTTGTTCTCGAAAGTACAAGTTTTTGTAACAAGAAGAATGTGGTCGCAAAATTATGAAGCACAACCCTCGCAGAATGCGAACTTATGTTATGCGGAGAAGATTGTACATAGATCGGAACGTATACAATATAACATTGATTGAGGCTATGGCAAAGTACAGATTACAAGATCGCAAACGCTGCCGCTTTGTATAAGCAGCCAAACAAGGAACAAGGACACATGTAACGCATCTTGTCGGTTGCGTGTGCAAAGCGACGATTGTGGACAAGAAATAAATACTGCTGAGAAACTACAGCAATTGTTTGTATTGTATTACGTTATCGCGTTGCCAAGTTATGCACGTGCTAGGCTCTATGGCTAGTCCACGGCATAGAGTGGTGTCCGCATACGTCGGGTCTCGTTCGGCGGGCAGTGCAGCCAGCACTGAGGCCGTGAGGGTCTTCCATTATTTTGTGTACTTCTGACTTGGTAAGAGCTCAGGTGGCGCCCTGGTGCTGGAGACCGTCGCGTCGAGGGTGAGGCTCGTTAGAGACCTGCAGATGCCCGAGAGCACCTGCCCGAAGCGCGCGAGCATTTAGCTACAGCAATATTTTTACAAAATCCAGCGGCCTGTACTCGACAGAAGAAGGAGTTAATTAAGGCACTATGACACACCGTATGATTAGTAATGGGTTGCTGCAAACTGATCCGTAATGGAAACTGCATCGACAAAGCAGATGATTGGGCAACAATGGTGTTATAATTGCCGCCTTTTGTTTAGCCAGCTTAGACTCCTCCATGTACGCAGTCTTCAATTTTAAAAAGAGTCAGTGCATGCCACTATCGTGCTGCCAATTTTTATCCAAAACCGCCGCTATTTTGCTGCCGACCACGCCCGTCGAACTTCGTACAGCTACCTTTTTAGTGTAAACGATCGGGTGATATCGCTTTTGTGAAAGCAGATGACTGCTCACGGGAAAAGGTTGCGGGGGCTAAATGCTCGCGCGCTTTGGGCAGGTGCTCTCGGGCATCTGCAGGTCTCTAACGAGTCTCACCCTCGACGCGACGGTCTCCAGCACCAGGGCGCCACCTGGGCTCTTACCAAGTCAGAGCTCAACAAAATAATGGAAGACCCTCACGACCTCGATGCTGGCTGCACTGCCCGCCGAACGAGACCCGTGTTGAGAAGAAAGTAAAAACCGAAGTGAATATATTTATCTTGATCAATGAACGGCTACCATATGTAATTACTAACTGTAACGTACTTGTAAATACTGTGAAGCCATTCACCTGTTCAACATGCATTCAGCGGTGTAATTTTAACAATCCCAATCACCGCTAATGCTGTGTGTCCTTTGTTGCTGACTTGGTCTTGATTCCGGTGGCTTCGCGCAGATACTTAAGCATCTTGGTCCCAACTGCCTTCGTCAGCATATCTGCAAGCTGACTCTTCGTGTCGATATATTCGATCTTCAACAGTCCCTCTTGCACGTTCTCACGAATAAAGTGGTGCTTGATGTCCACATGCTTCGTCCTAGCATGGTATCCGGCGTTACTGGCTAACGCAATCGCACCCTGGTTGTCTTCCCAAACCTGTGTGCCTTCACCTTGCTCGTGACCCATGTCCTTTAGCATTGCCCGCGTGCAAAGAACTTCTTGTGTGCATAAGCTGAAAGCCATATACTCAGCTTCCGCTGAGCTCAGCGCAACTGTCCGCTGGTACTTCGACTTAAATTCCACTGGTGCGCTTGCAATCATGACCATAATTCCCGAGACCGAGCGTCTGTCATCCGTGTTGCTGCCCCAATCTGCATCCGAGTATGCCTTGACCGTAATGCTTCCAGTTCCTCGGTAGACGATACCGATTTGACGCGTGGTCTTCAGATACCGTACTACTCGAATTGCTGTGCTTCAATGTTGTAGTCCTGGGTTCTCCAGAAAACGTGATAGCTGCGTCACCACGTAAGCAATATCAGGCCGAGTGCATGTCGTTATGTACAGCAAGCATCCAATCAAAGAGCGATAAGGCTTTGATCGCATTGTCGACCGTCCCTCTTCCGTTGTGGGTGACTGCTTTGACGACAGCTTCAATCCTGATACGCAAGGGTTTTCAACACTTTTGGCATCTTGTTGACCGAATCGCTTGACCACGTCATCGATGTAGCGAGTCTGTTTGATCATCAAAATTCCAGCTGACCTGTCGTGATCAATTTCCATACCCAAAATAAATTTCGCCTGACCAAGCTCCTTCATCTTGAAAGCATTCTTGAGTACTCCCTTTACTTGATTTATTTTTTTGCTGCTTCTTGCTGCGATAACCATGTCATCCACATACAGTCCAACGTAAGCAAAACCTTCTTTAGTTCTCTTGACACAAACAAATTGATCTGCTCCGCAACTCTTAAAGCCATTCCTGACGAAAACACGATGTATTGTCTTGTTCCAGGCACTCGCTGCTTGCTTAAGTCCGTAAATGGCCTTGTTTAGCTGACATATGTATCCTTGAGCGTTGTAGACACCAAGCGGAACTTCCATAAAAACGTTGTCCGTCAACACGCTATTAAGAAAAGCCGTGTCGACGTCCAGCTGTTCCATTTGATAGCCACATTCAACACATACCGCGAAAATTATTCGGATCGAATTCATGTTGGCAACCGGGGAATATGTCTCGAAAAAGTCAACGCCATACTTCTGCTTGAAACCTTTCGCGACTAGTCGTGCCTTGTATCGCACGATAGCGCCATTCTGATCACGCTTTTTGGCAAATACCCATCGTGATCCAATTGTGCGTCCAATTTTCCCTCGCGGCTGCAATGTCCACGTTTTATTCTCTTCGTGAGAGCAAAGCTCAGCATCCATTGCTTCACGGAATTTCATTGCATCGTCGCTTGCCATTGCTTGAGTATAAGTAGTTGGTGAGTCCATATCATCGTCAATATTCACAGCGTAGGCAAGAAAGGCTTCCGCAATCAGTCCATCTTCGTCAATCCCAGCACGCTTTGGAGTCGGTGGGCCCTCACTGCCTTCTGTTGACTCTCCACCATCGGAATCGTTTCTTAGCATTAGCACTGGCTCACGTCTTATTCGTGTTCGCTCCAATTCAGGCCGAAACACCAAACGATCTTCTTGTTGCACTTGGGAAGGTTGATGATACTCCGTTAGCTCAAACCCGTTTCGTACAGGGCTCTCAGAAGGCACTAACCGCTGTACAACGGCGCTTGGCGTACAATTTACATCCTCCATATCGACATCCTCGACTGTCTCTTCGACAGCTCTCATGGGATCGTCCGGAACTGACTGTCGATCCACTTGATGCTGAACATTGACTTCATCACCATCCTTAACTACTTGAACAATTGTTTCCGGCTTAAGCTCTTGCGTGTCGTAGATGCCGCCCACCTCACGCTCATCCAACTTTACAGAGCGGGTCACTTTAATCTTGGCATTCTCCAAGTCAAACACGCGATAGCCCTTGACATTCTCTGCATAGCCAAGAAACATACACTTGAAGCTCTTGGGTTCTAGTTTGGTCCGTTTTACATCGTCAATATGAGCGTAGCCTTGCGAACCAAATACGCGCAGGTAATCCATTCGAGGCTTCATTTTGAAACTAGCTCATACGGCGTTGTGTCAGGATGGACCGTATTGCTGGAGCGATTAATTAAATAAACCGCTGTATTTACCGCTTCTGCCCACCATTCCGTCGATACGCTCTTGTAGTGTAACATGCTGCGGGCTTTCTCCATAATTGTCCTGTTCATACGCTCCGCTACTCCGTTCTGGGCTGTATGGGACGGAGCTGTTGTACAATGCCGTTCTCTTGACATATTCTTGCCATTTCCTTATTTACGAACCAGGTTCCGTTGTCGGATCGCAAACGTCTTAGTCGTGCACCCCACTGGTTTTCGTATAATGTCAGAAACTCCTTGAACTTGCCAGCCACTTCACTCTTGCTCTTGATCAGAAAAAATGCAACATATCGTGAAAAGTCATCCACAAACGTGAAAATGTATTTGGCACCACCCTTCGAGATAGTTTGCACTGGCCCCATGACATCTGTGTGAACACGCTCCAACACACGTGTCGTCTTTGTCATTGAACGAGACGGAAACACCGTGATCGTCTGCTTGCCCTTCAAACACCCGGCACACAATATTTCCACACTTTGCTTGATAATTGGGATACCATTAGTTGATCGCTGTGTCCTGATCAGCGCATCCTTGCTGGGGTGCCCCATGCGTGCATGCCAAAGCTCCCACCGATTTTCAGCCCCGGTATATTCAACGAGACATGCTTCTTCTTGCTCACAGTCAAGAAAATACGACTTTTCAACTTTTGTGCCCGACGCAATTGCTTGCTTCTTGTTCCAAATGACAAATGACGAACGCGAGAATTCCACACTCATGCCACGCTCTGCCAGCTTGCCAACTGACAGCAACCTTCTGTCGAGTCCGGGAATGTGCAGAACTTCAAACATGCGAATCCTCATTCCGTTCAAACCAGTCAATTTTACCGTGCCGGCTCCTTTGGCAACCAACTTCTTCCCGTCTGCAATCGTAACTTCGATGCTAGCTTCTAGGCCCTTGTAATCAAACAAGTCCTTCCTGTGTGGGGTCATGTGGGAAGTTGCTCCACTGTCAATCAGCCATCCTGATGACTTCCCTTCACCAACAGCAAACACCGTGTCGTCGCTGTTGAATCTTTTACCGGCCGGGCAGTTTCACTTCATGTGTCCAAACTGGTCACAGTTGAAGCACTTGCCCTTGAATCCGCCGTTATTGCGTGGAGGACCACCCTTTCGCCCATTGTCCCGTCCACCTTTGAATCTTCTAGCATTTCCAATTCCATTTACGCGAAACGCTTTCTCTGTAGCTTCTTTCCTCTGCAGCTTCTCCGACTCTTTGAGCAGCTTCTCCTTGACTTCTATCAACGAAATATCCCTTGCATTTTCCACAATCGACGAAATCAAGTCGTACTCCGAAGGTAGACTGCTGAGAAGTACCACCAGCTGGCGTGACTCATCAATTTGATCTCCCGTAGTCTGTAGTCCCACTACTAGCTCGTCAAAAGAGTCCAGATGCTCTGCCATGCTTGTTCCACTTTCCATCTTGAACTCATGTAGTCGACGCGTCATCACAACACGTTTATGAAGAGTCGAGCGATTGTAGAAATCGCGGAGGGTTCCCCACGCCTCCATAGCACGCGTAGCCGACCGAATCTTGGTCTGGTGCTGGATCTCAACGCCTTGAGCAATGATGCCTAGCGCCTTGGCATCATTAACCAGCCACGCCTCCGTGACGTCCTTCTCTTCCTTGACGGCCATGATGTGTCCCAGGAGACCCTTCCGCGCCAGGGTCATCCTCATGCTAAACTCCCAGTGGTAATAGTTACCACTTCCTAGGAGGACTTCGGTGCGCTTGTTCATATTGTGCGAGAACGTTGGTTGAGCTTGTTGCGGCTGTTAACTTGTTAAGAAGAAAGTAAAAACCGAAGTGAATATATTTATCTTGACCGATGAACGGCTACCATATGTAATTACTAACTGTGACGTACTTGTAATTACTGTGAAGCCATCCACCTGTTCAACATGCATTCAGCGGTGTAATGTTAACAACCCGACGTATGCGGACACCACTCTATGCCGTGGACTAGCCAGACTGAGCCTAGCACGTGCATAACTTGGCAACGCGATAACGTAATACAATACAATACAATACAGATGACTGAGTTTTTCAGATTTGCTTTTGATCTCGAGTCAACAGCGCGTGTTGCACACACTAATCGTTGGTGACAGTAAATATACGAATAAGATTCAGAACTCTTACGTGTGCGCTTAGACATCCGTGAGAGCCATAAAACCGAAAAGTTGCTGTTATACCAAACATTAAAATATATTAAATGAACCTCAAAAAATACCGGCGCTTCACGTGCACCGAAATATAAGTAGCTCTAATACTCGCCATCTGTACCTGTACTGTTAAAATTTCCAGCCCTGTGGCCGCAGAACAAACCTGGCTCACGTAGGCGAGCTTCTAAATAGATGGCGGCCTCATCTCACGACGGGCATCTTAACACTATCAATATCGATTTGCATAATTGAGTATTTAGAGGATACCGGAAATGGTAGTAGTTCCTGCCTTACAAAAGTAGGATAAATGAAAATCGGTTATCAAGCTGCAATCCATAGCACACGTCGATCACCGTTAGAGAACTAGTAGCTCATCGGAATAATTTTGATCTTGCTACATGCCTTCGCTGTGCATGACCCCGCCTTGAACAGTACAATGTCAACTTAGACGTGCACGATTTATGCGATCAGATGCAGTCTAAAGTATTTTTTACGTGTGGATCTATTCTCTTCCCCTACTAACTTGAGCCCCACATCAAAGGAAAACACACAGTTATTAATTCACTACAATCAAAAGCATGTTGCCATAAACTTACAAATATGCCAGCACAGCACTAAGACAATCTTAGTTGACTCTGGCTCGTCACTTTCTTTAGCGCCAGTTTATGATTGCGGCAAGCAAAAAAAGCTTGACAGTGCCTTACGGAAATCGAAGTTGGGTAAAATCTTAGTTGGACTTGCTAATGGGATGGTTTTAAGCCCAAGATTAAGTTAGGCATGAGCGCAAGAATTAAAAAATTCCATTTTATTTCTTTGGCGTGGACAAACACAGCACTCCGGAAGAGAGCTTGACGATTGAAGCTTGAAAGAAAAGTGAAAAAACTAACATCCAATCAAAGACGGACGTGACGAGGTCATGAATGCTTTATTAGCAGAGCATCAGTGCTTTGGGTAGAATTAACTGCCAAAAAAGCTAATGATTGTATTCTTTATGTGGTAGCACCGGGAAGCTAGCTTTAACCACGAAAGTCTGGCATTTTGCAACAGCTTTTAGATCTTTCTTTACTAAAATTTAAATAATACTTATATAGATGTTGCGTATCGTCTCTTGACTTTTATACTAGATGTTGGTCTATGGACAGAACATTTCACGATGACAAATTCAGCGCCGAAGGAGCTTGCTCTGGCTTCCAAAAGCTCAATTACACCAAATTCGGTGTCTACGGTCGCACCTGTTTCAAAGGCAGCGTCATCTACAAAAGCTTTTTTTCTGTAGAGACCGCGCCTGCAATTGACGCTACGCCGCAAGGGATGCGTTGCGGAGAGCTTTAAAAGGTTTACCCGCCAAAGAGACGCTAAGAAGAAAAATGCTAAAAAAAGCCCTTTTCTCACCACGGCACGAAGCGCGCGCCGACCGCTCTGCAGACACCTCATCCGCCTCCAAACAATAAACATGATGAGCACTCGCATAAATTTTTGTCGTCTAAATTAAAAAAAGCCTCAGACAAATGACAATATTACGAATACAACCTCATCGCACGAGTATACACCCTAAAATGTTTTAAATTTACCGTCAGAACCGCTGGTCAGGCATAAGATCTCTCTCACTCAAGCGTTTGTTTTATGATCTGACTAGTCGAAGAGGCGACTAGAATGGGGAACTAGGGCAAACTCGAAGATGATAACACTCGGTATGTTATTCGCATGTTCTATTACCAACGGGACGGGTGAGAAGCCATGTTTCTTATCCACTACCGGAAAAGTACGCAAGGCGTCATCTTGCAAAGGGCTTGCTCACTTTTCGGACTGCGGCTCCGTTGGATAGGAAAAAAAGACCTACTAAATGAGGTATACACAGATAGGAGCCAAGCAGTACTCTTGCCGGCTTCGCGCACCACGAACGCTACTTCTCGCGTGTTACCATAAGCATTACTTGGTTGCCAAGAGGATGCTGTTCGAATGCGATCTATTAATGATAATGCGCGTTCGTAGTGTACTCCGTTAACTTCCAATTAAATCCACTTAAAACCTTCGGCGTCGTAAGAAGCTAGAGGACAAGGTTTGACCTGCACTCGGTAGCGTGTACTCTTGGGTATCTCCCAGTAAATACTGTCCTGATTTGATTGCTTAATGTGGAATCAAGAAACCGTTCTGGGAATTACAAGCCGGAAGCTAGTCACCTTGCATAAACATTTTACGTTCATGAGCTTAAAAACACTTGCTCATTAAGGCGTTTAAAAACAACTCACCGTCAAAATTCCTTATTGGCTTTGGCACGATTAAAAGCAAGGCGCTAAAAATGCAAGCTTCGAGTGCGAGTATGGCATGCCTCAACGCGTGTCTCAAAGACCGCGGCTTCCGTACGCGCCCGTTGCTTCTATCCCAATTTGAAACGCCTTCCGGGTTGTCGTGCCGTAGCACTCCAACGGTCTCAAGAGCTATGTAAAGCGGGATAATTTCGCTACTTCGCAAAAAGCTTCTGGCGTCCTTGAAAGCGCCTCTGTCTTACAAGGTCCTTCACATGAATATACTCTTGACCGTGTTGGTCAAGAGGCGCTGAAAAAAGCCGCTTTGTCTCAGTCTTGCGCCTTGCTAGTATAAAGGAGATTCTGTTCGACCGAGTGTACGCGCTGGGATTTGCTCTGGAGGTTAAACTGCTGGTAAAAATTTCAACTCAGGCTTTCGTTTTTTCTTAAAAAGAGGACGGACTTTTAGGATGATGTGACCGATAAGCTCAACAATTGGATTGACAGTCGCGCGTCTTATCTCAAGGCGTTTGCATGCGTCAAGAAATTGCTTTCTTATGCTTTAGCTCCAGGACAGCTGGATACTCAAAGCGAACCGCTATACGCGTGCGCGGAAATGATCGCTTGCTGAATCACTATGAGCCTTTGGAAGATATATCGTAATCCGCTGTTCAAAGCAACTGAATCTGACGTACCTACCTTACATCGGAGAGCGTCTGCACTCTCAAAGTAGTGCAACTACTGGGAAAGGCTTAGCTTTACATCAATAAGTCACTTGAGAGAAAAGATTGGCATCCGTTCCATATGACTGACAATTTTGTATGTCAATGTAGAATGAGCCAACCATGATTCAGCCAGCGCGATAGTGTATTGTCAAGAACAGTGAGTATGCCAAGCATTAATAAAAAGGCTTTACCTCGCAAAGCCATCTCGTCATTCATTGGGGCAAGAGAAGCAATTAAACGCCGCAATCAGATGTTTGAAGCACAAAGAGCGTTGAGCCCAAACGGACTTATATCATTGTATTCTTCATAGCAAGATGCGTTTTGTTATGAATGAAAGTAATCCGCTTGGCGCCCTGAAACAAAAAGACAGTTTGCTCATGTTCATCTTCATAGAGTTTCAATAGTGCGCAGCCGATGGCTTGTTATCACAGACGGCGCGAAGTAGCTTTGTACCGGCTGCCAAAGCTTCTCCTTGATGATATGGAACATATTCTGTTGCTGACCACTCAAGAAAATTTCATTAGATCGGCAATGGCTTTGCCAAACCAGCATAGCCAGCACTAACTTGTGCAAGGACTCGATCAAGCCTGAGCACTTCCTCAGATCCTTTCATAGACGAAATGTGGGTCAAGTCGAAACAACTTTCACATTGTCGAAGTCCGCTCGACCGCTTATGGAGTAGGCGAGAGCCACCATTGTCAAGAGCATATCTATATGGTTCAAATCAATCTCTAGTGTTGATTGTTATATTATAAAACGGCTATGGACGAACATGCTGTCAGATCATGCCTAGGTAGTGTTCACAGCACCTGAGCAAAAGAGCCATTAGAAAAAACTAAGGGTTTAGCAATCTTTGCGGCATCACTAAATTACCCCATGTCATACCATTAAGATTTATTATTCATGTATTTACCGCCTTGTTCAAATTAAGCAGTAATCATCTATCAAATTGGGTGCACTATCCAGCGCATACCCAGGCATCTGAACAATTCCTGCTTGTGCAGGAACTGTTCCGATGTTCAGCTTATTGAATGTATAAACCAGACGCTGGTTTTTGTTTGGCTTCCTAACGCAGAAACTCGGCGGCGAGTGTGGAGATTTTGACTTCCGCAACACGTCATATTTGCCGATCTAGATATAATGGCATTAATAGGCTCCTATTGCAAGCGTGGAAATAGCCGTTTCTGTGTAAACGGTGTTATCTGCCCCCCGACGAATATTTTGCTAGCGTATTTCTGAGCACCACACCCAAAAGTGCTTTGCGTAAATATCAATCGGATCTGTGCCACGTGCGCCGATTGAGGCACAAAAAAGCGGCGTTGAAGCTTTTGGCAGCGCGTAGAGCTAGAAAAGAAAAGAAAGACAAAAACTTCGAGCAATTTCATGCCGCGTCATATTTGGTGTTAATACATTTGACGCTTGCGCTTTTTGCTTTTGGTGCTAGAACCACGCATGCACGTGATGTTGCAAAAGTTCGAGATCCCTGAGCCAAGACATAACGTACGCTGCCTACAAATATTATTAGAGACATATTCGTCTCGAGTAAAGGATGTGTTTTTATTTTTTAAGGATGTGTTTTTGTTTTTTGAAAAGGAGCCTTTTAAAAAACTTCCAAAAATAGAAAGACTTGAACTAAGCTAGTACCCTCTGGCATTGATTTTGCTTGTATTGATCGAATTTTATAATGTATATCAGCTAATTGGCAGCAATCCGTGCTGCCTATGCTACCGTCGTATCAGGACCGCTTAAGCCAGCAAGTCGTCGAGCGATTTTCATACGAAATGACCGTCTATATTTGCCGGTCTTAACGAGATCGACGTGTGCAACAGATTGAAGTTTACAGACTGATCTATTTGATGCACTATTCGACCTACCTATAGATCAGTATATGTATTAGTATCACATCTGTAATTTGTTTAAACTGATCGTCAATATGCAAACCGGTGTATACACCGATGGGGTGGCTTGCCAGAGCCAAACTTAATGTCAGTAATTTGTTTGCTAACTTCTAATACTTCTCTGTGCCGTTCGATATAGTAGCTATGGCGATTACATGGATGAATACACAGACGCCACTGCCTTTTGGTTGCGAGCCTTACTTCGTGTCATAGCGGTTATCTGAGCACAACTTCGCTTTCATGGTGGTGGATGGCTGCATCATAATATTCGGTCATAGTATTTGTATCTTGAAGAGCGCAAACGGGTTGGCATAGTGGCATTTTACGTATATCTAACGCACAACGCGCCGCGAAAGTATATGAAACAATTCCGAGAATCTTAAAAGCCAGCTACATTTGATTTGGCACGAAGCTCACCTGCGCAAACTATGTTTTTCTGTGGCCATGGATGAAAGTTCGGAAACAGGTGGCAGATATACAGCTACTCTATTTCGAGTGCGATTGTTACATGCTACTAGAAGTGTAGCGTTTTCCGTCGAAATTATGCACCGATAATTTCAGAGGCTACAATAAGAATGCTTCACATTCGCTATTATAGCAACCAAAACGATCTTCTTTATAGCTTCCAACAAGGTGAATTAAAATGTATACATTAGATTTCGGAGCTTTAATTGTATAATCCATATTACAAAGGATCAGGATGTGCAACCCGTGCTTTTGACTATAAATTAAGAGGATGTATGATTTCTTTAAGGACAACTTAGTAAAAGGCCGTCTAACAATATTTCACGATTAGTTCTACAATTAATTACAGAGAGTGCAAATTATCATTTTGAAAAGACGTTTTTAGTCCTCAGACATAGCTTTGAATCGGTACAGTTCAAATACTTGCCTCCCCAACCTGTGGTTGGTGACTCAAGACATTTACTACTATGTAAAATTAAAATGAATCGGGGCATTCGCGAGAAAGTAGGTCTCTCGCATCTTAGCAACATTACAATGAATTTACTCTACAATCCACGATTACATATTATAAGTACTAAACGTGTCCGCTAAACAAAATGTTGTATATTTACACTGCTATGTTTAATATAAATATACAGAGGTTAAAGCCCACGTTTCATTAAACCTCCTCACTCGAAAAGTGGTCAATCCAATCCATAAACATACTCGTCGACGCACATCCTCGCTTTACTAATTATAGATTTCCGAATTTTAGCTACTTGTTTGACTTCCTATTGTCCGAGTTTTGTCTTGCTATGTAAAACCTGAATAGATTAAAAGGAGAAGAATATGAAGCAAAGTACGCATTTTGTATTGGCTCAGTAATAGAGATTAATGATGATTGTTCGTGTTGTGTGGACTTCATGGGAACTCAATGAGAACTGATTATAGTAATAGTCAGGGTTTGAGCATTTTTCGTTTATGTAAAAAGCTATTGGTGCAGATTAGCGAGAATTATAAAATATATGTCGATCTTATCTTCGCTGAACTCAAGCACTATCATGGTCGGAAACACTTTATACACAGGCAGCCGCACCTGCGTGGAGCTTCACGGGTGCTTTTGTGCGATGAATGTACAAAACGTTGCTACTGGGCAGGATGATTAAGCTCGACACGCGTGGATGGCAAGGCGATTTTCGATAATTTTGACCCGATACCGGCGTAGACAGACGCCTTTTTTTAATTCAAAGGCTGCGTATGAGGAAGAATTTAAGCTGGATAGACGTTAGAACAGCAGTTCATTCCCATTGCTTCTATATCATCTACTTCATTTATGGGGCTTTCACGATAGACCAATTGGGAGCAACCCATTACTAACTATACGGCGTGCTCTATTGCCTCAGTCATTTCCCGCGCAGCGCGTGTCAAGTACAGGCTGCTACTTTAAACTGATTTTTGTAAAACTGTGTCTAAAGTTCCTGCAGCATCTCCAATTAAAAATTCCTTTCAGACTAATTGGGTATCATGTCCACAGCTAAACTTTTAAAATATGTCAGATTTTCAAGCGAATTAGACGTCTACATTACTCGATACAAATGTAAGGCCTGCACAAATTATTTCTTTCGATTTTTTGTCTACAGTTAATTGAGCTCGGTGCCACGACCCGATGCTTGCGCAGTTGTCTATTTTGCACCCGGGCACATGTGTGCCTAAATGGCTGCTTATGCGAAGAGCTATGATCTATAAATCAGTCAAGCACAGAAACTTAACAAACATTGTTTTGAAGCAATAGGCCATTATCTATCCAAGAATGCTTTTATTAGACACGGTACAGCATATAAGAAAGCAATAAGTAAAACGCACGACTCAATTGGTGATGCAATGAAAGCAGTAGTGTGTATCTTTGTGCACACGGGAAAGCTAGCACGATAAATTATATAGCTTTTCAATGTAGAGAAGCCGAGTCATCTACTTTACTTTTGAAGTCAATTCTGTGTGATCTTACTCGAAGAATTGATTAAAATCTGTATTCTGTGAAAGGCTCCTGTATGGTGTTTTATATTTGTTCCGATTTCTTTCGTGCCTTGATGTCAAAAAATAAATGAGAGATACAAACAAAAACAGGTGTTTTCAACTCCGCCTTCAAATCCAGATTAAGTCACTAAGCGAGCAATCCGATAGTTACTTAGCTGTAAGACCGGCAGCAAACGAGACTGTCGACCACGATGACCCTAGTGTTTAAGTGGGCTGATTGCGTGACTTCCATCACCCACCATCTGTACCAGCTACTCAAGGATGGATAATAATTGTGCGTATCCACGACAACCCAGAGGAACGAGCCTATCTGTGGCTTTACGCCCGCTCATTCGTGATTTAGCCGCCCTAATGGCCATATCTACATCTTTCATCCAGAAAAAAAAGGTTTTGAGCGATCTAATCCGCCTTTTTTTCTCATCGTAGACTAAAGTTTAAGAAATTAAGTGCGCCTTTAGTCACCTTGATTTGTATGAAGAGTGACCACACAGTGATGGAAGCTGTCCTTTTCCTAATTTTGAGAACATATTCATAGAATTCACGCCCTCTTACCACGCAGACAGGAAAGCGTGAGCACTGGCGGAGCTCAAACTTCGATGGATGTATCGCTACTCGCTGCGAATCTTCGTGTTTATAAAGCGCTCCAACGAAGCTATTAATGGGTTTGTGTCCACGGCGTTTTAATTGCGGGAGTGCGAACGCCACGCGCACTTACTCTAAATGGTCATATCTACGACCTTCATCCAGAGAAGGAGATTCTTCTATTGCTTTCCTTTGAAGATGTGAATACAGCTTGCACCCCACAGTTTGTGCTGCCTACATCGTCGAGCATTCACTTTGCTCGAGCGTCATAACGTGTTGCAGTTGCTTGACAGCAAGCAGGGTTTCAGATGCGGCCTCCTCCTCGGGCTTTGAAAGGACTGTAATTCACCGTCCGGCAGATAGTTATATCCTCCTCAAGTTAGTGGGCGTATTGCTACCAGATGTGTGATGGGTTTACGCAGTCCCTTGCTCTAAGAAGGCGTGCAGAAAGATAAACTATCACTATCCGGTCTCATAGGAATCGACGTGTGCAAAATTTATGGCTGATTCGTTGATTCCTATCAATTTAGTACACGCACTAAATTTAGCTCTGTGATTTTGGCTCACTATGCAATACTCATTCTTCCAAGGCGGCTTTATGTAATGACGGCACTATGTTACGTATGACATCGAGATACCTACTGCGATGTTTTTCAGGGCCGTTCGATTTAGGAGCTATGACAAAGTAGGGAGACGATCACGCACCTCCATGACAGTTCCACTGCATTTGGTCATTAAATGCGGCGAGCCTTATTCCGGGCAGTGCTGAGCACGACTTTGCTTCTACAATAGTAATAGGCAACACTGGATTACTTGGTCATATCATCTGACTTTTGAAGAGCACAAACGGAATGAGTCGAGAGATGGTACTTCGCGTAATTTAACGAACAACGCACCGCAAAGGTCGTATGGACGGCTAAGTGACGACTTTTTGAGACTTAAAAGCCAGCTTTATATGTTTTGGCACATGAGGTTAAAAATTTGGGAACAGATGGCGAACGCACTGAGCAGGTGATAAAAGATCTGTGTCGGCACATGCTACCAAGACAACACAAGTGCAGCATATGCCGAACAGAACTGTGCGCCGGCTTTTTTCAGTATTTTCTGTGTTTGCTTTACGTTTACGCGAGTTTCTGTATAGTACTTTCGTATGGTTTTTTGTCTCAAAGCGCCAGAAATATTCGAGTCAAAAGCAAATATAAAAAATGCATGCCACCTGATCGTTTGTAAAAGTAATTGTTATTGTAACGTCGGGCGGTCCTGTCGACAAAATGCCGTCTGGCTTCGATTGTTCTACGCCGACCTTTATGTCACAAAATACTTCGTTTATCAGGCACAATGAATTAGGGATTGCTGAGTAAATGGCCGTCTAACGTCTCATGTTAGGTTGTAAAAGTTTACTGGAGGTGTGAAACGATACTTTTAAAAATGTCGTTGCTACTAAAACACAAAATTTATGGACGCACAATGCGAACGCTTGCGTTTGGTGGTGGCATAACTATCCGTTAAATAGCCTAACAATGAAGGGGAGGATAGAGACCACGTTGATTTTTCTCTATAGTACACATTCAAATTTCCATTGTATGCTGTAATTTCTTATAAGACAATTTTACGAAGGCCAGATTTCATCCTAGCCCGACTCGACTAACTTGATGGTCCAGATCTGATCCGCCATCAGCGTGCATCCTCTTTATACTTATTCCAAGCCTTTTAACTTATAACCCAGCTGCTTATTCTGATCGGGACTTGCGTGAAAGTGTGTGACAAGTGATTATTTAGATCTAATTATAAATTAACTATTACTAGAAGAAAAACCGTAAACCTTTTGCTTGTTGGACGGTCGGGAAGTAATTTAATACTGAAATAATTCAACACTTTACTTAAGCAAATAGTCGTTGTAGAGCTGAAAAAGACGTATCGAAGAATCTTGAAATCTCTCTCGGTCTTACATTTCCAGACACGGCAGCACACAACGCACAGGCAGCCGCAAAGCGCTACATATGCGTATAGCTGTCTGTGGATAGGATGCTCGTCACATCTTCAAATATAGCAACATAAGGCGAGGGCACATCCCACATGCAAGCATAATATGACGGCAATTCTGATGTTGGCAGCACGACATGATGTAAAGGCTGCGTAATACTTAACAAAAAAACGTCCTAGACGTTTCAGGCAAAAGCCGCTAGCATTTTCATTACTATCGTCGCCCCATCACCGACTTCATCAGCACAATACAATCACAATTCATTATTGTCCGCTAACTAGTATCAAGCATTTATGCTTTTTTTTTTGCAATTGCGAGCCGCCCACTCGTACCGTCATAATCAGTTCGCAAACTCATGATGGGGAACATCAGGAACTTCCCTTTCCCAAGCTTACCTCGTCGTCTGCTGGCAGCCTGATCCGCGCTGGATCTATCCCAGCTGTTTTTCGTCATCACTTGAATAGTAAGGAGATAAAGTCATAAGATAATTGATTGGCATTATTTGCCAAACTCAACATTACTTGAAGCAAGCATTACATCAGTTACTGATACTTAAACCTATTTCTTGTTTCAAAGCACCAAATGCTTGCGCTTTTGTCGCTTTTGCGGCCACATAGCCGTATTAATTTGTTGCATCGAGCTACTTGTGCAAAGCAGCAATCGTTAAGGAAATTCAGTTGAGGACAAGAACTCGATAAACGTTGGTTTTGTGATCATACACGTATTAAATTTGTGCTGTACGTAAAATTTTCTTGTCGCAGGAATTTGTACCAGCGCAAGCTTTTGAAGGTGATGGCCTTTGTGCTTTATCTAAAGTAAACGTCTGGAGGTCACAAATGTGGACATACATAGGGTCTTAACATCTGTATAAAATGGCAAAAAAAATCTTAGAAACCAACTGGGATCCTCTTCCAGAAGGTCCAGCTATACTTTCTGAGCGCTTCGGCTCTGTACGTGCAGCCTCCTATCTCGGACCATCTGTAAGCACGGTACCATCCTTTGCGAGAAGATTTGTACCGATTGTAAATCCGAGCTTCTTTTTATAAATTTGAGTTTCTGTTGGAGTTGTCACTTTCAATTCCGATCGCAACGACTCAAGACCAAGCATGCGCCTACTTCCCTTCGTACGAACTGCCATCATAATCCTCATAAATGTAAGCGCTTGCTTTGGCGCCACCTCGTATACAAGTCGTGAGGAGAGGATGGGCACGTTGAACGCCTCGGAAGTTGCAGCTTCGACCAGCATCATCCCAACGAGAGCAAAAGCCATCGATGGGGTGCATGAGGACAACAAGTCCTCTTCTAATGGCAAGAACGATGAATCGAGAACGATAACTTCCGAGGCTGTGCACATAATTGATCCCAATATAGAAAAAGGCGAGACGATTGCCAAATTAGCGAGCGATCTGAAGAGCAAGCTAAAGCCGGGAACGCAGACAAGCACGGAAAATATTGCTAAAGTAATGGGACATGAGCATTGGGCTTCAATGATAAAGGAAACAGACGATTGGTTGCTGGAACAACATGTGAACCCAGAGACTGTTTTTTCATACTTGAAACTTGAAAGTATCTTCGATCAAGACATGGACATGGTCACAATGAGTCACGAGCCCAAGCTGCTTTTGTGGTTCCGCTATATTATAGAGTACAGAAAAATCGACAGCGCGGGATCGAAACACGCAGCATTTGACGACAAGAAGCTTTTGGAAGTTTTGGTCGAACACTTGAAGGCACGAAGTCTAAAATTGACACTTTCGGTTCACGATAAGCCAATTCCTGATCCGCATTTACAAGCAGTGACACTGTTTGAAGCTTATCGACACGAGCCGTCAATGGAGAGCTTGGCTGGGAATATGCTGACGTATATGGTCACTGATTCGACCACTAAGGATCACGTACTCAATGCATGGCTTCAGAAGGAGGTATCACCAAAAATCATTTTCGACGTCTTGCGTCTTGGAGATGAGCATGGTCGGGTTGATCTTGACGATATGGCTGTGTTTACTGCGTGGCTCAATTACGTCAAAATGTACATGAAACCGGGTGCCTCCAACTTTCGTGTTGGCGACTTTATTCGATTGCAACTGTCAGCAATGTCAACGCCACGTTCGAAAGCATTGTTCGAGTCTAAGGCGCTTGAACACGTATTGGGAGATGTGGAATACGGGAATGTGAACCTTGCAAAGCTTTTGCGGGGCGTATGGCACAATCTTCCTGAAGTTGTGTTTAACAGCTTGAAGGTTACAGACGAGAAGATGACGCGAGAAAATTCTCCCACGTTTCTGACGGCAATAACGTATGTTGCTGCATACATGAAAACGAGTGGATTTGACGGCGCTAGAGTGTATGGTCTGATGACGCCCGCAAATTCGCCCCATGAAGTGGATATGACATTTAAAATTCTAAGGTTTGAAGCACAACACTCCACAGGCTTGACAGGTACACAGCGCTTGGACGTTATAGATTTTGTGGGAAATATGGAGCGGTATTTCGTTATTACCTCAATTCTGGCACGACTCTTGCAGCGCGAGGTGCATCCCGCACACATTTGGACCTTACTTCGTGAAGTAGAAGATAGGGAAATTACGATCGTCAAGAGGTGGTTTAAGTATTACGTGTCGTATCATACCCAAGTGAGAAAAGTCAGTATCGATCAAGCGTTCATCGCTGCGTTGTTTGCGGTGCATAAGAAATTAGCGAGCGGAGAAATATCGTTGGAGTTGTGGCAAGCGGCAAAGAAAGAATTGCGAAAAGAAAATTCTCCAGTTTGGGATTTGTTGAAAAAGGCCGTGTCCCAACGCCAGAAGCGCAAAAGAGAAGCTTAAGTACAAGGTGGGCAGCCCCGTTTGCATGTATCAATTGCCGGTCTCAAGCTAGCACTTAGTCAATTTAGATGCTGAGCCACAATTTTACTTCTTTCTTTTATTGTCTGTATCTTTCTTCTAATTTGTGAGTAATGACAATGAGTTGCGCGGATTTTGCTTGACGCCTCCATTATCTTAAAAAACTCAGTTATAACAGTGTACATGTTCAACTTGAGAAGAAAACTCTGCTGTAGGATAATTTTGAAAGATATAGCGCGAATCAAGCAGCACTTGGTCGACACAAAATTAGCGCTTGGCGCTTGAGAGAGAGGTGACTGAGGCGCTAAAACAAACCGCGCAATTAGTCTGCAGACTGATATTAACTTGACTGCTGCTACGAGAATTAGCAGATAAGCGAGCATAGAGTAGTGGCAGAACAATTTATCGGTTTAGTGCGCGTATGAATTGAAAATGTGATATTGGTGAAACCGGTAGTTGGGCAACAATAAACAATGTAAGCGCTTGCAACCTGTACCTTAAACGTCTAGCCAGCCAAGACATTTCCTCGTAAAGAACTACGCAGTCTCCAATCTAAAACACAAAGTCTGTGCACGACAATATTATGTTGCCACCAAAATCCCAACTCTGTCGTCTCTATGCTTGCAAGTGGATTGTGCATTTCCCACACTCGGCTTATGTTGCCGCATTTGGCGTATCCATTGACAGCTTAAGCCACTTTGCAGCTGCTCGTGCGACGTGTGCTGCCATGCTTGAGAATGACGAATATGTCGTTCTCGTTTCGTCCTGGTTCAGCTGCACAACGTCTATATTTGTAAGTGAATGGTATAACCCCGACTTCTAATCAACTCTCCTTTACGCGTACAGGCATAAACTTTCATCAGTTGTTCCAATTACCCTGATATGTACTACTCGCGATTGCTCATATCAATGTAGACTCAAAGTCGCAGAAAAGCGTTATAGTGTCGACCAAAACACCCCGATCAAACGGAAAACAAAAAGCAGCAAGAATTTTAGATCCGTATAAAATGGATGCACAGTGACGGCGGACCAAATTTATAACAGGACCATTACAACAAAGTATACAATAATTCAGATAAAAATAGGGGCAGGAAGCAAAGCAAATTTAATAGTGCAGTTTATAGCAATTCAAGTTGATGAAAATGACCGCCCTTCATTGTGATGCTAGCCAATTTTTACAAATACACGGTGGGTACTACCCAATCCAAGCGATCAGCTATCACTTCAGCGGTGCCTATATAGGCACCGATTCCGAGAAATGATGTGACCCCTTTACCTCCACGGCATTTAGTAGGCCCAAAAAGTATTATTTGGGAAGGTTATTTGTGTTTCTTGGGCTATCAAGCGCCCCAGCGACGCACACTGACCTGTGTTGTGACCTCTACTGACGCGCGCATACATTGACGATACTGTTGCTCGCGATTATTCTGATGACGATGATTTTGGCACTGAGGGCACATCAAACCCGCTTAAAGCAAGTTCAATAGGATCTGCAAGCCAATAAACGTCATCCTTGGATTGATCAATTTCTTTTGCTGCAGAAAAGCCGAGGCAAAATAATTTATTCTAAAGGTCACCCCATTGTGAACGCACACGAAGGATCTTTAAACACAATCGATTAGAACCTGTACTCTGTCAGAGCCTCCTCAATGGTATTTTTCCTATATCTTTCAGCAAATAAGTGCCTTGGAATCGTACAACAAAAGAGAAGTACATACAAAAAAAGTTGTTTCTGAACTCTGACCTATAACCTAGAATAAGTCGCTTAGAGAAACTTCTGATTGCTACTTAACCATAAGATCGGCGGCAAACGAGACTGTCAACTACGATGTCTCTAGTATCTATGTGGACGACGTTGCGAAGTTTTTTTCAGCAATTTCCAACATGTGCGGCTTCTTTTCGCAATTCTCAAGTAATCGTCAGCCATTGATCGCGCGACAATCCTTCATACCAGCTGCTCAAGGACGGACTAAAATTATCGAAAGAAAATGTGTACCGCCTTTTTGTGCAATTGAGGCAGCCTCTTTTTTATGTTAGCCGGTAGCATGGTGCTCTTGGTCTTGTGGCGAACAAGTAATATATAAGCTCACACTATTCACGTAGCAAAAGTCATTGTAATGCAATGGGGTGCTTCGAGTCCAGCATGAGATCAATCTCGTGGCTTGCTTCTCAATCCTTTGCGTAGATCTCTATGAACTATATTTTTAGTATTAATTAAAGAATCACCTGATCTTTGGAATCGCAATTTTTGAAAAATGACACAACGTAAGCTACCACTTGGGTTAAATCAAGACATCTTCGTCCTCACGAGGGCTTTCCATTTTCTTAAGCACTACCTCATCGATATTACGATTTCCGAGTCAGTCAAAAGCTCAGTAGCTTTAGTTTCTTAGGACCTATCGGCTTTGACACCTCTGGAAGTGCCTCGAGCTGAAGTGTGCTTGTTGTGGCTCAGTAACCAGTTGAACCGCCGATTATACAAATGTATAAAACATATTTGTCAACTACGGGGTTGTTCGTGACATCCGGGGATTAATTTCGTACAACATCCCATTTTCTGTTAGCGGAGCCATGTTAGCAACTCTTGACGGTGCTTTGTCTCCTGTCTGTAATTAAATGCTACCCAGTATGTTTTACAGACCTACAAGAGTCGCGAACTTGGTAAAACTATGTATTATACCGTGTCATTCGGACTGCTTGTGAAGTTTTGTCTCTTAAAGATGGTGACTAACTTGTGGATTTATGTTATTCATTATTGAAGCGCTATCTTTAGTGTACCTGTCAGTCGGTGCTGCTCGCGGAACTTTCCTATTCGTCAAAGGGCGTAGAATCGTAGTCACGTATGCCTTCGAGGACACCAAAATCATTACGGATGCAAATTTAACCAGGCTTTCACTTAAAGGAGCCGTACGCACAACATAGTTAAGAGCATGACTCTGTTGTGGAAGGTGAGCAGCTGGCATCTATGACCTTGCTTTGCCGACTTATCTGGGGCTTGCACTTTTTTAATTGCGGCATTTTAAGGATTAAGTCATAATTAATCATGCCAAGAGCAAGAGTTGACTCGGTGCTGTCAAAAATATAAACTTCAATCTTAGAAGTGTCTTAAACCTCTCTGTAAGCCAGACCAATCGTCTATCGGCGTGCGAAACTTCGCGACGAGCTAGAATCTACCCGGACTCGAGATAGTCTTCTATATCCGCGTGCAATCGCTTATATAGCCAGCAGTCATTAGATGGCATCTCCTTCTTCGTGAGTCGTCAGGCTCCTAGAGGCTGAGCTACCATTGTGTGTATCAACCACACACTGATTGGGTCTCTACCAGAAGAGTGCCTTTCTCTACTGGTGACCAGCAATTACTGGGCTCTAAGAGCTTGATTTCTGCCAGCGACCATTTAAAAACCTTAGGCAAAACGAAAGACCTCTTTGCTTTCATCTTCGGGGCAGGGAGTGATCATTTATCCTACTCTACCGCAATCAAAGTAGCTTCGATTGCTTTGCTCGGGAGCAAAGGGAATGGATTCGATTCAGTGGATCTATAAACACCACGTAAAAGTGCGTATCCAAGACAACCCAAACAAATCAACGTATCTGTGGCTGTACGCATACTTCAGTTCGTGGAAAGAGTGACTATGGAGACTTTCATTTATACTCAAGAAATATATATATGTATATAGTTCGCACCCTCTAATCTCGCAGATTGGAAAACGTAAGCGCCGGCTGAGCTTAAAGTCCGACGGATGTAACGCTGCAGTACGCGAAATTTTAATGTTTGTTAAAACACTCCAATGGAGCTGCTTCACAGGTAGCCCTTTCAAATGTGGGAGTTCGATGCCACGCGTACCTACTACAATCGTGTTCAAAGCTGCTTAAATGGCCTTTTCTACGAACTCTATCCAGAAAAGCAGATTTCAACATATTGTCCCTTTAAAAGTGCAAACCTTTGACTGATACCCCACATTAGGCGCTCCCACTGGGACTACTCGAGCCTGTGCTGCCTAAACCATCGAGCATCGACTTTGCTTGAACACCATTGCGTGTTCCAGCTGCTTGGTTGCAGGAAGAACTTCGAGTGCGGCCTACTTTAAGGCTTTTAAAAGCCACAAATGGTCGTCCGACAGATGTAAGCTCCATCTCAAAACCTTTGCGAGCTTCAGATAGTCAATCCACCTGCGAGGACGTTGGATTGTTCACAAGTGCTACCAGGTTTGATGGGGCCACACAGCACCTTGCTTTAAGGAGCCGAACAGAAAGACAAATCATCGCTATATCCGGTCTTATAGGAATCGACATGAGCAATAGATTGCAGTTTCATGACTCAATTGTTCATTGTTCAGTTTCAAATTTTATTTACAATCTATTTTAAGCACTTGATTTATCTGTGTAGTTTTAAGCAGCCTTATTTTTAGATCGGGAAGCTTGGCTATCTGTAGTGATGGCAATATATTACATATGATTACGAGATACCTACTGCTATGTTTTTCTAGTGCCGCTCGATCTAGCAGCTACGACAGAAATGGGTTACACGCACTTTCATCATATCTCAACTGCCTTCTATTTATCAGATGCGACGAGACTCACTTCGTGCCATATTAATTATTTGGACACGACTTTGCTCTTATGGTGGTAAAAGACAAGACTGTATTACTTAGTCATATTATCTGCATGAAGAGCGCAAACGGAGTCAGTCGGTGGCACTTTACGTAATTATACAAACAACGAGCTGTGTATGAGGGGGCACAATGCTCGCCTGTGTGAACTGTGTTCGTTCTACGGCCATGAGGCAAAAGGAATAGCGAACGCACTAAGCAGATAATATCAGATCTGAGCTGGCACATGTTTCCAAGATAATGCTAGTGCAGCGTTTGCCGGACAAAAATGTGCGCTGGACGATAAATTATGTGCCGAGATTCAAGGTAAGGTGCTTGTTTGAGGCCGCAAGAACATCGGATCATGAGCAAATATACAAGATGCTTGCCACCTGATCGTTTGTAAAAATAACTGTTACTGATACCGTCAAGCGGTGCTGTCGACTGAATGCCGTCTGCTTTGATAATTTTAGGCCAACTTCTACGTCATAAAAACTTCGATCACCAGGCACAATTAACTAGGGATTGCTAATTGAATGACAGTCAGACATGTCACGCAGCGAACGCTCGCGGTGGGTGGTATGGACCCATAAAGTTTAAATAGCATAATACCACATTAAAATAATTCTATAGTACACATGTAAAATTCTTATTACTTTTGTGCCATAATTTCGTACGCTAAATTGTTTAAGACAAATTTACGAAAGCCAAAACTCTGGCTTGAATATCTTCAAGTTCCATTCTGGTCCAAATCTTGTCGTACATCCTCTTAATACTAATTCTAAGCCCTTCTGCGTATTATCTAGCTGTTTCTTCTGACCGAATTTACGTGCAAGTCTATGCGATACTATCTCTTCGTGACATTATGGAAATTCTAATCTAATCATGAAAAAGCTATAGCTTGAAGTACGAAAACAAAGTCGCCACAGGAGATGGGTTGATGAAACAATTTTTTGCTGGAACTTGGGTCGAAAACAAAATTGTATCTATTATAAGTATGGAGTCAACACGCACTACCATTTCCCTGCACAAATACTCGTTGCGAAGCTGAAAAGAAGACAAATCGAAGGATCACGTATACGCTATCGCTCGTAATTCCCCAGCACGGCAGCACACAACTCACAGGCAACCGCAAAGTAGCTTTGTCGCTACATATACGCGAAGCTGTCACTGGATACATTGTTCGCCGTATTTTCATATGTAGCATCAGAAGGCGAGTGTAGGAGTGCACATCTCACTTGCAAGCATTAGGTGACGGCAATTTTGGATTGTGTCAGGAGTCGATCCTGGTTGTGAAGGCGTTTTGTCTATGATTTGAAGACTGCGTAATGCTCTACGAGAAAAAGTCCATGCTGGCTAGACGTTCAATAAGAGATTTCATTACTATTGTTGCCCGATCACCGACTTCATTAATACAGTTTCCAATAATTTATTACTGTCCATGATCTATTGTCGAGCACATACGTGCACTACGGTGTTCTACACCGACTATTTCTTTCCTGTTCTCTTTCTTATTTTCTTAGCAGCAGAATCGTCATAACCAGTTTGCAGACGATCAAGTGCCTCGGGGACTTCCCTTCCCCGAGCACTCGGCGCTTCTTCTGTCGTCTATCGGCTGCCAATATTTCTGGTTCGCGCTGGATCTATCTCAGCTGTATATGCGTTTCATATACAATTAGATGATAATAAAGTCATAAGATAATGATTGGCTGTGGCATCATATTCCAAACGTGAAATTACTTGGTACAAGTATGAGGTCAGCCACTTATTTCTAAATCTACTTCTTGTTTATGTGCTGCGCTGCTGTCGATTTAGCTGCCACATAGCCAATTAAATGTGTTGCATCTGGCTGCTTGTGCAAAGCAGCAATGATAAAAAATTAGTTTGGACAAAAACTCAACATACATTGATTCTGAGTTCTTTGACTTTTAAAAACCACAGCCAAACCTTTTTTATACTCAAAAATGGTTTCATGGCGCGACGCAACGCGTAAAGTGTTTCGCACAATTCAATTTGGTACAGACAAATTAACCTACCACAGGGAAACTTTCGCAATAGTTTACAGCAGCTCAAACAAAATTAGTTGAAAAAAATCAACACTTCGTGATCTTAGTCAAAAAATTTAAACCACACTCAATGACTCTCCTTAATGGTGTTTCGTAAATCCGTAACATTAGATTGCATACTGCCAAGTTTGTGGTGCTACTACAATTTCCTTGTTGTAGAAATATGTATTTTGAGCAAGTGATGACGCTATCTAGATCGGTGACTTCGTGGTTTGATCAAAGTAAATGTCTTGAGGTCACTAATTAAAAGAGACATAATCGCTTCGCAGCTCTTTCCGTAAAGTCAGCCCTTCATCCTCAACATCTTTATGAGATGGCCTTCGAAGTCAATTGTGATCCTCTCCCCAAAGGTCCGGTTAAAGATCCGGTGCGCTGAGGCTCTGTTCGTGCAATTTTCTATCTCAGGCCATCTGTTAGCATGATACCATTCTTTGAGAGAAGATATATATACCAACTGTAAATCCGAGCTTCTCTTTGTTTCTGTTGGAGTAGTGACTTTCAATTTGGATTGCAACGACCCAAGACCAAGCATGCGCCTACTCCATTTCGTACGAACTGCCATCATAATCCTCATTAATGTAAGCGCTTGCTTTGGCGCCACCTCGTATGCAAGTCGTGAGGAGAGGATGGGCACATTGAACGCCTCGGAAGTTGCAGCTTCGACCAGCATCATCCCAACGAGAGCAAATGCCATCGATGGGGTGCATGAGGACAACAAGTCCTCTTCTAATGGCAAGAACGAGGAAGCGAGAATGATAACTTCCGAGGCTGTGCACATGATTGATCCCAATTTAGAAAAAGGCGAGACGATTGCCAAATTAGCGAGCGATCTGAAGAGCAAGCTAAAGCCGGGAACGCAGACAAGCACGGAAAATATTGCTAAAGTAATGGAACATGAGCATTGGGCTTCAATGATAAAGGAAACAGACGATTGGTTGCTGGAACAACATGTGAACCCAGAGACTGTTTTTTCGTACTTGAAACTTGAAAGTATCTTCGATCAAGACATGGACATGGTCACAATGAGTCACGAGCCCAAGCTGCTTTTGTGGTTCCGCTATATTATAGAGTACAGAAAAATAGACAGCGCGGGATCGGAACACGCAGCATTTGACGACAAGAAGCTTTTGGAGTTTTTGGTCGAACACTTGAAGGCACGAAGTTTAAAACTGACACTTTCGGTTCACGATAAGCCACTTCCTGATCCGCATTTACAAGCAGTGACACTATTTGAAGCCTATCGACACGAGCCATCAATGGAGACCTTTGCTGGGGATATGCTGACGTATATGGTTACGGATTCGACCACTAAGAGTCACGTACTCAATGCATGGCTTCAGAAGGAGGTATCACCAAAAATCATTTTCGACGTCCTGCGTCTTGGAGATGAGCATGGTCGGGTTGATCTTGACGATATGGCTGTGTTTACTGCGTGGCTCAATTACGTCAAAATGTTCATGAGATCGGGTGCTCCGGACTTTAATGGTGGCAGCATTATTCGATTGCAACTGTCAGCAATGTCAACGCCTCGTTCGAAAGCAATGTTTGAGTCTAAGGCGCTTGAGCACGTGTTGGGAGATGTGAAATACGGAAATGTAAACCTTGCATCGTATTTGCGGGAAGTATGGCAATTTTTTCCTGAAGTTATGTTTAACAGCTTGAAGCTTACAGGCAAGAAGATGACGCAAGAAAATTCTCCCACGCTTCTGACGGCAATTACGTTTGTTGCTGCATACATGAAAACGAAACCATTTGATGGCGCTAGAGTATATGATCTGATGACGCCCGCAAATTCGCCCCATAAATTGGAAATGACATTTAAAATTTTAAAGCTTGAAGCTGAACACTCTCAAGACTTGACAGGTATACAGCGCTTGGACGTTATGAAATTTGCGGACAATATGCTGCAGTACCTCGCTGCTGTCTTATTACCGGTAAGACTTTTACGGCTCGAGGTGCCTCCCGAAACAGTTTGGAAGTTACTTCTTACAGAAGGTGAGGAAACTAAAATCATTAAGAGGTGGTTCAAGTATTCCGTGTCGTATTATATCCATGTGAAAAACCTCAGTGTCGATGGAGCGGTTTTTACTGCGTTGGATGCTGTGCTTGGGAAAATAAAGACTAAAGAGATATCGTTAGAGTCGTGGCGTGCGGTGAAAGAAAAATTGCTAGAAGAACTCGCTCCACTTTGGGAATCGGTGAAAGAGACCATGTCTCAAAGCCGGAAGCGCAAAAGAGAGGCTTAAAGACAAGGTGGACAGCTTCGTTTGCATGTATCAATTGCCGGTCTCAAGGCTAGCGCTTAATTAGTCAATCTAGATTTTGAGCCCCATTCTTAGTTGTTCATTTCATTTTCTGTATCTTTTATAATTTTGTGTTTAAAAAATATTATGCAGAGTGCCTTGACACTTGTAGTATTCAGTTTCAAGTCAGTTACTCGAGTGGCCCATGACGAGCACGAGCATGACGAAGGACAAAGCCACGAAGACTCGCACACTGCTCCACCGCAGACTTCTATAATGTACCGTCAAAAAGCTTTGAGTAGCGGCACAGCAAGTCGGTGAGTGACATGTTCTTGTGGCTTTATTTACCATTTCTCTGACAAACCCTGCAAATGTCATGGCCTAGCACGTTTCCTTATCAAATCAACAAGATTAAAACTTTTTCAAGAGTGTTCTTATTAATTTTAGAAGAAAACTCAGCTGTAAGATAGTTTAAAATACAGCGCGAATTGGCCAGCCCATAGCTTGGCGCCTGGGAGAGAAAACTGACTTAGGCGTTAGACCAAACCGCATCATTCGTCTGCAGGCTGATTCTGACTAGACTGCTTCTACGAGGAATTGCAGATAAGCGAGCATACAGTCGTGGCGGAGTGATTTATTGGTGTATGAATTGGGAATGTAAATCAACGAAATCGGTGGTTGGGCAACAATAAACAATGTAAGCGCTTGCAACCTGTACCTTAAACGTCTAGCCAGCCAAGACCTTTCCTCGTAAAGAACTACGCAGTCTCCAATCTAAAACACAGAGTCCTTGCACGCCAGTATTATGTTGCCAACAAAATCCCAACTCTGTCGTCATTATGCTTGCAAGTGGATTGTGCATTTACCACACTCGGCTTATGTTGCCGCATTTGGCGTATTCATTGACAGCTTTAGCGCTTAAAGCCACTTTGCAGCTGCTCGTGCGACGTGTGCTGCCATGCTTGGGAACTACGAATATGTCGTTCTTGTTTCGTCCTGGTTCAGCTGCACAACGTCTATAATTGTAAGTGGATGGTATAACCCCGACTTCTTATAAACTCTCCTTTACGCTTTCAGGCATAAGCTTTCATCAATTGTTCCAATTATTGTGATACGTACTACTCGCGATTGCTCATATCGATGTAGACTCAAAGTCGCAGGAAAGCGTCATAGTGTCGACCAAAACATCCCTCGATCAAATCGAAATCAAAAAGCAGCTAGAATTTTAGATGTTTATCAACAGGATGCACGTTGACGGTGGACCAAAATTATAACAGGACCATTACACTAAAGTATACAATAATTCAGGTGAAAATAAGGGCAGGAAGCAAAGCAAATTTAACAGTGCAATTCATAGCAATTCAAGGTGATGCAAATGACCCCTCTTTATTGTGATGCTAGCCAATTTCTACAAATACATGGTGGGTACTACCCACTGCAAGCGGTCGCATTGTGACTAAGAAGCTGTATTCAATTGCAAACAAACACATTTTGGCAATTGATTTATTATTCTTGTTAGCAACTTAATATGACGTGTTTGACAAACATTTAATTAGCTCAACTTGGCTCATTGCACCTGATGCTCGAGAAAATTTATGACGTAGAATCTGGCATATAAAAAACAGACGGCATACGGCTGACAGCACCGCTCACTACGCAAGGTCTTCGTCGGTAACAAGTACTTTCACACACGCTCCTGCGGTGTCAAAGATCTACATCTCTTATATTACCTTCGGATTAGCAGACCCTCGCTTTTGAGCGAGGATTACCATTCTTGCGTATATTGTGAGGTAGAAACCGTATTGATAGTGGCGCTAAGAAAAGCTGGCGCTTTTCTTTGGTCGGCAAACGTTACAATTGTGTTATCTTGGTAGCATGTGGCAACCGCACCGGTAGCTCAGATCTGCTTAGTACATTCGCCATTTGCTCCAAAATTTTCGGCCTTTTGCTTTAGAAAAAAACCCGCGCAAAATTACTAAAATACGTACTATGCCCTTTTTTACTCCTCAAGCTTAGATATTAGCTTGGAAAAGGTTGGGGTGACGCCATCCTTCCAAGCGCGGGGGCTAAATGCTCGCGCGCTTCGGGCAGGTTCTCTCGGGCATCTGCAGGTCTCTAACGAGTCTCACCCTCGACGCGACGGTCTCCAGCACCGGGCGCCACCTGGGCTCTTACCAAGTCAGAGCTGAGCAAAATAATGGAAGACCCTCACAACCTCGGTGCCGGCTGCACTGCCCACCGAACGAGACTCGACGTATGCGGACACCACTCTTACCGTGGACTAGCCAGACTGAGCCTAGCACGTGCATGACTTGGCAACGCGATAACGTAATACATTACATTACATGCTTAGATATTACCCACGGCAAATACTAATACACGTAAATGTGTACTATAGAGTATGTACATACAATAGAGTATATACACACCGATATGCTACAGGAGTTGATTCACAACCGCAACCGTTTGCATTGTGCTTACGTAAAGGCTGTGTGTTAATAGCAAAAAAGGTTTTCAGACACCTGTATTACTTTGTAACGACCTAACGTAACACATTAGACGGCCCTTTGCCTGGAGGATGATCGGGACATTTTGTAGCATCGGAGAAAGGAAATTTTGTCGACAGCACCACTTGGTTCGAAAAGTGTAGGTACGTTTTTCTCACCTAATCAAGTGGGATCGCTTTTGTGAAAGCAAGCACCTGCATCTTTCTCATTTGCTAACGATCCTTACAATTTGATCCTTTGTGACATGATATATGCGAGAATAACGTGTACATTTACCCCTCATATCGTGAGCTGAATAGATCGTACTGGTTGCTGTTAGTACTAACAAAATATTAGTCGTTGAAAGCTTTGTAAGCGTAGGAAACACTGTGAATAGCCCGCGCATATTTTCATTCGACATACGCGATCTATTTATTATCCTAATAGCATGATGCAACCGCTCCAAACTTCAGGCAGCTCAGATCTTATGAAGTTGCTCAGAGCCGCTCGCCATCTGTTCTTGTACTTACATATATTTGGTTTTATGGCTGTAGAGCAAACACAGCTCGTATTTTGTACCAAGGAGGATGGATAGCCGCTGCCGCGACCACAAGAAACGCGTCTTAGTAGAATTCACTAGGGCGGTGATCTCCACTTCTCAAGAGAAGGAAGGCAAAAGACGCCAAGACCGCTTTGGCGCATACTCGCCTAGAGCTTTACCTGTATCGGTGACAACATCTAACGCCAAGCCAATAAAAATACGGTTTTGTCAGTTGAAAGAAAAACTTTCAAGGGGTGGCCCTACGGCGGACTTGCGGCCAAAGATAAGATCCGGAAGGCTTTCCCCGTTGGAATAGAAAAGCTCACAGCGATTTCTATGGGTTAAAACTTGTCATAGGATGCGCAAGCAGTCGATGTCTCTAAATTTACGAGGAAGTGATAGAAATACTTAAGGAGTCAACCTAAGGTTCATACATCCTCAGAGAATTTCAACTTGTCAAAATTGCCAACAGCTTTGGCGATGGGCTGTACGACTCGCCCACCGTCAATTGCAGACTCAAGTGCCCGATTTACTTATTCTTTTAAGAACGGGTTCAACGAGGAGGGGGTCCTTCCCGGTAGTAGCTATCATCTGGCTGAAGCAGATTATGCCAATGATCAGCACGCTTTTCTGCTTCGTGCTTTACTAAAGGCTTCTTGCGTGGCATCCACCAAAATATATTTTTAAAAGAGCTATATAACCACTCGGCATCGTGCAAATTGAATTTACAGGGTCTGGGGTACCCTTGGAAATCCCCAGTACCGTCGCAAACACGGTCTATTCATGTGACCTCGTTTGACAAAATGCTACGCTAGCCGCATGGAGCCGTGAACACTGGGCTCGCAGCTACTACACTCCGGCGTTTCGGCTTAAAAGCCATTTCAAAGCGCTAATTCCTTCTGTCGCAAATAAAAGACTCGTCCAGTGATTATTATAGAGTCGGCGAAGCGGCTTCTAAGACTTCTCAGAGGTGGAGTTTCTGCGTCGCTTGCAAGAAACTCGAGGCGCCCCTTTGGCAGTCAAGAAGTGAGTTTCCGTCTGTAAGACTTATCAGATGTAGCAACAACTTGTGTGTGCGCGAGTGTACGCGCTTAAGATTGCTCGCGGGGGCAGCCTTGGATGTGAAGCTTCAGCTTTATCAAAGTTACATCGGATTGTGGAGGTACATTTTTGGTGTATCGGATTTATATCTCAAAGATTGATGATATATATTTTTGCAGAATCACACTTAAAAGCAGCGTTCTTTCCGGTGAAGTTTGAGCTGAGCCAGCGCTTATTCAGTTTTGCTCGCAGACGAGATGTGATCCGATATTATCAAGTTCAGGGAGTTGATGGCCTTTATCATTGAAGAGCCACTTACTGGGCTAGTCAAGGTGACTGTGTAGTCCGCCTTCAAAAAATTTCGCCGCGCACTTAACTCGTTGGAGTGCAAGCCGCGACGATGAAACGGACTGTTTAAACTGCCTTTCAGGTCCTTGGATAGGTTACTCTCCTTCCTTTAGGACCCAGAATTTGGAAGTTTGTAGACCCCCCGGACTCGGATCAAAACCCATCCGACTTTTGTGTTGCGGAGCAAAGCAACATCTGCTTATTCATTTGCGGTAAAATAGGACGCAAAACTCTGTCTGTTACAGACGAGGTCGCCTAAGCAAATCTTCGTCTTGCCCAAAAGCTTCCATAGCTGCTGGCAAAAGCCAGTTAGGGTATCGCTTGTCGACAGAAGGGGCGAAGCTATTAAGTTGGGAATATATTGGTGTGTGTGACTGGTAAAGCTGATAAGATGTTTGCGTACACGAGCTTGACAGCTGTGATGACACGATTTAGATCAGTGACCTCGTAATTTAATCTAAGTAAATGTATGGAGGTCACCAACTAAAAGGAAATACATACAAGAGAAAAGAAAGGATCGCTATGCAGCACTTTCATTAAAGTCAGCCAGCATCTGTATCAGATGGTCTAAAAAGCCAATTGTGATCCTCTTCCAAAAGGTGTGGTAATATTTTATTTGTGCTTGGGCTCTGTACGTGGAGTTTTCTATCTCGGACCATCTGCAAGCATGGTACGATCTTTTTGGAAGAAGATTTTTACCAGCTGTGAGTTTCATTTGAAGTTGTCATTCTTGATTCGGATTGCAACGACTCGAGACTAAGGTACGCCTACTCAACTTCGCACGAACTGCCATCATTATGTAATGTAATGTATTACGTTATCGCGTTGCCAAGGTATGCACGTGCTAGGCTCAGTCTGGCTAGTCCACGGCATAGAGTGGTGTCCGCATACGTCGAGTCTCGTTCGGCGGGCAGTGCATCCAGCACCGAGGTCAAATGGGTCTTCCATTTCTTTCGATCTTGTGCAAGGGTACGTACCACTTCGAGGTCTTGTGCTGTCCGGAGTCGAAAGCCGGAGCCACGGGAAACAAGATTGTGGTCGAGTGTTGAGGGGAGCGTGGTGCGGGGACGTCCGCGCCATTTTGCTGCGGTGGAGAAGAAGTAGGCACGCATCTGGAGGTCAGCTGGAATGTCGGGATAGCGGCGAAGTACATGGCCAAACAGGCGCCAGCGAGCTTGTGTCAGTCGTAGTCTCAGCGGCCGCTCATCACAGAGGTCGTAGAGTCTTGCATTCGAAATGGGTCGGGGGTAGCGATAGCCAAGAGCGTAGCGAAGCTGGCGGCGATGGAAACTCTCGAGGCCGTGGAGCTCTGACTTGGTAAGAGCCCAGTTGTACAGCAGAATCGGTAGAACGTAGGTGTTGTACAATCGAATGCGTGTCTTGGGTGAGATGAACGTGGGGCGGAGCCAGACGGACCAGAGGCGGTGGAGCGCGAGGGTGGCCAGGGACTTGCGTCGGGATAGATCTTTAATATCGCCGAGGAGTGTTCCGAGCTTCTTAGTGTGGTGCCAGGTTTCTTCTCGGGATCGGGCGTGTCGAGTGGCGCCCGACGGGTTGCAGTGGCGGCGGATTTTGGTGACTTCGGTCTTGGCTTCGTTTTTTTTTGTTTTTTCAGGGTTAGAAGGAAGTCATCAATGCGGTGCTCACCTCTATCGTAGATCTTGGTTTTTCGGAGGCCAAGGATATCGACGCGGTAGCGCCGGAGATCTTCGGGGAGTGTTACGTGCTTCTTGCGCTTCGAACCTAGAGAATTCACATTAAAGGAGCCAATCCGGATGCGGTTGGCGCGGTTAAGGGCGTGGAAGGGGGTTTGGCCTGGTGCTGGAGACCGTCGCGTCGGATGTGAGACTCGTTAGAGACCTGCAGATGCCCGAGAGCACCTGCCCGAAGCGCGCGAGCATTAAGCCCCCGCGCTTGGAAGGAGGACGTCACCCCAACCTTTTCCGAAAATGCCATCATTATCCTATATAATGGCAGCGCTACGGTAATACGGTGGCGATGGCGCCACCTCGCACACAACTCGTGATGAGAAGATGGGCACTTTAAAGCTGCAGCTACGACCATTATCATCCCATCGATGGGGTGCATGATTACAACAAGTTCTCTTCTAATGGCAAATACGGTAAAGCGAGAATAATAAGTTCTGGGGCTGTTCACATGATTAATCCCAATATAGAAAACGGCGAGACGATTGCCAAATTATCGAGCGATCTAAAGAGCAAGCTCGAGTTGGGAACGCAGGCAAGCACGGAAAATATTGCTTAAGTAATGGAACATGAGCATTGGGCTTCAATGATAAAGAAAACAGACGACTGGTTGCTGGCACAACATGTGAACCCAAAGACTGTTTTCTCGTACAAAGTGTCTTTGATCAAAACATGGACATAGTCACAATGAGTCACGACCCCAAGCTGCTTTTATGGTTTCGCTATATTATAGAGTACAGACGTATGGACGACCCAATTTCGAAGTACGCAGCACATGACGACAAGGAGCTTTCGAGACTTTTGGTCGAACACATGAAGACACGAAGTTTAAATTTGCCACTTTCGCTTCACGATAAGTCACTACATGATCCGTAGTTACAAGCAGTGACACTGTTTGAAGCTTATCGACACGAGCCGTTAATGGAGAGCGTTGCTACGGATATGCTGACGTATATGGTAACGTATTCAATTACTTAGGATCGCATACTCAATGTATGGCTTCAATAGGAGGTATCAATGATCACCATTTTCAATGTCTTGCATCTTAATGATGAGCATGGTCGGGTTGATCTTGACGATATGATTGTGTTTACTGCGTGGCTCAATTACGTTAAAATGTACGCGAACTCGGGTGCTCCGGACTTTGATGGTGGCAGTATTATTCGATTGCAAGTGTCAGCAATGTCAATGCCACGTATCAAAGCAATGTTTGAGTCTAATCCGCTTGAACATTTGTCGGGAGATGTGGGATACAAGAATGGGGACCTTGCATCGTATTTGCGGACAGAATGGCAGAGATTTCCTGAAATTGTGTTTAGTAGCTCGCAGCTTTGAGGCAGGAAGATTGCGCGGGATAATTTTCCCCACCTTCATGCCGGCAATTACATATACATGAGTACGAGGCCATTTAATGGCGCTATAGTGCATGATTTGCTGAAGCCAGCATTTTCGTTCGATGAAGCTAAAAGTCTGGCTAAATTATCAGACCATACTGCTAAACACTCCGAAGCCTTGTCAGATAGACAGCGCTTGGACATTAGAAACCTTGCTGACAATATGTTGCAGTACCTTTCTGCTTCTTCATTTCCGATACGACTTTCACAATCCAAGCTGCATACCAGAAAGTACCACAGTGTGGCCGCTCATTTCCTCACGGTGTGGTTTACAGATTTGGTGCCGTATTATAACCGTGTGGAAAAGAACAGTCTTGATGGAGCCACCTCCATTGTGATGTATACGTTGCGTGATAGCGAAGAGTGAGATACTGTCAACTTCGTGGCTCCAGATACTGGAAGAATTGCGGAAAGAAATTGAGAAAGTTTGGAACACGCGTTGCCTCAAAGCCGGAAGCGCAAGAATAGCATTGATATACAAGGTGAACAGTCCCATTTGCAATCTAGCCTTAAACGAGTGAATCTAGATTTAGAGATAGTACTTTCAATGTCTGTATCTCAATTTTGATTTGTGACCTCGAAATGTAGTTAGAGAAATAACAACTTTACTTATCATCTTAAAGTATTCAGTTCTAGAGATGTAAATATTAATTTTGAGAAGTAGTCTCAGCGTAGGATACTATGAATGATATAGCGCGAATCAGGCAGCACTTAGTCGACAAAAAAACAGCGCTTGGCGCTTTGAGGAGAGTGGAATGATTGGGGCGCTAAACAAACCGCATCATTAGTCTGCAGACTGATTATGACTAAACTGCTGCTACGAGAACTAGCAGAAAAGCGAGCATACAATAGTGGCAGAAGAATTTATTGGGAGAATGTAATATTGGTGAAACCGGTGGTTGGGCAACAATAAAAATGTTAGCGCTTGCGGCTTATACCTGCAACATCTAGCAAGCTTAAACCTTTCCTCGTAAGTATACGCAGTCTACAATTTAAGACACAAAGTCTGTGCACGACAATATTATGTTGCCAACAAAATCCCAAATCTGTCGTCTTTATGCTTGCAAGTGGATTGTGCATTTCCCACACTCGGCTTATGTTGCCGCATTTGGCGTATCCATTGACAGCTTAAGCGTTTAAAGCCACTTTGCAGCTGCTTGTGCGACGCGTGCTGCCATGCTTGGGAATGACGAATATGTCGTTCTTGTTTCGTCCTGGTTCAGCTGCACAACGTCTATAATTGTAAGTAGATGGTATAACCCCGACTTCTTATAAACTCTCCTTTACGCGTTCAGATATAAGCTTTCATCAGATGTTCAAATTATTGTGATAAGTACTACTCGCAATTGCTCATTCAAAGTCGCAGAGAAGCGTTAATGTGTCGACCAAAACACCCCCAATCAAACGGAAATAAAAAAGTTTAATTCTTTATAAAGAGGATGCACGTTGACGGCGGACCAAATTTATAACAGGACCATTACACCAAAGTATAAAATCATTCAGATGAAAACAGGGGCAGGAAATAAAGCAAATTTAATAGTGCAGTTTATAGCAATTCAAGGTGATGCAAATGACCGCCCTTCATTGTGATGCTAGCCGATTTCTACAAATACACGGTGGATACTACCCACTGCAAGCGATCAGCTATCACCTTAGTGGTGCCAATATAGGCTACGATTCCGAGAAATAATGTGACCCCTTCAGGTGCCCTCTCAATAGTGCACGGGATTTGACAAATGAATCTTACCAAATCTAAACTAGGGGACGTGAATGTAACCTCCACGGCATTTAGTAGGCCCTCAAAGTATTATTTGGGAAGGTTAATTGTGTTACTTGGGCTATCAAGCGCCCCAGCGACGCACACTGACCTGTGTTGTGACCTCTACTGACGCGCGCATACATTGACGATACTGTTGCTCGCGATCCTTCTGATGACGATGATTTTGGCACTGAGGGCACATTATACCCGCTTAAAGCAAGTTCAATAGGGTCTGCAAGCCGATAAAAACGTCATTCTTGGATTGATCAGTTTCTTTTGCTGCAGAGGAGCCGAGGCAAAATAATTTATTTTAAAGGTCACCCCTTTGTGAACGCACACGAAGGATCTTTAAACACAATCGACTAAAACCTGTACTCTGTCAAAGCCTCCTCAATGGTATTTTTCCGACATCTTTCAGCAAATAAGTGCCTTGGAATCGTACAACAAATAGAAGTACATACAAAAAAGTTGTTTCTGAACTCTGACCTATAGCCTCGATTAAGTCGCTTAGGGAAGAATCTGATAGCTACTTAACTTTAAGACTGGCAGCAAACTAGACTTTCAACCACGATGTCTCTAGTGTTTAAGTGGACGACGTTGCGAAGTTTTTTCAGCAATTTCCAACATGTGCGGCTTCTTTTCGCAATTCTTAAGTTATCGTCAGCCATTGATCGCGCGACATTCCTTCATACCAGCTGCTCAAGGATGGATTAAATTAATCCAGAGGAAATGTGAACCGCGTTTTTGTGCAATTAAGGCAGCCTCTTTTTTTTGTTACCCGGTAACATGGTGCTCTTTGTCTTGTGGCAAAGGAGTAATATATGAGCTCACACTATTCACGTAGCAAAAGTCATTGTAATGCAATGGGGTGCTTCGAGTCCAGCATGAGATCAATCTCGTGGCTGGTTCCTCAATCCTTAGCGTAGGTCTCTAAAAACTATATTTTAGCATTACTTAAAAAAATCACCTGATCTTTGGAATCGCAGTTTTTGAAAAAAGACTCAACGCAAGCTACCATTTAGGTTAAATTAAGACATCTTAGTCCCCACGAGAGCTTTCCATCTTCATGGACACTACCATATAAATATTACGATTTCCAAGTCAGTCAATAGCTCAGTAGCTCTAGTTTGTTAGGACTTATTGGCTTCGACACCTCTGGAAGTGCCTCGAGCTGAAGTGTGCTTGTTGTGGCTCAGCAACCAGTTGAACCGCCGATTATACAAATGTATAAAGCTGATTTGTCAACTACGGGGTTGTTCGTGACATCCGTAAATAACTTTCGTACAACATCCCATTTCATCTAGCGGAGTAATGTTAGCAACTTTTGACGGTGTTTTGTTTCCTGTCTGTAATTAAATGCTACCCAGTATGTTCTACAGACCTACAAGAGTCGCGAACTTGGTAAAACTAGGTATTACACCGTGTCATTCGGACTGCTTGTGAAGTTTTGTTACTCAAAGGTGGTGACTCACTTGTGGATTTATGTTATTCGTTATTAAAGCGCTATCTTTAGTGTACCGTCAGTCAATGCTGCTCGCGGAACTTTTCTATTCGTCAAAGGGCTCAAAGTCGTAGTCACGTATGCCTTCGAGGACACCAAAATCATTACGGGTGCAAATTTAACCAGGCTTACATTTAAAGGGGCCGTACGCACAACAAAGTTAAGAGCATGACTCTATTGTGGGGGATGAGCAGCTGGCATCTATGACTTTGCTTTGCCGATTTATCTGGGGTTTGCGCTTTTCTAATTGCGGCATCATAAGGAATAAGTCATAATTAATCATGCCAAGAGCAAGATTTGACTCGGTGCTGTCAAAATGCTAAAAAAATATAAACTTCAATCTTAGAGTGTCTTAAACCGCTCTATAGGCCAGACTAATCGTCTATCGGCGTGCGAAGCTTCGCGACGAGCTAGAATCTACCCGGACTCGAAATAGTTTTCTTCAACCGCGTGCAATTGCTTATATAGCCAGCGGTCAGTAGATGGCATCTCCTCCTTCGTGAGTCGTCAGGCTCCTAGAGGCTGAGCTACCATTGTGTGTATCAATCACACACTGATTGGGTCTCTACCAGAAGAGTGCCCTTCTCTACTGGTAACCAGCATTTACTGGGCTCTAAAAGCTTGATTTCTGCCAGCGACCATTTAAAAACGAAATTCCCCTTTGCTTCCATCTCCGGGGCAGGGAGTGATCATTTCTCCCACTCTACCGCAATCAAAGTAGCTTAGATTGCTTTGCTCGGGAGCTAAGGAATTGGATCCGATTAAGTGCATCTATAAACACCACGTAAAAGTGCGTATCCAAGACAATTCAGACAAATAAACGTATCTGTGGATGTACGCATACTTTAGTTCGTTAAAAGAGTGACTATGGAGGTTGTCACTTTTACTTAACTAATGAATATATATACATATATATAGTTCGCACCCTCTAATCTCGCAGATTGGAAAACGTAAGCGCCGGCTGAGCTTAAAGTCCGACGGATGTAAAGCTGCATTCCGCGAATTTTTAATGTTTGTTAAATCACTCTACTGGAGCTGCTTCACAGGTAGCCCTTTCAAATGTGGAAGTGCGATGCCACGCGTACCTTCTACAATCGTGTTTAAAGCTGCTTAAATGGCCTTTTCTACGACCTCTATCCAGAAAAGCAGATTTTAACATATCTCCCTTTAAAAGTGCAAACCTTTGGCTGACATCCCACATTAGGCGCTCCCGCTGGGGCTACTCGAGCCTGTAATGCTTAAAACCACCATTACGTGTTCCAGCTGCTTGGCAGCAGGATGCACCACACTTGATTAGGTTTTTCCCAAGCTCTGATGGCTTCGAGTGCGGCCTACTTTAAGGCTTTTGAAAGCCATAAATGGTCGTCCGACAGATGGTAAGCTCCATCTCAAAACCTTTGTGAGACTCAGATAGTCAATCCACCTGCGAAGACGTTGGATTGTTTCAAGTGCTACCAGGTTTGATGGGGCCACACAGCACCTTGCTTTAAGAAGGCGTGCAGAAAGACAAATTATCGCCATACCCGGTCTTATAGGAATCGACGTGAGCAATAGATTGCAGTTTCACGACTCAATTGTTCATTTTTCGGTTTCAAATTTTATTTACAATTATTTTAAGCACTTGATTTATCTGTGTAGTTTTAAGCAGCCTTATTTTTAGGTCGGGAAGCTTGGCTATCTGTAGTGATGGCAATATATTACATATGATATCGAGATACCTACTGCTATGTTCTTCTAGTGCCGCTCGATCTAGCAGCTACGACAGATATGGGTTACACGCACTTCCATCATATCTCAACTGCCTTCTATTTATTAGATGCTGCGAGACTCACTTGGTGCCATATTAATTATCTGGACACGACTTTGCTCTTATGGTGGTAAAAAGCAAGACTGTATTACTTAGTCATATCATCTGCATTTTGAAGAGCGCAAACGGAGTCAGTTAACGTAATTTAACAAAAAACGAGCTGTGTATGAGTGGGCACAATGCTCGCCTGTGTTCTACGGCCATGAGGCAAAACGCGCGAACACACTAAGTAGGTAATATTAGATCTGAGCTGGCTAATGTTTCCAAGATAACGCAAGTGCAGCGTTTGCCGTGCGCCGGAGGTAGAATTATGTGCCGTGATTCAAGGTAAGGCTTTTGTCTAAGGCCGTAAAAACATCAGATCAAAAGCAAATATGCAAGATGCTTGCCACCTGATCGTTTGTAAAAGTGATTGTTACTGACACCGTCGAGGGGTGCTGTCGACTGAATGCCGTCTGCTTTGATAATTTTACGCCAACTTCTACGTCATAAAAAACTTCGATCACCAGGCACAATTAACTAGGAATTGCTAATTGAATGACCTTCAAACATGTCACGCAGCGAACGCTCGCGGTGGGTGGTATGGACACATAAAGTTCAAATAGCATAACACCACATTAAAATAATTCTGTAGTACACATGTAAAATTTTTATCACTTTTGTGCCATCTCGTACGCTAAATTGTTTCAGAAAAATTTACGAAAGCCAAAACTCTGGCTTGAATATCTTCAAGCATTCTGGTCCAAATTAGTCGTACATCCTCTTAATACTAATTCTAAGCCCTTCTGCGTATAATCTAGCTGTTCCTTCTGACCGAGTTTACGTACAAGTCTACGCGATACTGTCTCTTCGTGACATTTCGGAAACTCTAATCTAATCATGAAAAAGCTATAGCTTGAAGTACGAAAACAAAGTCGTCACAGTAGATGGGGTAATGAAACAATTTTTTGCTGGAACTTGGGTCGAAAAAAAGGTTGTATCTATTATTAGTATGGAGTTAACACACACTACCATTTACCTGCACAACTACTCGTTGCGAAGCTGAAAAGAAGACAAATCAAAGGATCACTTATACGCTGTCGCTCGTTATTCCCCAGCACGGCAGCGCACAACTCACAGGCAACCGCAATTGGCTTTGTGCGCTACATATACGTAAAGTTGTCACTGGATACATTGTTCGCCGTATTTTATATATGTAGCATCATAAGGCGAGTGTGGGAGTGCACATCCCACTTGCAAGCATTAAGTGACGGCAATTTTGGATTGTGTCAGGAGTCGATCCTGGCTTGTGAAGGCGTTTTGTCTATAATTTGAAGACTGCGGAATGCTCTTCAAGAAAAAGTCCATGCTGGCTAGACGTTCAATTAGAGCTTTCATTACTATTGTTGCCCGACCACCGACTTCATCAATACAGTTTCCAATAATTTATTTCTGTCCGTTAGCTTTTGTCGAGCACATACGTGCATTAGTGTTCTACACCGACTATTTTTTTCCCAATCACCTGCTTATTTTCTTCGCAGCAGTATCGTCATAACTAAATTGCAGACGATCAAGTGCCTCAAAGACTTCACTCCCCCGAGCACTCGGCGCTTCTTCTGTCACCTTTGGACTGCCAACTTTTTCTGATTCGCGCTGGATCTATCTCAGCTGTATATGCGTTTCGTATACAGTTAGATGATAATACAGTCATAAGATAATAATTGGCTGTGGCATCATTTTTCAAATGTGAAATACTTGGTACAAGAATGAGGTCAGCCACTGATTCTAAATTTACTTCTTGTTTCAGTGCCTTTAGCAGCCACATAGCCAACTAGATGTATTGCATCTGTCTGCTTGTGCAAAGCAGCAATGATTAAAAATTGAGTTGTGGACAAAAACTCTACATACATTGATTTTGAGTTCTTTGACTTTCAAAAACCACTGCCACACCTTTTTTTAGTCAAGAATGGTTTCATGGCGCGTAAAGTATTTCGCACAATTCAATTCAATTTGGTACAGACAAATACATACCATAAAAAACTTACACAGGGAAACTTTCGCAATAGATTATAACAACTCTTTGATTTAGAATTAAAAAAATCGCCACTTCGTGATCTTTTATTAAAGAAATTTTAACCACACTCGCTGACTCTGCTAGAGCCTCCTTAATGGTGTTTCGTATATCCGTAACATTAGATTGCATTCTGCCAAGTTTGTGTTGGTACTGCAATTTTCTTGTTGCAGGAATGTGTACTTTGAGCAAGCGATGACACTATCTAGATTGGTGACTTCGTGATTTGATCAAAGTAAGTGTCTTGAGGTCACAAATCAAAAGTGAGATATTCGCTTCGCGGCTCTTTAATCAAAGCCAACCCTCCATCCTCAACATCTTTATGAGATGGCCTTCCAAGCCAATTGTGATCCTCTTCCCAAAGGTCCGGTTAAAAATTCGGTGCGCTTAGGCTCTGTACGTGCAATTTCCTATCTCAGGCCATCTGTTAGCATGATACCATCCTTTGAGAGAAGATATATACCAACTGTAAATCCGAGCTTGTATTGTATTGTATTACGTTATCGCGTTGCCAAGTTATGCACGTGCTAGGCTCTATGGCTAGTCCACGGCATAGAGTGGTGTCCGCATACGTCGAGTCTCGTTCGGCGGGCAGTGCAGCCAGCACCGAGGCCGTGAGGGTCTTCCATTATTTTGTGTACTTCTGACTTGGTAAGTGCCCAGGTGGCGCCCTGGTGCTGGAGACCGTCGCGTCGAGGGTGAGACTCGTTAGAGACCTGCAGATGCCCGAGAGCACCTGCCCGAAGCGCGCGAGCATTTAGCCCCCGCGCTTGGAAGGAGGGCGTCACCCCAACCTTTTCCGAAAAAAATCCGAGCTTCTCTTTGTTTATGTTCGAGTTATAACTTTCAATTTGGATTGCAACGACTCAAGACCAAGCATGCGCCTACTCACCTTCGTACGAACTGCCATCATAATCCTCATTAATGTAAGCGCTTGTTTTGGCGCCACCTCGTATACAAGTCGTGAGGAGAGGATGGGCTCATTAAACGCCTCGGAAGTTGCAGCTTCGACCAGCATCATCCCAACGAGAGCAAAAGCCATCGATGGGGTGCATGAGAACAACATGTCCTCTTCTGATAGCAAGAACAATGAAGCGAGAGGGATTAATCCTGTGGCTGTGCACATGGTTGATCCGAATGTAGAAAAAGGTGAGATGATTGCAAAATTATCGAGCGATTTGAAGACCGAGCTCGGGCTGGGAACGCAGGCAAGTACGGGAAATATTGCTAAAGTACTGGAACATGAGCATTGGGCTGCAATGATAAAGGAAACAGACGATTGGTTGCTGGAACAACATGTGAACCCAGAGACTGTTTTTTCGTACATGAAACTTGAAAGTATCTTCGATCAAGACATGGACATGGTCACAATGAGTCACGACCCCAAGCTCCTTTTGTGGTTCCGCTATATTATAGAGTACAGAAAAATAGACAGCGCGGGATCGGAATACGCAGTATTTGACGACAAGAAGCTTTTGGAATTTTTGGTCGAACACTTGAAGGCACGAAGTTTAAAACTGACACTTTCGGTTCACGATAAGCCACTTCCTGATCCGCATTTACAAGCAGTGACACTGGTCGAAGCCTATCGACACGAGCCGTCAATGGAGAGCTTTGCTGGGGATGTGCTGACGTATATGATTACGGATTCGACCACTAAGAGTCACGTACTCAATGCATGGCTTCAGAAGGAGGTATCACCAAAAATCATTTTCGACGTCTTGCGTCTTGGAGATGAGCATGGTCGGGTTGATCTTGACGATATGGCTGTGTTTACTGCGTGGCTCAATTACGTTAAAATGTACATGAATTTGGGTGCTCCGGACTTTAATGGTGGCAGCATTATTCGATTGCAACTGTCAGCAATGTCAACGCCTCGTTCGAAAGCAATGTTTGAGTCTAAGGCGCTTGAACACGTGTTGGGAGATGTGAAATACAAGAATGGGGACCTTGCATCGTTTTTGCGGGAAGTATGGCAGGTTTTTCCTGAACTAATGTTTAGGAGCTCGAAGCTTTCAGGCGTGAAGATTACGCGAGATAATTTCCCCACCTTCATGACGGCAATTACGTTTGTTGCTGCACATATGAAAACGAGACCATTTGATGGCGCTAGAGTGTATGGTCTGCTGACGCCAGCAAATTCGCTGAATGAAGTGGATAGGGCATTCAAAATTCTAAAGGTTGAAGCTGAACACTCTAATGTCTTGACAGCTATACAGCGCTCGGACCTTATGGAACTTGCAGACAATATGGTGCAGTATTGTTCTGCTTCCTCACTTCGGTTACAACTCTTACAGCGCAAGGTGAAACCTGAAAACGTTTGGAACTTTCTCTTAAAAAAAGATGTGGACACTAAAATCATCAAGTGGTGGTTTACGTATTCCGTGTCGTATTATAGCCGTGTGACAAAGCTCAGTATTGATAAATCGTTTATTATTGCGTTGTATGCGGTGCTTCGAAAAATAGCGATCAAAGAAATACCGTTAAACTTGTGGCGTACGGCAATGGAAGAAATGCGAAAAGAACATGCTTCACTTTGGGATTCGTTGAAAAAAACTATATCTCAAAGCCGGAAGCGCAAAAGAGAGGCTGAAATACAAGGTCGACAGCCCCGTTTGCATCCAGTCCCAAGGCTAGCGCATAATTAGTCAATTTAGATTCTGAGCCACAAATTTCTTTTCACTCTCGTTGTCTGTATGTTTCTTTTAATCAGTGAGTGATCTCAAAATATCGTCCTGAGTTGCGCGTACTTTCGTGACGCCTCTATCATCGTGAAGATATCAGTTTTAGAAGTGTACATATTTAGTTTGAGAAAAAAATCCAGCTGTGGCCCATAGTCGACAAAGACACAGCGCTTGGCGCTTGTGAGAGGGAAATGACTGAGGCGCTAGAACAAACCGCAGCGAACAATTTATTGGTGTAGTGCACGTAAGAATTATGAATGTAATATTGGTAAACCCGATGGTTGGGCAACAATAAATATGTAAGCGCTCGTGGCCTAGACCTTAACTTTCCTCGTAGTGCATTACGCAGTCTTCAATCTAAAACACAGAGTCTGTTTGGGGTGACGCCCTCCTTCCAAGCGCGGGGGCTGAGTGCTCGCGCGCTTCGGGCAGGTGCTCTCGGGCATCTGCAGGTCTCTAACGAGTCTCACCCTCGACGCGACGGTCTCCAGCACCAGGCCAAACCCCCTTCCACGCCCTTAACCGCGCCAATCGCATCCGGATTGGCTCCTTTAATGTGAATTCTCTAGGTTCGAAGCGCAAGAAGCACGAAACACTCCCCGAAGATCTCCGGCGCTATTGCGTCGATATCCTTGGCCTCCGAGAAACCAAGATCTACGATAGAGGTGAGCACCGCACTGATGACTTCCTTTTAACCCTGAAAAAAAAAAAAAAGAACCAAGCCAAGACCGAAGTCACCGAAATCCGCCGCCACTGCAATCCGTCGGGCGCCACTCGACACGCCCGATCCCGAGAAGAAACTTGGCGCCACACTAAGAAGCTCGGAACACTCCTCGGCGATATTAAAGATCCATCCCGACGCAAGTCCCTGGCCACCCTCGCGCTCCACCGCCTCTGGTCCGTCTGGCTCCGCCCCACGCTCATCTCACCCAAGACCCGCATTCGATTGTACAACACCTACGTTCTACCGATTCTGCTGTACAACTGCGCCACCTGGGCTCTTACCAAGCCAGATCTCCACGGCCTCGAGAACTTCCATCGCCGCCAGCTTCGCTACGCTCTTGGCTATCGCTACCCCCGACACATTTCGAATGCAAGACTTTACGACCTCTGTGATGAGCGGCCGCTGAGACTACGACTGACACAAGCTCGCTGGCGCCTGTTTGGCCATGTACTTCGCCGCGATCCCGACATTCCAGCTAACCTCCAGATGCGCGCCTACTTCTTCTCCACCGCAGCAAAATGGCGCGGACGTCCCCGCACCACGCTCCCCTCAACACTCGACCACAACCTTGTTTCCCGTGGCTCCGGCTTTCGACTCCGGATAGCACAAGACCTCGAAGTGGTACGTACCCTTGCTTAAGACCGAAAGAAATGGAAGACCCTCACGACCTCGGTGCTGGATGCACTGCCCGCCGAACGAGACTTGACGTATGCGGACGCCACTCTATGCCGTGGGCTAGCCAGACTGCGCCTAGCACGTGCATAACTTGGCAACGCGATAACGTAATACATTACATTACATTTACAGAGTCTGTGCACACCAGTATTGTGTTACCAACAAAATCCCAACTTTGTCGTCACTATGCTTGCAAGTGGATTGTGCACTTCCCACACTCGGCTTATGTTGGCGCATTTGGCGATACCAGCGACAGCTTAGCATAGATTTAGCGCACAAAGTCACTTCGGGGCTGCGTGTGCGCCGTTTGCAGCCATGCTTACGAATTACGAATATATCCGTCTTGTCTCTGACTGGTTCAGCTGCACAACGTCCGACTTCATACAAACTGTCCATTACACGTACAAGCAAAACCATCCGTATTACTGTGATACGTACTACTCGCGATCGCTCATAGGTCACAAATCAAAAGAAAGATACAGACAATGAAAGAAGAATTTCAAAAACCTAAATTTATTCGTTTAGTGCTAGCTTGCAAACGGGGCTGTTCGTCTTCTATATAAGCGCTAGTCTTGCGCTTCCGGCTTTGGGGTAACGCGTGTTTCATCAAATTCCAAAGTTCCTCTTTTTGCTTCCGCACTTCTTCCATTATCTTATGCCACGAAGTTGACGTTAACTTACTCTTCGCTATCTCTTCACCCAACGTATCCATCACAATGGGTACGGCTCCTTCAAGACTATTCTTTTCTACATGAGTGTAATACTTCACGGAATTTTTGAACCACAACATGAGAAGTCGGGCGTCCACATCTTTATACTTTTCGGGATGCAACTCGAATCGTGAAAGTCGTACAGGAAGTGAGGAAGCGGAGAGGTACTGCAACATATTTTTGGCAAATTGCCCAACGTCCGAGCGCTGTTTAGCTGACAAGGCTCTAGAACGTTTAGCTGATTGCTTTACAATCTCAAACAGACCTTTCATTTCATCAAACGAAAATACTGGCTCCAGCATACTATACACTATAGCGCCATCAAATGGCTTTTTATTCATGTACGGAGCGACATCCGTTATTGGCTGCATGAACGTGGGAAAATAGTCGAGCGGTATCTTTCTGCCTGAAAGCTGCGAGCTGCTAAACATCAATTCGGGAACTCTTTGCCATACTTCTCGCAAATACGACGCAAACTTCCCATTCTTGTAATCCACACCTCCCAATTCGTGTTCAAGCGCATTAGTTCCAAACATTCTTCTCGCACGTGGCATTGACATTGTTGGCAGTAGCAATCGAATAAAGCTGTCACTATCAAAGTCCGGAGCACCCGAGTTCATGTACAGTTTAACGTAATTAAGCCACGCAGTTAACACGGTTTTATCGTCAAGATCAAGCCGACGAGCCTCATCATTGAGATGCAAGACACTGAAAACGGTGATTGGTGATTCCTTCTTCTGAAGCCATACATTGAGTACATGATCCTTAGTGGTGGAATCCGTGACCATATACGTCAGCATATCCTCAGCAAAGCTCTCCATTGACGGCTCGTGGCGATAAGTTTCGAACAGTGTCACTACTTGTAGATGCGGATCAGGTCGTGACTTATCGTGAAGCGAATGTGCCAGTTCTGAACTCACTCGTGCCTTCATGTGACTAACCAAAAGTCCCAAAAGCTCTTCGTTGTCAAATGCTGCGTATTTCGAAATTGGGTCGTCCATGTTTCTGTACTCTATAATATAGCGGAACCACAATAGAAGCTTGGGGTCGTGACTCATTGTGACAATGTCCATGTCTTGATCGAAGATACTTTCAAGTTTCATGTACGAGAAAACAGTGTTTGGGTTCATAGGTTTTTTCAGCAACCAATCGTCTGTTTCCTTTATCATTGAAGCCCAATGCTCATGTTCCATTACTTTAGCAATATTTCCCGTACTTGCCTGCGTTCCCAGCCCGAGCTCGGTCTTCAAATCGCTTGAAAATTTGGCAATCATCTCACCTTTTTCTACATTCGGATCAACCATGTGCACAGCCACAGGACTAATCCCTCTCGCTTCATTGTTCTTGCCATCAGAAGAGGACTTGTTGTTCTCATGCACCCCATCGATGGCTTTTGCTCTCGTTGGGATGATGTCGGTCGAAGCTGCAACATCCGAGGCGTTTAACGTGCCCATCCTCTCCTCACGACTTGTATACGTGGTGGCGCCGGAACAAGCGCTAACGTTGAAGAGGACAATGATGGCAGTTCGTGCGAAGGTGAGTAGGCGCATGCTTGGTCCTGAGTCGTTGCAATCCGAATTGAAAGTGATAACTCCAACAGAAACAAAGAGAAGCTCGAGTTTACAGTGGGTATATATCTTCTCTCAAAGGATGGTATCATGCTAACAGATGGCCTGAGATAGGAAACTGCACGTACAGAGCCTAAGCGCACCGGGTTTTTAACCGGACCTTTGAGAAGAGGATCACAATTGGCTTGTAAGGCCATCTCATAAAGATGTTGAGGATGGAGGGCTGACTTTAATGAAAGAGCTGCGAAGCGATTATCCCCTTTTAATTTGTGACCTCAAGACATTTACTTTGATTAAATCACGAAGTCACCAATCTAGATAGTGTCATCACTTGCTCAAAGTACACATTCCTGCAACAAGAAAATTGCAGTAGCAACACAAATTTGGCAGAATGCAATCTAATGTGACGGATATACGTTAAGTAGAATCATCGAGTGTGGTTAAAATTTCTTGAATAAGATCACGAAGTGGTGATTGATTTCTTTAACTAATTTTGTTTGAGCTGTTATAAACTATTGCGAAAGTTTCCCTGTGTAAGATTAATTTGTCTTTACCAAATTGAATTGTGCGAAATACTTTACGCGTTGCGTTGTGCCATGAAACCATTCTTGAATAAAGAAGGTTTGGCAGTAGTTTTAAAAGTCAAAGAAATCAAAATTAGTGTATGTTGAGTTTTGTCCACAACTTAATTTTTAATCATTGCTGCTTTGCACAAGCAGCCAGATGCAACACATTTACTTAATTATGTGGCTGCTAAATCGACAGCAGCGCAGCACATAAACAAGAAGTAGATTTAGAAATAAGTGGCTGACCTCATACTTGTACCAAGTAATTTCACGTTTGGAATATGATGCCACAGCCAATTATTATCTTATGACTGTATTATCATCTAATTGTATACGAAACGCATATATAGCTGAGATAGATCCAGCGCGAATCAGCAAAAGTTGGCAGCCCATAGACGACAGAAGAAGCGCCGAGTGCTCGGGGGAGGGAAGTCTTCGAGGCACATGAACGTACTACATCGTTCGTTTGCAAACCTGTTATGACGGTACTGCTGCTAAGAAAAAAAGCAAGTGGGCGACTCGCAAAAGGAAATAAATAGTCGATGTAAAACACTTTGACACCGCAGTGCACGTATGTGCTCGACTATAGCTGATAGACAATAATGAATTATTGGAAACTGTATTGATAAAGTCGGTCATCGGGCAACAATAATAACGAAAGCGTTAGTTGAAGATCTAGCCAGCATGGACTTTTTCTCGTAGAGTATTGTATTGTATTGTATTACGTTATCGCGTTGCCAAGTTATGCACGTGCTAGGCTCTATGGCTAGTCCACGGCATAGAGTGGTGTCCGCATACGTCGGGTCTCGTTCGGCGGGCAGTGCAGCCAGCACCGAGGCCGTGAGGGTCTTCCATTATTTTGTGTGATTCTGACTTGGTAAGAGCCCAGGTGGCGACCTAGTGCTGGAGACCATCGCGTCGAGAGTGAGACTCGTTAGAGACCTGCAGATGCCCGAGAGCACCTGCCCGAAGCGCGCGAGCATTTAGCCCCCGCGCTTGGAAGGAGGGCGTCACCCCAAGTGACGGGGGCTAGAGTATTACGCAGAGTACTACGCATTTTTCAAAATAATAGTCAAAAAGCTTGCGCAAGTCAGAATCGGACTGCCAACAGGATTAAAAATCGCCGTCACATGATGCTTGCAAGTGGGATGTGCACTCCCACACTCGCCTTTTATTACGAAGAATAATCCATCCAGTGACAGCTTTATGTAGCGCAAAACCTCACTTTGCAGCTGCCTGTGAATTCTGTGTTACCGTGCCAGGAAATGTACGACCGATAGTGTATTTGTGATCCTTTTTTTAACTTCGTAACGAGTATTTGCGCAGGTAGATTGGTAGTGTTTGTTGAATCCAGACTTATAATTAATACTTTTTTATTGATCGTCCTCTTTCCAAGCAAAAGTTTTTATCATTACCCCATTTACTGTGGCGACTTTGTTTTCGTACTTTGAGCGATAGCTTATTTATAATTAGATTGCGGAGAGGCAGTCTCGCGGTAGACTTTCAAATCCCGACCAGAAGGAACAGCTAGATTTTACGCAAAGGGGCTTAGAAGTAGTAGTAAGAGGATGTACAACAAGATTTGGACCAGAATGGAACTTGAAGACATTAAAGCCAAAGTTCTGGCTTCCGCAAATTTGTCTGAAACAATTTAGCGCACAAATCATGGCACAAACTATTGAGATTTGTAAAAGTGTAATATAGTGTTTTTTCAATGTGGTCTCCTTCATTATAATGCTATCTGAATTTCTGCCACCCACCGCAAGCGTTCGCTGTGTTTGATTAGCCACGACATCACAAAGACTATGTTACACACCGCCAGTAGACATATTTGACGGCCATTTAATTAGCAGTTCCTACTTCATCGTGCAGGGTTTTTTTGTGACGTAGGAGTTGGCCTAGAGTTTTTAAAGCAGACGGCATTCAGTCGACAGCAGCGCTCGAAGTCGTCAGTAATCACTTTTACAAATGATCAGGTGGCATGCATCTGATATATTTGCTTTTAATCCGCACATTCCTGGTTCTTTGTGACACAAAAGATACGAAAATCTTTACAGAAAACGTGTACACGCGAGGCAATCATTGTCGGCGCACATTTTTGTCCGGCAAACGCTACACTTGTCTTATCTTGGATACAACAGATCTAATATTACCTGCTTAGTGCCTTCGCTATCTGTTTCAACTTTTTTGGCCTCATGGCCGTAGGACAAACACAACTCACGTAGGCGAGCATTGTTCCAACTCACATATAGCTGGTTGCCTGTTAAAACACGTAAAGTGCCATCGACCTACTCCGTTTGCGCTCTTCATGATGCAGATGATCTGACTGAGTAATTCAGTCTTGCCCTCTTACCATAATTGCGAAGTCGTGTTCAGATAGCCAACATGGCACGAAGTGATGCTCGCCGCATCTAATGATTAAAAGGCAGTGGAGCTGTGATAAAAGTGCGTATTCATTTCATTGTTTTTATCATAGTTACTACATCAAACGGCACCTAAAACATCGCACTAAGTATCTTGATACCATATGTAATATATTGCCATCACTACATATAGCACTTCGGAAAAGGTTGGGGTGACGCCCTCCTTCCAAGCGCGGGGGCTAAATGCTCGCGCGCTTCGGGCAGGTACTATCGGGCATCTGCAGGTCTCTAGCGAGTCTCACCCTCGACGCGATGGTCTCTAGCACCAGGGCGCCACCTGGGCTCTTACCAAGTCAGAGCTAAACAAAATAATGGAAGACCCTCACGACCTCGGTGCTGGCTGCAATGCCCGCCGAACGAGACCCGACGTATGCGGACACCACTCTATGCCGTGGACTAGCCATAGAGCCTAGCACGTGCATAACTTGGCAACGCGATAACGTAATACAATACAATACAATAGACAAATATATTGGAAAAAGAATAATATGCCCTTACACACGCAATAGATTGTAACTCTTTGATTTAGAAAGCCGAGTCAAAAAAAATTGTTAAAAACATATCACCACTTCGTGATCTTACTATGACCACATTCGATGACTCTCTTAGAGCCTTCTTAGTAATATTTCATATATTCATAACATTAAATCGTATTCTGCCAAATTTGCGCTGTAAGTCTTGGCAACTACAATTTGTTTGTTGCAGATTGTATTTTTTAAACCGTGGCGACACGATTTAAATCGGTGACCTCGTATTTTAAATAAAGTAAATGTCTTAAATTAAAAGGGAGATACATACAAGAAAATTAGAGGAATCGCTTCGCACTCTTTCATCAACTCCATCCTCAGCATCACAGCAGCGCAAGCATCAGGAGCACTGAGACAAGAAGAACATTTAGAAATAAGTGGCTGAAGTATTCGTTTGGAAAATGATGCCACAGCCAAATATTGTCTTCTGACTGTATTATCGTCTAATTTTATACGTAACGCATATGCAGCTGAGATAGATCCAGCGCGAATAAGACAGAAGAAGCGCTAAACGCTCGGGGGAGGGAAGAAAGTTCTCGAGGCACTTGAGCGTACCACATCGTTCGTTTGCAATTTGGTTATGACGATACTGCTGCTAAATAGGTAAGCGAGTGGGCGACTCGCAACAGGAAAAAAATAGTTGACGTAGAACACTTTAACAACGCAGTGCACGTATGTCTTCGACAATAGCTAACAGACATTAATGATTTATTGAAAACTGTGTTGATAACGTCAGTGATCGGGCAGCAATAGTACTGAACGCGCTAGTTGAACGTCAAGCCAGCATGGACTTTTTCTCGTAAAGTATTACGCCGTCTTTAAATCATAGACAAAACTTCTGCGCAAGCCAGGATCTAAATCCTATCACAATCCAAATTCGCCGTCACCTGATGCTTGCTCGTGAGATGTGCACTGCCACACTCGCCTTACAATACGACGAACAATCTATTAAGTGACAGCTTTACGTATATGTAGCGCACAAAGCCACCTTGCGGCTGCCTGCGAGTTGTGTGCTGCCGTACCAGGATATGTACGATCACTTTCCAGCTTCGCAACGAGTATTTGCGCAGGTAAATGGTAGTAAGTGTCATATCCAAACTTATAATTAATACGAATTTCTTTACAACCGTCCTCTTTCCAAGTTCTAGCAAAAGTTTTTATCATCACCCCATCTACTGTGGCGACTTTGTTTTCGTGCTTCGAGCTACTTCTATTAATTAGATTAAAATCTTCGTAATGTCACGGAGAGACAGTATCGCGAAGACTTTCACATAAATCCAGATCAGAAGGAACAACTAGATTATACGCAAAGAGCAAGGAATTAATATTAAGTGGGTGTACGAAGCTTGGAAAAGGTTGGGGTGACGCCCTCCTTCCAAGCGCGAGGGCTAAATGCCCGCGCGCTTCGGGCAGGTGCTCTCGGGCATCTGCGGGTCTCTAACGAGTCTCACCCTCGACGCGACGGTCTCCAGCACCGGGCGCCACCTGGGCTCTTACCAAGTCAGAGCTGAGCAAAATAATGGAAGACCCTCACGACCTCGGTGCTGGCTGCACTGCCCGCCGAACGAGACCCGACGTATGCGGACACCACTCTATGCCGTGGACTAGCCAGACTGAGCCTAGCACGTGCATAACTTGGCAACGCGATAACGTAATACAATACAATACAAGGGTGTACGACAAGATTCGGACCAGAATGGAACTTGAAGATATGCAGCCGAACTTCTGGCTTTCGTCAATTTGCCTGAAATGATTTTGCGTACAAAATTATGGCACAAAGTGATAAGGATTTAAAATGTGCACTATAGAGTTTTAATGTGATGTTATGTTATTTGAACTTCACGTGACATGTTTGGCGGCCAATGCCTGGTGATCGAGGTTTCTTGCGAGAAGTTGGCCTAGAATTATAGAAGCAGATGACATTCAGTCGACAGCACCGCTCGACGTTGTCAGTAACAATTGCTTTTACAAGCGATCAGGTGGCATGCATCTTGTATATTTGCTTTTGATCCCCGGCGCTTTGGGACACAGAGACACGCGTACACGTGAAGCAATCATTATGGGCTTAGATGAGACCGAGAGAGGCCGGCGCACATTTTTGTCTGGCAAACGCTACCCTTATTTTTTGGAAGCATGTGGTAACCCGGATCTTTTATTGCCTGCGTGTGAGCTCGCTATCTGTTTCGAATCTTTTGGCATGGCCGTAGGACATACACAGCTCACACAGGCGAGCATTGTGCCAACTCATATATGGCTCATTGTCTCTTAAGTACGTAAATTGCCATGGACTTACTCCGTTTGCGCTAATCAGAATGCAGATGTAATGATCAAGTAATACAGTCTTGCCTAATCCACCATAAGAGCAAAGTCGTGTCCAGCTGGCCAATATCGCACGGAATGAGGCTCGCCGCATCTAATGACTGAGAGGCAGTGGAGCTGTGATGGAAGTGCGTGTGAATCAATTTTAGGCATAGCTACCAGACCGAACTACACTGAAAAAATCGCAGTGGGTATCATGTATTGTATTGCCATCAATACATTTCCCGACCTAAAAACTGGCTGCTCTAATAAATCAAGTGCTTAAAAATGGATTTTAAAAGAAGGGAACCGTTATTTCCCGCTCACCCTTTTGATGTTTTCTACTTACCCCCTTGTTTATTGGTCAAATTCTGTTTAATGCCATTGCGCCGTACTTGCACCAAACTCTAAAGACGTGCTCACGCGCACGTATCCGCAGTGCATAGCACACTTGAGAACTCCCGATGAACAGCTTAGCTCCACCTCCTGCACATAAGTACCAGTCTCTGCAAGAAGCCAAGGACGCAGTTTGTGCCCATGCACTAAGAGACGGATATGCCTTGACGGTCTTGCATACCAAACGGTATGGTAACAAAAAAGAAGGTGCAATTGAAGCTGTCATACTCAACTGTTCAAGAGTACGGCGTACAAAAAGAAAGGAACAAGAGCTTGCTCAGAAGCGGATACGAACGGGTTCTAGCAGCTCTACTGAATGTCTTTTCAGTGCCAGTATACGTCAACAGGGCGGCCTTTGGCAGTTACAAGTTGACAATGGGAACACAACCATGATGCCTTTGCGCACCAGTCTGCACACCCGCAGGGACGCGCTTCAACAGGTGACCAACGCGCTTCGGTATTGACTTTGAGACGTGCTGGTGTGAATCCTGCACGGACTTTTACCACTTTCCGTCAAGAGTCTGGCATAATGTCAACACCGCAAGACATCTACAACATCCGCGCATCTCATCGTGTCAACTTGTTAGCGGGGCGAACCCCACTCGCCGCCTTAATTGATAGCCTTGCTGGCAATACCCGTTATTTCGCAAAACGTGATGCAGAGCAGAAGCTGACACATCTGCTAATCATATCACCGACCGCCAAAGAAATTTGTCAGAAATTCAGCGCTGGCTGTATTTGGATAGTTGATGCTACCTACAAAACGAACAGGTACAACTTTCCGCTCTTCCATGTCGTTTGTGTAACGGCAACAGATACAACATTCACCTTCGCCTATTGCTTTATGAAGAGTGACACCTTTACGACTGACCGAGAACTTGCCTTAATGAACGCCCTTGGTGAAGTTTTTCCGAACGCAAATTGTCTTCTTTGTCGGTGGCATATTGCAAGAATATATTTGCAAGGCAAAGAAGAGCGTTCGCTACGCAGGAAGCCTGGAAAAACTTTTTGAAGCAATGGAATGTCCTCGTTGCCAAAGACAAAATTTCCGATTACGAAGTTCATATTGCGGCAATGCGCACAGAATTTAGCGCCCATGCTCCTGTGTTGCGGTATATTAAGGATACTTGGCTAGTCTGGAAGGACATATTTGTGGCCGCTTTCCTTCGAAACAAGCGTCATTACGGACATGTCACGACATCACGTGTCGAAAGTGCTCATTCCGCTTTAAAGGACTGGTAATCTATGTCAACAGGCAATCCGCTGACAGTTGATGCTGCCGTGAAGCTTGCATGCGACGGTCAACTTGCAGTAATCATGGAGGAGAATACGAGGCAGAGGGATATTGCAAATATGCAGTTTGTCCCCTTGTTCTCCCAGGTCATGGGTAAAATCTCGGTGGCAGGTATAAAGCTTGCCTATGGCGCATACAAACGCCGATTTGACGACGGACATCGCCACACGAATAATGTGATATGTCAAGGCCTGATCAAATCAACAATGGGCCATCCTTGCCGGCATGCCCTGCTTGGACGAACAGAGCCTCAATCTGTGGACGCTTTTGATCAACATTGGCGTTTAGTGCAGCCCCCTAGCGCCATAGAGAGGGAAAACACTCCAACCCTGGAAGAGGCTCTATCAAAATTCACCAGTGATTACTCGATCGCTGGGGATCATCGCAAAAGGGTCCTGCTTAACCACATTCTGAAGAGTCCCGCGGGTAATACGCAAGAGCCGGACCGCGTGCAAACAAGGGGACGGCTCTCAGGATCTACGCAGCGTGATCCGTCACATTTTGAACATGTGGAGAATTCACTGAATCCTCAGCGACGGCGCAATGTAGAATCTGTACCCAAGAAGGTCACAATTTAAGGACTTGTAATTAAAGCCGTGATCAGAATAGTGCCTTTCATAGAGTAATTGCTGTAGTCTGCATCACCATCTCTTGGTAGCTATAATAATAATTAGAGGTCTTTCTTTGTCATACATATATCCAAAATTTACTGCACCGATCAGCAGTAGTTACCTGCCGTATTACGATGGTTATTAGTATAACAGCTCATGCAAATGACTGGCGGGCGAAAAGTACGTTTCACGGTGAACCAAAGTTTTGTGACGCAATGACATTAAACATAATTTGACCAATAAACAAGGCGCTGAGTGGAAAATATCAAAAGGGTGAGTGGAAATTAACGGTTCCCTAAAAGAAGTGGAATTGGAAAACGAACAAATGAGTCTTTAAAGTGCAATTCACCTCACGTCGATTTGTATAAGACCGAATATAGCGATAATTTATCTTTCTGCACGCCTCCTTAAACCAAGCTGCTGCGTAACCTCATCGAACCTGGTCTGTGCTACTTTGATCGCTGTAGATTAGGATAAAGGATCCATTTCAGTCGCGAAGATAGACGATATAGGGGCGTTCGTTTTGTCTAGGAGCTTTAAATGGTCGCTGGCAGAAATCGAGCACTTTAAGCCCAGTAAATTTGCACCCGTCATAATTTCGGTGTCATCGAAGGCATAAGTGATTACGACTATAAGCCCTTTGACAAATAGAAATGTTCTACGAGCAGCACCAATTGACGAGCACGCTAAATCTGGCGCTTCAATAATGGATAACATAAATCCACAATTGAGTCACCATTTTCGGGATACAAACTTCTACAATCAGTCCGCATGACACAATTGTAGCAATGTTTCACCAACAATGCAGGTACACTCGTAGGTCTGCAAATCACACTAGGTAGCATTTAAGCACAGGCAGGAAACAAAGCACCTTCAAAACTTGCCAACATGGCTCCGCTAGAAGAAAATGGTGATGCGATACGAAAGCAACCCTAGGATGTCACGAACAACCCCGTAGTTGACAAAGTAGTCTTATACATTGGAATAATCGACGATTCAAATAGTCGCTGTGCCACGGTAAGCACATTTCAGTTCGAGGCACTTCCAGATGTGTCAAAGCCAATAAATCCTAAGAAACTAAAGCTACTGAGCTAATGACTGACTCGAAAATCCTAATACCGCAGAGGGAATGTTTATGAAGATGGAAAGCCTTCTTGGGGACGAAGACGTCTTAATTCAGCCTAAGTGGTAGCTTTCGTTGTGTTTTTTCTAAGTCCAGTGAGATTCCAAAGATCAGATAAACTTTTATTAAGTAAAACTAAAATATACTTTTTCGAGACCCGCGCAAAGGATTGGCACGAGATTGATCACATGCTGGACTCGATGCGCCCTATTACATTAAAATGACTATTACCACGTGAATAACTTGAACTCGTCTATAAGTTCTTCGCCACAAGGCAAAGAGCACCATGCTACCGGGTAGCAAAAGAAATGAGGCTGCCCTAGTTGCACAAAAAGGCGGTACATATTTTCATTTGATGAAATTTTATTTATCCTCGAGCAGCTAACATAGATGTTGGGTGAAGGAAGGGCGCGCGGATTGGCTGACGAAAACATAAAAATTGCGAAAAGAAGTCGCCCATGTTATCAATTGCTGAAAACAGCTTTGCAACGTTGACCACTTAGATACTAACGACATTTCCTGCCAGTTTCGTAACTAAGTAGCTATTGGATTCTTCTTCAAGCGACTGAATCTGATTATAGGTAACGTTTCGATACAGCTTTTTTGTATGCACCTCGCTTTTACTTTATGACCCTAAGAACTTATGTGCTAAAAGGAATCGAAAAAACACCATTAAGGAGGCTATGACAGAGTACAAATTTTAAACAGTTGTGTTCAAACATCTTTGAGTACATTCACAGAGGAGTGATAGTTAAAGTAAACTCGCCATTTTTGCTCAATTATGAGCACAGAGCGTCAACGAGAGCGAGGACTAGCAATCTTGTCATCCTTAGCTTTTAACAAATAATTTTTCATGAGTTTACACTTTTCACTTTTTTTAGCCTTTTTCTGGTGAGACATCACTTTGTGCCCGACGAGAGGTCAATTGTTGAGTCTAAGCCTCATTTCTAGACGCAATTTCGACGTCTAATCTCCGGACACCACATCTGCTTATTTCTTTAGGAAATGAAATACCAAACATTTTATAGTACTTTAAGCGTCTGTGAGCCCGGGCGCATCGTACACTGCCAATGAGGCAATTTTGTAACATCTCATCTATGAAAGAAGTTGAAGTATAGTATCATGAGAAGTACCACCTCTGAGCAACTTCAGCTTTCAAACCAGCTAAAATTGAGCAAGCTTTTATATTCGATTTTGTAAAGCTCTGGTTCCTCAAGCATCAGTGCGCCTGCCGTGACATAAAAAGCTTTTAGGATGTCAATCGTGTTGGCGGATAAGGTTTCTTTTTAAGCTATGAGATTGTTCGAGATACTCAGGGAACGATTTTGTATCGCATCCTGACTATCCTCTTACGGATCTGTGTCGCCAAACATATTAGCATCTCTATGTAGACCAATGCTACCCACTATAGTATATTTAATTGGAAATGTTGTATATACACACTGCTATGTCTGAGCAAGGTCAGAACCCACATTTTAATAAACCTCCTGGCCCAAAAATTCGTCAATCTGATCCTTCATCAAACATCCCCACTATATTAATTAGAAGCTTTTTATCCTGATGATTGAGCTACCTATTTGAAGTCCTACTGTTCGAGTTTCGTCTTGTTCTGTAAAAGTCTACCTTTCCGTGACAGTGTGAAAGCTAAAATCTGAAAAAATATATAAGACAAAGTACGTATCTGTGTTCTGCTTCAGTACCAGAGATTGAAGATGATCGTTCTTACTGGACATCATGTACAGTTTTTGAAGATTGACTATTGGCAATAGTCAGGGTTTGAGCAGATTCAATCAATAAAAAAAGATGTTAGTGCAGACTAGCGAGAATCACAAACTAATTGTCGATCGTATCTTCACTAAACCCAAGCACGGTCATAAGTGGTAGCACACAATGCACGGGCAGATGCATCTGCTTGAAGTTTCACAGGTTATTTTGTGCGATGATTTTACAAAAGTTACCACTGGGAATGTAGTATTAAGTTTGACACGCGTGGTCAGCAAGACGATTTTTGATGCTTTTGACACGATATAGGATCCGACAGACGGTTTTCTAGAGATCGAAAAATGCGTATAAAGAAGAGTCTTAGCGGGCTAGACTTTATGGCAGCAACTTTATTACCATTGTTGCTCAATAGCCTATTTAATCTGTGCAGTTTCCGAATGATCAATTTGCAGCAACCCATTACTTTGTACTGCCTCAGTAACTTCCCACGCATCGCTTATTTTGTCGAGTACAGGCTGCTACTTCGTACTGAATTTGTACAACCGCGGCTGAAGCTCCTGCAGCAGCACGTCCTATAACTTCCTCTCAGATTAAATTGGTAATACTTATACAGCTAAATTTTCACAAGATGTTAAAGACACAAGATAATTAGTCGTCTACATTACTCGTTACAAACATTGGGCCTATACCAAGTATTCCTGTTATTTCCCTGTCTACAGTCGTTTCAAAGAGGTGCCACGAAGCTGATATTTGCGTTGCTGTCGAGTTTTCACACGTAGCTTCCTTAATGTGTTACATGTGTGCCTGCCTGACTGATCATGCAAAGTAGCAATGTTATAAAAAACGGTGGAGTACAAAAACTTTACAAACATTGTTTTCGAGAAAGAGATTATCTCCTTTTCAAAAATGGCTTATTAGACACGTTACAGCATGAGGCAACGCATGAAGTAAAACGAACGACTCAATTAGTGCTACAGATAGTCACATTGAAAAATTATATATACGATACATTACACATCTTTCGATGCAGAAAAGCCGAGGCAAAATAATTTACTCCAAAGGTATCCTTTTTGAAAACGTGCTCGAATGATCTTTAAACGCAATCGATCAAAGCCTGTACTCTGTCAGAGCCTCCTCAATGATATTTTTCCGATATCTTTCAGCAAATAAGTGCCTTGGAATCGTACAACAAATTTGAAGTGCATACAAAAAAAGTTGTTTTTGAACTCCGACCTGTAACCTAGATCAAGTCGCTTAGGAAAGAATCTGATAGCTACTTAGGTTTAAGACCGGCAGCAAACGAGACTGTCAACCACGATGTCTCTAGTACCTAAATGGACGACGTTGCGAAGCTTTTTTCAGCAATTTCCAACATGTGCGGCTTCTTTTCGCAATTCTCAAGTTATCGTCAGCCATTGATCGCGCGACATTTCTTCATGTCAGCTGCTCAAGGACGGATTAAATTTATCGAAAGAAAATGTGTACCGCCTTTTTGTGCAATTAAGGCAGCCTCTTTTTCGTGTTACTCGGTAGCATGGTGCTCTTTGTCTTGTTGCGAAGGAGTAATATATGAGCTCACACTATTAACGTAGCAAAAGTCATTGTAATGCAATGGGGTGCTTCGAGTCCAGCATGAGATCAATCTCGTGGCTGGTTTCTCACTTAAAAAATTACCTGATCTTTGGAATTGCATTTTTGAGAAATGACACAACGTAAGCTACCACTTAGGCTAAATCAATACATCTTCGCCCTAAAAAGAGCTTTCCATCTTTATAAATACTATACCATCGATATTACGATTTTCAAGTCTGTCAATAGCTCAGTAGCTTTAGTTTGTTAGGACTTATTGGCTTTGACAATTTTGGAAATGCTTCGAGCTGAAGTGTGCTTGTTGTGGCTCAGCAACCAGTTTAATTGCCGGTTATACAAATGTATAAAGCTAATTTGTCAGCTGTGGGGTTGTTCGTGACACCCGGGAATTGCTTTCGTATAACATCCCATTTCTTCCAGCGGAGGCATGTTAGCAACTCTTGACGGTGCTTTGTTTCCTGTCTGTAATTAAATGCTAGCCAGTATGTTCTACAGACCTACAAGAGTCGCGAACTTGGTAAAACTATGTATTATCTCGTGTCATTCGGAATGCTTGTGAAGTTTTGTTACTCAAAGGGGGTGACTCATTTGTGGATTTATGTTACTCATTATAGCGTTTTCTTTAGTGTACTTGTCAGTCGATGGTGCTCGCGGAACTTTTCTATTCGTCAAAGGGCTCAAAGTCGTAGTCACTTATGCCTTCGAGAACACCAAAATCATTACGGGTGCAAATTTATCCAGGCTTACATTTAAAGGGGCCGTACGCACAACAAAGTTAAGGGCATGACTCTGTTGTGGGGGACGAGCAGCCGACATCTTTGACCTTGCTCTGCCGATTTATCTGGGGCTTGCGCTTTTCTAATTGCGGCATTTTAAGGATTAAGTCATAATTTATCATGCCAAGATCAAGAGTTGACTCGGTGCTGTCAAAATGCGCATAAACATAAACTTCAATCTTAGAAGTGTTTTAAACCGCTCTATAAGCCAGACTAAGTGTTTATCAACGTGCGAAGCTTCGCGACGAGCTAGAATCTAGCCAGACTCGAAACAGTCTTCTATTTCCGCGTGCAATCGCTTATATAGCCAGCGGTCAGTAGATGGCATCTCCTCCTTCGTGAGTCGTCAAGCTCCTAGGGGCTGAGCTACCATTGTGTGTATCAACCACACACTGATTGGGTCTCTACCAGAAGAGTTCCCTTCTCTTCTGATGACCAGCATTTAGTGGGTTTTAAAAGCTTGATTACTGCCAGCGACCATTTAAAGACCTTAGGCAAAATGAGGGTCTCCTTCGTCTTCCATCTCTGGGGCAGGAAGTGATCCTTCATCCTACTCTACCGCAACCAAAGTAGCTTAGATTGCTTCGCTCGGGAGCAAAGGGATTGGATCCAATTCAGTGGATCTATAAGCACCACGTAAAAGTGCGTGTCAAGACGACCCAGACAAATCAACGTATCTGTAGCTGTACACATACTTTAGTTCGTTAAAAGAGTGACTATGGAGGCTGTAATTTTTCCTTAACTAATGAAAATATATATATAGTTCACACCCCCTAATCTCGCAGATTGGGAAACGTAAGCGCCGGCTGAGCTCAAAGTCTGACGGGTGTAACGCTGTATTCCGCGAACCTTTAATGTTTGTTAAAACACTCCAATGGAGCTGCTTCAAAGGTAGACGTTTCAAATGTGGGAGTGCGATGCCACGCGCACCTACTACAATCGTGTTCAAAGCTGCTTAAATGGCCTTTTCTACGACCTCTATCCATAAAAGCTGGTTTTAACATATCGTTCCTTTAAAAGTGCAAACCTCTGGCCGACATCCCACATTAGGCGCTCCCGCTGGGGCTACTCGAGCCTGTGCTGCCTAAACCATTGAGCATCGACTTTGCTTGAACACCATTACGTGTTCCAGCTGCTTGGAATCAGGAAGGACTTCGAGTGCGGCCTACTTTAAGGCTTTTGAAAGCCATAAATGGTTGTCCGACAGATGGTAAGCTCCATCTCAAAGCCTTTACGAGCTTCAGATAGTCAATTTACCTGCGAAGACGTTGGATTGTTTTAAGTGCTACCAGGTTTGATGGGGTCACACACCACCTTTTTTTAAGGAGGCGTGCAGAAAGACAAATTATCGCTATATCCGGTCTTATAGGAATCGACGTGAGCAATAGATTGCATTTTCACTCATCTCATTTGTTCATTTTTCGATTTCAAACTTTATTTACAATCCAGTTTAAGCTCTTGATTTATCTGTGTAGTTCTAAGCAGCCTTATTTTAGGTCGGGAAGCTCGGCTATCTGTAGTGATGGCAATATATTACATATGCTATCGAGATACCTACTGCGATGTTTTTTCTATTGCCGCTCGATCTTGCAGCTATGACAAAAAGGGTATTAGATGCGGCGAAACTCACTTCGTGGCATATTGGCTTTCTGGACAGACTTTGCTCTTATGGTGATAAAAGACAAGACTGTATCACTTAGTCATATCATCTGCGTCTAATAGAGCGCAAACGGAGTCAGTCGGTGGCACTTTACGTAATTGTACAAACAACGAGCTGTGTATTAGTGGGCACAATGCTCGCGTGTGTGAACTGTGTTCGTTCTACGGCCATGAGGCAAAAGAAATAGCGAACGCACTAAGCAGATAATATCAGATCTGAGCTGGCACATATTTCCAAGATAACGCTAGTGCAGCGTTTGCCGGACAAAAATGTGCGCTGGAGGATAAATTATGTGCCGAGATTCAAGGTAAGGCGCTTGTTTGAGGCCGTAAGAACATCAAGTCAAAAGAAAATATACAAGATGCTTGCCACCTGATCGTTTGTAAAAGAAACTGTTACTGACACCGTCGAGCGGTGCTGTCGACTGAATGCCGTCTGCTTCGATAATTTTAGGCCAACTACTACGTCATAAAAAACTTCGATCACCAGGCACAATTAACTAGGGATTGCTAATTGAATGACCGTCAAACATGTCACGCAGCGAACGCTCGCGGTGGGTGGTATGGACCCACTATATATTTAAAGTTCAAATAGCATAACACCACACTGAAATAATTCTATAGTACCCATGTTAAATTCTTATTACTTTTGTGCCATAATTTCGCACGCTAAATCGTTTCAGACAAATTTACGAAAGCCAAAACTCTGGCTTAAATATCTTCAAGTTCCATTCTGGTCCAAATTAGTCGTACATCCTCTTAATACTAGTTCTAAGCTCCTCTGCCTACAATCTAGCTGTTCCTTCCGACCGGGTTTATGTGCAAGTCTGCGCGATACTGTCTCTTAGTGACATTATGGAAATTCTAATCTAATCATGAAAAAGCTATAGCTTGCAGTACAAAAACGAAGTCGCCACAGTAGATGGGGTAATGAAACCATTTTTTGCTGGAACTTGGGTCGAAAAAAAGATTGCATCTATTATAAGTCTGGATTTAACACGCACTACCATTTACCTGCACAAATTCTCGTTGCGAAGCTGGAAAGAAGACAAATCAAAGGATCACGAATACGCTGTCGCTCGTACATTCCCCAGCACGGCAGCACACAACTCACAGGCAACCGCAAAGTGGCTTTGTGCGCTACATATACGTAAAGCTGTCACTGGATGCATTGTTCGCCGTATTTTCATATGTAGCATCATAAGGCGAGTGTGGGAGTGCACATCCCACTTGCAAGCATTAGGTTACGGCAATTTTGGATTGTGTTAGGAGTCGATCCTGGCTGTGAAGGCGTTTTGTCTATGATTTGAAGACTGCGGAATGCTCTACGAGAAAAAGTCCATGCTGGCTAGACGTTCAATTAAGGCTTTCATTATTATTGTTGCCCGATCACCGACTTCATCAATACAGTTTCCAATAGTTTATTACTGTCCATTAGCTATTGTCGAGCACATACGTGCACTACGGTGTTAGTGTTCTACACCGACTATTTTTTTCCTGTTCTCCTGCTTGTTTTCTTAGCGGCAGTATCATCATAATCAGTTTGCAGACGATCAAGTGCCTCGGGGACTTCCCTCCCCCGAGCACTCGGCGCTTCTTCTGTCGTCTAAGGGCTGCCAACTTTTGCTGATTCGCGCTGGATCTATCTCAGCTGTATATGCGTTTCGTATACAGTTAGATGATAATACAGTCATAAGATAATAATTGGCTGTGGCATCATATTCCAAACGTGAAATTACTTGGTACAAGTATGAGGTCAGCCACTTATTTCTAAATCTACTTCTTGTTTATGTGCTGCGCTGCTGTCGATTTAGCAGCCACATAATTAAGTAAATGTGTTGCATCTGGCTGCTTGTGCAAAGCAGCAATGATTAAAAATTAAGTTGTGGACAAAACTCAACATACACTAATTTTGATTTCTTTGACTTTTAAAACTACTGCCAAACCTTCTTTATTCAAGAATGGTTTCATGGCACAACGCAACGCGTAAAGTATTTCGCACAATTCAATTTGGTAAAGACAAATTAATCTTACACAGGGAAACTTTCGCAATAGTTTATAACAGCTCAAACAAAATTAGTTAAAGAAATCAATCACCACTTCGTGATCTTATTCAAGAAATTTTAACCACACTCGATGATTCTACTTAACGTATATCCGTCACATTAGATTGCATTCTGCCAAATTTGTGTTGCTACTGCAATTTTCTTGTTGCAGGAATGTGTACTTGTTAGCAAGTGAAGACACTATCTAGATTGGTGACTTCGTGATTTGATCAAAGTAAATGTCTTGAGGTCACAAATTAAAAGGGGGATAATCGCTTCGCAGCTCTTTCATTAAAGTCAGCCCTCCATCCTCAACATCTTTATGAGATGGCCTTACAAGCCAATTGTGATCCTCTTCTCAAACGTCCGGTTAAAAATCCGGTGCGCTTAGGCTCTGTACGTGCAGTTTCCTATCTCAGGCCATCTGTTAGCATGATACCATCCTTTGAGAGAAGATATATACCCACTGTAAACTCGAGCTTCTCTTTGTTTCTGTTGGAGTTATCACTTTCAATTCGGATTGCAACGACTCAGGACCAAGCATGCGCCTACTCACCTTCGCACGAACTGCCATCATTGTCCTCTTCAACGTTAGCGCTTGTTCCGGCGCCACCACGTATACAAGTCGTGAGGAGAGGATGGGCACGTTAAACGCCTCGGATGTTGCAGCTTCGACCGACATCATCCCAACGAGAGCAAAAGCCATCGATGGGGTGCATGAGAACAACAAGTCCTCTTCTGATGGCAAGAACAATGAAGCGAGAGGGATTAGTCCTGTGGCTGTGCACATGGTTGATCCGAATGTAGAAAAAGGTGAGATGATTGCCAAATTTTCAAGCGATTTGAAGACCGAGCTCGGGCTGGGAACGCAGGCAAGTACGGGAAATATTGCTAAAGTAATGGAACATGAGCATTGGGCTGCAATGATAAAGGAAACAGACGATTGGTTGCTGAAAAAACCTGTGAACCCAAAGACTGTTTTTTCGTACATGAAACTTGAAAGTATCTTTGATCAAGACATGGACATGGTCACAATGAGTCACGACCCCAAGCTTCTATTGTGGATCCGCTATATTATGAAGTACAGACACATGGACGACCCAATTTCGAAATACGCAGCATTTGACAACAAAGAGCTTTTGGGACTTTTCGTTAGTCACATGAAGGCACGAGTGAGTTCAGAACTGGCACATTCGCTTCACGATAAGTCACTACCTGATCCGCATCTACAAGTAGTATCACTGTTCGAAACTTATCGCCACGAGCCGTCAATGGAGGGCTTTGCTGAGGATATGCTGACGTATATGGTCACGGATTCCACCACTAAGGATCGTGTACTTAATGTATGGCTTCAGAAGAAGGAATCACCAATCACCATTTTCAGTGTCTTGCATCTCAATGATGAGGCTCGTCGGCTTGATCTTGACGATAAAACCGTGTTAACAGCGTGGCTTAATTACGTTAAACTGTACATGAACTCGGGTGCTCCGGACTTTGATGGTGACAGCTTTATTCGATTGCTACTGCCAACAATGTCAATGCCACGTGCGAGAAGAATGTTTGAGTCTAATGCGCTTGAACACGAATTGGGAGATGTGGATTACAAGAATGGGAACCTTGCGTCGTATTTGCGAGAAGTATGGCAAAGAGTTCCCGAATTGATGTTTAGCAGCTCGCAGCTTTCAGGCAGAAAGATTCCGCTCGACTTTTTTCCCACGTTCATGAAGCCAATAACGGATGTCGCTCCATACTTGAATAAGAAGCGATTTGATGGCGCTATAGTGTACAGTTTGCTGGAGCCAGCATTTCGGTTTGAGGATATGGAAGGTCTGTTTGAGATTCTAAAGCAATCAGCTAAACGTTCCGAAGTCTTGTCAGCTAGTCAGCGCTCAGACGTTGGGCAATTTGCCGACAATATGTTGCAGTACCTTTCTGCTTCCTCATTTCCGGTACGACTCTCACGGTCCGAGTTGCATCTCGAAAAGTATACAAAGGTGGACGCTCAACTCCTCCTTTTGTGGGTCACAAGATCCACGAAGTATTATATGCTTGTGGAAAGGTATAGACTTAATGAAGCCATTTCCATTGTGATGGATACGTTGCTTGGAGTAATAGCGAAGAGTAAGTTATCGTCAACTTCGTGGCTTGAGATAATGGATGAATTGCGGGAAGTAGACGAGGGACTTTGGAATTTGGTGAGAAATGCGTTGCCACAAAGCCGAAAGCGCAAGACTAGCCCTGCTATACAAGGTGAACAGTCCCACTTGCAAGCTAGCGCTAAACGAGCAAATGTAGATTTCTGATATCCTACCTTCATTGTCTTTATCTCTCTTTTGCTTTGTGACCTAAAAATATTGTGTAAAGTAATAACATCTGAGTTGCACGTAGTTTATCTTGGATCGAGTGAAAGTCGAAGTGAAAACTGAAGACGAAGGAGGAGCTAAAGCCACGTTTGTGGTTGGCGAGTACGACGCAGAGGAGGACGAATCTGTGCCGATGCTGCAGGCTAGAGAAGACGCACAACGAATCCAGCGACAGTCGGGCAGTTAATTGTTTTCGTGGAGAAATTCGGCTAGGCGAGGAATTCCTATTGACAAGTCAATTCACGTACCAGATCAAGATACTTTATGAGTATTTCTACAAGAGATACTGAGTCAATGTTAGGTAATTCGAACAACAACACGCAAAGATAAACGGAAAGCTCGTCGTCTATACTTGTTGACCGAGAGTTTGTTCGCAGTGGCTGGCTTCACAAGCAGGCAAATGTCATGTACGTATATGAATAAGAGTCTAGTTTGCGAAAATTTAAATTAACTTGAGAGCTTTTAGGAAAAGGTGGAAACGACGATACTTCGTACTGATTAAGAGAACGAAGGTAGCAACAGGAAAGTAGTGGCCATCGCTGCAGTACTACAAAGGCAGCAACTTCGACAAGCTACGTGAGAAATTGCAGTTGCAAAATGGCATGCTGTCTGTACGCTATCTAGAGCCCGATGATACCAAGCGACCGTTTTGATTTAAAGTAGCTGGATTAAATTTTTTTTTTGTCTGCTCAAGATTTATCGACGAAAATGCGAGCGCCTGGATCTGTCTATTGCACAGTTTGTCAGGAGGTGGTAACAGCAATATTCCCCTTCTGCTGCCCAGCTCAGCTCGCTATCCAGTACCAAGCAATTAAAATGGGGGATGGGGCCAAACGGTGCTCGTATCTGCACTAGCACGATCGATGCACGGAACAATCGCATTGTCGCAGAGCTGCGTCGAGTGCTCCATACAAGCAAGTCTTCGAAGACGATGTAATTTAAAAGCTTCACTAGCTTTTTCGATTCCCGAAACACATGAATACACTTGTCAGCATATAACAGCCGCATCGAGTCTCAAGTAGCTAAGATCTGCTCAGTGCATTCGCCGTCTGCCCTGAATTTTTTGGCCAAATGGTTGTAGAACAAGCACAGCTTTCGTAGGCGAGCCTTGTGCCAATTCACTCAAATGCGTTTTTTCTCCTTATACTTATAAAAACTAGATATTTCCACATGGCAAATAGTAATACAAACGTGAATACGTACTATTGAGTGTATTCATAACATTGCAAATGACGCCCTTTCGTGTTAAGCTACTGAAATCCTGCATATATATAGTGAATAATTCAGCACCGCAAGCGTTTGCATTGTGCATACTTAAAGACTGTGTGTAAGTAGCGAAAATGTTTTTCAGACACCTCCTGTATCATTATGTTACAGCCTAATGTATACGATGGACGGTCATTTGATCAGCTATCCCTGGATCATTGCACCAGATTATTTAGGCACTTTTAGAGAAGACAAAAGTTTATTGGTAGCACCACTTGATCCGTATAATCCATGTCAGTGAAATACTTTTTCACATAATCAGGAAATATCGCTTTGGTGAAAGCAAGCACCTACATCTTCCATACTTTGACCCTTTGTGACATATCACAGACGAAAATAATATGTACATTTACCCCTCCTCATTCGTATTTACCGAACGTTTATGTTACTACTTCTCTATTCAGAAATTCTTTGTAGTAATCTCCTTCTTTTGCGCATTTAAGCATTTAAAACCGCACACTTTTAATTGCTGCTGATAACATTAAGCATGAATCTTGCAAAGTTTGACCACATTCATGGCTTATCTCATTAAAAAGGATTTGTAGGTTCTCGAATGTGGTTCATCAGTGCACTGGCTACGAAATATAGCTTTAAGCACAAGAGAATTTAGCCAATCGTTTATATAGAATCTATTATGCATCAGCAAGCGAGCAGGCGTAAAAGGGTTTGCCAGATTGCATCGGAAATCGCAGGCCTCATCACTATCAATTAGTGCGTCTTGTTATTTATCAGTGAGTCCTCAAATATCATCGCTATTTGCTCTCCATTAGTTCTGATCAGAAGTGTTGCTAAATGATCCATATTCCTAAGACGGCTCACATACGCCACGACTTCCAAAATGTGGTCAGCATTTGGCAAGCCAGAGATAATCTTTAGACTCACGAATTTCCTGGTCTTCACATACCCAGTCGGCCACCCATGAGACCGCCAATATGATTTGAAAACCGAGAAAATTATTTAGTCTGGACGACCACTAGGTGAAACATCATGCAAATTAAGAAGAATATTATATTTGGGTAATAAAAAGGAGTCACCTAAATCCAAATTGTATGAGCGAGCCATCTGTGCACGCCAAATGATACTGAAATGTAATGTAATGTATTACGTTATCGCGTTGCCAGATCATGCACGTGCTAGGCTCAGTCTGGCTAGTCCACGGCATAGAGTGGTGTCCGCATACGTCGGGTCTCGTTCGGCGGGCAGTGCATCCAGCACCGAGGTCGTGAGGGTCTTCCATTTTTTTTTGCTCTGACTTGGTTAGAGCCCAGGTGGCCTGGTGCTGGACACCGTCGCGTCGAGGGTGAGACTCGTTAGAGACCTGCAGATGCCCGAGAGCACCTGCCCGAAGCGCGCGAGCATTAGCCCCCGCGCTTGGAAGGAGGTCGTCACCAAAACCTTTTCCGAGACTGATACTGTTTCTTATAATTTAAAGAAATGCTCTGTGAGGCCTGTAAAACCTATACAGCTAGAGAAACCTGCAGCTTCACATTTGAGGTTGTAGAGTAGAGAAAAATCATACTTTCTCGGGGTCAGCACGAACCTCGAGGCTGCTGTAAGCAGTCATACTATCTAAATGCAAGCACGACATTGTCATCTGCGTATCCAAATAAGCTTACTAAAGGTGCCTTGAACTATTCCTCACAGCCGATAGATTATCGTCAGAATGACTGCAAACAATGTCGTTTAAACAATGCCCGGGCAAAAGCTCGTTGCGGTCCAAACTCAGGCAAGTGCACGTCACGGAGACGCGTAAACGACTTAGTAGCATAACTAATCATCATCATAGTAGACCATGAGGCGTATTATTTGCCGCGAGAGTGACCAATTCATCTTCGACTCGAAGTTGGGAGTTCTTTTACCAAATTTAGCCACTATAAAAAGGAGCACCTATACTTCGCTAATCAACACATTATCACTCAAAATTGATGCCTGTAAAGGCAACGCTGTAATCTTAGCTGATTGCGATCAAAAGGCAAACACCTCGTTTCTCTCGGATTACGAGCACAGAATGCTGGTGACGAGTGCGAAGACTTTGACTTCTAGGAATATGTAATCCTGTATTTTTGTTAAAAAGACATTAAAGAGTCTACTTTCATCACGTGTCGAAGTCTACTCGATAATGAATTTGAACTTCGTGCCTGAATCATGGGTCAATCTTGCGCTTAAGCCACCTATAATGATTCGAGTTTTGACGATTATTCGTCAGGCGCCAACTCTAGTTAATTACCTTCCAAACTCAAAGCACTGTATAGTGCATACTTGGACATTATTTAAAGGAGCACGGCCTTCCCTAAAATGGCTATTTGCGCACATTGTTCAGCTTGTTGAAAGCATGGACCAGTCGCCACTTTTTTTTTGGCTTTCAAACCAAAAAAGCGGTGAGGGAGGCAAAGATTTTGACCTTTCGCACGATGTAATTCTTTGCCTATTCAGCAAAGAAGGCATCACTCACACGGCTTGCGTGGAAGTAATCTTTGTCGTGTGAGCGGGATTTTGTGCCTAACACTATCACGTGATAGTTTTCGTGCCCAACTCCTCGCAAATTGTCAGTGCTTTTATAGACACTACATCTGGGTATACTGTCAGAAAAACATCGAATATATAATTGTTCAAGATTTCTGAGCCACGGCGCAACGTACGCTGCCTAGAAGAACGATAATAGATATCCTTGTCTCGAACAAGGGATATTTTTAAAGAAGGCTTCCTTTTTGAGCCAAGCCACCTCTGATAAGTACTTGTTTATTTAGCTTGCCTGCTGTTAAAGAATTCATGTGAGCTGCTGGTTGTACGCGCAGGTTTATAAGGATATGAAAAGTGTTATTGAGTCTCGATAAACTCGAGTGCGTTGCAAAATTTGGCATGCTGACAAACGACTGCCGTCAGCCTAAATAATCGTTCAGGCGCTCGAAGAGAGAGCTGCAACGACTGGCCAATGAAATGGTTCCAGGCGTTGAGGTAGACCTAGCTAGAAGTTTGAGAGCATAGTCATTATAAACTTTTAGAATGGACAAGTATGGCTTGATCCTAGATGAGGAAGGAGGGCCAATATTGGATTGATGTTCGTGACTAGACACCTAATTTTGGGCAAATAAGTCATACTTTTCCCTATTGTGCGAACAGCTTCTCAAAAATTAGATCGTGAGCATTACGCGTAAAGGCAAGAATTGACACAATGTGGGATTAGAAATTTTTTACTTGTTACTAGCATTCTGCGTTAAACAACTGTAAAGAAAATGCCAACTCGTTCATGCTCATAATGAACCCAACAATGCATGATACTTTAACGATGGGTTCTAATTTTGATATTATATGTCAAGGCTCAACACACGCTACTCATGAGGCTCTTTCTAATTTTTTTTTAGTTTATGTTGAACCTATCACATATTCAGGGAAAAATCCTATTTCAGGGACACTGTCTCTGCAAAATTTTCTGTTTTGAACAGCCAAGTGATTAGTAGATTCGAATTATTCAAGGTCTAGTGCTCCTGACACATCTAGTATTGCCTCAATATAGAAGTACACTTGCTGTAACCCAGCACTTGTAAAGTTTATCAACTCTCCTTCTGAATATAGTATCTGTGCCAAACAAGATCGAAATTGTATTGCATGACCATTCTTTTAGCGAAGCTTTGTCGCCAATTGCTTAGGTATCCTTTGTTATTCGCTCAAAGCTCCTTTGTCGTGCATATCTACGTTACAGAGTTGCGGGTTTTCCTATCCGTACCTAATAATACTACATTCTTCACTGTATCTTGTAGGCCCTGCTTATCTGCTTGCAGACTTTTGTTACCGACGCTATGCTACTTACGTGTGGAGCTAAATACCCGCACTTAGAATTGTATCTTTAGCGTCTTCATACGGTGGTGTTAACGAGATTTAGTTACTTGAAGGGGAAGGGTTACAGATCGTTGTCACGTTCATCTTCGTGCAAATTGTAGTGCTCCCATATTTGGCTTAGGCGCGCACTTGCTCGGCTTTCCTTTCAAAGGTGCTATGTTTTCATCAGACAGATGCAGAGAAGTAGTTCTACTCATTTTAATTGCCACAGGGTCACAAAGCATCTTGCATAGAGAAGTCGTGCAGGAGCTCATTGTCCTCTTAACGACACTTTACTATATATGGTCGTACAACAGGTTGCAGTTCAAATACTACTTTATTTAATACAGATGTTCAACTTATCAATGATTTAGTATGTGCATTTCATAATTTAAGACAATCCTCAGCAGGCAAACCGGTTTGAGTACCGATAGGGTGGCCTGTCCTAGCTCTTTCTAATTACAGTATAATGTGTACGAGCTATATAGCAATTAAGTAAATAAATACACAGCATTTACTGCCTATCTATCGTAAGCCTCAACTCTTTTATGGTTTTCTAGGCATGACTTCGCTAACATGGTGGTTGATGGCTGAACTGTATTACTTTGTCATATCACTTGCATCTTAAGAAGCGCAAACGACAGACACGAAGTCTTTTTCGTATACCCGAAAAACAACGCGCCACAAAAGTAGTATATACAGCTAAGTGACAGTTTTTGAGAACTCAAAAAGGTTTTGTAAAACTAGCGCACCAAACCACCTGTGGTGTGTTACGTAGGTGCGGCTGCTTGTGCGTTGTGTTTTGCCGTTCATGATCGTGCTTTAAATCAAAAAAATATGAACAACAAGTGTATTGTGATTTTGCACTAAGAAAAATTCTAAAATATATCACTGTAAAGCTTAAACGACTGCATATATGAAATCCTCTATGCAAGAATTACCATCTTTTGTCTCTTTTACTGATGCAATATACTTACCGACTTTTCTTTTCCCCCTTAGATACTCACAATACCAAGGCGAGGTAAACTTCACAGAGCAAGACAAATTATAGAACGCGAGACATCGAATCATAACTTTGAGCTTTAAGAGGCTTAGAATTAGCATAGCGAGGATGCTCGCTGACAAGCATGTTGACGAATTTGATAAACGAAGTTTTGGGCCAGAAGTTTGTGAGTTCCAACCTTTGCAAACTTATTTAAGCACGATTTTAGAAATTACAGCGCTTTCAAGAGGGAAAAGAAAAAAGCGACGACAGGACAAAATCAACAATATGTAACAGTTTTGGCGTTACCGGCCACCTATCTTCGTGATGCACCGCTTCGAACCGTAAGGATACGAATCGTTATATGAAAGGTGCACAATAAGATATAGTCGAAGCAGAAGCCCAAGTAAGGACGGTTACGGACCTCTTTTGATCATTTTAGAAATGATCAAGAAAGACCCGTAACCGTCTTCATCGAAAATGGATGTAGACTCAACGGTGTATTATCAGACTTGATGGAGCGACTCGAATTTGAAATGACCAAACATGAGGAGATGCAAGTCGACCTTAATTACAATCAGGTTGTTCACCGCCCCCGACAAATTGTGCACATAACATTGCAGATGCCCGAATTCCTCATACATCGGGGATGTTTATGTCATGCCTGTTCCTTACAAGAGCTATTAGAATCGGTATGATGAGCAAAATTTAGATATGAAGCGGACAATTGAAATTCCAGGGCACATGACCCCTCGCACCAACATGGAACACCAAGCGGCAATTCTTCTGATCAATACCCGGCCAGATGGGCTGCTAACAACGCGAGGCTCAAATAAATCAGTGTCACGAATTTTTTTATTACTATTGGTAACAAAGCGACCATGGCCGTCATTTTGGCTAATTTCTTTCTGGAAATTTTGTGTCACGACAAAGACAGTAAATCTGACTTCGTCATTAACCCGCATAATTTTGAAAAGGCTGAGCGCCTCAAAAGTCAAAAATGGGGCTCACTCGATGTTAAATTACGCAAGTATGCGAATACAGTATCTCAGACAGATCTTCTTAGCGAGACACGTTCAGTAAAAGAGAGTCTGTCCAAGCATGGGGCCAAGCCTATATCCGTCAAATAATGGCGCAAAGTCCTTGAAAATGCAAGACAATACAAGAATGGACCAAAGTTATGGTTTAAGCAGAATTAAGTGACAGAGTACGCCTGACTTTTCTGCACCAACGCTTTGGGTCAATAAGCCTATAGGCTGGTCCACTTTGCACAGCAATATCTAGCGACAATCTTGCCGGCAATACCGATAACACGAAGGAAAGATACTTTGACGCCATGTTCGGGAGTCATTGGTTCTCGTGGATGGACCTACTTTGAGTTCTGTATCAGATTATCTGATACATATTATCTGATACATAACTCAAAGTAGGTCCATCCACGAGAACCAATGACTGCATGTAGCAAATATCCCATCTACCGCTTTTTCGACCCCAGATAGTCTATTTGAGTATCTAATCACTCCCATGAGACTAAGAGGAAGCAACAGCAACCTTCCAGTTTTCGGGCTCATTAAAAGGCGATTTTTTTATGTCTATATGTACACGTTACAATACTAAATGTGTTTCGTATGCTCTGTCAGGATGTGCGACACGCGCTGTTGATTTTCGATTAATAGCAAAAATGAAAAAAGCAGTTGTCTGCTTTCACAAATCTGACACCTGAAATTTAGGTGTATAATCTTAAACGAGCCTGGTCGGCAAGCAAAATGGCGGCGACTTTGGACGGAAATTAGCAACACAATACTGGCGGGCACAGACGTTTTGATTAAAAATATAGACTGCGTACGAGAAGCAGTACGCTGGCTAGGTCTTCAAGGCAGCGACTTCGTTACCGTTGTTGCCCAATCACCTACTTCAATAATGCATTTTTTATTACAGGTCAGTTTGCAGCAACCCATTAGAAATCATACGGTGCGTTATAGTACCTCGGCCAACTTTTTCTTTTGAGACCAGGCTGCTGGATAATACGACCGTGGCTGTAGTCCTGCAGCAGCTCCTTCTGTAAAAATTTTCTGACTAAATATATATTGCTGTCGGCACTACTCGATACAAACATTAGGTCAATAAGCCTATTTTTAATTGGATATTTCCTCTCCTTCGTCGCTGCTGCGTACCTGACGTTGGTTTCGCACACGCAACTGACTAAATGCGCTACACTTGGCTGCTTTAAAGCAGCAACGATTGTGATCTATGATCGATGAGAATCTAAAAACCTAAATCGATGGTGAATTATATACGTACCGATTTCAGGCGTTTTCTTTACGCTATTCGATTACAGATCGCGCTTCATCCACCGCCCGAATGGAAGTTAATGTAATTTGATTGGGAAAGCTTAAGTACCAGTTCTGAGCATCTTAACTGTGCAAAAAGGCTTTTCTGTTATCTGGTGGCATAGAACCGTCCTTTGTTTCGAAGGAGCTGCAAAATCCATGTCGACTTTGTCACTTTCACTTCAAAGTGCAACGTCTCAAGAGCAGGCATGTATCTGCTCATCTTCGCAAAAAAATACCATTATCCTTTGAAAGTGGGTGCTTCTTTTACATTATCTCGCATGCTAGACATGATTAGATGACGGACACATTGGACGCCACGAAATCTGCAACGACAAACGCCATCATCTTAACGAAAGCAGACATTATCGATGGGTTGCGAGACAGAGATAAGTTGTCTTTTGATGGCAAAAAAATCGATATAGCAAGAGGTAATCATCGTGTGGATTTATAAGTCACTCGGCCGTGCACATGGTCGATCCATATTCTAAAAAGAAGTCAAGACAACTGCAAATTCATCGAGCAAACTAAGGAACGAGCCGGCGCTGGGAACGCAAGCAAGTACGGGAGATATTGCTAATTAATTAGAGCATGTGCATTGGAATTTAACAAATAAGAAAGCGGACAGATGGATGCTAGAACAACGAGTAAACCTAAAGACTGTGTTCTTGTACATAAAAACTGAAAGTATCTCTTGTACATTGTCACAATGCGTCACAACCCCAAGTTTCTGTTGTGGTTTCGCTATATTGTAGGTCTCAGGCAATGGACAGCACGGCTTTGAGCAACGCAGCATTCGACAACAAGGAGATTTTGAATCTTTTGGTAAGTCACATTAAACCCCAAGTGGATTCAAAAATGAAATAATCGCATCACGATAAATTCTATCTCATCCTTATATGTATGCGGTGACCCTCTTGTCGGCACGAGCCGCCTTTATTAGCTTTGCTCCAGATATGCTGACGTACATGGTCACCAATTTGATTTCCAAGTATTACGAGCTGGATGCATGGTGCTTTGCGTTTAACCGTTGGCGACTTTATCCTAATACAACTGTTAACAATGTTGGTGCCACGTGCAAAGGAAATGTTTAAGTTTATTGCGCTTGAGCACGTGTTGAGGGATGTGGAACACGAAACGGAAGCCTTGCAACATCTTTGCGGGGTTATGGCAGAGGCTTTCTCTACACATTCTAAGAGCCTAATACTTTAAGCGAGAACATCACGTCGAATAAGGTTTTCACATTTGCGACGGAAAATTCGTTTGTCGCTGCATACATGCAAACGAGGCCATTTAATGGTGATACAGTGTTCGACTTGCTGAATACTGTGCATTCCTTTGATTGAGTGGGAATGCTCTTCAGAAAGTTAGGTATACAGACGAGCGCTATAAAGTTTGTCAGTAGTTCAGCACTCAACGTAAAGAAATTCGCAAACAGTGCACCTTTTCGACTCTTACCGCCCAAAGCCAAAACAGAAGTCTATTTAAATACTCTTGCTTCTGAAAATGTAGATGTTGCACTTACTAAGATCTGGTTTAATGTTGCGATTATCAAGATTGGATTTAAAACTCCCGTGGTATGTTATAGGCTTGAAGAAACGAACAGTATTGAAAGAGCCATCATCGATGTGATATCTTGATGCTAAACAAGTGGCCGAATGAAGAAACATTGCGCACCCCGTGGCTAAAATGGTGAAAGAATTGTAGAAAGAAGACGCCCGTATTGAATCAGTTCGAGTGTCGCTGCACACATAGCCGAAAGCGCAGGACTTTATTACTCGAGAAACAGTCCCTTTTGCATGAATCAGGTGCCGTTATCAAAAGCGAAAACTTAACATTTTAATTATGATTTCGAGCCACACTTTCTTATATGTCTTTCTTTAGATTTTGCGACCTTAGAACATTTATTTTTCTTAAAAGATTGAACTTAACGTGCCATCACTCTCTGTCTAGTGCTTTACTTTGTGCACGGTCCCGACAAATTGGAAGCTTACAGTAAGTATCAGAAGTACAAATTTCTTCAACATGAAGACTGCAGTAGCCAAGACTTGAAGCACAAATCGGGAGAGTGCGATCTTGTGGTTCGCGGATAGGACTGTAAAGAGGTCGAATCAAATACGAAACATCACCGAGTAGGCTCTAGCAGAGAAAAGATTCGTTTTGATTGCGCTTAAAATCATGTTGGAAATATTTCGAAGTAATGACCTTTACAGACTTTTTTTGCATTAATCGTGAAAAACTTACCGTGACTGTATTATAATCGTCTACACCACCAATTAAGTCGCGCGTGTTCTTTAATGGGTCGTAAAACTGTCTATAAATCTATAATTTGTAGAAGGATATAGGCCTTAGCGCCAAAGATTATATAAAACACCTATTTGTTTCCGTTTCTTGTAAAAAACACACCGTTAAGCAAGAAAGCGAGAAATTTTTATTCGCTTCTTCTTCTGCCTTTGCGACCTAGAGACAATAATAATATCCTGTTCTTAGCATTTCAGATGTATATCATCAGCTGACCTTCTATGCTTCGTTCAAGGCTTCGTAAGGAAGACTTTAACAGTTTTATTTTACAAGGCTAATGAGTGGGCGGTCCGTCACAAAATATAGTGTCAAGCATAATGCTCTTCAAGAGTAAATATTACACCTCACTTCGGTTACAAACTGGTTCCATTCATTCTCTTGTCTCGCAAATGACGTCTTTAAAGATATGCTATTCAACGTCTACCAGATCACAACTACCGCAAGCGTTTGCATTGTGTGTATTTGAAAAATTTGTGTGCGTTGAAATACGTTCTTTTGATACAGCTCCTTTGAGCCTTTTATTCAACCTCACCCGGCATAATGGATGACCATATAATAGACTATTCCTGGCTCCCTGTACCGGATAATCAAGAACTTTTGTGACGTAAAGCTTGCCATTAAAGCATTGAGAAATAAGCAACCGGAACCCACGTGCTAGGCGTAAGCTTCATCAAGCGCGGGAAGCGGGGAGATACCCGACCCGTTTTGAGACCGGGATCCGAAAACTCCATGACTCTGGGGGGCACTTTCGGTCCGTGGGGCGTCCAGCCCGCCCACCTCTTACACACATGTGGGTGTGATTGCTCGTCCACTTTGGTAACCTATTTCGGCTGCTTCAATTTAAATTCTAAGGGTATCAAACCAGGTTTCTTCCGGTCTTGGGTCGAACGACCGACCACTCAAGCCACACGGTCGGTTTACAGATGCTTTGGAGCAGACGGCATATGCTTGACAGCACCGCTCGCTCTGTGAAGTCAATGTCAGCGACAACTTCTTTCACAAAAGCCCAGGCGGTATTGCTTTTGTAAAAGCAAACATCTGTATTTTTCATATCTGCTTGTTTTTATATTTGACATCCAATATTCTCATCTAAAAAATTTGAACGATTATACTGGTTGCTGTTAGGTCCAACTGTAAAGCTTTGTCATTGAAATCTTGGAGTCTCAAAAGACAGCGCATATCTTCGTCCCGTAAACGCAACACTTTAGTTCTCTTTGAAGCATGCCGCAATCGCGCCCGATACATATCGTGAGACCAGTGCAGATCTTCTGACACTTGTTGTGTAAGTTCGCTATCTCCTGTCCTTTTCTACCTCATCTCCGTAGAAGAAACACAGCTTGCGTAGTAAAGATTTGTGCGAACGGAGACGGCCGCTTCCGCCACTACAAAGCTCTCGTCCAAGCTATTTAATATTACGTCACGACCCGCAGACACCTTCGCTTCTCAAGAGAGGGATTGAAAAAAAAAAGAAAATGTGTCAAGATCGCTTGAGCGTAAACTCGTTCTAAGATTTATTTGTACAAGTATAAGGCTTTGAAAAAACTTAAGGCTGAGCCACTTAAAAAACAGTTTTATCAGTCAAACTAAATTGTTCGGCCTTATGGTGAACTCGCGGTCATGAGTAGAATCCAAAAGGTCTATCAGTAGACTCCAAAAGGTCTATCAGTTACGGCAGAAATACACAGCGACTTTTATTTGTAAAAATTCTAAAGGAAAATCCTCAACGTACCCTATGATTGAATACTCGTTTTATGAGGCTAGAGTTGAGGGCAGAAAGAACAGGAAAGCAGCACGCAAAACTTACAGAGTGTTTCAACTGTCCGAAATCACTTGGCGTTAGGGTGCGGCTCGCCCACCGCCGCGTGCAAACACAAGTTGGCCTCCCGCGAGTGGTCTGCCCACTCTTTTTAAATCGAGGAGTCCAATGAGGGAGAGGGCCTTACGGATGGGTACTATCAGGTCATGGCTTTAATCAGTACGCTTTTCTGCTTCGTGCTCCACGAGGCTTAAAACGCTTCTTCGCGCGGGCATCAACGAATCAAAAAGTTTATTATAGAAGCCGCTTCTCTAGTACAATCAAATAACAGCATAACGCTGACTTTTAGTACTCTACCAACGAAATTACTCGACATCATACAAGGCCCAAAAAAAAGAATGGTCCAGGATTTCCCATATGAAATCCTGAAGACCAGAACAACCACAATACATTTAAACACTTATTTTGGAATTAGATGAATCTCGAGGGTGCTTTGGGTGTTGATTGCATAATAAGTGGGCCAAAACGAACTCATTGCAAATTCAAGTTGGGTTCGATGATTTGTCACGCTAGCGGTTCTTGCTTCTATCGCTATGGTCAGTTGCTGGTTTTCCACAGTGCGCTCACTATCTCTGTCTCGAAGCAAAATGGTATTCAATCAGGCCAGCCAAGCAAGTTTTAAGAGTTCCTAGAGGCGGAATATCTACGTAACTTTGCAAGAAGCTTACAGTACCCTTGATTACAATTTGCTTTTAAACGCGCTTCACAGCTCATCATGGCAGGAAAGAAACATTACATTAAATTTCGAACTATGTGAGCATTAATGGTGTATCGATGTCACTTCTGAAAGATCGATGGTTCATCAGTATGCAGAACCGTAAGAGGTCCGAACAAAACAGTGTTTCTCCATATCGTAATATCTGAACTTGATGGTTCTTTAATGTACCTCGTAATTCTTTACACCCATCGATCAACAATTTTGAGTTATCCTTATTCTTGTATATCTTAAGCGCATTCAATCACACCATTTGCTTTGCTGATGATATTGATAACGATTTTTGCAAGTATAACCGCTTTTTCGTGAGAAATTTGGGTTAACCTTATCGATTTGGATATGTATGTGGTACATAAGTGTTCATGTTACGAAGTTTTTTTGTTGCAATAGATTAATTAGCAGTTTAGCGATAGTATTAAAACGCCAGTGAACACAACAGTGCTTGCCAAAGTGCAGCAATAAAATTTGGTTTCAAGAAATTGAGCCCGCGAACAGCAACGTTATTTTCTTCCCAGCGATGCTGGCTCAAAGTGGTGCATATTGACCACTTACTTGACAGCACAGAAACACCACGACCCCCAAGATTTTGACGGTATTTTGCAAATAGAAGACAAAGCTCAAGCTAATAGACTTTCATGAATCTATCGATAACGAGAGACGCCTTAAAAAAGTCGATGGTTTGAATCTTTGACACTTTTTCGCAAGTTTACACGTGCTTGGCCGACCAGAGACACAAAAAAAAAAGAATTTCATCTTCAGGTACATCAAACTAGACTGTGTCACAGAGACCCATATTACAGTAAGCAAATCATTTGTATACTCAAAGCAGTATCAATAAGATAGCTGTCGATGATGAATAACTCAAACATGGCATCTTTTTCGAGGAAACGCACCGGTGGCTTTCAATTGGCACTCGTTTTGTAAGCCTAACGTTTTTTTTGTCTATAGAGCTTTCGATTCGCAACCTTTAAATCTGGTTTGCGGGAATAAGCATAAAGCTTGCTTCGTTTGCACTTAGCACACAAGTGATGTTTTACAAAGAACGGTTTTCACCTTGGGACACAAAAGTTATGTTTGTCGCTGTCTGGAAGAACATATGGTCGCTATGGACTACAAACCGTTTAGAGTTCCAATGTTGCACACGGAATTAAATCAGTGCATTTATTAATGGCATTCTATACCACGAATAGCTTCATTTGGCAGCTTCCTGCAACTTGGCCTGAACAAGATGGTTTGGTTTTGACCGCACTCATCGAAATGTAGAATTGCACATACGATGGCATAATCCAAAATATTGCATACAAAACTAAATGACTTTTCTCTATCCAGAGGAGACAAAACTGGCCCCACCTACAGGCTTTCCTCATTTCATGGATGAAAACATCCTGGTGCTGTTTACCTTTACAAAGACATAAACTTTCTATGAAACTCGAAAAAAGGATTTGTGAGGCCCGTATAACTTATACATTACTTGATAGTTCAGCAGTTTTATATTCTAGGTTGATAGTGAGAGCAAATTTTTACTTTGCGGGGGGGGGGGTTACACGGACCCCACGGCTACTGTAAGTGCCCGTGCTTTCCTTGCAGAGAAATTTCGTCAATCCAAGCATGACGTCGATTGGCTTGCAAAACCTATTCAACTTGCGAAAGACGAGTTTAATGTGTCTTGAGTGCCGAAATCATCGTCATCGGAACAATTGCGAGAAACACTATCGTCGACGTATGCGCGGGTCAGTAGAGGTCAAAACACAGGTGAGTACGCGTCGCTGGGGGCTTACTATCCCTAGTAACAAACTTAACCTTCTCATATGATACTATTTAGGCGTACTAGATGCCGTGGAAGCTACAATCACGTCCCCAATTCGAGTTTGGTAAGTTTTATCTGCCTAATCTAGTGCACTATCAAAAGGGTACCTGGAGAGGTCGTTAATCACATCATTTATCGGGTTTGGTGCCTATGTAGGCAACACTGCACTGATAGCTGTTTGTAAGCATTAATCAATCGCCTTTTTCGTTCAGTTTTGCGCGCAGAGAGTCGACGAAAGCGAAAACTAAGATATCTGTGATCTTTTGCTTTTGACAAAGAAGACATTCATCAAATTACTATTATCACTTTATGAAGCCTACATTCTGGTGAGACAGTATTTTGTGCCTGACGAGAGGTCAATCTTGAGTTTGAGCCTCATTTCTAGACGCAGTCTCGATGTTTAATCTCCGACCACCACATCTAAATATTTCTTATTGGTGTCAGTATACCAAAATTCTTTTTTAGTGATTTAAACAACCTGTGAGTTCGGGCGCATCATACGCTGTCAATGAGGCACTTTTGAAACATCTCATCGATGAAAGAATTTTGATTTGTGCTATCATGAGGAGCACCACCTTTAGTCAATTTCATCGTTTATATCAGCTAAAAATCAGTAAGCTTTCGATTTCAAGGTGGTGGAGGTTTGATCCCTCAAGTATCAGTGCGATTGCCGTGCCATGAAGAATATTTTAGGTGTCACTCATATTTGCGGATAAGATTTCATTGCAAGCCTTGAGGTTGTTCGAGACGCTCAGAGAACGGTATTGTATCGCATCCCCACTATTTTTAACGGAGCTATATTGCCCAGACGTGATAGCTTCTCATTATGGACCAATGCTACCGACAAATCGAAAATCTTGAATTGAAATGTTGTGTACCTGCACTGCTATTTTCGAAATAGAGGTCAGAACCCATGTTTTATCAAGCCTCCTGGCCCAAACATTGGTCAATCTAATCTGTCATCATACATTCTAGCTATACAAATAACTACTTATCCTCACGAATTTATTACCTATCTGAATTCCTACTCTTCGAGTTTCGTCTTGCTTTGAAAAAGTCTATCTCGCCGTGAAAGGATGAAAAAAAATCCAAACAGATAAGAAGAAAACTCTATTAAAGGCACACTGTGTGTTTGTGTATTGACTCGAATCAAAAATAAACAATGATCGTTTTAGAGTGTGGACTTCATGTGCAGTCTATTAAAGTTGTTTTTTGGTTATAGTCCGAGTCTGAGCATCTTTCATCTATGTAAATATTTGTCAATGCAAATCAACGCGAATCACAATTTGACTGTCAATCCTATCTTCATTGACCCAAGCACGACCATGAACGACAAGGCACAGTGCACAGGCGGTTGCAACTGCGTGGAGCTTCACAGGTAATTTCGTGCGATAATTTTACAAATTTGCTACTGGTTATGTAGTATCAAGGTCCACACGCGGGATGAGCAAGGCGACTTTTGATGATTTTGGCACGATTTCGGCGTGTAAAGATGGTCTTCTTAAGATTGGAGACTGTGTATAAAGGAGAGTTTAAGCTGGCCAGACGCTTTGGCAGCAACTTTATCACCATTGTTGCGCAATCATCTTTTTCATTGATGCAGTTTCCATGACAGATCGATTTGCATCAACTCATACTAACCATACAGTGCCTCAGTAATCTCTCGTTAATCGCTTAAAATGTCGGGTATAGACTGCTAGTTCGTACCGGCTTTCGTAAACGGTGACTAAAGCTCCTGCAGCATCCCCTACTTGAAATCCCTCTCAGGACGAATCGCTATTTTTTTTCAAGTTATTGGAGTCACGCAAGATGATTAGTCGTCTACATTATTCGTTACAAACATTAGGCGTATATTATTATTCCTGTTTCTCCTGTCTTCAGTCGTTTCAGCAAGGTGCCACGAACCGGATGCTTGCGCTGCTGTCGATTTTGCATACGTAGCTCCCTAGATGTGTTATATGTGTGCCTACCTGGCTGTTCATGCAAAGCAGCAACGTTGTAAAAAAATCAGTTATAAGAATGAACTTGAAAAACATTGTTTTGAAGAAAGAGACCATCATCTTTAGAAAAAAGAGCTTTATAAGACACCTTACAGAATGAAGCAATGCAATAAGTAGAACGCATGACTTAATTGGTGATTTAGATCATTCCTTAACAAAAAGTCACCTGTAACCTTACTGAATTTTTTAAAAAAGACAGAACGTAAGCTACCGCTAATGCTAAATTAAGACATCTTCGTCCACAAAAGCGTTTTCATCTTCTAAACACTGCTCAGCGATATTACGAATTTCAAGTCAGTCAAAAGCTCAGAAGCTTTAGTTTCTTAAGCGTTAATGGCTTTGACACTTCTGAAAGTGCATCAAGCTGGAGTGTGCTCATCGTGGCACAGCGACCAGTTGAACTGCCAAAGATTTCAATGTATAAGGCCAATTTGTCAATTACGTGTGTGTTCGTGACATCCAGGAATTATTTCGTATCGCATACCATTTCTCCTAGCGGAGCCATGTTAGCAAATCTTGAAAGTACTTCGTTTCTTGCCTAGGGTTGATTGCTACCTAGTATCGTTTACAGACCTACAAGTATACCTTTTAAGCGCGTCCTTGGTACAACTATATTATACACCTTGTCATGCAAACTGTTTGAGAAGGTTTGTTACCCGAAGGTGTAACTCACTTGTGGGTTTATGTTATCCATTTTTAAAGCACTCTATTAAGCGTATCTGTCAGTTGGTGCTGCTCGCGGAACTTTATTATCCATCAAAGGGTTCAAAGTCGTAGTCATGTATGTCTTCAAGAACACTAAAGTTATTACGGGTGCAATTGCATCCAGGCCTACATTTAAAAGGCCCAGCCACACAACAAAGCCAACAGCATGACTTTGTTGTGCAAGACGGGTAGTTGGCATCTATGATCTTGCTCTGCCGAACTCGCGAATATATAATCGCGGTATTTAAAGAAAAATTTATGACGAAACATGTCAAGGACAACTGTTGACTCGGTGCCACCAAAATTCTACTTTCGTGGAAATGCTGCTGCATGGTATATGCTAGCCACCAATTATTAGAGTGTTTTAAGCCGCTCCATAAGCCAGTCCAAAAAGAACTGACCTCCTGTTGCTCTCTCATAAAATCATTCAATCTGTTTTATCGATAGCAACCGTTTACCAGCGTGCAAAATTTCGCGACGAGCTAGAGTCTACCGGGACTCGAAACAGGTTTTTATATCCGCGTGCAATCGCTGATATAGCCAGCAGTCAGCAGCTGTCATCTCCTTCTTCGTGAGTCGTCGAGCTTCACGGGGCGAAGCAACCATTGTGTGTATCAATTACACACTCTTTTGGTCCCTCCCAGAAGAACACTCTTCTCTACAGGTGACCAGCATTTACTAGGCTCAAATTTTAGCTTTTGCCAGCGACCGTTTATTGCCCTTAGTGAAAGGTAGGCCTTTTTCGTCTTCCATCTTCGGGACTGGAATGGATCGTCTATCCTATTCTATCGCCATCAAAGTAGCACATTTTGCTCCGCTTGGGAGAATCTAATCCAATGGACCAAGACATGATTCCGTGGGTTTATAAACACCGTCCTGTAGGACGTAAAGTGCGTATTCAAGACAACCTAGAGAAAAAACGTATCCTTGGTTGTACGCATACCTTGATTCGTTAGAAGAGTGACAACTCAATGATGGCGGCTGTCATTTTTTTAAGCTAATAAGAGTATTCACTCGCAGATTGGAAAGCGTGAAAGCCGGCGGAGCTAAAAAGTTCGACGGGTGTAACGCTGCTCTCCGCGAATCTTTCATGTTTATTTAAACACTCCAATGAAGCTGCTTCACGGGTGAGTGCCCGAACTTTGATCCGTCATTTCAATGTGGGAGTTGTGACGCCACGTGCACCTACGCAATTGTGGTCAAAGTTGCCTAAATGACCATCTCTACGACATTTATCCAGAAAAGAAGATTCTTTAAGACCTCACTCCAAAAGTGCAAATCTTTGGCTTTACGGCTGACACCCCACACAAGGCGCTCCCGCTGGGGCTACCTGAGCATGTGCTGCCTCCACCATCGAGCATCGACTTTGCTCGAACACCATTACCTGTTTCAGCTGCTTGGCAGTAGGCAGGGCTTCAAGTGCGGCCTCCTTCTTAGGCTTTTAAAAGCCAGAAAATGGTCGTCCAGCAGATGGTGATATCCATCCCAAAGCCTTTGCGAGATTCAGATAGTCAATCCACCTGCGTGGGCGTTGGATTGCTAACATGCGCTACCAGGTTTGATGGGGTCACGCAGCACCTTACTTTAAGGATGCGTGCACAAAGATAAATTATCGCTTAAACCGATCAATAGATTGCACTTTTAAGACTCACTTGTTTTATATTTCTATGTCATTCTATTTATAATCCACTTTAAGCACTTGATTTAACCAGCAGTTTAAATATCGAGATACCTACTGCGATAATTTTTAAGTGCCGTTCGACATAGTAGCTATCTCAAAAATAACTTCCATCACAGGTCCACTGCCTTTTTCTAATCATTAGAAGCGGCGAGCCTCACTCCGTGCCATATTGGCTATCTGGACACGACTTTGCTCTTATAGTGGTAGAAGGCAAGGCTGTAATTCTTAGTCATATCATCTGCATCTTGAAGAGCGCAAACGGAGTAAGTCAATGGTACTTCACGTAATCTAACAATGAGCTATATATTAGTGGACACAATGCTCGTCTGCGTGAGCTGTGTATGTTCTACGGCCATAAGGCCAAGATGTTAGAAACAGATAGCGAGCACGATATAAGATCTGGGTTGCCACATGCTTCCAAGACATTGTCTTGAAGACAACACAAGTGTGGCGTTTGCCGGAACGCGTGCACCGGCCTTTCTCAGTCTTATCTGAGCCCACAACGATTGCTTCACGTGTGCGCGTGTTTCTGTATATATTTTTTGTATCTTTTGTGTCACAAAGCGTCAGGAATGTGCGATCGAGCGGTGCTGTCGACTGAATGGCGTAATGTAATGTATTACGTTATCGCGTTGCCAAGTTATGCACGTGCTAGGCTCAGTCTGGCTAGTCCACGTCATAGAGTGGTGTCCGCATACGTCGGGTCTCGTTCGGCGGGCAGTGCATCCAGCACCGAGGTCGTAAGGGTTTTCCATTTCTTTCGGTCTTGTGCAAGGGTACGTACAACTTCGAGGTCTTGTGCTATCCGGAGTCGAAATCCGGAGCCACGGGAAACAAGGTTGTGGTCGAGTGTTGAGGGGCTCGTGGTGCGGGGACGTCCGCGCCATTTTGCTGCGGTGGAGAAGAAGTAGGCACGCATCTGGAGGTTAGGTGGAATGTCGGGATTGCGGCGAAGTACATGGCCAAACAGGCGTCAGCGAGCTTGTGTCAGTCGTAGTCTCAGCGGCCGCTCATCACAGAGGTCGTAGAGTCTTGCATTCGAAATGTGTCGGGGGTAGCGATAGCCAAGAGCGTAGCGAAGCTGGCGGCGATGGAAACTCTCGAGGCCGTGGAGCTCTGACTTGGTAAGAGCCCAGGTGGCGCAGTTGTACAGCAGAATCGGTAAAACGTAGGTGTTGTACAGTCGAATGCGGGTCTTGGGTGAGATGAGCGTGGGGCGGAGCCAGACGGACCAGAGGCGGTGGAGCGCGAGGGTGGCCAGGGACTTGCGTCGGGATAGATCTTCAATATCGCCGAGGAGTGTTCCGATCTTCTTAGTGTGGCGCCAGGTTTTTTCTCGGGATCGGGCGTGTCGAGTGGCGCCCGACGGGTTGCAGTGGCAGCGGATTTCGGTGACTTCGGTCTTGGCTTCGTTTTTTTTTTTTTTTTTCAGGGTTAGAAGGAAGTCATCAATGCGGTGCTCACCTCTATCGTAGATCTTGGTTTCTTGGAGGCCAAGGATATCGACGCGGTAGCGCCGGAGATCTTCGGGGAGTGTTTCGTGCTTCATGGGCTTCGAACCTAGAGAATACACATTAAACGAGCCAATCCGGATGCGGTTGGCGCGGTTAAGGGCGTGGAAGGGGGTTTGGCCTGGTGCTGGAGACCGTCGCGTCGAGGGTGAGACTCGTTAGAGACCTGCAGATGCCCGAGAGCACCTGCCCGAAGCGCGCGAGCATTTTAGCCCCCGCGCTTGGAAGGAGGGCGTCACCCCAACCTTTTCCGAAAAATACGTGCACCACGGTGGTAAATTATTTTGCATCGAGTATTTTTTTTTCCAGTTGCGAGCCTCAATTGCTCGCCCACCTGCTTATTCTCTCAGCAGCACTATCATCAGAACCAGATTGCGAACTACCGATGTAGTATGTTTAATTGCCTTGATGACTTCCCGCTTAGCGCTTCTTCTGTCGTCTAACTTCTACTGAATCGCGCTGGATCAATCCCAGCTGCGTTTTCTTCAATATGCATTACTGGATACGTATAGATAATAGAGTCATGAGATAATTAATTGTGCCCGTTTCTTCAAAAGTAACATTACTTGCACAACAAAGCCAGCTAAATGTGTTGCAGCTGGCTACTTGTGCAAAGCAGCAATAATAAAAAAAATAGTTGGGGACAGGAACTCAACAAACATTGGTTTTGACTTCTACAACTTTAAAGACCACTACCAAACGTATTTTTTTTCAAGAGTGCTTTCACAATAGGGCGCAACGCGTAAAATGTTTTGCGCAACTCGATTTGGTACAGACAAACACATTAAAAAAGAAGCATATAACCTCTCACGGAGAAACCTTCGCAATAGTTTATAGCAATTTTTTATCCAGAAAAAGCCGAGTTATCTTTTTAGTTAATTTCACCACTTCGTGATCTTACTTAAGGAGTTATAACCACAATCAATGACTCTATAAGACTTCTTGATGGTGTATCCGCAACATTAGATTGCATTCTGCCGAACTTGTGCTGTAAGTCTTGGCCACTACAAATTTCTTGTCGCAGAAATTTGTATTCCAGTGCAAGCATTAGAATTTGAAGCCGATGACCAGACCATCTAAAATGGTGTGACATCGTATCCTTATCTATGTATATGTATGGAGGTCATTAATTATGAGGGAAGAGATACATACAAGAGAAAAAGAAGGATCGCTTAGCAGCTCTATCATCAAAGTCAGCCAACGTCTGTTTAAGATGGCCTTCAAAGCCAATTGTGATCCTCTTCCACAAGGTCCGGTAATATTTATATGCGCTTAGGCTCTGTACGTGCAGTTTTCTATCTCGGGCCATATGTTAGCATGGTGCGATCTTTAAAAAAGAGGATTTCTACCAGCCGTGATTCCAAGCTTCTTTTGAAAATGTCACTTTTAATTTGGATTGCAACGACGCGAGGCAAAGCATGCGCCGACACTCCTTCGCACGAACTGCCATCGTTATCCTCTATAGTGTCAGCGCTTGTTTTGGCGCCACCTGGCATACAAGTCGTGATGAGAGGATGGGCACGTTAACGCCGCGGAAGCTGCAACTACGACCAACATCATTCCAACGAGAGCGAACCATCGATGAGGTGCATGAAAACAACAAATCTTCTACTAATGGCAAGAACGATGAAGCGAGAATGATGAGTTCTAAGGTTGTGCACATGATTGATCCTAATATAGAAAAAGGTGAGACGATTGCCAAATTTTCAAGCGATCTAAACAACGAGCTCGAGCTGGGAACGCAGGCAAGCACGGTCAAAACTGCTAAGGTAATGGAACACGAGCATTGGGCTTTGATGAAAAAGGAAACGGAAGATCGGTTGCCGAAACAACACGTCAACTCAAAGACTGTTTTCTCGTACATGAATCTTGAAATTATCTTTGATCAAGACATGGACATAGTCACAATGAGTCACGACCCAAGCTGCTTCTGTGGTTTCGCTATATTATAGAGTACAGACACATGGACTACCCAATTTCGAAATACGCAGCATTTGACGACGAAGAGCTTTTGGGACTTTTGGTCGAACTCATGAAGGCACGAGTGAGGCACTTTCCCTTCGCGACAAGTCACTACCTGATCCGCACTTACACGAGCCGTCAATGGAGAGCTTTGCTGAGGAGATGCTGACGTTTATGGTCACGGATTTAGTCGCTTAGGATCACGTACTCAGTGAATGGCTTCAGAAGAAAAAATCACCAATCACCATTTTCAGTGTCTTGCATCTCAATGATGAGGTTGGTCGGCTTGATCTTGACGATATTTCTGTGTTTACTGCGTGGCTTGATTATGTTAAAATGTACATGAATCCGGGTGCTCGGGACTTTGGTAGTGGCAGCTTTATTCAATTGCAACTGTCAGCAATGTCAAAGCCGCGTACGAAAGCCATGTTAGAGTCTAATGCGCTTGAACATGAGTTGGGAGATGTGTAATACAAGAATGGGAGCTTTGCATCGTATTTGCGGGAAGTAAGGCAGAGATTATTTGAATTAATGTTTAGCAGCTCGCAGCTCCCAGGCAGGAAGATTCCGCTAAATATTTTTCCCAACTTCATGATGCCAATAACGGATGTCGCAGCGCACATGAATATGTGGCCATTTAATGGCGCTAAAGTGTATAGCTTGCTGGAGCCAGCATTTTTGTTTGATGAAGTGAAAGGTCTTTTCGAGATTCTAAAGCAATCAGCTAAGCGTTCTGAAGCCTTGTCAGCTAGACAGCGCTTAATCGTTAAGCAATTTACTGAAAGTATGTTGCAGTACCTTTCTGCTTCCTCACTTCCGGTACAACTTTCACGACTTGAGTTGGATCCCGAAAAGTATAAAAATGTGGACGCCCAACTTCTCACGTTGTGGCTTACAAATTCCGTGAAGTATTACACCCTTGTGGAAAAGAATAGTCTTGAAAGAGCCATTTCCATTGTGATATAAACGTTGGGTGAAGAAGTAAGTTAACGTCAACTTCGTGGCATAAGATGATGGAAGAAGTGCGAAAAGGAATTTAATGAAAAATGCGTTGCCTCAAAGCCGGAAGCGCAAGACAATATACAAGGTGGACAGGCCCGTTTGCAAGCTAGCACTGAACGAGTAAAAAGGTTTTTGAGATTCTACTTTCATTGGATCTTTCTTTTCATTTGTGACATCAAAAAATTGTGTAAAGTAGTAATGACTGGGTTGCGCGTGGCGCCTCTAGTATTCAGTTTTAAAAATGTACACATTAAATTTGGGATGAAACACAGCTGCAAGATAGTTCTGCAGCGCGAATCAGGCAGCAATTGGTCGACAAAGACACAGCGCTTGGCGCTTAAGAGGGAGAGGTATCTGAGGCGCTAAAACTTACCGCATCATTAGTCTGCAACGACTACGAGATGTAGCAGATATGCGAGCATACAGTCGTGGCAAAACAATTTATTGGTGAAGTGCACGTATGAATTGAAAATGTAGATGCAATCGGTGATTAGGCAACAATAAACATGGTAGCGCTTGCGGCGTATACCTTAAGAGTCTAGCCAGCCTAGACCTTTACTTGTAAAGCATAACGCAGTCTTCCATCTAAAACACAGAGCCTGTGCACGCCAGTTCTGTGTAGCCAATAAAATCTCAACCCTGTCGTTGCTTGCAAGTGGACTCTGCATTTGCCACGCTCGGCTTATGTTGCCGCATTTGGCGATACCAGTGACAGCTTAGCATAGATTAGCGCACAAAGCCACTTCGGAGCTGCGTGTGCGTCGTGTGGACGACAGAAGAAGTGCTAAAAGCTCGGGAGAGGGAAGTCCCCGAGGCACATGAACGTACTAAAATGTTCGTTTGCAAACCGGTCATGACGATACTGAGGTGGGCGACTCGCAACAGGAAAAAATTAGTCGGTGCAGGACACTTAAACACCGCAGTGCACGTATGTGCTCGACAATAGCTAACAGACAGTAATAAATTACTTGAAACTGTATCAATAGAGTCGGTCATCTAGCAACAATAGTAATGAAAGCGCGAGTTGAAGGTCTAGCCAGCATAAACTTTTTCTCGTAGAGTGCTACGCAGAGTACTACGCATTCTTAAAATCATAGTCAAAAAGCCTGCGCAAGCCAGGATCGGACTGTCAACAGATTATAAAATCGCCGTCACATAATGGTTGCAAGTGGGATGTGCACTTCCACACTCGCCTTATGATACGACGAACAATCCATCCAGTGACAGCTTTATGTTGTGCAAAAAGCCACTTTGCGGCTGCCTGTGAGTTCTGTGTTGCCATGGATTGTACGACCGACAGTGTATTTGCGATCCTTTGATTCGTTTACTATCTAGCTTCGAAACGAGTATTTGCGCAGGTAAATTGGTAGTGCTTGTTGAATCCAGAATTATAATTAATACTTAAAAGTTTTTATCATCACCCCATTTACTGTGGCGACTTTGTTTACTTTGGGCGATAGCTTATTCATAATTAGATTACGGAGAGGCAGTCTCGCGGTAGACTTTCAAATCCCGACCAGAAGGAACAGCTATATTATACGCATAGGGGCTTAGAAGTAGTAGTAAGAGGATGTACAACAAGATTTGGACCAGAATGGAACTTGAAGACATTAAAGCCAGACTTCTGGCTTCCGTAAATTTGTCAGAAACAATTTAGCGCACAAATCATGGCACAAACTATTGAGATTTGTAAAAGTGTAATATAGAGTTTTTTCAATGTGGTCTCCTTCATTATAATGCTATCTGAATTTCTAAATGTACAGTGGGTCCATGCCACCCACCGCAAGTGTTCGCTGTTTTTGATTAGCCACGACATCACAAAGACTATTGTTTCACACCGCCGGTAGACATATTTGACGGCCATTTGATTAGCAATTCCTACTTCATTGTGCAGGGTTTTTTGTGACGTAGAAGTTGGCCTAAAATTATTAAAGCAGACGGCATTCAGCGCTCGACGTCGTCAGTAACAATCACTTTTACAAACGATCAGGTGGCATGCATCTGATATATTTGCTTTTGATCCGCACATTCCTGGCGCTTTGTGACACAAAGGATACGAAAATCTTTACAGAAAACGTGTACACGTGAGGCAATCATTGTCGGCGCACATTTTTGTCCGGCAAACGCTACACTTGTCTTATCTTGGAAACAACAGATCTAATATTACCTGCTTAGTGCCTTCGCTATCTGTTTCAATTTTTTTGGCCTCATGGCCGTAGGACAAACACAACTCACGTAGGCGAGCATTGTTCCAACTGACATATGGCTGGTTAAGTGCCATCGACTTACTCCGTTTGCGCTCTTCAAGATGCAGATGATCTGACTGAGTAATTCAGTCTTGCCTTCTCACCATAATTGCAAAGTCGTGTTCAGATAGCCAACATGGCACGAAGTGATGCTCGCCGCATCTAATGACGAAAAGGCAGTGGAGCTGTGATGAAAGTGCGTATTGATTTCATTATTTTTGTCATAGTTACTAGATCAAAGGCACCTAAAACATCACAGTAAGTATCTTGATACCATATGTAATATATTGCCATCACTACATATAGCCGAGCTTTCCGCCCTAAGAGATGGCTGCTCTAACCTACTTACATCAAGTGCTAAAACCGGATTACAAATAGAATGAAAATAGAAAAATGAACCAATGAGTCTTTGAAAGCAATCTATTTTTTTACGTCGATTCCTTTAAGACCGTATAAAGCGAAAATTTATCCTTCTGCATGCACCCTTAAAGCAAGGTGCTGCGTGCCCCCACCAAACCTGGTAGCACTTTAAAACAATCCGACGCCCACGCAACTGGATTGACTATCTGAATCTCGCAAAGGCTTTGTCATGGATTTAACCATCTGCCGGACGACCTTTTTTTGGCTTTTGAAAGCCTAAGAAGAAGGCCGCACTTGCAGCCCTGCCTGCCAAGCAGCTAGAGCACGTAATGGTGTTCGTGCAAAGTCGATGCTCGATAATGTAGCCAGTACAGACTCAGGTAGCCCCAGAAGGAGCGCCTTCTCTGGGGTGTAAGCCGTAAAGCTAAATATTTTCACCGTTGGAGATTATGTATTAAAGAATCTGCTTTTCTGGATAGAAGTCGTAGAGATGGAGTAAGTGCGCGCGGCGTCGCACTCCCACATTTGAGAACCCGCGCCAAAGGCTTGGCACTCACCCCTGAAGCAGCTCATTTGAATTCTTCTGACAAACACGAAAATTTCGCGGAGAGCACCGTTATATCCGTCGAAGTTTAAACTCCTCTGATGATCAAGTTTTCCTGTCTGCGAGATAAGAGGATGTGAACTCTATGATGATTAAAAAAAGACAGCCTCCATCATTGGGTAGTCACTCTTTAATCGAAACAAGTAGGCGTACGTTTGTTTCTTTGGGTTGTCTTGGATACGCACTAATACGACGTATAGGAGGGTGTATATTGACCCTCTGAATCGGATCCAGTTCCATAACTTCCGAGCAAAGCAATCTATGCTTCTGTGGTTGCGGTAAAGTAGGATAAATGATTAATTCCTGGAAGACGAAGGGGAGCTTCGTTTTGCCTAAGGGCTTTAAACGGTCGCTGGCGGAAATCGAGCACTTTGAGCCCAGTAAATGGTGGTCACCTGTAGAGAAAAACGCTCTTCTGGGAAAGACCCAATGAGTGCGTGGTTGATACACACAAAGGTAGCTTAGCTTCGAGAAGCTTGGCGACTGACGAAGGAGGAGATAACAGCTGCTGACTGCTAGCTATATAAGCAATTTCACGACGATAAAGAAAAACGCTTCGAGCCTGAGTAGAATCTAGCTCGTCGCGAAACTTCGCACGCCGGTAGCGGTTGCTGCCGATAGAAACCGATTGAGTGGTTTTGTAAGAGAAAGCAACAAAAGATAGTCAGTTCTTTTTTTATGGCTTATGAAACGGTTTAAGACACCCTTAATATTGAAATTTTAAATTCGGCAGTTTTGACAGCACCGAGTCAATTCTTGTCCTTGATATAATTAAGTATGGCTTGATCTTTCTAATGCCGCGATTGAAAGAGCGCGAGTCTCAGATCAATCGGCAGAGCAAGGTCATGGATGCCAGCTTCCCATCCAGCTCAACGGAGTCAGGCTAACAGCTTTGTAGTGAGTACGGCCCCTTTTAGTGTAGGTCTCTGAAAGTTTGCACAAGTAATAATTTCAGCGTTGTCGAACGCATACGTGACTACGACTCTGAACCCTTTAGTGGATTATAAAATTTCACGAGCAGAACCGGCCAACAGATACGCTTAATACAGCGCTTCAACCGTGGTAACATAATTCGACAGGTGAATGACCATCTTTGAGTGACAAAACTTCCCAAGCAGTCCGCATGACACGGTATATAACACAGCTTTACCAAGTTTGTGCTAGGTACACTTGTAGGTCTGAGAGCATACTAAACAGCATTTAACTAGAGGGAGGAAACAAAGCATCTTCAAGAGTTGCTTATATGGCTCCACTAGAAGGATATGGGGATGCGATACGAAAGCAATCCCTTGATGTCACACACAACCCCGTGGTCGACAAATTAGCCTTTCACATTGGAATAATCAACGCTTCAACTGGTCGTTGCGCCACGGTAAGCACACTACAGCTCGAGGCACTTCCGGAGGCGTCAAAGCCAAAAAATCATAAGAAACTGAAGCTTCTGAGCTATCGACTGAGTCGAAGATTATAATATCGCTGGGGGAATGTTTATGAAGATGAAAAGCCCGCTTGGGGACGAAGATGTCTTGATTCAGCCTGAGTGGTATTTTTTTTTCTCAAAAATCCAGTAAGATTAGAAAAATCAGGTAATCTTTTGTTAAATAACACTAAAATATAGCTTTTGAAGACCCACGCAAAGGATTGGCCAGGCACGAGATTGATATCATGCAGGAGTCGAAGCACCCTTTTACACAACGATGATTTCTGCCACGTAATTAGTGTGACCTTATATAATAGTTCTTCACCACGAAGCGAAGAGCACCATGCTACCGGGTAGCCAAAATATACGCAGCTGCCCTATTTGAACGAAAAGGCGGCACACATTTTTTTTTAATCTTTGAGCAGCTGATGCCGATGTTGGGTGAAGGAATGTCGCGCGATCGATGGCTGACTATAAGAAAGAGTTGCGAACAGAAGCCGCTTATGTCGTAAATCGCTGAAAAACATCTTGCAACGTCGTCCACTAATATTTTAGAGACATCGTGGTTAAGGATTTCGTTTGCTGCCGGTCTCAAAGATATGAAGGCTATTGGATTCTTCTTTAAGCGACTTAATCTAGATTATAGGTCAGAGTTCAAATTGCATGTATTTCTCTTTTGTTTTATGATCCCAAGGCTTAATAAATCGGAAAATACCATTGAGGAGACTCTGACAGAGTACAGATTTAAAGCGATTGTGTTTAAGATCCGTCGAGCATTTTCACAGAAGGGTGACCCCTAAGACAAAGTATTCTGCCTCGGCTTCTCTGTAGCAAGAGAAACTTGTCAATCCAAGCAGGGAGTTAGTCGGCTTGCAGATCCTATCAAAATTGATTCAAGCGAGTCTAATGTGTCTTCGATGCCGAATCATCGTCATCAGAACAATTGCGACTAACAGTATCGTCAACGTCAGTAGAGGCCACAACACATGTGAGTGCGCGTCGCTGGGGCGCTTAGTTGTCCTAGTAACACAACTAACGTTCCCAGATAATAATTTCTAGGCGTACTAAATGCCGTGGAGGTTACATTTACGTCCCTCCGTTCACATTTGGTAAGAGTCATCTCTCAAATCCAATGCACTATTGAAAGCGCACCTGGAAAGGTCGTTAAACAGCACATCATTCCTCGGGTTCGGTGCCTATGTAGACATCGCTGAACTGATAGCTGATCGTACAGCATTACTTAATCACCTCTTTGCTCTATCTTGAGCACAGAGCGTCGACGAGAGTGAGAACTAAGATTGTTTTTGTCATCCTTTGCTTTTGATATATATATATATATGTATAATTACACCTATCGTATTTCGAAGCCTTCTTTCTGGTCAGACAGCATTTTGTGCCTGATGAGAGGCCAGTTTTTGAGTTAAAGCCTCACTTCTAGACGCAGTTTCGATGTTTATTCTCCGGACACCACATCTGGTATTTTTTTAAGGAATAGATATACCAACCTTTCCTTAGTACTTGTAAGAATCTGTGAGCCCGGGCGCATCGTCCGCTGCCTTGAGGAACTCTTGGAACATCTCATCTATGAAATAAGTTGATGCATACTATCACGAGGAGCACCACCTTTGAGAAATTCTAACTACCAAATCAGCTAAAACTCTGCAAGATTTTTTTTTGATTTGGTAAAGCTCTGATTCCTTAATCATAAGTGTGCCTGCCGTGACATGAAGAGCTTTTGAGGTGTCAAACGTTTGCGAGTAAAATTTCGTTTTAAGTCTTGAGGCTGTTCGAGACGCCCAAGGAACGATTTTGTATCGCATACCGACTAAGAGTAGCTAGCATGTTTAGCAACGCAGCTTTTCGGAGCTGCGTTGCTAAACATGCTAGCTACTCTTTGTGGACAAATGCTACCCACATATAGTATGCTTGATTGAAAATGCTGTATACCCACAATGCTACGTTCAAGATAAACTTACGTCCATGTTTCGTCAAACCTCCTGGCCCAAAAATTGGTCAATCTGATCCGTCACCATACATCCTCATTTTGCTAATAACAACCCTATTTATCCCAAGATTTATTTGATGTCCTACTGTTCGAGTTTCGTCTTGCTCTGTAAAAGTCTACCTCCCGTGACTGTGTGAGAAGTTAAATCTGAAGAAAATTTATAAGGCAAAGTACGTATTTGTGTGTCGACATAGTAACAGAGATTGAAGATAATCGTTCTTAGATTAGAGTGTGGACTTTTTGTGCAGTTTATGAAAATTCCCCAATTCTCCATTTGCTTAGATACTTTTGACATGATTGGCAATAGTCAGGGTTTTAACATTTTTCATCCATGTAAGTAATTGTTAGCGCAGATTAGCGAGAAATGCAAGATAGATGTCGATCGTATCTTCATTAGACCCAAGCACGGTCATGAACGGTAGCACACAATGTACAGGTGGATGCATCTGCGTGATGCTTCCCAGGTGGTTTCGTGCGATCCTTTTACAAAAGTTGCCACTGGGAATGTAGTATTAAGTTCGACACGCGTGGTCGACAAGACAACTTTTGATGATTTTGGCACGACACTGGATCGGATAGATATTTTTTAAAGCTTTGAGACTGCATACAAAGAAGAGTCGCAGCTGGCTAGACTTTATGGTTGCAATTTTATTACCATTGTCGCTCAATAACCTATTTGCAGTTCCCATAACAGATCAATTTGCAGTAATCCATCACTTTGTACTGATACCACGCATCGCTTATTTTGTCGGGTATAGGCTGCTAGTTCGCACTGAAATTTTAAAGCTATGACTTAAGCTCCTGCAATATCCCCTTTTAAAACTCCCTCTCAGATTAAATTGGTATTACTTATACTGCTAATCCGTTCAAGATGTTGGAGGCACAAGATAATCAGTCGTCTACGTTACTCGCTACAAGCATTGGGCCTAAATAGATTAATCCTGTATGTTTCTTGTCTACAGACATTTCAGCAAGGTGCCACTTAGCCGATACTTGCGTTGCTGTCGGTTTTGCACCTGTAACCATTTAAATGCATTACATGTGTGAACACCTGGCAGCTTATGCAAAGCAACAATTTGAAAAAAATCGGTTAAGCACATAAATTTTACAAACATCGTTTAGAAGAAAACGACAGTCGTTATTTTAATTGGCTTATTAGACACATTACAGCATGAAACAACGCAATCAGTAAAACGAACGACTCAATTGGTGAAGCAAATAGTCACATTAAAAATATATTTTTGTACACGGAATGTCTAGTACGACACATTCTACATCTTTTGACGCAGAGAAGCCGAGGAAAAATAACTTACTATAAAGGTCCAGCCTCTGTGAACGAACTCGAAGGATCTATAGACACAATCGATTAGAATCTGCACTCTGTCAGAGCCTCCTCAATAGTGTTTTTTTATTTCTTTCAGCGAATAAGTGCCTCGGGTCATGAAACAAAAGAGCGTTTCTGAAGTCCGACCTAAGATTAGGTCGCTTAGGGAAGAATCCGATTATTGTTTGGCTTTCAGAATTGCGGCAAACGAGACTGTCATCCACGATGTCTCTAGTATCTAAGTGGACGACGTTGCGAAATGTATTTCAGCAATTTCCAGCATGGGCGTCTTCTTTCCGCAATTCTTATGTTATCGTCAACCATTGATCGAGTGACATTTTTTTCACCAAATATCTATACCAGATGGATATGATCTATCGAAAAAAAGTGTGCCGCCTTTTTGTGCAATAAGGGCAGCCTCGATTTTCTGCTACCCGGTAGCATGGTGCTCTATGCCATGTGGCGAAGAAATAATATATAAAGTCACACTATTCCCGTGGCAGTAATAATTGTAATGTAAAAGGCTGCTTCGAGTCCAGCATGAGATCAATCTATTTCCTGACTCCTGAATACTTTGCGTAGGTCTCTAACTTTTATATTTTACTATTATTTAACAAAAAAATTACCTGATCTTTGGAATCTCACTGGGTTTCTGAAAAAGACACAACGTAAGCTATCATTTAGGCTAAATCAAGACATCTTCGTCCCCAAGAGGGCTTTTTATCTCAATAGACACTAATTCAACGATATTACGAATTTCAAGTCAGCCAATAGCTTAGTAGCTTTAGTTTCTAAAGATTTTTTGGCTTTGACACATTGAAAGTTCCTCGAGCTGGAGTGCGCTTGGTGTGGAACAGCAGCCACTTTAATCGTCGATTATTTCAATAAATAAGGCTCAATTCTCAACTACGGGGTTGTTTGTGACATCCGGGGATTGCTTTCGTATCGCATCACCATTTCCTTCGAGTGAAGCCATGTCAGCAACTCTTGGAGGTGCTTTGTTTCCTGTCTTTAGTTGAATGCATCCTAGTACGGACCTACAAGTGTACCTTTCAAGCACAAACTTGGTAAAGCTGTGATTTTTACCGTGTCATGCGGACTACTTGACAAGTTTTGCCACCCAAAGATGATGACTTACTTGTCGAATTATGTTAATATGATTGAAGCGCTATATTAAGCGTATCTGTTAACCGGTTCTGCTCGTGAAATTTTATAATCCACCGAAGTATTCAGAGTCGTAGTCACGTATGCGTTCGACAACGCTGACATTATTACTTGTGCAAACTTTCCCAGACCTACATTAATAGGGGCCATACGCACAACAAAGTTGATGCCTGACTCCGTTGAGCTGGATGGGTAGCTGGCATCCATGACCTTGCTCTGCCGATTGATCTGAGACTCGCGCTCTTTCAATCGCGGCATTAAAAAAAATCAAGCCATACTTAATTATATCAAGGACTAGACTCGACGCGGTGCTGTCAAAACTGCCGAAATCAGAATTTCGATATTAAAAGTGTCTCAAATCGCTCCGTAAGCCATTAAAAAAGAACTGACTTACTTTTGTTGCTTTCTCTTACAAATCACTTGATCTGTCTTTATCGACAGCAACCGCTTACCGGCGTGCGAAGTTTCGCGACGAGCTAGAATCTACCCGAGCTCGAAACGGTTTTCTTTATCGGCGTGAAATTGCTTATATAGCTAGCAGTCAGCAGCTGTTATCTCCTCCTTCGTGAGTCGTCAACTTCTCAGGGGCTAAACTACCATTGTGTGTATCAATCACACACGCATTGGGTCTTTCTTAGATGAGCGTCCCTCTCTACAGGTGACCACCATTTACTGGGCATAAAGTGCTCGATTTCCGCCAGCGACCGTTTAAAGCCCTTAGGCAAAACGAAGCTCCCTTTCGTCTTCCAGGAATGAATTATTTATCCTTCTTTACCGCAACCACAGAAGCACAGATTGCTTTGCTCGGAAGTTATGGAACTGGATCGGATTCAGAGGGTCAATATACACCCTCCTATGGGTCGTATTAGTGCGTATCCAAGATAACCCAAAGAAACAAACGTACGCCTACTTGTTTCGTCTAAAGAGTGGCTATCTAATGGTGAGGGCTGTCCTTTTTTAATCATCATAGAGTTCACAGCCTCTTATCTCGCAGACAGGAAAACGTGAGCGTCAGAGGAGTTTAAACTTCGACGGATATAAAGGTGCTCTCCGCGAAATTTTCGTGTTTGTTAGAAGAATTCAAATGAGCTGCTTCAGGGGTGAGTGCCAAGCCTTTGGCGCGGGTTCTCAAATGTGGGAGTGCGACGTTGCGCGCACCTTCTCCATCTCTACGACTTCTATCCAGACAAGCAGATCCTTCAATACATCTTCTTTAACGGTGCAAACGTTTAGCTTTACGGCTTACACCCCATATAAGGCGCTCCTTCTGGGGCTACCTGAGTCTGTGTTGGATAAACTATCGAGCATCGACTTTGCACGAATACCATTACGTGCTCTAGCTGCTTGGTAGGCAGGGCTGCAAGTGCGGCCTTCTTCTTAGGCTTTCAAAAGCCAAAAAATGGTCGTCCGGCAGATGGTTAAATCCATCACAAAGCCTTTGCGAGATTCAGATAGTCAATCCAGTTGCGTGGGCGTCGGATTGTTTTAAAGTGCTACCAGGTTTGGTGGGGGCACGCAGCACCTTGCCTTAAGGGTGCGTGCAGAAAGATAAATTTTCGCTTTATGCGGTCATTGGTTCATTTTTCTATTTTTAATCTATTTGTAATCCGGTTTTAGCACTTGATGTAAGTAGGTTAGAGCAGCCATCTCTTAGGGCGGAAAGCTCTGCTATATGTAGTGATGGCAATATATTACATATGGTATCAAGATACTTACTGCGATGTTTTAGGTGCCTTTGATCTAGTAACTATGACAAATATAATGAAATCAATACGCACTTTCATCACAGCTCCACTGCCTTTTCGTCATTAGATGCGGCGAGCATCACTTCGTGCCATGTTGGCTATCTGAACACGACTTTGCAATTATGGTGAGAAGGCAAGACTGAATTACTCAGTCAGATCATCTGCATCTTGAAGAGCGCAAACGGAGTAAGTCGATGGCACTTTACGTGTTTTAACAGGCAACCAGCCATATGTCAGTTGGAACAATGCTCGCCTACGTGAGTTGTGTTTGTCCTACGGCCATGAGGCCAAAAAAATTGAAACAGATAGCGAAGGCACTAAGCAGGTAATACTAGATCTGTTGTTTCCAAGATAAGACAAGTGTAGCGTTTGCCGGACAAAAATGTGCGCCGACAATGATTGCCTCACGTGTACACGTTTTCTGTAAAGATTTTCGTATCCTTTGTGTCACAAAGCGCCAGGAATGTGCGGATCAAAAGCAAATATATCAGATGCATGCCACCTGATCGTTTGTAAAAGTGATTGTTACTGACGACGTCGAGCGCTGAATGCCGTCTGCTTTAATAATTTTAGGCCAACTTCTACGTCACAAAAAAACCCTGCACAATGAAGTAGGAATTGCTAATCAAATGGCCGTCAAATATGTCTACCGGCGGTGTGAAACAATAGTCTTTGTGATGTCGTGGCTAATCAAAAACAGCGAACACTTGCGGTGGGTGGCATGGACCCACTGTACATTTAGAAATTCAGATAGCATTATAATGAAGGAGACCACATTGAAAAAACTCTATATTACACTTTTACAAATCTCAATAGTTTGTGCCATGATTTGTGCGCTAAATTGTTTCTGACAAATTTACGGAAGCCAGAAGTCTGGCTTTAATGTCTTCAAGTTCCATTCTGGTCCAAATCTTGTTGTACATCCTCTTACTACTACTTCTAAGCCCCTATGCGTATAATATAGCTGTTCCTTCTGGTCGGGATTTGAAAGTCTACCGCGAGACTGCCTCTCCGTAATCTAATTATGAAGAAGCTATCGCTCAAAGTACGAAAACAAAGTCGCCACAGTAAATGGGGTAATGATAAAAACTTTTAAGTATTAATTATAATTCTGGATTCAACAAGCACTACCAATTTACCTGCGCAAATACTCGTTCCGAAGCTAGATAGTAAACGAATCAAAGGATCGCAAATACACTGTCGGTCGTACAATCCATGGCAACACAGAACTCACAGGCAGCCGCAAAGTGGCTTTTTGCACAACATAAAGCTGTCACTGGATGGATTGTTCGTCGTATCATAAGGCGAGTGTGGAAGTGCACATCCCACTTGCAACCATTATGTGACGGCGATTTTATAATCTGTTGACAGTCCGATCCTGGCTTGCGCAGGCTTTTTGACTATGATTTTAAATATGCGTAGTACTCTGCGTAGCACTCTACGAGAAAAAGTTTATTCTGGCTAGACCTTCAACTCGCGCTTTCATTACTATTGTTGTCCGATGACCGACTCTATTGATACAGTTTCAAATAATTTATTACTGTATGTTAGCTATTGTCGAGCACATACGTGCACTGCGGTGTTAAAGTGTTCTGCACCGACTAATTTTTTCCTGTTGCGAGTTGTCCACCTGCTTATTTTCTTAGCAGCAGTATCGTCATGAACGGTTTGCAAACGAACGTTGTAGTACGTTTCATGTGCCTCGGGGACTTCCATCTCCCGAGCTCGTCCGTGGGCTACCAATTTATTCTGATTCGCGCTGGATCTATCTCAGCTGTATATGCGTTACGTATAAAATTAGATGATAATGCAGTCATAAGATTATAATTGGCTGTGGCATCATATTTTGAACGTGAAATTACTTGGTGCAAGCATGAGGTCAGCCAGTTATTTCTAAATCTACTTCTTGTTTCAGCGCTCCTGATGCTTGCGCTGCTGTCAATTTAGCAGCTACGTAGCCATTCAAATGTGTTGCATCTGGCTGCTTCCGCAAAGCAGCAACGACTAAAAATTGAGTTGGGGACAAAAACTCGGTTTAGAGTTTTATCAGTTTTAAAACTACTTTTTATTCAAGAATGGTTTAACCGCACAATTTAATTTTGGTGTAGACAAATACATTAGAAAAAGAACAATATATCCTTACACAAGAAACTTTCGCAATAGACTATAACAACTCTATCATTTCGAAAAGCCGAGTCTAATGGTGTTTCGTATATCCATAACATAAGATCGTATGAAAGGAGACACATACAAGAAAGGTAGAAGAACCGCTTCGCTGCTCTTTCATTAAAGTCAGCCCTCCGACTTCAACATCTGTATGAGATGGTCTCTAAAGTCAATTGTGATCCCCTTCCGAAAGGTCCGGTTAAACTTCATGTGTGCTTAGGCTCTGTACATGCAGTTTCCTATCTCAGGCTTTCTATTAGCATGATACCATCCGTTTGGAAGACGATTTGTATTAGTGAAGTTGTCACTTTTCATTCGGATTGACGCAAGGCTAAGCATGCGCCTACTCCCCTTCGCACGAATTGCCATCATTATCCTCTATAATGTCGGCGCTTGTTTTGGCGCCACCTCGTATTCAAGTCGTGATGAGAGGATGGACACGTTAAACGCCTTGGAAGCTGCAACTACGACCAACATCATTCCAAAGAGAGCAAAAGCCATCGATGGGGTGCATGGGAACAACAAGTCCGCTTTTAATGGCAAGAACGAAGAAACGAGAATGATGAATTCTGGGGTAGTGCACATCATTGATCCGAATGTAGAAAAAGGCGAGATGATTGCAAAACTTTCGAGCGATTTGAAGTACAAGCTCGAGCTGGAAACTCAGGCAAGTACGGGAAATCATATTGCTGAAGTAATGGAACATGAGCATTGGGCTTTAATGAAAAAGGTAACGGACGATTGGCTGCTGAATCAACATGTAAATCCAAAGACTGTTTTCTTGTACATGAAACTTGGAAGTATCTTTGATCAAGGCATGGACATAGTCACAATGAGTCACGACCCCAAGCTCCTTTTGTGGTTTCGCTATATTATAGAGTACAGACATATGGACGACCCAATTTCGAAATTCGCGGCATTTGACAACGAAGAGCTTTTGAGACTTTTGGTTAGTCACATGAAGGCACGAGTGAGATCAGAACTGGCACATTCGCTTCACGATAAGTCACTACCTGATCCGCTCCTACAAGCAGTGAAACTGTTCGAAACTTATCGCCACGAGCCGTCAATGGAGAGCTTTGCTGAGGATATGCTGATGTATATGGTCACGGATTCCACCACTAAGCATCATGTACTCAATGTATGGCTTCAAAAGAAGGAATCACCAATCACCATTTTCGGTGTCTTGCATCTCAATGATGAGGCTGGTCGGCTTGATCTTGACGATATATCTGTGTTAACAGCGTGGCTAAATTACGTTAAACTTTACATGAATTTGGGTGCTCGGGACTTTGATGGTGACAGCTTTATTCGATTGCAACTGTCAGCAATGTCAAAGCCGCGTACGAAAGCCATGTTTGAGTCGAATGCGCTTGAACATGAGTTGGGAGATGTGGACTACAAGAATGGGAAATTTGCATCGTATTTGCGGGAAGTATGGCAGAGATTTTCTGAATTAATGTTTAGCAGCTCGCAGCTTCCAGGCAGAAAGATTCCGCTCGATTTTTTTCCCGAGTTCATGATGCCAATTACGGATGTCGCAGCGTACATGAATATGAAGCCATTTAATGGCGCTAAAGTGTATAGCTTGCTGGAGCCAGCATTTTCGTTGGATGAAGTAAAAGGTCTGTTTGACACTCTACAGCAATCAGCTGAACGTTCCGAAGCCTTGTCAGCTAGACAGCGCTTGGTCGTTAAGCAATTTGCCAAAAATATGCTGCAGTACCTCTCTGCTTCCTCACTTCCGGTACGACTCTCACGGTTCGAGTTGCATCCCGAAAAATCTAAAAAGGTGGACGCTCAACTTCTCATAATGTGGTTCGAAAATTCCGTGAATTATTATATCTTCGTGGAAGAGAAAAGTCTTGAGATCGCCACCTCCATTGTGAAAAATACGTTGCGTGAAGAAATAGCAAAGAGTAAGTTACTGCCAACTTCGTGGCTCATGATAATGGAAGAAGTGCGGAAACAAGATGAGAAACTTTGGAATGTGTTGAGACACGCGTTGACTCAAACCCGGAAGCGTAAGTCTAGCGCTTACATACAAGGTGAACAGCCCCGTTTGCAAGCTAGCACTAAACGAACAAATCTAAATTTTTGAGATTATGCTATATTGTCTATATCTTTCTTTCAATTTGTGACCTCAAAATATTGTATAAAGATATAACAACTGAGTTGCGCGTATTTTACTTGGCGCCTCTATCTTCATGAGTACACAGTTCTACGAATACACATATTAATTTTGGGAAGGAACATAGCTGCAGGATAGCTTTGAAAGACCCAGCGCAAATCAAAAGAAGTTGGCAGGGCAGCCCTTATTCGACAAAATAACAGCGCTTGGCGCTTGGGAGAGAGAAATGACTGAGGCGCTATTAAATCGCATTATTAGTCTGCAAACTGATTCTGACCTGACTGCTGCTGCGAGAATAGCAGATGGACGAGCATACAGTCGTGACAGAACAATTTATTGGTGTAGTGCAGGTATGCATTGAGTATGTAAGATTGGTAAAGTCGGTCGTCGAGCAATGACAAAAATGTAAGCGCTACCTCTAACGTAACGCTACCTTTAAAGTCTGATCAGCTTAAACCTTTCTTCGTAAGCATACGCAGTCTTCAATCTGAAACACAGAGTCTGAGCACGACAGTATTATGTTGCCAACAAAATTCCAATTCTGTCGTCATTATGCTTGCTAGTGTATAGTGCATTTCCCACACTCGGCTCATGTTGCTGCATTCGGCGTATCCAGTGGCAGCCTAGCATAGAATTAGCGCACAAAACCACTTTGCAGCTGCGTGTGCGTCGTGTGCTGTCGTACTTGGAATTACGACCATGTCATTCTTGATTCAGCTACAAAAAGTCTATTTTTGTAGGTGAATGGTATCACAATTTCAGACTTCTTTCTACCAGTTTGCACGCACAAGCAAAAGCTTTCATCGGTTGTCCCAAAGTCGCAGAGAGACGGTGTCATTTAGACACACCCCGATCAAATGGAAATCAAATAAGCAGCTAGATTTTATGCATGAAGAGGATGCACGTTGACGGCGGACCAATTTTATAACAGAATTAGACGTGACGTTAGTCGGGCCGACCATAACACCGTATGAATTCTGTATATAGATATAGTAGTAATGCAAATTCAATAGAACATTTTATAGCGTTTCTGTTGAGTTGTTGTGCGCAGGAGAAGGCAAAAAGTAAAGTGAATATATTTAGGTCCTTAGTTCGCTACCCTGTGCTACCTCTAAGCCTATCCTTCTAGATCCTTCTAGAAGGTTTGTTGTGACGTCATCTAATGACGTCATCATCATACCAGTACCCTACCGATATTTGCCGTAATCCCTAGAAGCAATACATGTCGTCACATCAACAGCGGCGTCATATTAATAACAGTTTCAAGGTGATGCAAATGCACCTCTTCAATCTGATGCTACCAAGTACATGGCTACGCTTGTGTTCTTTTTGTTAGCATGTGGCAACCGCTTCGAGATTTAAAAAGTTTAGATCTGCTTAGTGCATTTGTCATTTGCTCCAGATTTTCGGCCTTATGGCTTTAGAACAAGCACAGCTTTCGTAGGCGAGCCTCGTGCCAAATCACTCAAAAACGTACTGTGCTACTTTTTTCCTTATACTCATTGAAAAATAATTATACAATTATATTTATAGCTATTGCAAATGACCAGTGGGTGGTTCGGTACCGCAAGCGTTTGCTTTGTGCCTACTTAAAGACTGTGTGTAATTAGCAAGAATGTTTTCAACCCCCCCTGTTTCAATTTGTTTTAACCAATGTAACACGTTAGACGATCATTTAAGAAGTTAACCCTGGATCATTGCACCCGATGATCGGGCACTTTGTGACGTAGAAAGTGGCATCGAAGCATCAGAGAAAACAAAATTTTGTTGACAGCAACGCTTGATCCGTATAATCTATGTCAGCGGAATTATCACTTTTGTGAAAACAAGCACTAGCATCTTCCATATTCCCTACAACTTGACCTTTTGTGACATAAGATATGCAAAAAATAATGAATACATTTATCACCTCTCATATCGTGGGCTATAAAAATGATGACGGAGAGTTTAAAATCCTACTATGGAAATCACTCGGCACCATGCGAAGCTTGAAAACAAAGGCGTCTGTCGATACCCTTGGGAAATGCTCAGTATTGTTGCAAACACGGTCTTTTTAAATGACCTTTTTTATATCTAAAGCTTGGTTCGGGTGCTGATACACCTTTAATTGGCCAACACAAACTCACAATAAGAATATTTGGATTCGACAAAGTGCAATCTAGCCGCTTATAGCCGCAAAGGATGATTTCACAGCTACAATAATCCTGCGCTCCGCTACAAAGCGCTCACTACTTCAGTTTTACATAAAAAAAATTCGCCAAGCAATTATGATAGAGCCGGCCAAGCGGCTTTAAGGACTTCTCAGAGATGAAATGCCTGCGTTGCTTTACAAAAAGCTCGCGGCGTCCTTTGAGAAATCGTTGCTTTCGGATGGTGTGCTTCACATAGAAGTGCCGCCCATTTCTGGCATACAGCTTGTGCGTTCGTGAATTAACGCGCTTGAGACTGCTCGAATGGGCAGACTTTGTTGTGAAGCTTTAGCTTAATCAAAGCGACATCTGATCTTAGAGGTACACTGTTGGTGTATCGGTTTCACACATGAAAGATCGATGGCTCATTATTCTGCAGGATCGAAAAAGCTTCCGTCGAATTGGTGATTCTCCTCATTCGTAATCACCAACGTATAGGGTCCTTTTTTGTATCGAGTGATACTTTGTGATCAGCATCCAACAAATCGAAGTTTGCTTTTGTTGCGTATCTTAAAGGTTCGAAACCACCTTCTTTTCGTTGCTAATGATGACATCAAGCACGATTTTTGCAAAGCGTAATACCTTTTCGTTAGTGCATTTTGGCTTATCTCATAGATTTGAATTTGTAGGCTCTCGAATTGGTCCATCGGTGCACTGGCAACAAAGTTTGTTTTTATGCACAATATAAGCCTTTTCAAAGTGGATAATCGATTATATATAATCTATAAGGCATCAGCCAGCCAGCAGATCCAAATGTATTTGCAGGATTGCATTGTAAATCGCGGGCTTCCATCAATTCCAATTGTATATGTGAGTCTTTATTGTCAATAATGAGTCCGCGAACAGCGACGCTATTTGCTCACCATTAGTATTGGCTAGAAGTGTTGCTGAATACACAATCTTTTGAGAGGCACACCAACATCACGGCTTTTACGTCGTGGTCAGCATTTGGCAAGCCAAAAATAAAGCTTAAAGTCATTGACGTTCTGAGATTTGTTGCTGACAAGAGACTTCGTAAATGTAACCCAATAATTGACCCTCTGGCGGGTTTCACAAGTCTTCACACACTTAGCCGGCGACCCATTATACCGCCAATATGACTTGTAACCCGAAACAATTATTTAGCTTGGATGACCAATACTTGAGACATCATGTACCTCCAAAATAATTTCATGCTTAGGTACATCGAATAAGAAGGAGTCATATGGATCTAAATTGTAGTAAGCAAGCCAGTTGTGCACTCATAGAAACATAGCTGCGATAGCTATCAAGGATGACATATTTGTGAGTAAGAAGGCTACCAATGGCTATTACTCTCCATTTTTATGATCCTGACGTGCTCTCTCATCTATAGAGCCTTTGACTCGTAAGCTTAAAATCTGGTTTGCGCAAGAGCGTTGTGCAAGAGCATAAGGGTAATCTGGTTTGTATTCAACATGTACTTCGTATTTCGCAAAGAATGACAATTACCTCAATGCACGATAGGCGTATTTGACGCCGTTAATAATCGCAGGTGGGTTGTGCCATTAAATTTCTAGAAATTTTATTTAACACCTAAAAAGTGTTAATTTATGGGAATCGGTAAACTGCCGGTACCCTTTTGGTAAACTGCCAGTACCTCTTGATTTTAGCCAATGAGATCAGTTCAATTTATCAAAATTGGGAGCAATTAATCTTTGTTAATGAACACAGCGTTTTTTCAACCAATAAGAAGAGAATGCAATACTCATCCGGTACCCCTTTTTCGTAAATTGCCGGTTCCCCCCGTTTTAAGTCAATGGAAAAAGGAGCAATTTCGTCGGAGAGAGCAGTATTTTTCTGTCAATGAAAGCAGCACTGAACAAGTTATCGAAATGCGCCTTCCTCTACGTTGTCTTTCCTTTATGAGTATTCTTATTTGCATGACTCTTAGGTATTTAAAAATTCATTGTTTAAAGCGACGTGACTTTACATAATATAACTAATATTCAAATATCATTTACAGTATCAAAACTTGCCAAAGAAAAGTTCAGAAGAATGAGAAGTAGAAGGATCGAGCGCATTAAAAAAAATGTTTGCATACCGATAGATGGCACAGTCGCTGGTGCTGTAGGTGGGGCTCGTTGCCGACATGTTCTGGCATTGTGACCAGTCCCTCTGCACAATCTGCATCTGCGGAGCAAAGGCGCCTCTGAATAAGCAGCCATCTCTACATGCTCAAACTGCGAAGTTAGGTGTCGAGTGGATCCAGATGGTCGGCCACGCGATAGCGCAAGTGGAGGTTCCTCCACCGAAGTCACTGCCGTCCAGGCTCGCATGTGATCTGGCATTCAGCGCTTTCGATGTGCGAGGATTTCATTATCGCAATCGGCAGCGAATTTCCGTAACATCTTACTCATTAAAGGTACCGGAATGCCCTCGTCTACAGCTACACGTATTGAAAATTAAAGCTACCAATGCGTGTCGAAGTCTTCGGAAACGAGAGGCTGATTCGCACTAAGTCGAAACTTATGGGCTCATCGATATTCCATAGTTAATTTGAGTAAACCGCGGTACCCTTGCTGCTCAAAAATATAATTAGATGGTGATTAAGCTTTAAGTAGCGGAACTGGGTCATACATTACTTCTGGGGTATTATTGAGCCTTCTGTACTGCCTATAGGCACCATTAATCGCGGCAAGAAGAATTTTTCCCGCAAGAGGGGCAAAAGTTGGCCCATGCTGCTATCGGCAACCGCACTCTCTATGGCGTGGTGGTTCTTGAACTTGGCCAGCTGATCATCGCATGCGAGCTAAATCGCTGTATTTACGGACAAAAGGTCGCCTCAAGGAAAAAATGGGTTTGGATTAGCACAGGGTACATATGTCTGGTTGCTTCGTCGAAAAAGCTTTACCTGTGGACACCCCAATTGATTCTTTGTGCGCGGAATGAGCGCTTTCTACTCGGAAAGTGGCGGTGTTTCCAAAATGAAGTAAATCCCGCAGCCATGCACTAACAAATTTTTTCTTGTAGCATAGCCAAGTTGAATGACGGTAGTGAATGATTTGCGGTGGCACCATTCCTCTCACCATCTCAAGACGCTCTTCATTTTCGGCTTTAGTGTCTGCGTGCATCAAAGAATTTCAAAAGCTGTGGAGTTCGTGAAACGATTTTTTGCGTATCGAAGCAAAGTCTTGTCTTTGCAAAGACATTCTTGCCTTTGTGCCACCTGCACAAGAGGGTCTTGCTTTCTGGGAACGCATCCGACAGCGCAGTCGTGAGAGCTAGCTCTCGATCGGTGGCAAAGACGGACTCCAATGGAATATGGAACATCAAAAATACATCTCCTAGATCGTTAAGGCCCAGCGAAAATCGCATCTTGTTTCTTCTCGCATGAAACAGTAGCCTAGCATGAAGGTGCGATTTGTGGCAGTCACACCGACCACATGTAGCAAGGGCAGTCCGTATCGGTTGGTTGTGTAAGCAGAATCCAGCAACTACAATATTATTCGGCTAAACGTCGAACATTTTTCTTCTGCGCTTCGTGAAACAATGAAAAGATGAGTCACTTTGTTGTTATCATCTTGCTGCGCAAAGTATTTAAAGTCTGCCGAAAGATTTTCGAAAAAGGCCTGCATCGGAGTTTTCCAGCTAGCATGGTCACCCTGTGCGCACGACGGACATTATAGAGGTCCTGTGGAGTGGCGTTGACACTCGCGTTGCGCTGGCGTAACGACGTCAGTATGCGACTTAAGGTGGCTCCCGCTTGTGTGAGGTCCTCAACAGCCTGTTGCTCCGAATTTTCAAGAGCGCGGCCGCTTGGGCGAGCCGATGGATGGATGAAAGGCTCGTGGTTGTGTTTTCCCGACGTGACTTTAACCTTCCAAAAGGTTGGTGCAGACTTTATGATCCGAATTGTAATCCTGTAACTACGGTTATAACCATTTCGCAGGTAGTTACGGCCGCTGAATGCCTGAAAATAGACTCACTTGCACTTGCAGTCAGCATTCTGACTATTTCGTAAGCGTTACCGGGAGTTGAAGGTAGGGGATTGAGCTTTACCGGCCTTTGTGCATCGAATGGCAAGGGTTTTTGGGATTCCTTCTTTTCTTTTGCCTAATCGTTCCGTTCTTAAGACACAAGGCTCAAACAACCGTGGGCATGAGAACCGCCGACTTTGTCTTTTCCACAGTGCTATACTAGAGCGCTCTAGGGGGTTGCATAGTGTTCATTGCGAGAAGAAGAGTGATATTGAGAATAGTGATGTTAGTAAGAGTAATATTGAGAAGAGGTGAGTAAAGGTTATTTCTTAGAAACAAGTAGTACCGGCAGTTGACAAAATGGGATACCGGATGGATATTGCTTTCTCGTTTTTTTTGTTTGAAAAAACACTGTGTTCATTAACAAAGATAAACAGCTCCCATTGATAAAATGAATTAATCTTATTGGCTAAAATCAAGGGGTACCGGCAGAATACCAAAAAGATACCGGCAGTTTAACGATTACCTCTACTTATACTAAAAACATATATATTCGTTAACAGTTACATCTGACGAATGCACAAAAGAATTAATCAGAGTGTATTTATGCCAAGGCAATTTTAATCACGAATAGATTTACTAGACAACTTGGCCTGGCACACGATCATTTGCTTTTGACAGAATTCGTCGAGTCGGAGTATTGCACATTAGATGATATTATCTAAGAAATGCTTGATAGCTCCACTTTTTTCCGACAAGAGCATGATTGACTTTTCCTCGATTCGATATCAAACGTCTTGTCGCTGTCTTTAAATTCTCCTATGGATACGCTTCCTCAGAATTTAAAAAAAGGCTCTGTGAGGCCTGTATAACCTATACTCACTTAAAGTGCTGGATAATTCCGCAGCTTCACATTTTCGGTGTAGAACAGAATGATACTTTCTCGAGGTCTGCACGAATCTCGAGGCTGCTGTAAGCAGTCATGTTTACTTAGCAGTAAATTTAAGTTTGTCATTTAGAGGATAACATTGTTTGTTTTGGCATATCCTAATAAGGTTACTGAAGGCGCTTTTAATTTTTTTTCATAGCCGATAGATTCTTGTCAGAACGAACATAAGCAATTCCGTCAGAAGAATGCGCATAAGATCGTTGGGGTCCAAACTCAGGCGAGTGCACATCACTGGGACGCGTCATAGCCCTGGTAGCACAGCTAAGTAATCCCATAACAGACCATAAGGCGTGTTAGTGGCCGTGGGAGTGACAATTTCATTCCTTACTCAGAGTTATAAATATATTTACCAAATATTGTGCACTATAAGAAGGTGCAGCTGAATGCGTTGCTTAGCAGCACATTCTCTCTCAAAATCGGTACCTATTCTGTTCGGACTACGAGCACAGAACGCTGGAAGCGAGAGCGAAGTCCTGTAAATTCGATAAAGAAGTCATAAACGAGTTCACATTCATTATGTGTCGATGCCTATTCTGGAACGAAACAGAACTTCGTGCCTGACACGAGCTCAATCTCGAGCTGAAACCGCCTTTTCTGATTATAATTTTTACGACTAATCATCCGACGCCAACTCTGATTAATTGATTTTAATTTCAGTGAACTGTACAACGAATACACGGGCATCTTGAGATGCATCACGTATTCTATTTTAATAGATGTTTGCGCACGTTTTGCATGGGCCAGTCGCCACTTCTGTTTTGCTTTGAAGCGTTGAAAGATCAATAAGAAGGCAGCCATTTTGTCCTTCGAAAGATGTCACTATTCAGCAAAGAAGGCACCATGTGTCTTACGTTGCTTGCGTAGAAGTGACCATTGTGGTGTAAGCTGTAATTTGTGCCGAACACTATCACGAGATAGATTTCGTGTCGAATTCCTTGCATTTTTTTAACGAGATTATAGACGCCACATCTGGAATATATCATAAGGAATCGCAAAGCTTAACTTTGGTGCACGGCGGGCATTCTATGTGCAGTACTTAGTAAAGGGTATATTGGGTATTTAAATTGTTCAGGATCTCTGAGCCAAATCGCAGCGTACGCTGCCTACCCCGATAGCATTAGACATCTTTGTCTCGACCAAGGATTTTTTTCAAAGGAGGCTTCTTTTTTTTATCAAAGCCACCTCTAATGTATGTTTGTCTTTTTGCCAGCCAAGAACTAAGGCGATTCGAGTTTTTTTTGGTTAAGCAGCTCTGGCTACCTCTAACTGAAGAGTGCTACCCGTGACGCACCAGCCATTCGAGCCAACAATGATTTTCTTTGTCGATCAAGGTTCCTTAGTGACACGCAATAATTAAATTCCTTTATTAGTTTTGTCACTCGCCCTTCGCAGTAGTTTGCTACTCCCTTGTAATATCATGCCACCCAGTGTTTCTTGCAAATCTACATGACTCGATGGCAGATCTTTACTACACACATTCAGTGGCTCAATTTCGTTTATTTGTGAAACAATATTACTCACTGTATCATGCGGACCCATGTTGACTACTTGTAAGACTATGCCACTTCTTTAATGTTGACCACAATTAGAGAGCTAACTAATACGTATATAACAACCGGTGCAACTAGCGCTTAAGGCCACTTGCCAAGGAGGGGTTGAAAACAGCGTAATGTCCGCCTTCTGAGACTCTACAGAATAGTTGATATCTCTCTGTTAATATTCGGGTAGTGACAGCTCAAAAAGTTGTACGATCAACGGGGAGGAATTTATAACTCACTAGAGCCTTGTTGCAAAATTATGGATGGTTGGGACCTACCATTGATCGAACTCTGACTCGCCTTGCTTTAGTCAGAATCACATCATTCTTGTCCATTTCAAGGACAAGAAATGACGTCGTCCTAAAGTTTCGCGTCTAGGTCTACTTCATGTAGAGCCTAAAAACAGTCTATCGAACAGTCGAACGAAAGCGCATTTTGTTTTGGTTCTCTCTTAGAGCACTAACCAACCTGTTTTACTAGACGGCACAGCTTGTTTGCGCGCAAATGTTTGCAACGCGCCAACTTTTATCAAGACCAAAAATGAGTTTTCATACCTTTGTGCTTCTGCGTCTACATACAGCCGTTCACAGCTCCTAATTCGTTCTTTGACAAGTGTCAAGCTCGTAGACGCAATGACCTATTTGATTTAACCAACCACACACATCAACATCTTCCCAACAAGAGGGCTTCGCCCGATTTGTCAACAAACATTATCTTGACTGACGTTTTCTAGTAGCCTCGTGAAGCTTTAAGGTGAGACGAAGGTCAACTTCCGAGGCCCAAGTCGACAGGGTTTAAAGACCTTTTTGATCGCAGAAAAAAAAAAGAGGGTGTTAATTTGCTCCGCATTTTAAAAGTCAAACGAGCCTTTATCCGAGGCCGAGGGATTTACGAACTTAATGTTAAAGATCCGATAGGAAGGGGCTCTACATCTCCAAGATCTTAAAGAACAATCCGAACAGCTTGGTCCATCGTCGCAGCCTGCACTCTAAAGAGTTAAGCGCCAGGCAGACATACTCTAAAGTGGACTATGAACACAGTCACCTTGACTAGCTTGGAGAGTGGCACACAAATGATGTTGCCATCAAGTCAAGTGACTTGTAAACATTATCGTGAAGGTCACACCTTTCTCGTCTGCCGGCAAGGATAAGTAAGTGGTGAATAAGCTCAAACTTCACCGGAACGAACGCTGATCGAAATTGTGATGGAATAACGAGTAGGTTTCCAGCTTTTGACTTAGCTTGTCAGGCTTCTAGGGTAACGTCCTTCATCAGTTTGATTTTCTTAATCATTGAAGGTTAAAACTTCAATCCAATTTATCCCACTCTAGGCGCCTTGCCCAAGCCATTTCTGTCACAGCCCTCAAGTATGACTGTACCTGTACAGCTCTGGCAACATAATGCGTTTCAGCTAATTGATAGCCGTCCATGCTGCCAATGCTGCCATCTCATTAGGGCTGTAGAAGCCAGCACGTCGTCAAGTAGTGCAAGATTTTCGTTTTATAGATGCGGAAAGGTGGTTTTATTCATCTTGATCTTTTGCGATTTTGCTATATCACAGAGGACAGGCATATGGACAACACAGGTTCATATTACGCAGCATTTAACGCCAAGGAGCTTTTGAGACTTCTGGTCGGGCTTATTGAGCCACACGTGGATTCAAAATTACACTTTCGCTCTAAAAATATCAATTAATTCGTATCTATAAGCGGTGACACTGTATGAATCTTATCGACTCGAGCCGTATATGGTAAGCTTTGCTGCGGGGATGCTGACGTATATGGTCACGAATTCGATCACTGAGAACTACGTGTTAAACGTATGGATTTAAAATCTCTTAATGTCTCGCATCTCGGAAATGAGCATGGTTCGACTGGTATTGACGATATTACTTTGTTAAATGCGTGACCTAAGTACGTTAAAGTGTTCTTGGAGGTTAGTGCTTCTAAACATTAGCAATTGTCAACGACATCAATAACACGTGCAAATTCATTTTTAAGTAAATATGTGCTTGACCACGTGGCAAGAGATGTGAGAATACAGCCTTTAAAATTTGCGGCGTATGTGCGAAACGTATGTCAGAGATTCATTTATTACGTGTTGAACATTCATATTGTCGTTTTATGGCAATAAAGCGTTTGGTTTGCTAAATAGAGCTTGGACGTGCAAACGAACGCTTTCCGGGCTTGCCACAAAGCCATACGTTCAGCACAAACGATCTTGCAGGCAGGATGCTGCGACATCTTCCTGGTATCTAATCCATGCAACAACTTGCACCATTTAACTTGCACTCTGAAGATCTTTGGAAATCTCTTTTCTGGAAGACGTTGAAAATCAAGATCTTGTTCAAAACTTCCGTGGTGTATCGCAGGCGTGTGGGAAAGAACAACGTCAAGAGTGCCATCCTCATTGTGCTAAACTTGGCCAGAAAGAAAGGAGAGAATGGAGGGATATCACTTAATATTTATTTGACGAATATTACGGGAATGCGAAAAAAGACGCCCGCATTGACTCTGCTTGAGGTTTGCTGGAGCAAGCGTTACAAGCTAGCCGGAAGCGCAAAATCAGGGTCCTTTAGATGGTAGAATCATCTAGTTCTACACTCGCATTTGCATGTATCGGTGCAGATTCCAATGCTAACGCTTAACGAGTAGATGCATATTTCGAGTCAAATTTAGATTTAAATCTTTTGTCTCTATCCTTCTTTTGATGTATAGCCTTAAAATATATGCTCAACATGTTGTTAGCCGATCTGTTTCTATACTGTTGAAAAAACACGCCATTCATCTCGTCAGCAGGACATTTCCTTTCTTTTTTTTCTCTACCTTTGCAGCCTGGAGACAATCTTAGCAGAAATTTCATGACTTTTCGCATGTACATCATCAGCTACCCTTCTCGCCTTTCTTTCACTTGATCTATGAGACTTGAAAACAAAATCTTCAGCAAATAATTTTTTCGACAATGCTGTCGAGTGGGACTCAAAGGTGCGTCCGTCACGAAACTCTATTTGGCAATTATTATGCTCAGCAAGTGTAAATATTTCAGACCTTTTCGATATCTCTGTAAGTTGCCCAAATACCACAGTAGTAGCCGTAAATGAGTGGAAACTGGTCGGTCAAGACGCTTATGAGTGCAAGAAGCGTAAACCTTCTTAAGACACATTCGCGGAGGAACTTTTTGAAGGTTGGTCGTTGGATGAGGCTTAGGCGGTGAGCAGACAAAGGAGGAGTTCTTATTGCTTGAAGAAAATTGAGAAGTGGTGTTGAACAAAAGCCAATTACAAATTTTCCTCTTGCTTCCAGCCATCTACTGCTACCATCCTAAAGACCATTTTTCACTATATGGCTTCTTGCATGTTTGTAAGATATTTGGAACCTACTTCCGTTCTTAAACAACGTGAGCGCCTATTCCTATGGATAACAGTAATGCATATGTATATTGGAAATAACGTGATTATATGTCGAAATGGCCCCTACCCGCAAACTTGCTGGTGATGACGCTTACGTCACACTTCGCTTGTCCGAGACGCAGCAACAAGTAGAACATAGATAACATACTTCTTAGACGATCAGGTATCAGCTTGTGGCAGCCACTGTCAAAAAACGATCCGATCCGAACGAGAAGAATTGGGAACCTTTAATTAAAGGCCTATCGTTATAAAAAGGACGCTGGGCGCTACTAGTGAAAAGCAATCAATTGTCTATTGCATCGTTTGTCTGCAAACTGATCATGGCGACACTACTGTTACGAAAATTTGCAGGTCGGCGATCAAGTGTCGTCCACAAAACTACCGCAGCCGGAAAAATATAGTCATTGCAGATAAACAATTCTGAGGTAAATAACCTAAGTGCTCGATAATAGCTAACAAATTGAGATTCTGATAAGCGGCATCATCATCAGTTCCTGTTACTATTACAATTCTCAACAATGTACTTTGCCACTTTTTCCCCTTATATCTATGCTTTCGCAATAGCATAGAGAGGTGGTTTAAGACAAAACGCAGACAGTAGAATATCAAGCAAGTAGCGTTAAGGAGCTTTAGACCAATATCGTGATACTACAAGCTGACGAGCACGTTTACGGTACGCAAAGGTACTTTGGAACGGACCTCCGTTTAAGGAAGTATACAATGTTCTAAGCCAAAAGAAAAATTACACGTGTTGATGTGCATTATAGAGTAAAACGAAAGCTTTTGTATATGCTCCCCTGTCTTGCAAACGATGCTCCTTCAGTTGTATGCCATCCAAATTTACAAATATACGATTGGTGATTTAAGCCACCACGCACCGCAAACGTTTGCACTTGCACGTTGGCTGATGAAGTATGCCCAGCATATTTTGCATTGTCGAGATCGCGAAGTCTTGGTCGGAGCCACATTTTACGCAATTGAACGTTAAGTTCTAGACGGCTATCTGACAAGATCTCCCTGATTTGTTGTACATGATGATCAAGGCATTCTCTGAAAAAATAATTTGCATAGAAGCAATTGAGCAGATATTATTTGAATGACAGCACCTCACGCGTCGTACAGTATAGGTCTGTAGCAATTAAGTTAACGAAGATTGAGTGGCATTGTTTTTGTGAAACTCAACACATGCGTCCTTCATATTTGCTATTGATCAGCACATCTTGATCTTGTGTGATATGGAACATACGACGTGAACATTCAAACTAGTAGAGATTTCACGCTAAGAAATGAAAAAGATCGTCCTGATTGCTAGAAGTAGCAACCATGTAACTCAGTCATTGTAACCTGCAGAAGCCGGCACAAAAAATCATCCGGCAAGCGCTGCTCTCTCGTCGCCTTTAAAGCTGTCGCAACATCACCGGAATGCAATTACTTCAGATCTTTTTTAGAATTTGCTTAAAGCGTTCGCTGTCTAGCCCTTTACTATCCTGATTTTTGACCTCATGGCTGTATAATAAACGCAGCTTGCGTTTGCGAGCTTGATGTCGAAGAAGAGGGCCGCTACCACCACTACAAGAACGCGTCTAGACTGATGTTTCTAGCGCGGTGAGCTTCGCCCACTAAGAGAAGGATCGACGAAGAAGATAAGAGGTGTCGCGATTACTTTGGCGAATACTTGCTTGCAGCTTCACATGTTAAGCCGGCAAACTATCTATAATCTGCTGCTTTGGATTTCAAAAAGCTATTTGATTACTGTAAGAAAATAGCCTAATATTTAGAAAAAAACTTCAAAGGGTTTGAAAAAACGGCGGACTCGTGACCATTAAATTTCTCAAATGTCCTTCCCCATACCAGGAAAATCCTCAGCAAACTCAAGGGTAAGTAACTGCCCTAAGGTGTCCTGGCGATCGAAGTCATAAATGTTGAGGGAAAGTTTAAAGGTGACAACCTAAGGTATATACTCTTTGAATTTTAACTGCTCGATATCACAAACACATTGGCGGTGGGCTGTGTGAGTTGCCGACCACCAATTGTAGACATAAGTTTCTTTCCTGCGAGAGTTCTGCTTTCTCGTTATGAAACGGGTCCAACGATATATATATTGGAGGTCCGTAATTGAGAGATAAACTTTCTTGACAGAAGTACTTAAATTATTATAGAAAAAATAAGAAAAAGAAAAATTTAAAAAGATAAGAGAAAGTGTAGGATAAAAAATATGAATCTGAGGAAGAAAATTAAAAAGAAAATGATGAAAATTAGAATTCAGGATTCAAATGAAGAGAAAAGTAGTCTTTTTCAAAAAAAAATTACATTGGAAAATAAATCAGAAGAAATAAATGATGCCGCAATTCTATTAGGATTGGCCGCTGTGCATCTCAAGGCATGCTATCCAAGTTGTTTGAAGATGTCAAAATCCAAGCTTGACAAGCTGCGCAAAGAGCATGTGCGTCGTATTACAGCCTAACAAAGAATGTGGCAAACCTATGATGTGTTCTGCCAGCCATTATAGCTTCCTTAATATCCGTTACAAAAAAGAAAGCGTGGGAGCAGCCCATCGAAGAGGCACCTTGGCATTCAAGAAATTGCAGGAGAGTAAAAGTCCCGAGTCTTAAAAACCTCCATTTTCTGAAATGTAAGATACGGTTGGTGTATTGATGTCATCTCTGGAAGATAGATTGTTGAAGCTTTTGCAGGCCCGTAGAAAGTTCCGATAGAACAGTCTTTGATCTTCTTTTGAGGTACTGGAGTTTGGAGAATTTTCTTGCATCAAGCAATACTACTTGTTACCGACCAATCTATTTGATTTTATCTTCTTTTGCAAATTTAAAGCGTACGCAATTAAATTGTTTGCTTTACATGTGACATATAGCACAACTTTTGCAAGGCCGAACACATTTCAGTACATCGATTTGAATATGTAGGCTCTCGGTTGTGGTAAATCAAAATACAGCTCATACTATATCTCCTAGCACAAGTCTGACCTGTTTTACTTAACCAATTCTTCGAAAAACACACGTGTAAGGACAAGCAAGCCATTGGATACGGCAGTGTTTACCATACTGCAGCAGTAGGTTGCGGGACTTCATCAGTTTCGATCCTGTTTCAAAGGTTTTGGTCTGTCCGAAATTAGCAACAATATCTGCTTGTGTGATTCTTGATACCCAACTTGTTTGGACAACACAAATACCACGACTAGCACGTTGCCAACGGCAACGTGCTGAGGACAAAATGAGGCATATAGACCTTCAGGAATTAGCCGAAAACTATAAAAAGCCATGATTGCTAGTCGATGGCTTCCCCCTTTTGACAGGTTGTGCAAGTCTTTAAATATCTGGCTGAGAACATCTCAGAAGAATATTTTAATTTGATACATCAAGGTGAGGAGAATTATCTGGAGTAACCTTACCAATTGTACACTCAAAACAATATAGTTGTGATAGCTATCGAGTATTCAATTACTCGACTGTGGCATCTTGGTGAGTAGGAGACGCACCAATGACTTCGGTTTAGTATTAATAGTGTGAGACTGAAGGATTATTTTGTCTTTAAATTTAAACTCTGGTTTTCACCAGGAGTCTTCGGCAAAGCATAAAGCTTGCCCGGTTGGTACTTAGTGCGTAAATCATGTATTGCACAGAATGACAATACCTTAAGATATGAGAGGCGTACTTGTCGTCGTTTGCATGGATATGTGGTCAGTATATACTACAAATCGTTTGAGATGTGAAAGTTGCACACGATAATTAGATCAGTGCATATATGATTGGCAAGTCAATTTCTTACGATTGTTAGCTTTAAGTAACCTAGCTTATCACGAGACGATTGATCTTGACCATACTTTTCAAGTATTGTTTAGCACATTTGATGGCAATATCTTGCATTGCATCCGACGCTTGATTGCATTACCTTATATGAAACGACAAAGCTGACATCACCTGCAGACTAATCTTGACTTAATATTCTAAACTTACTGGTTCTGTTTGCCGTCCTTGCAGAAAGATGAGACAGGCTTTATGAGCCCTGAATAATGTTTTGTCATTTTTTGGTCATTGTCTAGCATCTTCATTCTTGGGGTTGTGACGCAGAAAAACACGGACTCTTTTGGAGTCAAAACGGACCTCTCGGCAGCTGTAAGTAGCAGTATTGTCTTCGACGCAGATTCTATATGTCAATGCAAGCATAACGTTAATTGGTTTGCACATTTTAAAAGTTTAGTTACCGTTCTTCTCTACTGATCCGTGGCGCCGACGGAAAATTTTCAGAGCAATTTAAAAAAAATGTCAAAAGAATGCGCGAGCAAAAGCTCGTAGCGGTCCAATTACAGGTGAGTGCTTGTCGCTGGGACGCGTGATAGCCCAAGTAGCATGACAAATGGTTCCCATGGCAGACCATAAGTCGTAAAGTTGCCGTGGGAGTAACATTAACCCAGGTAAATGTATCTCTTAAATCTAGTGCACTATAAAATAACGGGCACGTTGTTAAGCAGTACATCATTCCTTAAAATTGATACATACGCAGACACTGCTCTACCGTAAGCTGAATGTAGGCATGATAAAATCATCTCAACCTTAGTTGCAAGGACTCTGACTCCTATTGTTTAACCTTTTTTTACAAGAAAAAAAAAGTAATAAAAGTTTCAGCTATCGCGTGTCAAAGCCTAATTCTTAGTGACACAGTAGTTCAATTTTGAGCTGAAGCCTCTTTTCCAAGATTAAAGTCTAATTTAAATTGTTGGACATCACATCATGTACGTAAAGTCTGACAATAACCGAGAGAGTTACAATGCATGGAGGTACGAATGCAATAATCTTCTCTGATTTTTTTATTGAAATGTAGAAATACCGATTATTTTGTGCTGTTAATTCTCTGCAAGTTCAAACGCAACGTATGCCGCCTATAAGACATCACAAGGCATCCTGCATAACAGTAATGAGTTTTCGTCTTTAACAGTGATGACTTTCCCTGGAAACATAATCTTTGATATATTCTGGCTTCCAAGGTTTTGTTCTTTGAGGTATTTTTTTTAAACACGAATTTCTCTAGCACTACCTTCTATCGAAGCGCATCTGCCTTGATACGACGAAAAATTAGTGTGTCAATCACATCCCTCTATAAGTTTTCATTGTGGGGTTTCGAAATTGTTTATGACGCCGATTGGATGACTTTAAATCGCGTTTCGTCCTACGACACCATTTACCCTCATATGCTACTTACTGTTTGTAGACCAATGCTACCCACACTAAAAATACTTTGCTTAGCTTTTTCGGCAGCCAATGCTTACAGAAGTATTAACCTTTTGCTGATGAAGCACTTAGAATATCATCGCACCTGCTTCTGAGAAGATGTTAATGCTTCAATTTTTCTTTGAGAATCCATTCATCCATCTTTCTAATCGAGAGCTGTTTTTGTTGATGAAAAGGACAAAAAAAACCCGTGTTATCAATTTTTTCGTTGTTTACATCCAGGCCTCTTTCGGCCGAAGAAACGCGCAAAGCTATCCTATTCATAACTCTAGCTAAAAAACGCTTGAAATTCTCTACTCCCTTTTGAAGTATATACTATATCCTTCATATTTTTGCTCGGCCGGGTTCGATCAATAGCGCTAAAATATTTTTGCCAAAGTCTATTAAGATGATCTGAAGGTTGTTTCGGTATATTTTTCATAAGATGACAGGATAACGTTGAAACAACTAGTGTGCATTCTTTTGTGATTTTCAAATTTTTAGAACGGGGAGAAAATTTTAACACGCGAAAGGGTACTCCGGATTGTATTGGGTTCGTACTGTTGCAGGTACAACAGTACAAAAGTTGATGTTAATAGTGATGTGTGCCTTTCTTGCACAAAGAGACGCCATTAACAAGCATATGCTGCCTTGAAATTGGATTATCCGGCTATAAGGAGGATGCCTTGGCAAAGCACTTTAATTTTTGGAAGGTCCTACGCACATATATTAGCCCTTCAGCCTGAAAGCCAGTTGATACCATGAAACTAATAATTGGCCCCTTACATCCTTCCCCACAAAAAGTCAAATTAAAATTTATAAGATAGAATAGCTATTTTTCAACACCCTTGACCATTACATGAAAAGCTGGTCAAACCGTCAAACCACAATTGTGACCAGCATATTTTTCGATGACAAATACAGCGCCAACGAATGATGATTTGACATTAAAGGTATAAGCGCAACAAATTTGGTGTCTATGGCCGCGTCCATCACTATGCCCACGTCAACAACAAAGGCTGTGCATGCAATGGCTGCACCTACAACTGACTATACGCCTACCACAAAGGCACCTGTGAAATTTAGCCCGCCAGAGCAACACTATGGTATGGAAAGCTAATATAGGGCCTCCTACTCCAATGCGATGCGGAGGGCACGCCAATCATTTTGGAGACACCTTCTCAAAAGTCGGATAAATAATGTGGTGAATACTCGTCCAAATGGTTGCCCGCTCAAACCGCGCAAAAGCTTCAGACTAGTCAAAGTTATCGCCCGAACTCACTGTTTGTCTCATCGTCAGACTCATTGCTCATTGGTCGGTCTCACCTCAACGTCCCTGATTTTTTGTAAGGAAACCTGACCTGTCGAGGAGGTCTCTGAATTTGGTGACCAGGAGAGCGCTGGAAAAATCAAACACGACAATATTTGATACATTTCAATGCGGGTCTAGCATATACATATATATATATATATATAGATTATGTGGTCTATAATTGTCACAATCGGATCGACGGCAACACGCCCTAGCACGGGAAATTTAAATGCTTCCAAATAAGCTTCAAGATTGGCCAGGTTTATAAGCAATTAGTCTAATGCGTACACGAAAAGGACTGCTAAGCACTATGAGTCTCTAAAAAGGAGGTCATACTTCAAGTTTCTTCATAAAGAGAAACTAAACACGGTAGAATTACCTTATGTAGAATCATACAGCCAACCCTTTTATATTAATCTAATTACTGCCAAGGGGCTTTCTTTATAGCTTTCAAATATGTGCTTGCGCTGAAATGGTGCATCAGGAGTCAAACTTTAGCATCTGTTCTATATATATGACAGAGCTATATGTCAATAAGTCTCAGTTTTGCTTAAATGAGCCAACCATAATCTGACTTGCGCAAAAGCTCATGATCAAAAACATTGAGGATGCCAGGCTTGTAAAATGATTGTACACCCTAGGGATTTGTATCCATATTGTCAGTCTTTGGGGCAAGAGGAGCGTATATACTACCGTCGACAGCATTTAATGGTCTGAAAAAAGCGCAACTGCGTAAAGTCCAGAAGATGCACTCTAATGTTGATGAGTGTATAATTTATTGCGAATAGCTTTTTTTGATGAGTAACAACTGTCCGCTCGGAAGCTTTAAGCATAGAAACAAGATGAATAACACACCTTTGTCTCTATCGAGTTGCAATAACGCGCAGTCGATGGCGACGCATCGGAAATGACGCTCATTTGCTTGATTTTGGTAGAAAAAGCCAGTTTCAAGCTCGCTGGATGTTCTCCTTGATGCTGCATATAACATTTCAGTGCTGGCTCTCGAACGCTACTCCGCGTTCTTTCTTAGAAATCCGAATAAAGGGTTCGAAAGACTCAAATAGCCAGCTCTGACCTGCGCAGACGTTTGAATCTCCCCATCCACAAGCTCAGATTTGTTTTAAACTTGGCATGAAACGGTTTTACTTTGAGATGGTCTACTCAAATCTCTAGGTCGCTTAAAAAATTACTCGAGAACATTAAACCCCTCTTACACGTATGTTCTTGATGACATAAACTAGGGATCCTTTAGACCTCAACCACGTGTCTCAGATGTTCAACATGATTATCCAGTGCTAAACATTTTTTCTGTGGCGGCTATGAATGAATATTGTGTCAGGATATGCCTTGACAAAAGCCCGTAATAATCCCAAAATATGAAGTCAACCATCAACAATGTATTTAGTATACTTTGCGGCATCACCAACTACTCTAATAGCATGATTTCCACATCATGTCAGTCTACGAAGTTCTAGCGAAAAAGGCGTCACTAATCTTACACTGCTCTCGTGAAAGTAGCCATCGCCGCAGAAAAAGTGTTCTGTGGCTACTTCGTAGTGGACATACCAGATCTTTATGGTCATTTAGGATATTCGTATAAAGACGTTAGGTATGCTGCAAAAATACAAATTATTAAATGTCTTATTATCTTCAGCAAAGCCACACTTGGAATACAAACTTTTAAGAGTTTCACATTCTTGAATTGGGTGGCCCTGATTGACCTTTATTGAAGCGTGCCTACCGTGCCACAAGACTCCGTTGCACCGTCGAATATTTCTGTGGATGAGGCTTTTTGTCAACCGCAGCTCTTTTGTGGCACCCAAGAGCTGAATACGTTTCAAATTCCGACTGTTTCCGATTAAGCTTTATTTCTCACCTTTCATGCTATTCGCTACACACTTGTTGTCCTATGCCGCTCACGACCCGTTTGCGGAGCTTTGTTCCCAGAGCTATGTGATTCAACTTTACCCACTGTGTCACGCGGACAATGTTTCCAACTGCGGAAGTATGTGACGAAACTTATCATAATCTCAATCAAGGAGCTATCTTCATCGTATTCAGTAGCCGGGTAGCAAGCGGAGCTTAGCTGCTAAACAAGGAGAATTAGCAAGGCACTGTTACATCTGCCTACGGGTTAATAAGAGAATCTTCGATTTTTCAATGTTAGGTTGGACGTGTGACACCTTGAAAAAAGGAGTCCACACAACAGGGGTCGAAGCATGGTCACACCAAAGCCATGCTGCACGAGATTGAATGGCTGGCACCTACTACCAGCTTTATTCTGGCCCACCAACTTCGAGTCAAAATCAATTCAAGCCTCATCCATGCAAAGGACAAGAAAAGACTATGTCATTGAATTTCACGATGAATTTTATTGCAATGGTAGAACCTAAAACCGCAAGTCGAATAGAGACTTATTTTGTTGCTGATGTCTTTCTTCGACCACCAGGCAATCATTTTTGGTCGACTGCGATCGCTTGTTGGCATGCAAAACTTCGCAACGCAACAGTTTTTTTAAGACTAGAAATGTTTTTCAGATCCTTGTACTTCTGGGTGTACAAATAGCAATATACAGATGCTTGTTTTTTCTTCCTTTGACAACTGTCGAGCTTTCAGACGCAAAGACCTTATTATATGTATTACCGAAACACACCATGAAGACGTTCATCTATCTATTTCAAGAATTTAGTTTCCACTGACGATTTACGCTATCCTGACTGGCCTTTCGCCAGCAGCCTCGTTAAGCGTTTGGCGAGAGATTTTTTTTTGCGACCTTTATTCTGGGTGGACAATATCATGTGTCTATTTCATCGCATGATAAAGCAGCAAATGTTGCATTGATCCGCAACACAAAATTAATAGGTAGTATTGGACTTAAGACAAGGAGGTCTCAAACTTCACTAACTTACACTCTATAAAACAAATGACAACTCTTACAAGATCTTTGAGAGCGGTTAAGTCGCCGCATTCAACGTCCGGGTCTACACATCAAAATGTAAGAATGGTTTACGCCCAGGTGGACAGTGTACACAGTTACCTTGACTTGCTCGAGAAGGGGCACCCCAATGTTGGAGGCCATCAACTCATTATTCTCATACTCAAGCTCATGAGTATCAATCTCTATTCGTCTGCGGACAAAAATGAATGAGCGCTGGCTGAGACAAACATTTACCTGAAGTAATGCTGCTTTATTTGTATTCCTCGGGTTCAAGGACCCGAGAAAAAAGAGTACGGGTAGAACTCAGCTTTTTACTTGGCTTTTTAAATGTAAGCATCTACGTTCTCCAAACAGAAGAGAAACTTCTAGTTTTTGTCACCCTAGGAGGTGAAAATCTTTGTCGATTTTCTCCCCAAATTACCAAATTAGTTTTGCTTAAAGCCCTCAAACATGGATATCTCTTGTACAGCCCAACCCTCCGTGCTGCCAATGTGAGTCCCATTCTCGAACGTGTGGGTAATAAAAATATTCGCGTGGGCATACAAGAGCTTGCATGCGAGATAAGGTCGTAAAGTACCTTCGAAAGATGGAGCTTGCAGAACATATTAATCAATTGTCGGTACACGACCGATGTATATTCTTCGTCGAAGAGGGATCGACGTGTAGGACGGGTCCCAGTTTAAAGGCTGACTAAATAATAAACTGATATTTTTTTTTCTACATATAAAATACCATATGCATTGTATTTGACAAAAATCTAGACAGCAAATGATCAAGCCTCAGTTTGCAAAACGGTATAATTACCGATGTGGTGGGGTACACTTGCCTGTAAAGGCGGTACCTGACGACATTATATTGTGTATAATATCGAGCTCATTACTGGGGGTTTTCTGTGCCATTTATATGGCAGATAAGTGGATGGTAACATAGCTTGCGTCTTAAGCGGCAAGCCTTAATCTGTGTTTTAGTGATCATCTGGGCGCAACTTTACTTTTGGAGGTTATTGGTGGAAGCAGGCCATATCATCTGCATCTTTAAAGCGCAAGCAAATTGACATGTAGTGCGGCGATGGCATTCTACGTAGATGCAACAAACAATGCGCCTAAAAAATGTACAACTTTTCGACAGCTTTAAGGGAGTCAAAAGCCAGCTAAAACATAGTTGACGCAAACCCCGTCTACAAGAGCTATTTTTAAAAGTACAGGAACAGATAAAGACCACACTGAGCAAGTGCTTGAGCTACTCATATTCCGGTGCGATTAATACAAGCTATCAAAGTAAAAAAAATGTAGCGTTTTCAGGCGGAAATAAGCGCATGCATCATCCGAGGTAACAATCATTTAGATGCTCGTTTGGAACAAACAATAAACCAGACTAAACGCATTTGATAAAGTGAGTTTTTGTATGTCTAAATGTACGCGAAAGAAGTATGACTCTTACTTGTCGGCTTAACGTCTCAAAGGGTCGGGAATTGCACGTGCTGTTGACTCAAAAGTAAAGTATATTTGAAAAATGCATGTTTTCGATCAATTTACGTGGTTTCTTAAAATCTTTAGTCCAAAAGTTGGTAATTTATAAAACATGCTCGTCAGCGTACATCTTCACTATTACAAATTCATATCGCTGTACTTTCAGCTTCTTTATTTTGAAAAGATAACTTTTAATTCCGTTATCGAGTTGTCTCGCTCTGTATAAGTCTGACAGTGTGAGAAACTGAAAAAATGACAAAGTACGTGTTAGTGTATAGCGTCGGTCATAGAGACTAATAATATTTGCACCTGTAGAGAAGTTATTACGTGATTTTGATGTCGATTAATTATTGATATTAGTAATTCTTTCTCTCCGCTTACAGCTGTTTGGAATTGATACCGCTGACTGCGAGTCTAGATGCGTGTCTGGCAAGTTAATTTTGTGTCTGATAGGACCTGATAAAGGCTAACGGTTGAAATCTGTGCGTTAGATTCTAGTACGGTGCAACGAATAGCGTATCGTTTTGGCTGTCTGATTACAAAATGGGTAGTCATTATTGCGTTTTGGACTTGATATCTTGAATGTGGCCAATATTGCCTAAGAAGTCTGTATATGTGTAGACAATATGAGACCTTAACAATTGCACTAGCCTACGACGGAAAAAATAAGCATATTAAATCTTGAGGGCCTTGAAAGACCGCGGAGGCTGTAATTGTTCTTGATAAGACGTTAGAGTAAAATTCAAACAACTTCGGTGAAAGTTGTGTAAAGGAGGGCAAAGCTTAGCGCTTCAAGTGCATATTTCTACATCATGTCGAGGATGCCTAAGGGTACCGTTTTTACGATTAAAATAGCAACACGATATCGATATCTCGATCGGTGAAGTCGGATGAGCGCGAGAAGAGCGGTATTTGCGAAGCGCACCCGCCAAAACAAGAGATGGATACACGTGATCACGACGATGAAGGCGCATTATCTGGATCGGCGAAGTGTCAGCAATGGGATGAGCCGATGAAAGTGAAGAAGAAGAAGAAGAAGAAGAAGAAAAAAGACGTTTCAGATGTTTGATGAACGAGGAGGAGCCCGTCATAAGCGATTCGAGGGTCGAAATGCTCCAGTTACCGGCTTCCGTGTACTCTGAGCTGACCGTGTACAGAGCCCCAGCACAAATTATCCAGAAAAACACAATTAGTAAATCAAGCTCGTGCTGAATTGTTCCACAATTTCGACCAACAGGTACTTTGACCTCAAATAGAAAGTTCGGCGTGCGCAAAAACTATTTAAAAGTTAATAATGTATCAGATGCTATAAAAAGTATGGAAGCAAGCAACTACCCACTATCTCTACACCGTGTAAAGATTGACGAAGACAGCCTTATAGCCGGAGCTATTTCTGTTGTCGCTGTCAATTTTGGTGAAGAATCGGACTTGGTTACCACTTACGCAAAGACAACGGCTAGTGACGGGGTGTACAGCGGCTCGAAACGTTGGTTGCTGAACTACGATCATATCACATGGACACTCGTTTCACAAGAATTAACTGGACAAAGGGTGGGATATCATTGAAATTTTGCTAGAAATAAGACTAGAATGGCAACACAAAAGACGATTGGTGGCTAAGGGAATTAAACAAAAAATAACACTTATTTTGGTGAGACTTACTCGCCGGGGGTTATACGAAATTAATTTGAGCTATACTGGCCGTGTGATCGGTATATGACTACAAAATATAGCAGCTAGACGTCCACACCGCCATTCTCAACAATGTGCTCTCAAATCGTGCTAAAATAGCGATTTTGATTGGTGTTAAGGGAGCTTAAGGCTTATATGGCAGCTCAACAAGGCCATCTATGGACTCAAGCAAGCCGCAAGTTACAGCGTCGAACAACTATCTTCACATTTAGCGCATCAAACAAACTTTTCATTGGTAAGGAAAACATTGAGCATGATTCTGATGTCGTATTCTGACATTCTAGGCGCCAAACTCGATTCCGAACCATTTTTAAGCTCCTTACTCAGTGTACGATAAAAATGTGAAAGTTGGGAGTCTTTTTGTTATCGACTCGTCATCCTTGCCGCTTCCGACTTCGTCTTCGTAACATGATCAGCGCTTGCATACTCGTGAGACCTTAGCACTCAAAGGTTTAGAGTCAATAAATACGATTTACCCGAGCACTCAAAGTTGATCCATTCGAGGCTTCACCTTAAGAGCAAACTCATACGGGGTAGTGCTCGGGTGCTGTGTGTTGGACGAACGATTGATCGGGTAGATTCTACTGCTAGTGGGTGATACTTTGCTCATAATCCTAAGGTCCAAGGTCCAATTCAGTGGGCAAACTAACCATATCTATAGGCTCCTATGTCATTTGAAGGTGTAAGCTCATCTAATCTACTGTAAAACGATTGAAATGCCTAATTAATGATTGTTACCCGCACTCTAAAGCGTTGAGTGAGAGCTGTACGAATCTTGGGCCGTCCATTAACACAGTTATTTTATCGTTTTTGGTGAGTGGTGCCACGAAGTGGCGGACGATAATACTTTATTTCGACAGTGTTTACGCTCATTGTTTGGCTCAATTTTAGATTAAATCGCGTGAGCGCTGGCAGAACAAGCAGTTTGCCGTAAAGAAATATTGCTTAGAACTTTATATTCTCGAGTATTAGAAACACAAGGCACTCCGGTGAGGCGATTTTTTGGAAAGTGTTTGGCTTTTGACCCGGCCTCGAAGAAAGACAGAAGAAGTGCCGCACACCTGATCATCGTGATCAAGGCCGCCGCCTTACGAGAAGCGAAAGTTAAGTCTCTTATTAGGAAACCTTAAGCTTGTTCGCCTCTGATACCAGCTTAAAAGCTTCCGGAATCCGCTCGTTTACATGTGTGAAAGTATGTTATATCTCTTTTGGAACCTCTTGCGATGAACAAGAAAGTTAGTTTTCCCGCGTGGGCGTAGAATTGATACCGGGTGTGATGCAACTTCTTAGCTTTTTCTAAAGAAAAAGCAGATCAGAGATTTTATGCTTATCGACCATTTAATAAATTTTAGTCTAAAAAGAATCGACATGCGCAATAAAATCCTTTATTTTATTGCAATCATACATAAACTTGGCCGTACCTATAATTTCTTCTACGCTCTAAATTTAGTTTAGAATGCAAATCGGTAAAATTACCTAAGATTTAACATCCCAGGAAACGCTACGAATTTTGCACGGAGAGCTTCACGCTGACTTACATGATCTGTACGAAGTACGAAGTACAAGTATAGTATCTTATTCCGCTCAGTGGGCATTTGTGAAAATTACACCGCTGAATGCATGTTGAACAGGTGAATGGCCTCACCGTATTTACAAGTACGTTACAGTTAGTAATTACATATGGTAGCCGTTCATTGGTCAAGACAAATATATTCACTTCGGTTCCTACTTTCTACCTAACAGGTTAACAGCCGCAACAAGCCTTCCTTCTCAGGCAACGTTCTCGCCCAATATGAACAAGCGCACCGAAGTCCTCTTTGGAAGTGGTAACTATTACCAATGGGAGTTTAACATGAGGATGACCCTGGCGCGGAAGGGTCTCCTGGGACGCATCATGGCCGTCAAGGAAGAGAAGGACGTCACGGAGGCGGGGATTGTTAACGATGCCAAGCCGCTAGGCATCATTGCTCAAGGCGTTGAGATCCAGCATTAGACCAAGATTCGGTCGGCTACGCGTGCTATGGAGGCGTGGGGAAGCCTCCGCGATTTCTACAATCGCTCGACTCTTCACAATCGTGTTGTGATGACTCGTCGACTACATGAGTTCAAGATGGAAAGTGGAACAAGCATGGCAGAGCATCTGGATTCTCTTTTGACGAGCTAGTAGTGGGACTACAGACAACGGGAGAGCAAATTGATGAGTCACGCCAGCTGGTGGTACATATCAGCAGACTACCTTCGGGGTATGACTTGATTTCGTCGATTGTGGAGAATACGAGGGACATTACGTTGATTGAAGTTAAGAGGAAGCTGCTCAAAGAATCAGAGAAGTCGCAGAGGTAAAAAGTTTTGGAGAAAGCGTTCGGCGTAGATGGAAATGCTAGAAGATGCAAAGGTGGACGGGACAATGGACGAATGGGTGGTCATCTACGCAAAAACAGCGTTTTTAAGGGCAAGTGCTTCAACTGTGACCAGTTTAGACACATGAAGCGGAACTGCCCGGCCGGTGAAAGATTCAACAGCGACGACGCGGTGTTTGCTGTTGGTGAAGGGAAGTCATCAGAATGACTGATTGACAGTGGAGCAACTTCCGACATGACCCTACACAGGAAGGACTTGTTTGATTACAAGGACCAAGAAGCTAGCATCGATGTTACGATTACAGACGGGAAGAAGTTGCTCGTCAAAGGAGCCGGCACGGTGAGACTGACTGGTTTGAACGAAATGAGGATTCGCATGGCTAAAGTTATGTACATTTCCAGACTTGACAGAAGGTTGCTGTCAGTTGGCAAGCTGGCAGAGCGTGGCATGAGTGTGGAATTTTCGCGTTCGTCATGTGTCGTTTGGAACAAGAAGCAAGCAATTGCGTCGGGCACAAAAGTTGGAAAGTCGTAATTTCTTGACTGTGAGCAAGAAGAAGCATGTCTCGTCGAATATTTCGGGGCTGACAATTAGTGGGAGCTTTGAAATGCACGCATGGGGCACCCCAGCAAGGATGCGCTGATCAGGACACAGCAATTGAGTAATGGCATCCCAATTATCAAACAAAGTGTGGAAATATTGTGTGCTGGGTGTTTGAAGGGCAAGCAGCCGGTCACGGTGTTTATGTCTCGTTCAATGACAAAGACGACACGTGTGTTGAAGCGTGTTCACACAGATCTCATGGGGCCAAAGAGAACTATCTCGAAGGGTGGAGCCAAATACATTCTCACGTTTGTGGATGACTTTTCACGATATGTTGCATTTTTCTGATCAAGAGCAAGAGTGAAGTGGCTGGCAAGTTCAAGGAGTTTCTGACGTTATACGAAAATCGGTGGGGTGCACGACTAAGATGTTTGCGATCCGACAACGGAACCGAGTTCGTAAACAAGAAAATGGCTGGAATATATCAAGAGAACGGCATTGTACACCAGCGCTCCGTCCCATACAGCCCGCACCAGAACGGAGTGGCTGAGCGTATGAATAGGACAAATATGAAGAAAGCCCGCAGCATGTTACACTACAAGAGCGTTTCGACGGAATGGTGGGTGGAAGCGGTGAATATAGCGATTTATTTATTTAATCGCTCCAGCAATACGGTCCATCCTGACATCACGTCGTATGAGCTAGTTTTCAAAATGAAGCCTCGAATGGATCACCTGCGCGTATTTGGTTCGCAAGACTACGCTCATATTGACGATGTGAAACGGACCAAAGTGGAACCCAAGAGCTTCAAGTGTATGTATCTTGGCTATGCAGGGAATGTCATGGGCTTTCCGTGTTTGATTTGGAGAATGCGAAGATTAAAGTGGTCCGCTCTGTAAAGTTGGATGAGCGTGAGGTGGGCGGCATCTACGACACGCAAGAGCTTTAGCCGTACACTTGTTCAAGTATTTAAGGATGGTGATGAAGTCAATGTTCAGCATCAAGTTGATCGACAGTCAGTCCCGGACGATCCCATTCGAGCTATTGAAGAGACAGTCGAGGATGTCGATACGGATGATGTGGATCGTTCGCCAAGCACCGTTGTACAGCGGCTAATGCCTTCTGAGAGCCTTGTACGAAACACGCTTGAACTTTCGGAGTATCATCAACCAACCCAAGTGCAACGAGAAGATCGTTTGGTTTTTCGGCCTGAAGTGGAGCGAACACGAATAAGACGTGAGCCAGTGCTGATGCTAAGAAACGGCTCCGATGGTGGAGAGTCAACAGAAGACAGTGAGGGTCCACCGACTCCAAAGCGTGCTAGGATTGACGAAGATGGACTAATTGCGGAAACCCTTCTTGCCTACGGCGTAAATATTGACGATGATACGGACTCACCGACTACTTATACTCAAGCAATGGCAAGCGACGATGCAATGAAATGGCGTGAAGCAATGGATGCTGAGCTTTACTCTCACGAAGAGAATAAAACGTGGACATTGTAGCCACGAGGGAAGATTGGACGCACAATTGGATCACGATGGGTATTTGCCAAGAGGCGTGATCAGAATGGCGCTATCGTGCGGTACAAGGCACGACTGGTCGCGAAAGGTTTCAAGCAGAATTATGGCGCTGACTTTTTCGAGACATATTCCCCGGTTGCCAACATGAATTCGATCCGAATAATTCTCGCGGTATGTGCTGAATGTGGCTATCAAATGGAACAGCTGGACGTCGACACGGCTTTTCTCAATAGCGTGTTGACGGACAACGTTTTTATGGAAGTTCCGCTTGGTGTCGACAATGCTCAAGGATACATATGTCAACTAAACAAGGCTATTTACGGACTGAAGCAAGCAGCGAGTGCCTGTAACAAGACGATACATCGTGTCTTCGTCAGGAATGGCTTTGAGAGTTGTGGAGCAGATCAATGTGTTTATGTCAAGAGAACTAAAGAAGGTTTTGCTTACGTTGGATTATATGTGGATGACATGATTATCGCAGCAAGAAGGAGCAAAGAATTAAATTGAGTAAAGGGAGTACTCAAGAATGCTTTTAAGATGAAGGAGCTTGGTCAGGCGGAATTTATTTTGGGTATGGAAATTGATCACGACAGGTCAGCTAGAATATTGATGATCAAACAGACACGCTACATCGATGACGTGGTCAAGCGATTTGGTCAAGAAGATGCCAAGAGTGTTGAAAATTCTTGCGTATCGGGATTGAAGCTGTCGTCAAAGCAGTCACCCACAACGGAATATGGACGGTCGACAATGCGATCAAAGCCTTATCGCTATTTGATTGGATGCTTGCTGTACATAACGACTTGCACTCGGCCTGATATCGCTTACGTGGTGACGCAGCTATCACGTTTTCTGGAGAGCCCAGAACTACAACATTGGAGCGCAGCAATTCGAGTAGTACGGTATTTGAAGACCACGCGTCAAACCGGTATCGTCTACCGAGGAAGTGGAAGTGTTGCGGTCAAAGCATACTCGGATGCAGATTGGGGCAGCAACACGGATGACAGACGCTCGGTATCGGAAATTATGGTCATGATTGCAAGCGCATTAGTGGTATTAAATTCGAAGTACCAGCGGACAGTTGCGCTGAGCTCAGCAAAAGCTGAGAATATGGCTCTTACTTTATGCACACAAGAAGTTCTTTGGACGTGGGCATTGCTAAAGGACATGGGTCACGAGCAAGTTGAAGGCACACAGGTTTGGGAAGACAACCAAGGTGCTATTGCGTCGGCCAATAACGCCGGAAATCATGCTAGGACGAAGCATGTGGACATCAAGCACCACTTTATTCGTGAGAACGTGCAAGAAGGACTGTTGAAGATCGAATATATTGACACGAAAAGTCAACTTGCAGATATGCTGACGAAGGCAGGTGGGACTAAGATGCTTAAGTATCTGCGCGAAGCCACCGAAATCAACACCAAGTCAGCAACAAAGGACACACAACATTAGCGGTGATTGGGAGTGTTAAAATTACACCGCTGAATGCATGTTGAACAGGTTAATGGCTTCACAGTGTTTACAAATACGTTACAGTTAGTAATTACATATGGTAGCCGTTCATTGATCATATTCACTTTGGTTTTTACTTTCTGCTTAACAGCATTGTTTATTCAAGGTACCAGTTGTACTCTAGTCTACTTACTTCAATTTCAAATATATGTGTAGGAAAGGTGCCCACATTTCGAGATTTTGAGACAGCAGACTATCCTGTCTTAAGGAGGGTTTTCGTAAATCCCACGCAATACCTGAGCCTGGTAAAATTAGCACCGAGCCCGAGATGACTAAGGTGGGTAGTCATTAATTTTTTCGCATGCACAGTGCTTAAATGCCTAGTGTGCCTTCAGCAGACTAATTTCATGCTGTAATACAGCACATTAGGGTTTAAACAAAAAGACTGGTCGAACGACACCATCGTGGCTTGTAGATTTTCAACGCAAATTAGAGTACATAATGGTATTAGACTCTAGAACGGACGAGTAATCATCGCCAAAAACTATTTCTATCTGTGCTCAGTATTAAGAAAAATCAGCGAAATGTAGAAAATCTACCATGAGATTGTGATACTTCTACTTTAGTCAGATATACAGGAGTAAACGGTGAGAAATTACGTAGCATGGGTGTATAACACGCTTTAATGCATAACAGCAACTACATCCTGACACCGCGACCCAAATGTAAGTTCTTGTAAAAACGAGTGACTAACTCTACTTCGAGACATCCCTCAACCATCCTTGTAATTGGTGACATCGTTATAAACAAGTCAATACTACGACATGGTCCATTCCAGGGTTCAGACGTTTGCTTCATAACATGTCGTTAAATAGCCTTTTTTCTCGTACCCACCTGATCTACTTCAATGAAGCTATACTTCGGCGTTTGGCGACGCGTGTGTTTTATAAAGTCTCTTAATTCCGTCGAAGACCTACGAAGGTGTACACCGCTGGCGGAATCCACAGTGATCCTGTTGACAAACTTAATTTGTCAGTGCAGGGCAAACTTTGACGACAATCAAGGTCTGTGAGTGTCTGGAATTCATTGGTGTTTCGATGTCGTCTATGACAAATTTTAAGTATGAAACGTTCCGCGGCTTGATGCCTTTTAGGCTCCTGTTAGTGACAAGCCCAGCTTTCCACGCAAAAAGCTGACTATATGTAGCGACTGTTGAATCAAACGGTCACGATACAAAGATAAGTTACACACTTTAATCCGTTCGACAATTTTATATTCAGGTTGAAAACCATCAATACAGATAGTCATATTCAACTCTTTTTCGCAACTATCGGGAGCCGAATTGAGGCACTTCGTTCTAAATGGAAACTTAACACAGCAAATCTCACGATAAAATTACTTTATGAGCGACTATCGCTGCTCCGCACGACGGAGCGATCGTTCCTTTGTTAAGGCTTTCCAACATAATCTGTTTTTGCGCTGGAGGTCTACAAGCCACAAGAAGCTTAAATGATGGTGACGTTCGACCAGTATGTTGGTGTAGACTACTATAATGTGCTGAAAAAGTCTAGCATTAGAGCTTAACTGCTGAAAGCACATAAGCCTGCTTGCATGTAAAAGTAATGAGACATTAGAAGGCAGCGTGGGTGAGAAAACGCTTCGATTCATCGACAAAGGTTCAACACCACAATCGTAATATTAGTGCATGTAGAAGCGATTGACTTACTTACGTCGACACATCCCACGATCGATCCCTTTTCAAGTTAAATATTTTTAATAAGTCCATATGCTTTAGTAATAAATACCACATGGGTTTCAGGCAATTGCTTCCCAACAACTCATTTTACAACATTCGTTCTTCCACCTACCTGATCTACTTCGATGAAGCTCTTCTTCAACGGTTTATTGACGCTAGTCCTTGTTCAAGGCCAATTATTCAATGCCAACACAGACCTCCAAATTTGCAAAGCCGTTGGCGGACTCTTTGGTAAACCTTTTGACGACTCCGAATCCATTAGCGCTGGGCAAACTTTGACGGCAGTCAAGCTCTGTAGTAACCTGCGTCTGGATGGCATTGGCGTTTCGATCATATCTCCGAACAATGAAAAGAAAGATCTGTTTCACGGCTCGGCAAAGAAGTGTCAAGATATCGTTCTTGCACCAAACGAGCACATCACTACTGTAATAATACGCGATTTGGCCCATTATCCGGGTAAAACAACTCGCATTGGTCACATCACACTCGTGGCCAAAGATGGTAAGATCCATGAAGCCGGCAAGGTGCCGGAGCTGGAGGAAATCGTTAACAATTGTACTGCTCCTCCTGGATTTCAACTCGGTGGGTTCTTTGGGCGCAGTGGGGATGAAATTGATGCCCTCGGTGTTGTATGGGCACCAATTTAATCGTGCCTACCCTGTAGGTAAGACCAGCACATGAGTAAACAAAGAAAGGAGTTCGATCTTATTCTAATGCACTTGATATTTCCAATCTCATTTCTGTTTTGCAATTTTAACGACAGTCGAGAAGCACAAATTTTGTAAAGGCTTCTCGCATTGCATTAGCTGATTTTTCCCCTTTTACGAGCAAATTGTGACTGCCTTCGATTGCTAGGAATGTTTGTGCTTAATGATATGCATGCTAACAACAGCTAAGAAGTGGGTGACTTGTTGGTCCTCTTTTTAACTCAAAGCTTCTGCTTCCTGCACTTTAACACTTGCAACAACAAAACTTGCAATGAGGTTACCTATTAATAATTGAGTGTATGGTAGAAAGCTCTACTTTGCTTGATTTGCTCGCTAGAATTTTTTTTTTAATCATCCAATGCGAAAAGCTCCAACAGATTTTGCGCTTTTCGCATGTAAAAAACAGAAATTGAACTTTTGCCATAAGTGCTTCGTGAAAAATCCAAAAGTTATCTATGTTTACCTATCAGTCAAGTTGTGATACTGTAATTTAGCACGTAATAGTCTAAGCTTTAATACTGGTCGAACGTCACCATCATTGAAGCTCCTCGTGACTTGTAAACCCTCCACGCGAAAAAGTAGATAATGGTGGAAAGTATCAGTCAAAGAATAATCGCGCTATTGTACGGAAGCGTTATGATTGCTGAAAGTTGTCGTTATCTGTGCTTCAGTACCACAAACAACAGCAAAATATACAAAATAAAACATGAGATTGTATAACTACTACCGTTAGACAAGGGTAAGCGATAATTGGTATGATGCAGTAAATGTGTGCATTACGCCTCAGTGCATATTTCAAACCAAGCTCCAACACCACGACACGAATGGTAGTGCATGTAGTGGCAAGTGACTTGCTTACGCTGTTCATGTTTTTTTTGTTATTATCAACTTCATAGTTTACTACCACATGGTCCATTCCAGGTTTCAGGCACTTGCTCCTCAACAAGCATGATATGAAAAGTTTTTTCCTACCCACCCGACTTACTTCGACGAAGCTCTCCCTCCACGTTTTGGTGACACTTGTGCTTGTTTGAGGCAATGCATTTAATTCCAACAAAGAAATTCGAAAGTGCTAAACCATTTGCCGACGCTTGTAAGATTCTTTTGATTACTAATTACATGAGCGCAAGGCGAATCTTGACGACAGTAATGGCAAGCGTTTGGATGGTACTGACGTTCTGATCTTGTCTACGATGGATTTTTAAGCATGATATGTCATTCAGTTCCGAGAAGAAGCGTCGAGTGATCAGTCTTGACCCAAACGAACACATTGCTTAGTTTGAGGTGCACACTGGGCGCTCTGATCTCCGTTTAGAAGCGCATTCAATCTCTTTAACTAAGGCGGTAAGCGCAACGAAGCCGGCGAAGTACCGACAGCGGAGGAATTTAATAGTATTTGTACAGATCCTGAAGGATATACACTCGGCAGGTTTTATTGGTGTATCGGTGATTAAATTAATGAGCCATACGGGCACCGAATAATCGTCCATAGCGTGTAGCGATGTCTAATGCCAGCGTTCTTTGACTCAGCTTGATCAGGCAAGAGGCAGTCGGCATAATGTCTTATCGTGATCATTTCTGTATGAACTATTTCGGATGCAAAACTAAGTGCTGAATTACGGCCTTTTTGTTTACTTATCGGTTTTTTTATGCACTTATGGCAAACATCTAGTTCCTATTTTGCAATTAAACTTACATGCGAAAAGCTCAACTTGCATTATCAAACCAAACGAGCAAATTAAGCAAAGCGGACCATACACTTAATTGCACGAAATGCGTAAGTTTTTAGAGAGAAGCTCTAATTAAATTTATTACTAATTTTTGATAACGGACTTAAAAGTGCAGCAAGCAGAAGCATTGAGATAAAGGGAACACCATACGAATACCCAACTTCTAATCCGTTGTTGAGCATTCATGGATATAAAAAAAACTTTGCTTGCAACCGAATCCACGGCAATTAGTTTCACTTCTTCGCTTTGCTTTGTTTGCTCAATAAATAAATGTTCAGCTAATCCAATGCAAGTAGCGTCTATAATTTCTGTGCTTCTTGCGTGTACTTTAATTTGCAAAACAGAAACCGAATTTCGACATAAGTGCATCCGAGGTAGGTAATGTTTTGTTTACATATGAGCTGGTCATACTGAGTTTGAGGTAGCCGTCGCTACAGGTTAGGTACGATTAATTGGTGTTCATATAACATATAACACCGAGTGAATTAATCTCAGCCCCACTGCGCCGTAAAACCCACCGACTTTAAATCTGTCAGGAGCTGTAAAGTGATAAACGACGTCCTCAATTATCGGTAACTGGCCGGCTTCATAGAGCGTACCACCTGGGTTAAGATCTTGACGTAACAAATGCGCTTTGTCTCAAAATCATCGTAGCCCACAGTGCGCACCTCAACAAAGGTAACGTGCTCATCGGGTTCAAGATCGATCACTCGACACTTCTTCCCAAACCGTGAAACGGCTCATGCTTTCCGGAGATGTGATTGAGACGCCAATGCCATCCAGACGCTCGCCACTACATAGTATGATTGTCGTCAGAATTTGCCGAGCGCTAACGAACTCGGAGTCGTCAAAAGCTTTACCAAGGAGTCCACCAACGTATTTGCACATGTGAAGGTCTTTGTTGGTATTGAAGCCTTTGCCTTTAACAAGGACAAGCCTCATTCAAGCATGGAAAAATACCTTCATCAAAGTAGATCAGTAGGTGGGGAAAAAATGTTGTAAAATGACGCACTTTCCTGAAACATGGAATGGACTATGTGGTAGCACTAGCTTATATGGGCTTGACAGCAACAAAGTGAACTAAAAATAGGATTTATTCGTTTGATGTGTCGACCGAAGTAAGTCACTCGCTTCAACATGCACTAACATTACGATTGTGGTGTCGGAATGTCAGCGCAGCTCGTTGATACATGCATTAAAATGCGTTCTATTTGATGCTGCCTTATGATGTCGCATAACTTTTACTCGCAAAAAGGCTTTTGTGCTTTCAGCAGCCAAACCCTGATGCTAAATTCAGCACATAATAATAGTATACACCAAAATACTGGTCGAACGTCACCATCATTTAAGCTTCTCGTGGCTTGCAGACTAAGCGCAAAAAAATGATAATGGTGGATATCCTTGGTAAAGGAAGGGTCGCTTCATTGTGCAGAGCAGTGACTGTCGTTCATATGCTAACTTTATTATGATATAGTGGTTGGTTTTCTTTGGCCAGATTTCAGGTGCCTCAACTATAAAAAAATTGTTGCGAAATAATCTTCGAAAGACGGGCATTTTTTATGTGCATATAGCAAGAGTTAAGTACTTCACGATTCGGTCGGCTATCTCGAAAAAAGTTAATGATGCATCGTTTTTTCCAAACCAAAATCTTCATCGAAATAAATATCAAACGGATTTTCGCGCGTATCTTGTCTTCGCGTAATGACCGTTTTTTTCATCAGTCGCTTCATAGAGCCAGTTTCTTGCATGAAAAGCTGGGCTTATTGCTAATAAGAGCCTAAAAGTCAATCGAGCCACGAAACAGTTCATGCTTTCAACTTGTCATAGACGATATCAACACGCTAATGCCGACCAGTCGCTGACAGATCTTGATTGTCGTCAAAGTTTGCCCAATACTGATAAATACAATTCTTTGAAAGGATCACCAATGAGTTCGCCAGTGGTTTTGCACATTTGGAGGTCTTTGTTGGAATTACGTGCATTGACTTTAACAAGAACAAGCGTTGCCACAACTTGAAAGAAAAAATGCATTGAGGTAGATCGGTTGGGTAAGAGAAAAATTCTGTATAATGACATGTTATAAATCAAGCGTCTGAAACCCGAAACGGACCATGTGGGAGGATTGACTAACATGGAGTTGCTTATAACGATGTGACCTAAAAGAACGGTCGATCGAGGGAATGTCGAATTCGAGTAGGTCGCTCATCTCTACATGAGCTAAAGTTTGGGTCACGGTGTCGGGATGCAGTCGGTAATATGTGCTATGTTCGCGCTACGTCATTACTCATCGTTTACTCATCGTTACTCATATCTTTTTGACTAAAGCAAGACAAGGTAAAACTCAAGGTAGAGTTTGTAAATTTCTCTGATATTTCCTAGTACTCAAGCACAGAGAGAAATAAAATTAAGCGACGGTTACTGTTGAGAGGAGCACTGTCGTTGATCTGTCGCTTGGTGGTCGTTATCCCATGCTGGGTACGGGGCATCTGATGAAACATGATGGAGTTTGAATGTTGTAGAACAGACAGGCGAAACTTCTCGAATGTTATGAACAACGCATGGGAGATAAATCGTAATTAATATACTTTTCAATATACCGTCTTCTTTTCAGGTTTTGAGCCCAAACCTTTCCTGACTGTGTGAAGAAGGAGAGAATGATAAAGAAACCCGACGCTTGCTTGGAAACGACAATTAATACCACTTGGTATTTAATCTAACGATGACGCTCGCGTGGAAGAACGTCCAAAATCAAATTCTGGAAAAGAAGTCAGAGGTCGAGACGACGGTCGATTGGATGGTCAAGAACATGAAAGCGTACGCCATCATCGCACAAGGGATTAAGGCTGAACATCAGTCCAAGGTTTGCCACGCACGCACTGCAAACGAGGTTTGAGATGCTCTGTCAGACTACTACAAAAAACGCAATCTTCAGAACCGAGTCGCACTTACGCGGCGACTGCACGAGTTTCGTATGGAAGTGGGCAACACTATGGCTAGCCACCTCGACCTTCTTGACGAGCTTGTACTAAGTATGGAGGTGGTGGGTGATGTAATGGATGAAGCTCGCCAGATAATTATTCTGCTTGGTAGCTTGCCGGACGAGTATGAAATATTCGTGGTGTTCATTGACAACTCTGTTAGTGTGACGATGGTGGATGTCAAGGAGAAGCTCCTGAATATATACGAGAGGAAGCAAAACTAAGAAGTCGCTGAGGGTGCTTTTCGAGTCGGTCGTGTCCACGATCATAGACGTAACGCACGCCAACAACACAATAGTTGGGAGAGTGCAAAGAAGAAGCAACCGTTTCGTGGCAAATGTCACCGCTGTCACAAAGTGGGACAATAGCAATTTGAATGTCCCTCAGGCAATAAAGACAACGGAAAAGAGATGGCATTCACGGGACACACTGGAGAAAAGGGAGGATGGTTGATGGATAGCGGAGCCTCGTCTCATATGACCCCTTCCAAAGAAGATTTCCATGGGTACCGTAATTTGAAACATTCCATTCAAGTATGTGTTTCGGATGGTGAGGGCATGAATGCCATCGGTCGAGGAAGTGTTCGGGTTCGCTGTGGAAATGGAACAAAAGTGACCATGCGAGATGTGATCCACATTCCAAAGCTGGACAGACGGCTACTGTTTACAGCTAAGACTGTCTAACACGAGCATGGCGTTCGCTTCGGTGAGACTTACTGTGGGGTTTACAAAGATGATGAGCTCATGATCTCGGCCAAACACAATGGAAACGTGTACACGCTGACGGTGGAGCACGAGAACGCGATGATAGTGGCGCATGAATACAAAAATGACGATTGGGAGCTGTGGCGTGCAAGAATTGGCCACACAAGCTACAACAACTACGAGAAGATGCAAACGGTCACTGAAGGGCTACCAAACGTGACGAGGGCAGTATACCAAAAACTGTGCGGTGGATGCCTGCAAGGCAAGATGGCTGTGGCTAACTTTCCCAAATAGTCCAAGAAGAAGACAACGCAACCGCTGCAACTTGTCCACTCCGACGTCATGGAACCAATGAGAACAGAAACCACTGGTGGGTCACGGAATGTGGTGACCTTCGTGGCCGATTATTCTGGAGTTGTAATGTGTACTTTTTAAAAGCAAAAATTGAAATACCACCAACGTCATCGAGTACAAAAATGAGATGGAGCAACAGTGTGGAACGACGATCAAAGTCCTGCGTACAGACAACAGTGGCAAATACAAGAACAAGCGGCTTGCAGCGTTTTATAAAAAGATGGGATTGTGCATCAGAAGACTGTGCCATACAGCCCGCAGCAGAATGGCATCGCGAAGCGCATGACTCGGACCATCGTGGAGAAGGCCAGAAGTTTGATGCACTTCAAATGTGTAGCTACGAAGTGGTGGGCCAAGCCGTGGACACAGAAGTGTACATAATCAATCGGACCACAAATGCAAACAACAAGACTATGACTCCATTTGAGCTGTGCTTCAAAGTGAAGCCTTAGCTACAATATCTACGCGTATTTAGGTCGTTAGGTTAAGCACATATCGATGATTTCAAGCGCACGAAGTTCGATGCGAAGAGCTATCGCTGGATGCTATTAGGGTACAAGGCACTCGATTTTGAGACGAACACTGCTAAAGTGAGTCGAGCGGTCGTACTTGATGAACAGGCGGCATATATGAAGACAACACAGATAGTGCAGTGACAACAACACTGGTGATCAAGTCTGAGGACGATGACGTGGTGGACTGGGTACCTAATGATCTACAGGACGTCAATGCTTATGTGGTGATGGAAGAAGAACCGTTCGACGACAATGTTGAGATGAGCACACCGATAATATCCATGAAACGGTTGTCAGTGGACACGTGGATACATGAATAACATGAATATCCCCCGACAACCGGAGAACCTGAAACAGATCAAACAAGATCCTCGCCACCAAACATTTTGCTATAACGACCAAGTCGACTCCAACGTTTTTCGACCTCATGTCACACGTAGGAGCCACCCTCACTTCAAACGACGTGTTTTTGCTGACGTGGTCACTGGAAGAGGTGAACCTGTGCAGCAAGAGATCATTTATGATGCACCAAGAATTGAACAAATAAACCCACTCGTGATCGAACGTGGTGTGGAGGACAACAACGGAAGGGACATCGTTGTGTACAATGAGAGCAGCGACAATAGTGGGAATAAGGACAGCGGAAGACTAATCAAACGTTCACGACTGGATAGTTATACGGCTTTGATGGCAGAGGTTGCCGTGGCAGCACGAGATCTTCCACAATCGTACGAAGAGGCAGTGAACGGGCCAAGGAGCCAACACTGGAGCAAAGCCATTAAATAAGAATCGAGCGAAACAAGACATAAACTCCCGTCTAGCGCCAACCAGGAATAAAGACTGTTGGCTGCAAGTGGGTCTGGACAACAAAGATTGATGGACGATACAAAGCGCGATAAGTGGCATTAGGGTTCTTACAGATCTTCAATGTGGACTTCTTCGAGTCAAATGCAGCAGTAACTCCATTAGGATACTATTTTCAGTGCGTTGTGCGGCGGGATATATCATAGACCAAGTCGATGTCGACACGGCTTATTTCAATGCAGACCTTGATGTAAAGATGTACCTTGAGCCACCGAAGGGAATGAGCATCGAGAGAGGATACTTCCTCAAGCTCAACCGTGAACTCTACGGGCTGAAGCAAGCCGCAAGCGCCTGGTACAAAACCATCCTTAATGCATTGCTGGGGACGAACTTCGTCGCATGTGGAAGTTATAGGTGCGACAACAAGAAGAATGACGGTGACAACTGGGCGTATGTGTGTCTCTATGTTGATGATATGGTACTGGCTGCGAAGTCACAAAGCATGATCCAGAACATCAAGAACGCAAAAGGTCAGCGCTTTAAAAGAAAGGATCTAGGTTCAGTCAAACGACTACTCAGCATGGATATCAACTACGACCGTAAGAAGCGAGAAATGAATATCCCGGAACACGACCACATCCATGAGACCGCCGATATTTTCCACCAAGTACACGCTCGCACTACGACCAACCCATGTGGCATTAGTACCAAGTTGCCAGGCGACGAGAGCCCAAAGACTGATGCAGAGAGAGAAGCTATGAGTCAAATCCCATACCGCCAACGACGTGGACGACTGATGTATGTTGAGTCAACCACAAGACCTGACCCATCGTTTTCATTGCGTCAATTGGGACGTTTCGCTGCCAATCCAGGCAGTCAACACTGGAAGGCACTCATCAAGGTGCTGCGCTATATCCTCACGACGAGAAACCTAGGATTACACTACAGTCGTCAACCCATTCAACAACAGCTCAGTGCGTATAGTCACTCCAATTGGGAAGTATTTTAGATTATCGGCGCTCGGTGTCTGGTGTCATTTTGATACTCTACGGTGGACCTGTAGTATTCAAGTCGAAGTATCAGCGTACTGTGGCGGTGAGTACTTTCGAAGCCGAGTATATGGCATTAATTTTATGCACGCAAGAAGTGCTGTGGGCACGTATGATAATGTCAGACCTCGAATACGCACAGTGTTTCCCCGCTGTCATTTATGAAGACAATCAAGGGGCGATCGTATTCGCAGCAAACAATGGATACCACGCACGCACGAAACACGTGGATCTTCGCCACCACTTTATCCGAGAGAAAGTCACATCTGGTGAGATCAAGGTGGCCTACAAGGAAAAACAGTTCCAACTGGCTGACATCACTCGGCACCAAGCGATTCGAGTATCTCCATACCGGCATGAGCATCACAGCAAGCGGGCCAAAGAAGCAACAACAGTGAGTGGGAGTATTGGGAGGAGCACGGTCGTTGATCCGTCGCTTGGTGGTCGTCCACCCATTATGGGTTGAAGACGACTAATTGACGAGACATCTGATACGTCTAGAACAGATAGGCGAAGCTTCTTGAGCGTTACGATCACCGCATGGGAGATAAAAGTGTGATTTGCATACTTTTCAATTTACCGTCCACGTTTTAAAAAAGAGATAGCTCTGCAACGGGGTCAGCACTGTAACGTGATCAACAATACAAAATGCACTGTTTTGCGATATTTCATCTGGTCACGCTGCAATTGTCTGCGGAAGTATACAGAAATACTTTTTTTGTTAAGTGCCTAGCGGTCCCTGCCTTCGTAATTCGTTTCCGTTGTATGCCGAAGACAGGCAAGGGTTCCCAGACAACATTTTTCAAAGTCAAATAAGAGTTAGAAGGAGAAAATATAGACAAACTTGTTTTCAATCCAAAGTCTTCATCGAAAAGATGTCGGACGAATTTTTCACAGCAGTCATTCGTGATTAAGTGCAACATAAAGCCAGCTTTTTGCGTGAAAAGCCTAAAAGGAATCGAACCGCAAAATTAATCATGCTTTAATGCTGTCATAGAGAAGATCGAAACGCCAATTTCATCCATATGCTCGCCACCACAGAGCTTGATTGTCGTCAATGTTTGCCCAGAGCTAACGAATTGAAATTCGTCAAAATGATCATTGTGGGGTCCACCAGCAATTTTGTACATTTAGAGATGTTAGTCGGAATTAAGTGTCTTGGCTTTAACAAGGACTTGCGTCACCAAATCATGGGAGTAAAGCCTCATCGAAGTTAGTCGGGTGGAAGAGAAAAAGAATTTTAAACCATCACCTACATTTTCGCTGGAAGGGTCTACAAATTACGAGAAGCCAAAGTGTTGGCGTCGTTCGACCAGTATTATAGTGAAGACTACAATGGGCTAATTAAAACCATAATTAATTGATTGATAGGTATATTAAAAAAAATTCGGTCAACCTTGATGCAATTCCTATTTCGCGATTCAACTTTCATGCGGTAGATTTTTTGGGGCTTTCGCATTGCAGATTAATGATTTTACGGTACACTCAATCGCATGAAAAGCTTGTGTTAGATGCTAAATTTTAAAATGATTCTTAGGTTAGATTCATTGCCGATTCTTAAAACACGGACATAAAAAAGCAGCAAGCAAAAATTTTGAGAACACCATACAAATCATCCACTTAAAGGCTTCTTTAAGCATGCATGGATACAAAAATAAGCTTTGCTTGCAATCGAGTGCATAGGCTAGGTACGAAACTGAAGTCCATGTATGACCAAGTAAATCAAATTCATCCCCACTGCGGCCGTAAAACCCATCAGGAGCTGTACGATTATGAAGGATGTTCTCCACTTAGGTATCTTGCCGGCTTCTTAGAGCGTGATACCTTGGATTTAGATCTTAACGTAACGAATGCGCTTTGTCTTAAAATCACCATAGCCCACAGTGCGCATCTCAACAAAAGTAATATTCTCATCTGGTTCAAGATCGATCACTCGACACATCTTCTCCGAACCGTGAAACGGCTCATGCTACACATTGGTCGGAGAAAAGAAGACAACGCCAATGCCATCCAGAAGCTGGCCACTACATAGCTTAACTGTCGTCAAAGTTTGCCCAGCGCAAAAAAATCTAATTTCTGTTAACATTACACCGCTGAATGCATGTTGAACAGGTGGATGGCTTCACAGTAATTACAAGTACGTCACAATTAGTAATTACATATGGTAGCCGTTCATTGGTCAGGATAAATATATTCACTTCGGTTTTTACTTTCTTCTCAACAGGTTAACAGCCACAACAAGCTCAAGCAACGTTCTCGCCCGATATGAACAAGCGCACCGAAGTCCTCCTAGGAAGTGGTAACTATTACCACTGGGAGTTTAACATGAGGATGACCCTGGCGCGGAAGGGTCTCCTGGGACACATCATGGCCGTCAAGGAAGAGAAGGACGTCACGGAGGCGTGGCTGGTTAATGATGCCAAGGCGCTAGGCATCATTGCTCAAGGCGTTGAGATCCAGCACCAGACCAAGATTCGGTCGGCTACGCGTGCTATGGAGGCGTGGGGAACCCTCCGCGATTTCTACAATCGCTCGACTCTTCACAATAGTGTTGTGATGACTCGTCGTCTACATGAGTTCAAGATGGAAAGTGGAACAAGCATGGCAGAGCATCTGGACTTTTTTGACGAGCTAGTAGTGGGACTACAGACTACGGGAGAGCAAATTGATGAGTCACGCCAGCTGGTGGTACTTCTCAGCAGTCTACCTTCGGAGTACGACTTGATTTCGTCAATTGTGGAAAATGCAAGAGACATTTCGTTGATAGAAGTCAAGGAGAAGCTGCTCAAAGAGTCGGAGAAGCTGCAGAGGAAAGAAGCTACAGAGAAAGCGTTTCGCGTAAATGGAAATGGAAATGCTAGAAGATTCAAAGGTGGACGGGACAATGGGCGAAAGGGTGGTCCTCCACGCAATAACGGCGGATTCAAGGGCAAGTGCTTCAACTGTGACCAGTTTGGACACATGAAGCGGAACTGCCCCGCCGGTAAAAGATTCAATAGCGACGACACGGTGTTTGCTGTTGGTAAAGGGAAGCCATCAGGATGGCTGATTGATAGTGGAGCAACTTCCCACATGACCCCACACAGGAAGGACTTGTTCGAGTACAAGGGCCTAGAAGCTAGCATCGAAGTTACGATTGCAGACGGGAAGAAGTTGCTTGTCAAAGGAGCCGGCACGGTAAAATTGACTGGTTTGAACGGAATGAGGATTCGCATGGTTGAAGTTCTGCACATTCCCGGACTCGACAGAAGGTTGCTGTCAGTTGGCAAGTTGGCAGAGCGTGGCATGAGTGTGGAATTCTCGCGTTCGTCATGTGTCATTTGGAACAAGAAGCAAGCAATTGCGTCGGGCACAAAAGTTGGAAAGTCGTATTTTCTTGACTGTGAGCAAGAAGAAGCATGTCTCGTTGAATATACTGGGGCTGACAATCAGTGGGAGCTTTGGCATGCACGCATGGGGCACCCCAGCAAGGATGCGCTGATCAGGACACAGCGATTGACTAATGGTATCCCAATTATCAAGCAAAGTGTGGAAAAATTGTGTGCCGGGTGTTTGAAGGGCAAGCAGACGATCACGGTGTTTCCGTCTCGTTCAATGACAAAGACGACACGTGTGTTGGAGCGTGTTCACACAGATGTCATGGGGCCAATGCGAACTATCTCGAAGGGTGGTGCCAAATACATTCTCACGTTTGTGGATGACTTTTCACGATATGTTGCAATTTTTCTGATCAAGAGCAAGAATGAAGTTGCTGGCAAGTTCAAGGAGTTTCTGACATTATACGAAAACCAGTGGGGTGCACGACTAAGATGTTTGCGATCCGACAACGGAACCGAGTTCGTAAACAAGAAAATGGCTGGAATATATCAAGAGAACGGCATTGTACACCAGCGCTCCGTCCCATACAGCCCGCAGCAGAACGGAGTAGCGGAGCGTATGAACAGGACAATTATGGAGAAAGCCCGCAGCATGTTACACTACAAGAGCGTATCGACGGAATGGTGGGCGGAAGCGGTAAATACAGCGGTTTATTTAATTAATCGCTCCAGCAATGCGGTCCATCCTGACACCACGCCGTATGAGCTAGTTTTCAAAATGAAGCCTCAAATGGATCACCTGCGCGTATTTGGTTCGCAAGGCTACGCTCATATTGACGATGTGAAACGGACCAAACTGGAACCCAAGAGTTTCAAGTGTATGTTTCTTGGCTATGCAGAGAATGTCAAGGGCTATCGCGTGTTTGACTTGGAGAATGCCAAGATTAAAGTGACCCGCTCTGTAAAGTTGGATGAGCGTGAGGTGGGCGGCATCTACGACACGCAAGAGCTTAAGCCGGAAACAATTGTTCAAGTAGTTAAGGATGGTGATGAAGTCAATGTTCAGCATCAAGTGGATTGACAGTCAGTTCCGGACGATCCCATGGGAGCTGTCGAAGAGACAGTCGAGGATGTCGATATGGAGGATGTAAATCGTACGCCAAGCGCCGTTGTACAGCGGCTAATGCCTTCTGAGAGCCCTGTACGAAACGGGCTTGAGCTAACGGAGTATCATCAACCTTCCCAAGTGCAACAAGAAGATCGTTTGGTGTTTCGGCCTGAATTGGAGCGAACACGAGTAAGACGTGAGCCAGTGCTAATGCTAAGAAACGGTTCCGATGGTGGAGAATCAACAGAAGGAAGTGAGGGCCCACCGACTCCAAAGCGTGCTAGGATTGACGAAGATGGACTAATTGCAGAAGCCTTTCTTGCTTACGCTGTGAATATTGACGATGATACGGACTCACCGACTACTTATACTCAAGCAATGGCAAGCGACGATGCAATGAAATGGCGTGAAGCAATGGAAGCTGAGCTTCGCTCTCACGAAGAGAATAAAACGTGGACATTGCAGCCACGAGGGGAGAATGGACGCACAATTGGATCACGATGGGTATTTGCCAAAAAGCGTGATCAGAATGGCGCTATCGTGCGATACAAGGCACGACTAGTCGCGAAAGGTTTCAAGCAGAAGTATGGCGTCGACTTTTTCGAGACATATTCCCCGGTTGACAACATGAATTCGATCCGAATAATTCTCGCGGTATGTGTTGAATGTGGCTATCAAATGGAACAGCTGGACGCCGACACGGCTTTTCTTTATAGCGTGTTGACGGACAACGTTTTTATGGAAGTTCCGCTTGGTGTCGACAATGCTCAAGGAAACATATGTCAACTAAACAAGGCTATTTACGGACTTAAGCAAGCAGCGAGTGCCTGGAACTAGACAATACATCGTGTCTTTATCAGGAATGGCTTTAAGAGTTGCGGAGCAGATCAATGTGTTTATGTCAAGAGAACTAAAGAAGGTTTTGCTTACGTTGGACTATATGTGGATGACATGATTATCGCAGCAAGAAGCAGCAAAGAATTAAATCAAGTAAAGGGAGTACTCAAGAATGCTTTCAAGATGAAGGAGCTTGGTCAGGCGGAATTTATTTTGGGTATGGAAATTGATCACGACAGGTCAGCTGGAATTTTGATGATCAAACAGACTCGCTACATCGATGACGTGGTCAAGCGATTCGGTCAACAAGATGCCAAAAGTGTTGAAAACCCTTGCGTATCCGGATTGAAGCTGTCGTCAAAGCAGTCACCCACAACGGAAGAGGGACGGTCGACAATGCGATCAAAGCCTGATCGCTCTTTGATTGGATGCTTGCTGTACATAACGACATGCACTCGGCCTGATATTGCTTACGTGGTGACGCAGCTATCACGTTTTCTGGAGAACCCAGGACTACAACATTGGAGCGCAGCAATTCGAGTAGTACGGTATCTGAAGACCACGCGTCAAATCGGTATCGTCTACCGAGGAACTGGAAGCGTTACGGTCAAGGCATACTCGGATGCAGATTGGGGCAGCAACACGGATGACAGACGCTCGGTCTCGGGAATTATGGTCATGATTGCAAGCGCACCAGTGGTATTTAAGTCGAAGTACCAGCGGACAGTTGCGCTGAGCTCAGCGGAAGCTGAGTATATGGCTCTCAGCTTATGCACACAAGAAGTTCTTTGGACGCGGGCAATGCTAAAGGACATGGGTCACGAGCAAGTTGAAGGCACACAGGTTTGGGAAGACAACCAGGGTGCGATTGCGTTAGCCAATAACGCCGAATACCATGCTAGGACGAAGCATGTGGATATCAAGCACCACTTTATTCGTGAGAACGTGCAAGAAGGACTGTTGAAGACCGAATATATCGACACGAAGAGTCAGCTTGCAGATATGCTGACGAAGGCAGTTGGGACCAAGATGCTTAAGTATCTGCGCGAAGCCACCGGAATCAAGACCAAGTCAGCAACAAAGGACACACAGCATTAGCGGTGAGTGGGAGTGTTAACATTACACCGCTGAATGCATGTTGAACAGGTGGATGGCTTCACAGTAATTACAAGTACGTCACAATTAGTAATTACATATGGTAGCCGTTCATTGGTCAGGATAAATATATTCACTTCGGTTTTTACTTTCTTCTCAACAATTTCGTCAAAGGGATCACTGCGGGATCCGCCAGCGGCTTTGTACATTTTGAGGTCTTTGTCGGAAGTAAATGGATTGACTCTAACAAGCACAAGCGTCATTAAAGCGTGGACTAAGACCTTCATCAAAGTAGACCAATAAAGTGAAAAATCAAATGTTAAAAAAACATTGGTGACTTGTTGAGAAGCAATTGCACTATACCTGGAAAGAATCATGTGGTATTTATTACTAACTCAAATGGACAGGACAATAAAATGTGAATCTGAAAAAAAGTCGATCGTGAAATATTTTGACGTAAGTAATCAATCGCTTCTACATGCACTAGACTTTCGATTATGGTGTCGGGACGTCAGCGCAGCTAGTTAATACCATGCATTCAAGCGTGCCCTAATGTCGCATCGCTTTTTCTTGCAAATTCAGTGCTTTAAAGACTTGCTTGCTCTCAGCAGCCAGGTTCTGAGGCTAGGCTTCAGCACATTTTAATGGTCTAAGCTTATATACTGGTCAAACGTTACCATCATTAAATCTTCTCGTGGCTTATAGACTTGAGCGCACAAAAACGATGATGGTGGATAGTCGTGAGCAGTGATGATTGCCTGTATACGGAATTTACCATGAGATTGGGGTACTTTGACTTTGATTTGCTTTGCCCAAATTTTAACGAACAAGCAAAAGTTAACGTCAATTATCTTGAATGTTTGGCGTCACTCTCGAAACATACGATTTTTTTATGTGCATGGATCAAAGATTACTAACAGTATATCGATAATGATGCTCCTAGCCATATTGTGTCCGATCGTCATTGAGCGCTATCCATACAAAGCCTAAATGAAGTGTGGTAGTATTTCATGGTAATATGATAAATTGCAGCACAAAAACTAATTTTCATCTGATGAGGGTGTACTACAAAATATGGCGACATTTAATTTGTAAGAATAAAAGCTCTGCAATGTGATCAACGTACAAAATACAGTGCTTTGTGACACTACAAGTCCATCGATGGGCGCGCCGCAATTGTCTCCGTAAATGTATAAAAAATATATCTATTTCTGCTTCGGTGACAAGCGGTTCCTGTCATTGTAAAGTTCTAATTTTGCGCTAGAAACACTTAAGAATTCTCAGACAACACATGTTATAGCCATTATACAACTTGTTAATTGCATCACAATACCGGGGCTAGAAAACTTAGGTGGGATGTCATCAGGGTTTCTCGCTTGCACAATGCTTAAAAGCCTGGTGTGCTTTCAGCAGACAGTGCTCATTCTGTAATGCAGCCCATCAGGGCCCAAACAAACACACTGGTCGAACGACACCATAATCATAGCTTCTCGTGGCTTGTAGACTTTCAACACAAGAAGTACATAATGTTGGAAAGCCTCGAGTACGAAACAGTAACTGATAAGAAGACGCAGATGAAAAGTATATTAGTGACACTGTTATCTCCTAAGCGGTGTTCATAACGCTCGATAAGCTTCGCCTGTCTGAACTAGAACATTCAGCCTTGCGCGTGCTCAAACATCTCAATTTGCCGACGGTGAGTTCAATTTTGAGTAATGTTTCGATTTAATGCACTGTCCGTGAGTGTGGCTCTGTTAATTGTGCAACGTCAGAAAGTGGGATGGTCTGACGTTGCGCTAGCTGCTGAGTTTAAGCGTGTGAGCCCCAGTCCTGTTGTATCACGTTTCTCGTCACTTGGTGGTCGTCAACTCATTATGGGTTGACGACCACCAAGCGACGGATCAACGACCGTGCTCCTCCCAATACTCCCACTCACTGTTGTTGCTTCTTTGGCCCGCTTGCTGTGATGCTCATGCCGGTATGGAGATACTCGAATCGCTTGGTGCCGAGTGATGTCAGCCAGTTGGAACTGTTTTTCCTTGTAGGCCACCTTGATCTCACCAGATGTGACTTTCTCTCGGATAAAGTGGTGGCGAAGATCCACGTGTTTCGTGCGTGCGTGGTATCCATTGTTTGCTGCGAATACGATCGCCCCTTGATTGTCTTCATAAATGACAGCGGGGAAACACTGTGCGTATTCGAGGTCTGACATTATCATACGTGCCCACAGCACTTCTTGCGTGCATAAAATTAATGCCATATACTCGGCTTCGAAAGTACTCACCGCCACAGTACGCTGATACTTCGACTTGAATACTACAGGTCCACCGTAGAGTATCAAAATGACACCAGACACCGAGCGCCGATAATCTAAAATACACTCCAATTGGAGTGGCTATACGCACTGAGCTGTTGTTGAATGGGTTGACGACTGTAGTGTAATCCTAGGTTTCTCGTCGTGAGGATATAGCGCAGCACCTTGATGAGTGCCTTCCAGTGTTGACTGCCTGGATTGGCAGCGAAACGTCCCAATTGACGCAATGAAAACGATGGGTCAGGTCTTGTGGTTGACTCAACATACATCAGTCGTCCACGTCGTTGGCGGTATGGGATTTGACTCATAGCTTCTCTCTCTGCATCAGTCTTTGGGCTCTCGTCGCCTGGCAACTTGGTACTAATGCCACATGGGTTGGTCGTAGTGCGAGCGTGTACTTGGTGGAAAATATCGGCGGTCTCATGGATGTGGTCGTGTTCCGGGATATTCATTTCTCGCTTCTTACGGTCGTAGTTGATATCCATGCTGAGTAGTCGTTTGACTGAACCTAGATCCTTTCTTTTAAAGCGCTGACCTATTGCGTTCTTGATGTTCTGGATCATGCTTTGTGACTTCGCAGCCAGTACCATATCATCAACATAGAGACACACATACGCCCAGTTGTCACCGTCATTCTTCTTGTTGTCGCACCTATAACTTCCACATGCGACGAAGTTCGTCCCCAGCAATGCATTAAGGATGGTTTTGTACCAGGCGCTTGCGGCTTGCTTCAGCCCGTAGAGTTCACGGTTGAGCTTGAGAAAGTATCCTCTCTCGATGCTCATTCCCTTCGGTGGCTCAAGGTACATCTTTACATCAAGGTTTGCATTGAAATAAGCCGTGTCGACATCGACTTGGTCTATGATATATCCCGCCGCACAACGCACTGAAAATAGTATCCTAATGGAGTTACTGCTGCATTTGACTCGAAGAAGTCCACATTGAAGATCTGTAAGAACCCTAATGCCACTTATCGCGCTTTGTATCGTCCATCAATCTTTGTTGTCCAGACCCACTTGCAGCCAACAGTCTTTATTCCTGGTTGGCGCTAGACGGGAGTTTATGTCTTGTTTCGCTCGATTCTTATTTAATGGCTTTGCTCCAGTGTTGGCTCCTTGGCCCGTTCACTGCCTCTTCGTACGATTGTGGAAGATCTCGTGCTGCCACGGCAACCTCTGCCATCAAAGCCGTATAACTATCCAGTCGTGAACGTTTGATTAGTCTTCCGCTGTCAATATTTCCACCATTGTCGCTGCTCTCATTGTACACAACGATGTCCCTTCCGTTGTTGTCCTCCACACCACGTTCGATCACGAGTGGGTTTATTTGTTCAATTCTTGGTGCATCATAAATGATCTCTCGCTGCACAGGTTCACCTCTTCCAGTGACCACGTCAGCAAAAACACGTCGTTTGAAGTGAGGGTGGCTCCTACGTGTGACATGAGGTCGAAAAACCATCACGTTGGAGTCGACTTGGTCGTTATAGCAAAATGTTTGGTGGCGAGGATCTTGTTTGATCTGTTTCAGGTTCTACGGTTGTCGGGGAATATTCGTGTTATTCATGTATCCACGTGTCCACTGGCAACCGTTTCATGGATATAATTCGGTGTGCTCATCTTAACATTGTCGTCGAACGGTTCTTCTTCCATCACCACATAAGCATTGACGTCCTGTAGATCATTAGGTACCCAGTCCACCACGTCATCGTCCTCAGACTTGATCACCAGTGTTGTTGTCACTGCACTATCTGTGTTGTCTTCATATATGCCGCCTGTTCATCAAGTACGACCGCTCGACTCACTTTAGCAGTGTTCGTCTCAAAATCGAGTGCCTTGTACCCTTTCGTGTTAGATGCATACCCTAATAGCATCCAGCGATAGCTCTTCGCATCGAACTTCGTGCGCTTGAAATCATCGATATGTGCTTAACCTAACGACCTAAATACGCGTAGATATTGTAGCTAAGGCTTCACTTTGAAGCACAGCTCAAATGGAGTCATAGTCTTGTTGTTTGCATTTGTGGTCCGATTGATTATGTACACTTCTGTGTCCACGGCTTCGGCCCACCAGTTCGTAGGATTTGTAGTGCATCAAACTTCTGGCCTTCTCCACGATGGTCCGAGTCATGCGCTTCGCGATGCCATTCTGCTGCGGGCTGTATGGCACAGTCTTCTGATGCACAATCCCATCTTTTTATAAAACGCTGCAAGCCGCTTGTTCTTGTATTTGCCACTGTTGTCTGTACGCAGGACTTTGATCGTCGTTCCACACTGTTGCTCCATCTCATTTTTGTACTCGATGAAGTTGATGGTATTTCAATTTTTGCTTTTAAAAAGTACACATTACAACTCCAGAATAATCGGCCACGAAGGTCACCACATTCCGTGACCCACCAGTGGTTTCTGTTCTCATTGGTTCCATGACGTCGGAGTGGACAAGTTGCAGCGGTTGCGTTGTCTTCTTCTTAGACTATTTGGGAGAGTTAGCCACAGCCATCTTGCCTTGCAGGCATCCACCGCACAGTTTTTAATATACTGCCCTCGTCACGTTTGGTAGCCCTTCAGTGACCGTTTGCATCTTCTCGTAGTTGTTGTAGCTTGTGTGGCCAATTCTTGCACGCCACAGCTCCCAATCGTCATTTTTGTATTCATGCGCCACTATCATCGCGTTCTCGTGCTCCACCGTCAGCGTGTACACGTTTCCATTGTGTTTGGCCGAGATCATGAGCTCATCATCTTTGTAAATCCCACAGTAAATCTCACCAAAGCGAACGCCATGCTCGTGTTAGACAGTCTTAGCTGTAAACAGTAGCCGTCTGTCCAGCTTTGGGATGTGGATCACATCTCGCATGGTCACTTTTGTTCCATTTCCACAGCGAACCCGAACACTTCCTCGACCGATGGCATTCATGCCCTCACCATCCGAAACACATACTTGAATGGAATGTTTCAAATTACGGTACCCATGGAAATCTTCTTTGGAAGGGGTCATATGAGACGAGGCTCCGCTATCCATCAACCATCCTCCCTTTTCTCCAGTGTGTCCCGTGAATGCCATCTCTTTTCCGTTGTCTTTATTGCCTGAGGGACATTCAAATTGCTATTGTCCCACTTTGTGACAGCGGTGACATTTGCCACGAAACGGTTGCTTCTTCTTTGCACTCTCCCAACTATTGTGTTGTTGGCGTGCGTTACGTCTATGATCGTGGACACGACCGACTCGAAAAGCACCCTCAGCGACTTCTTAGTTTTGCTTCCTCTCGTATATATTCAGGAGCTTCTCCTTGACATCCACCATCGTCACACTAACAGAGTTGTCAATGAACACCACGAATATTTCATACTCGTCCGGCAAGCTACCAAGCAGAATAATTATCTGGCGAGCTTCATCCATTACATCACCCACCACCTCCATACTTAGTACAAGCTTGTCAAGAAGGTCGAGGTGGCTAGCCATAGTGTTGCCCACTTCCATATGAAACTCGTGCAGTCGCCGCGTAAGTGCGACTCGATTCTAAAGATTGCGTTTTTTGTAGTAGTCAGGCAGAGCATCTCAAACCTCGTTTGTAGTGCGTGCATGGCAAATCTTGGACTGATGTTCAGCCTCAATCCCTTGTGCGATGATGGCGTACGTTTTCATGTCCTTGACCTTCCAATCGACCATCGTCTCGCCCTCTGACTTCTTTTCCAGAATTTGATTTAGGAGGCCCTTCCACGCGAGCGTCATCTTTAGATTAAATTCCGAGTGGTAATAGTTGTCGTTTCCAAGCGAGCGTCGGGTTTCTTTATCATTCTTTTCTTCTTCACACAGTTAGGAAAGGTTTGGGCTCAAAACCTGAAAAGTAGACGGTATATTGAAAAGTATATTAATCACACTCATATTTCCCATGCGGTGTTCTAACGTTCGAGAAACTTCGCCTGTTTCCTCTAGAACATTCATACTTCATCATGTCTCATTAGACGCCCCGTCACTTGGTCGTCGTTAACCTATTACGGGATGACGACCACCAAGTGACGGACCAACGACAGCGCTCCTCCCAACACCAGGATGGTAAGCATTATGAAGCCGGCAAATTATCAAAACAATAGGACTTTATCAATCACTGTAATGCTTCTGATGGATTCAAACTTGCTGGGTTTTGCGGGCGCAGCGGAGATCAAATTAATGCACTCGGTGTTATATGGGCACCATTTCATCGTCCATAGCCTGTGACTACAGCGCCCTTAAACTCAGTATGACCAGGCAGGCACGATATAAAGCTGTTACTATGTTTTTATGGTTATTGCTTCGTTTGCGTTCAAACATAATCAAAGGAAGTCTTGATACGCCTATGTCTGAAATTGAACATCTATTTTGCATTTTATTTACATGGAATTTTTCCTTGGAGTGCAGCAACCAAAAAAATATGACACAAGGAGGGCTCCGTTTCTAAAAAATGTTGCGGAGCAAGCATAGGACCCATTTAGACGATCGAGCACTTCGTCAAATAGCTCTGCTTTGCTTAATCTGTTCACAAAGGAAATACTATTCGTTCCTGGAATGCGAGAAGCCTCTCCGAATTCTGCATGCAATTTAACCTGCAAAATAGGAGTTAAATTTCGTACATAAGTGCATAAGAAAATATCTACATTTGGTTATGGCCATTAGAATCGAAAATAACAGCTAATTTATGTACCGATGACTATATGCCTGGTCATAATGATTCTAAAGTAGCCGTAGTTACAGTGTAGGGACGATACGATGGTGCCCATATAGCAACGAATGCATCAATTCCATCCCCAATGTGCTCGTAAACCCAGCAAGTTTAAGTTCATCAAAACTTTATTGTGAGTGATAATGCCTATTTGTTTTGGTAGTTTACTATCTTGGTTTAAGAGCTTGACGCAACACACGCACTTTCTTTCCTAGCCAAGATCATAAAGCCAATGCCATCCAAACGCTCGCTACTACAGCGCTTGATTGCTGTCAAAGTTTGCCCAGCGCAAATAAATATGGATTCGTCAAAAAAAGCACTATGAAGTCTGCCAGCATTTTGCGTATTAAAAGGTTTTTGTTGAGATTTATTGCATTGACGTCAATAATAATGACCGTCACCATAATGTGAACGAAGACTTCACCGAATTTAATCTGGTGCGTATGAGAAAAAAATCTACAAAACGACTTGTTGTGAAGCCAGTGCTTGTGACCTGAGGTAGTTCGTGTGGAAGTTTTGACCAACCTGGAGTTGATTCAAACAATGTGACTTCACCGAATTTAATCTGGTGCGTATGAGAAAAAAATCTACAAAACGACTTGTTGTGAAGCAAGTGCTTGTGACCTGAGGTAGTTCGTGTGGAAGTTTTGACCAACCTGGAGTTGATTCAAACAATGTGACCTCGAACAAGGACGTTGAGCAAGGCAATCGTTTTTAAATGAATTATAATTTGGGTTTTGTTGTCACTGTGTAATTGATATCATGCAATCAAACGTGTTCTACACCCATTTTTCATCGTTCACCGAAACGGTCATGTCATAATTTGTGTATTTCGCTGAGTCTTCTACATACAAGAACACAGGTCGAGATATAATTTAGCAATCGTTACTCGTCTTTACTATGGCGCGATCAATTACTCATTCGCGTTGAAAGTCTACAAACCACGAGACGATAAAAAGATGGTGTCATTCGACCATTCTTCAAGTTTGAACCCTAATATTCTGTATAACAGCATGAGAACTTGACTGCTGGACGCGGGCTTGGCTTTTAAGCTCTGTGCATGCGAGAAAAACTCATGACGTCCCGCCTAGTCTTGATATTGCTTTAGCCAAAATCGCTATTAATTCGAGCTTTAGTGGAGGTATAGACAGGATGGTATTGCTGCCCTGAAAACTCGAAATGTGAGCATCTTTTCGACATATAAATTGAGAATTGGAGTAAGCACAATTTGTCCCTTACATTCAACGATGCCATTGGCTTATTTTTTGCCATTGGCTTATTTTTTGTCTGAAGCGTTATTTAGGGCTGTAAGAGAATTTTGTAAGATCATATGTGTCAGTGATGACAAAGCCTTAAAAAAATCAGGCGACACAAAAAATGTTTTAAATGGTCAGATTTAGTGCTCCTTTTAATTCGTAAACTTTGTATTTCGAATGGAATCAAAAGGCAACAGCCATCCATGCCGAATTCTGTTGTTCCAATATATTGAGCGTCGCTGCATCAAGCCAATCTTTTACCGTAAATACAGATTCTCGTAAAGAGTTGGTAAATCTTGGATACTTTTACCAAAAAACTACATATTTAAATTTAGTGCGTACATACTTTATAGGTACTATCAAGATAAAAGAAAAGTTATATTAAATTAAGAGGTTTGATACTCTTGGTTAACTAGCCACCACCTTTGTGTCATTGTGGCACTATACCCGGGATGTGAAAGAAGCGTCTGTTTCAAACCAGGAGTTGACATTGAAAAATTTTCGAAAGACAAATTTCGCGGTCATTAATAAATGGTATTCCACTTTAGGCTGGTACGGGGAAAAAAACTCGCTCTTACGAGTTAAAGGATCTCGTGCCAAAATTCGGATGTACTATAGCGATACTACAAATCATAACGCAAATACCTTGCGAATATTCTTTCCACAAAACAGCAAGACCTTGATTTATCTTTATACCGTCCTATACACTTAATCTTGCCTCGATGCCTACGCTGCTGATGAAATTAATTGATTGGCTTTTATGGCTCCAGATTCGCTGAACGTTTAATTCTCGGTCGGTATCAATTTTCGGATATCACACCGCTCAAACATACATCTTTAATCAAAACCTTCTTTTTCCACGCTCAGACACGCGACTTTACACGAAACTTGGCATGTTCCTCCGCGTCAATATCAGCCATGAACACCGTCGAATCTATTGCCGAGCGTTTCTTCGACAGTCTTGACGATTATTATAAGACTTCGAACGCAGAAGTCAAAGGGAGTACATTGTAGGTCTCAAACGTTACAAGTCGTCGGCAACAGCCTCGACCCAGCAGCGCGGATTATCAGAAATTCAATGCTCGTTTACTCTTGCAAGAATATGATACCTGACGTGAAAGAGAAGGACGTCAACGTATCCGACCTAGCCGCGGCACCGGCTGTCGATCTTCCGTCGACATCATCGGATCTTGACAGCAGGATGACACCGTGACATGGGCTGTGGAAGTCACATTCGATGAGCGCAAGCATCCACCGTTTGAGGACCCAAAAGTACATCGTATTGGCCGCAAACAAAACACAGAACAACACAGAAAATTTTAGCTGAGCTAAGGCTAGGCAACAAGGCAAAACACTTTGAGGTCATCCTGGGCTTCGCAGTGACGCCACGCGACATACAAAACATCAAACTTGCCGCGAGAAATAGATTCCTTGCGGGACGCACACCATTAAAAGCCTTGCTGGAGAACCTTGCATTATTAAAAACGTGACACACCTGCTCATTATGTATCCGACGGCAAAGAAGATCTGTCAGCGATACACGGCAGGACGTGTATGATTATTTGACGCCACCAACAAAACTGACAAATACAAACTTCCCTTGCTGCATATTGTCGTAGCGTGGAAGAAGTGGTTTTGGGTAAAGATGCATGTATGTGCTGTGAAACATCTGAGAATCGACGGAGAAATTATCGTTCAGCCAACTAAAAGCCATGAAAGCCAGTCAATTCAATTAGATTTTAGAGGGGTGGTGGCCAGTATATCAAAAGTGGTGGCTGCGTACTAAACCCTTCTTTAATTAAAAGCTCTGAAAAAAAAAATTGTGTATAGTTTTTGATTACGGATATAAAATCGCAGCAAACGGTTCTGGAATAAAAAACAGACCAAACGAGTCACCCACTCCTAAACTGTTATTAAGAGTGCATAGCAATAAACACAAGCTTTGCTTGCAATGGAGTGCGTGGCATAGCTTCCCTTCTTCACTTTGCTTAGTCTGATCATTGGAGAAGTACATCGTGCGTGTAGTCTGATTTGCAAATTAGAAATATACTTACAGACATAAGTGCATCCAAGGTAGCCCCAAAAAAAATCTTTTTGTTTTCATATGGGCTGGTCATACCGGGTTTGAGGTAGCCGTAGCTTCAGGCTGGGTGTGATTATTTGGTGTTCATATAACACTGCATGAAACAATTTCATCCGGAAACCAATCGAGTTTGAATCCATCAGGAGCTGTACAATTTTAAACGATGCCCTCGTCCCATATCGGTATTAGGCCAACTTCATATATGGTACCATCTTGTGTCAAGATCTTGACCAAACAAATACGCTATTTCGTTAAGGAAGCATAGCCCACAGTGTGGACCTCAACAAGAGTGATGTGCTTGTCTGATTTAAGATCAAGCACACGGCACTTCATTTTCGAAGTGTAAACCGACTCAAGCTTTACATATATCGAAAATAAAAAATCAACGTCAATGCTATCCAGACGCTCTTCACCACAAAGCTTGATTGTCGTCAAAAATTGCCCAGTGCTGACGAAATAGAAATCGTCAGGGGATCACTGTGGGGTCCGCCAGCGATTTTGTACTTATAGAGATCTGTTAAGAAGAAAGTAAAAACCGAAGTGAATATATTTATCCTAACCAATGAATGGCTACCATATGTAATTACTAATTGTGACGTACTTGTAATTACTGTAAAGCCATCCACCTGTTCAACATGCATTCAGCGGTGTAATGTTAACACTCCCACTCACCGCTAATGCTGTGTGTCCTTTGTTGCTGACTTGGTCTTGATTCCGGAGGCTTCGCGCAGATACTTCAGCATCTTGGTTCCAAGCGCCTTGGTTAGAATATCTGCAAGCTGACTCTTCGTATCAATGTAGCCAATCTTGAGTAATCCATGCTGAACGCTCTCCCGAATAAAGTGATGTCTGATGTCCACGTGCTTTGTACGTGCGTGGTAGCCCGCGTTGTTTGCCAAAGCTATCGCACCTTGATTGTCTTCCCATATTTGCGTACCTCCCACTTGTTCTTGACCCATGTCCTTGAGCATTGCGCGCGCCCAAAGTACTTCTTGTGTGCACAAGCTGAGCGCCATATACTCTGCTTCTGCGGAACTTAGTGCAACTGTTCTCTGATACTTGGACTTGAATACAACCGGAGCTTTACCAATGTTGATCAACACACCTGAGACAGACCGTCTGTCATCGGTGTTGCTACCCCAGTCAGCATCCGAAAAAGCTTCAACAATCACCTTTCCCGTCCCTCTTTGATAAACGATCCCATGATGACGTGTCGAATTTAAGTAGCGCAATACACGAATTGCGGCGTTCCAATGTGGTAACCCCGGTTTTTCGAGAAATCGAGACAGTTGTGTCACGATGTATGCGACGTCCGGCCGAGTGCAAGTTGTAACATATAGCAGACATCCAATTAGTGAGCGGTATGGTCTTGACCGCATCTCTGAACGCTCAGCTTCTGTACTTGGTGACTGTGATGTTGACAGCTTGAGACCGGACGTACACGGATTGTCGACGTTCTTGGCGTTTTTCTGCCCAAATCGCTCAGCCACGTCGCTAATGTAGCGTGTTTGCTTGATCATTAGTGTGGAAGCTGTCATGTCGTGGTCGATCTCCATGCCCAAGATGAACTTCGCAATACCGAGATCCTTCATCTTGAAAACACTTTTAAGCATCCCCTTGACCTCTAGAATCTCGTCGCTCGTCTTGGCTGCAATGATCATATCATCGACATAAAGACATACGTACACAAAACCTTCTTCCACTTTCTTCACGTAGACGCATTGATCCGCTCCACAACTTTTAAAATCGTTCTTCTTGAAGACGTGGTCGATTGTCTTGTTCCAAGCGCTTGCAGCTTGCTTGAGACCATATATAGCTTTGTTCAGCTGACACGCAAATCCTTGAGCTCCCTTAACACCAATTGGAACTTCCATGTGAACACGATCCGACAGTACACTGTTGAGAAAGGCGGTGTCGACGTCCAGCTGTTCCATTTTGTAGCCTATTACCGCACACACTGCGAGTACAACTCGAATTGAGTTCATGTTGGCCACTGGAGAGTAAGTCTCGAAGAAATCCACGCCGTATTTCTGCTTGAAACCTTTAGCCACCAATCGTGCTTTGTAGCGCACAACACATCCATTCTGGTTACGCTTCTTAGCAAAGACCCAGCGGCATCCAATCGTACGTCCAATTGATTCTCGTGGAACGAGTGTCCATGTTTTGTTTTTGTGATGCGACTGTAATTCGGCGTCCATCGCTTGTCGCCACTATTCTGCCTCGTCACAAGACATTGCCTGCGCATACGTGGTAGGCAAGTCTGATTCTTCACCAACACTCACAGCGTAAGCGAGAATAGCTTCAGCTATCAGGCCGTCTTCATCAATCCTTGCACGCTTTGAAGATGGTGGTCCTTCGCTTCCTCCCAGACTTTCATCGGCATCTGATCCGTTTTCCAGCAATAACATTGGTTCATTTGTACGCCTTGAACGTTCCACTTGCGGTCGAAATACCAATCGATCTTCCTGTGCATCCAGTGTAGGAGGTCTGTACTCTGTCAGATCAGAGTGTACTGAGGTCGGTAATCGAAGCATCTCGATTCTTGACTCATTTGTGTCGGACTCCTCTTCATTCATTGGAGCATCTGGAATTTCATCTTCTCTTTCACCCTCCATAAGTTCATCTTGATCTTGTTGGTGTTCCGTCGGCCCGGACACAGCACTTTCATCGTTGTCTTTGGTAACGTGTATCACTTTTATTTGTTTGGGCGGGTGTGTCTCATAAATGCCGCCCACTTCACGCTCGTCCAGCTTCACCGACCGTGATACTGATATCTTGTCTTTCTCCAAATCGTAAACTCGGTATCCCTTGGTGTCTTCGGCATAACCAAGGAACATGCACTTGAAGCTTTTGGCTTCGAGCTTCATCCTCTTCACTTGATCAACGTGAGCATATCCATGAGACCCAAACACCCTAAGATGATCCATTCGTGGCTTCATCTTAAATCCCAGTTCATATGGGGTGTTGTTTGGGTGCATTGTATTAGGAGAGCAGTTGATCAGGTACACCGCAGTGCTTACTGCCTCTGCCCACCAACATGTCGGAACACACTTGTAGTGTAGCATGCTCCGTGCCTTTTCCATTATCGTACGGCTCATTCGTTCTGCAATACCATTTTGTTGGGGACTGTATGGTACTGTACGCTGATGTATGATACCGTTCCGCTGACATAAATTCGTAACTGTCTTGTTGACAAACTCCGTTCCGTTGTCCGAACGCAGGCACTTGATACGGGTTCCCCACTGATTCTCATGCAGTGCTTTAAACATCGTGATCTTGTCGGCAACTTCACTCTTCTTTGCCAGAAAGTAAGCCACCACATATCGTGAATAATCATCCACAAACGTCAAAATGTATTTAGCACCTCCTTTTGAAAGTGTCTTCATGGGTCCCATCACGTCTGTGTGAACTATCTCCAATACACGCGATGTCTTTGTCATGGAGCGTCCTGGAAAGGCTTCGATCGTCTGCTTGCCCTTCATGCATCCACCACACAGGGTCTTGATACCTTGTTTTAGCGCAGAAATACCTTCTGTGGATCGCATAGTTTTCACTAAAACGTCCTCACTTGGATGTCCCATGCGAGCGTGCCATAACTCCCACTGACTATCAACTCCCGAGTATTGCACCAATCGTGCCTCCTCTTGCTGACAATCCAGTGTGTAAGCTTTCCCATTTCTTGTCCCAGTTGCCAAAGCTTCGTTCTTGTCCCAAATGATGCACGAAGCACGCTGAAACTCCACACTTAGTCCACGTTCGGCAAGCTTTCCCACCGACAGTAGACGTCTGTCAAGTCCAGGGATAAGCAGCACTTCCATCATCGATATGCGTCTTCCATCTAAGCCGATAAGCTTCACTGTTCCAGCTCCTTCGACGCGTAACTTTCTGCCATCTGCAATTGTTACCTTGATGTCGTCTTTAAGTTGCTTGAAGTCGATCAAGTCACTTCGGTGAGGGGTCATGTGTGACGTCGCACCACTGTCGATCAGCCAGCTTACTGATTTCTCATCCCCCACAGCAAACACTGCATCATTACCGCTATAACGGTTTCTGGAACGGTTCTCAGCAGCTGGGCAGTCCCGCTTCATATGACCAGTCTGGTCACAATTGAAGCATTTTCCCCGAAAACCGCCGCCCTTGCGTGGCGCGTAAATCTTGCGGCCACTTCCTCGTCTGCCCTTGATCCGTCCATCATTGTCTGTGGCTCGAAACGCTTTCTCACTTGCTTCCTTCTTCTGTAGTTTGTCTGACTCCTTCAACAGCTTCTCCTTGACTTCGATCAGAGTGATGTCCTTGGCGTTCTCCACGATAGAAGATATTATTTCATATTCCGCCGGCAAGCTGCTCAGAAGCACCACTAGCTGTCTTGATTCATCCACCGGCTCTCCCGTCATCTGGAGTCCCACGACCAGCTCATCGAACGCGTCCAGATGTTCCACCATGCGAGTGCCACTCTCCATCTTAAACTCGTGAAGGCGCCGTGTCATCGTGACACGGTTGTGTAAAGTGGAACGATGGTAGAAATCGCGAAGCGTTCCCCATGCCTCCAAGGCACGAGTAGCAGACCGTATCTTGGTCTGGTGTTGTATCTCGACGCCCTGGGCAATTATACCCAATGCCTTGGCGTCATTCACGAGCCACGTCTCCGTTATTTCGCTCTCGCCCTTCGCGCCCATAATGTGTCCCAGCAGCCCTTTTCTTGCGAGGGCCATTCTCATGTTGAACTCCCAATGGTAGTAGTTACCATCTCCTAGGAGGACTTCGGTGCGCTTGGTAGTCATGGCGGTGACGGTGTGGTGATGCGAGGCTGTTGTTTGCGGCTGTTAACCTGTTAAGAAGAAAGTAAAAACCGAAGTGAATATATTTATCCTAACTAATGAATGGCTACCATATGTAATTACTAATTGTGACGTACTTGTAATTACTGTAAAGCCATCCACCTGTTCAACATGCATTCAGCGGTGTAATGTTAACAAGATCTGTGCCGGAATGGAGTGCATTGACTCTAAGAAGCACAATCGTCATTAACGCGAAAAAGAGGACCTTGATTAAAGTAAAACAGTAGAGTTGGAGAACTAACTCTGGAGAATAAATTTTGTGAAAAAAAATACCTGAAAGCTGGAATGGATCATGTAGTATTTATGACTTACTCATACAAAGTTGATAATAAAAATGTGAACTGGAATAGGATCGATCGTGGAATGTGTCGCCGTAAGTAGGTCACTCGCTTCTACACGCACTGGCATTTCGATTGTGGTGTCGGGACAGCGCAACAAGTTGACGTCATGCATTAAAGCGTGGTCTCACCCATGCTGCCTTAAGTTGTGGCATCATTTAAGGTGTGAAGAACACCGACTTCACATCAAGTTGGCAAAGTGCCATTCTGCGTCGACCAGATCTCATGTCGAGGAGACTTTGTCGAACGAAAAGGCGTCCGAATGGACCCTGACAAAATTAAGATTTATTTTAAATGTCCTGTTACAAAGACAAAATAAGCAAATGGAGCGCTTCTTAGGCGCTACAGTCTATGGCTCAAGGATCTGCTAGGGCTTTGCGCAATTTGCAGAACCCCTCCACGATAGTATAAAAAGAACGTCGTCAAAAAGCTATCGTTCACTCGGACGATCGGCTACACTGCTTCACCGAACTCAAGCGTCGTTTGACGATTTCACCTGCCCATTTTTTTTGTACTTTTTGCAATCGTTTTGTATACAAACGGACGCCTTGAATTTTGCTGTTGGGGGAGTCTTGTTATAAAAGGGGGGAGAGAAAGACCATCTAATCGCTTTTACCAATCGGAAGATGAAGTCAGACGAGTTAAACTACTCTGTTTTGAGCTAGGGCTATTTGCAATTATGCATGCGCCAAAAGTATGGCGTGTGACTTCACGATCGACCATACACGGTCGGAACGGATCACAAAAGTATCAAGATGATCCTGACGTAGAAGACTACATACTGCAAAGAAGCTCGATGGGTCGGTAAACTTGCTGAATTCCAGTGGATTCCTGGTGAAACTTACATCGTGGACGATGCACTGTCACGCAATCCGGGATTTGAAGCTTTCCAAGTTAGTTTGCAAAAGCTGCTGGAAACGACTCATTAAGTGCGGGATCGTGGATACCATCAGGACGGATAAGGTTACAGTTTCTCAATACGCAAGCAAAATGTATGCGAAATATAGAGATCTACAGTACATCATCAAGAAGCTGAAAGAATGGAATAATGTGCCAAAGTACTCATTGAAATATTGCATTGTATTACCAAATAGGCGAAGATGAGATTTCAGGACATTATATTTTCGAGGACGAAGATATTTAAAATCCCATTTTTTTCGAGAACCACGATTATGTATCGGGAGGCCAATCATGATATTACAAGACCTATCTAGCCGTGCATCAAAAGCACAATTAGTCGAAAATGTCAAAGTAGACTCAGCTCTATGTCAAGACTTGCGAAATTTTCAGCACAACAAGGCTAAATGGACTTAAACACCAATATTTCTCCTGAATCCTAATGTTTCAATAGGCGGCAGATGGGTCGACATTTTAATGGACTTTTTTGTGCTTTTACCGTAGACCAAAAGTGAAATTGATGTTGTCATGGTGATTGTCGATCGCTTATCAAAAAGGGTCATGAAAATCGCTACGAAGACAACAAACGATACTGCAGAAATCGCGAAGGTTTTCATGGGAAATTACATGAAGGACCATGGCATACCAAAGACCATTCTGTGCGGCCAAGACACCAAAGATCACATTTAATTTACGGCAAGCAATCATGGCTGCTTAGGGACGCAACACGTTTTGGCTTTGGCTTTGAAGCCACAATCAATGGTACAACCGGGAAGAACCAACCATTTTATTGGAGATTACCATCGAGGTGTCATCAACTCAGCACTGAATGCTTGGAATTGCTTTTGCATTTGGCTGAGATAGCCTATAATTGCCGCGTACACATACAGTTCTGATGCCCCTTTGCATAACAAATTTACGATTTTTCCTGTTAGGCCGTATGACTTGGATTCGATATATTTTTTTTAGTCGAATAATCGGAACGAGATTTCTACTTTGTCATGAACCATTACTCAAAATCGCACAGGACCGGATGGATGACGCACAAGGGCGCACAAAATACTATTGCGGCAAAAATAGACTTGTCCACGACTTCCAAGTTGACAATATGGTGTTTTTGGACGACAAAAATTTGGATGCTCGTCACCAAGGTTTTGCTCAGTCGAATAAAGTTAAGGTAAAATATATTGGCTCATTGTCGATCGTGAATAAAATTTCGCGAGTTTCTCTTGAGAGGAAAACATCGAAGGTTTTAACTTGCATCAAGTGTTCCACGCTTCACTGTTCAAGCCATATCGCAAGGACCTAGAGCGTCGGCAAATGGCGACTAAGGGCGTGTTCGTCAATGGCTTTTTTACGGGCTCATCGGCCTCTTTTAGGAACCCAAAAGGTTAGCTCTATTATTTAAATAAGGCATCTCACCGAAAGGATATAATGCGACTTAACCGTCGTCACCGGTTGGTTTGCCAACAACAGTGACTTCGTCATATAGCTACATCATATACCACAAAAAGACTCGAATTTATTAAGGAAGTGGCGATTACAAAATTCTAGACAAGAAGCAACGTCCTGATGTCGTATAATGATTGCGAATTAAGAGACCTTGTTGGCTGGAATAATAGTCCAGGATGTGTAAAAAGGCAGATGGTGTGACACAGTCGCGGTTGGAGCTGTTTAAAGTCGTCCGTCGCTGAGGTGCGGGCGAGGTGAGGTCGCAGAAGAGGGGAGTGTTTCTTGCTTGTAGCGAATTGAGAAATGATGTTAGATAAAGAGCGCTTGAGACTTATTTTCTTGCTGCAGCATATCTGTTGGCTCTCAGCCATCTGCTACCTCCCCAAAAGCTATCATTCCCCTTTATTCCATCTGACCTTTTACACATCCTATAAAAGTTTATCTTATAATATTTCCAACGATTACGGGACATTTGGAACTGTCTTCTGGTCGTAAACTGGATAATCGCCTATACTTATGTGTAGTACTAATGCATATGCATTTTTAGAATATTTTCATGATTTTGCGTAAAAGCCGTTTTCAGCAAATCCGCCAGTGACGACGATTATGTCACATGGTTTTCCTCAAGAAGATATTTTCTTTAATTAATAAAGCTCATCTTCTTGGATTTCCAGTAGAGGTCGATAAATCCAAAAATCTACCTTAGATTCTCCAAGGTTCCGATGATTGGTGTCATCAAGCCACCAAACTTTATACTGTAAGTTCCCCTTGCCTTTACGATGTCCAATTACGGCTTCAACGAGGTGTCCCTCGGAGCCATCGATCAACATGACCTAATCATCTTTTGTCGAAGCTTGAGGTCCTTGCGATACAGCTTCAACAATTAAGTGTGGAACACTGGGTGCAGTTTCAATCCTTCTAATAACTTCAGCTCATAGTAATCTCGCGAAACTCTCTTTACGATTGGGATCGAGAAAATATACCTTAGTACAATTTTCTTTGACTGAGTAAAACCTTTGTGACGGACATTCAACTTCTTGCCGTCCAAAAGCACAATATTGACAGCTTAAAGGTCCTGAAAGTTTTATACTTGTCATAATAGTACTTCATACGCTCTTGTGCTTCGCTCATCCGGTCCTGCGCGACCTTGAGTGAAGGTTTTTGACGTACTAGAAACTCTTGTGCTGATTTTTCCAGCTTGTAATATTCTGGGTCTGATTCCATATCATCCGGCTTATAAGGAACATATTTTAGATCGGATTCGAACGGTGACAACCCAATTTTAGAGTGTACGCGAAAGTTAGACGCTTTCTTAGCCAAATGCAAATAGTCATCCCAATCATTCTGTGCTAGGTTGACGACATCTCGGAGGTAATCTCCGAGATGTAACAAACATTTGTATAAAATTATCCCCTGTAACTAATATAATCATAAAGAAAGTAAATAGGGATAAATATGACATAAATCGAGACAGGTGCGGACCAATAATTCTTTCCTTTGCCCATCCTTTTGTGGCCTTATGCCAGAGCCAATTGTTGTTGTGTACCCACAGCAGACACGATTGCTTACAAGAACTTGGATGCGAACTTGGTGTCTCGGTCGGACGCAATGGTCTTTGGTATGTCATGGTCCTTCATATAATTCTGCAAGAAGACCTTCGCAATTTCTGCAGTATCGTCGATTGTCTTTGTAGCGATGAACATGGCCCTTTTTATAAAGCGATCAACGATAACCGTTTTAATCACTTTTGGTTCAGTAAAGAATAAATGAAGTCCATTAAATTGTCAACCTAACTACCTCTTGAATCTCCAGAGACTAAAGTTGTTTGGGCGGTTTGGTGAATCTAGCCTTGTTGCGCTGACACTTTCGGCAAGTGTTGACATAGCGCTGGATTTACTTCGTTATTTCTGGCCACCAGTCTTTCTTATGGACGGCTGGATACATCTTGTAAAATCCTGGGTGGCCTGCCGATAAAAAATCATAATTTTCACAGATGGCGCGATTTTTTAGGTTCTTGACGCTGGAATATACAGTCATGGCGTCTCTTCTTTGCCAATTTTGTTAAAAAAAAATCTGCAATGAGGACTTAGGTATACCATCTACATCCTTTTTGCAGATTTAGCAACTGTACCCTTGTTCGTTTTTATTGTCGTAAGATTTTGAGGTTCTTAGCCGCTTCCGATGGCTCTTGCAAACAAAATTGGGTAGCTTTGCTTTCGATCGAAATTCCGATTGCGTGACAGTGCGTCGGCCACGGTGTTAGTTTCGCCGGGAATGAACTAAAACAAATGCTAAAGTCCAGCAAGCTCATTAAATCATCGAGCTACTTTGCGATTTGTATTCTTCTGCGTCAAAATCATCTCAATACTTTTGTGATCAGTTTTGACCGTGAATGGTCGATTGAGAAGATGCACACGCCATACTTTTGGCGCACGCATAATCGCAAGTAATTTTTGCTGACGAACAGGGTAGTTCAGCTCGACTGGCTTCATCTTCCGACTATTAACAGCAATTGGATGGACTTCCTCTTCCTCCTCATGAAATAAGGCTCCCCTAACGCAACGTTCGGGGCGTCTATTCGTAAACCAAATGGTTTCGAGAAGTTTGGAAGAATCATAACGTGTGTAACGGTCAAGTGACATTCGTGTCATATAAAGCAGCGTAGCCGATCGTTCAAAAGCTCGATCGTTTCTCGGGGAGGTCCTTTACTGCCATGGATTGGTCCTGCAAATTGCGCAAACTCCGTGCAGAACCTTACGACATAGACTGTAGTGCCCGAGAAGAACTCAATTCGTTTTCTTGTCTTGAGAACAGGCCATTCTGCGATGATCTCAATTTTGTCGGGGGCCACTCGGACGCCTTTTTGTCCGACAGAGTCTCCTCGGAACGGGATCGCATCCACGCAGAACTGACACCATGACAACTTGAAGTAAAGTTGCTGTTCTTCACACCGTTTGAGTTCACGGTCTAAAGCCATTACGTGGTCTGCGACATCTTCACTTTGTGTGAACACGCAGATATCATCAAAGTAGATTCTCATCACATCCTCTAAATCTCGATAGACGTTTTGCGAAAGCTTAACCAGGCTTTGCTCAGTCCCATAAGATTTATAAAATATTTAAATAGACAATATTGGGATATTAGGTCCACGCAAATTAGTCTGAATGCAATCCCAAAAAAACGTTTATGCTCGAAAACCAATGACTACCGGACACATCGTCAAAGGTGTCTTAATTATGTGGCTATTGGTATCGACGGCAAGATCGTCGCTAGATTGAGCTGACGATAATCGTGCACAATGCGCCGTTCTACAACATTATTGACACACAACGTTGATGCCAAAAAAGCAGACGTACTTCATCGAATAATGCCTGCTTGTACAATCTCTTTGGTCCATTTTTAAATTGTACCGCGCTGTTTAGGACTCTATCACCATTGTTTGACGGATATCAGCTTGGTACCAGGCTTGAAAACTTCGTTCTTAATTTCTTTCCGAACTGGAGGTGTCTCGCTTAAACGCTTCGTGCGAAATACTGTGTCCCCATACTTGTATAGCGTTTCATACGCCGAAATATTTTGAAGCGTTTCCCAACCTTGATTTTTTAAGCGCTCAGCCTGTACAAAATCCGGCGAATTAATGACGAATACAGCTTCGATGTCTTTGTTTTAACGCATTCTTTTAAAAAAATGTGGAGACGAAATTAGCTGCGCCAATCCTTGACGGCCATGGTGACCTTGCTGCCGAAAGCAATCAGAATCTTGCGGCTCTAATTTATTCGCACCTTGCGTTGTCCAGCCGTCCATCTAGACGGACGTTTATTACGTGCATAGTCGAATTGCCGCGCGGTGCACGCTGTTGATGTGCGTTTTGTAGTACAATTAAATCTAAATTTTGCTCACGAAGCCACATCATGCCAATGACTAAATCATTATTTTATAGAAACAGGCATGACTTGGGACGTTGCCAATGTAATGCGAAAACCAAGTAACTGCAATTTCATGTGCACCGTTCTTCGGGGTCGGTGAACAACCTGGACTCTTTCTTGATTACTTCGAGCTCAAGCCACATCCCCAAATTTTCAGATACCATTAAGACTATATTTATTCTTGATGAAGACGGTGACGAGTACTTCCTGAGCAACGTCTTCAAAAGCTTTAACTTTTGCTTTGGGGATAGCATATAGGGCACCTTTAAAATAACGATTCGCTTTCGTAAGTTTAGAAGGAGTACATTGCGGCGATATGTGGCCGCAACGCTACAATTTTTTCATATTTACGATAAGGTCGAGTTGTCGTTGTTGTCCGTTCTCTTTACAAAGAGCTTTTGCTTCTGAGGTCGTGACTCGTTCGCACGATAGCCTGGTTCTGTAGGCACCGGCTTCAGCGACTTGGTCGATATACAATTCGATCTACCCGAGTAATGGGCAAAATTGAAGTTGGATTAAGTGTAATAGCCTTCTGGAGAGTACTCAGACTCTCTCCTTCGATCTTCCTTGCGATTTGTTTCCGTAATCTATTCTGAAAATACCACCGCTTTTCTAATTCACAGATTTCCAACTCAGTTCAAGACATCAAGTTCTAAAATTTAAAGACGTAATTATGGATACTTTTTCTTTGTTTCAGGTGAAACTTACGCTCTCGAAGACCATCTTTGAAATGCTTAGGCTTAAAGCGTGTGTGCAATTGACATTCAAGCAGTGATCATGTCTTGTGTACGTTCATGCGCTTGCAGTCGGCGATCAACACACGGTAGCAATTCAGTACGGATTTAGCGTCACAAAGTCTAACAACTCTGTTGTCATCTAGTAGCGCTTGTTGGCTAACTAATGTTCCGTTGCAAGGTTTCATGATTCAATATCTTCGTCAAACCTCCCTTCACAAACAGGAGGATCTTTTTTCTTCCGCTCGCATCTGATGCATCGAGAAAGTCGAAGCGCTCATTAGCCTGTTGCCTTCGGACTTGCATTTGAGCTTGCCCCTGGGTTTGATATTGCTGTAGCTGCTGAGCTGATTGAACAGTGTGTCTTGTCCTGTCGCTGCAGAAGACAATACATTGGACTGAGCGGTCGACTCCACTTGGACATTGGCACCTGCCGTATCTTGCAGAGTCGGCGCTCGCGATCCTAAGCGCGAAGTTGGCCGTAAAGTTTTGTAATCGTCAGGTGCAACGTTTCCGGCTTTGTTGACGAGGTCTTGGGCTGGAGATGAGCGTTTAGCCAAATGGCCTCTTTGTTGGGCCATACTTGCCGGACTTCTCAGCGCTCTTTGTATGACTAAATAAAAACTGAAGAATAAAAACAAAAATAATTGAATTTCGTTTTAGTAGTCTATAAATGGACAGTGTGGTCTAATAAACCTTCCAAATGCTCTTGGGTCTGCCTAACACAGCGCTTTGGGTTTTCTGTGATGTTGTGCACTGACGTTCTTGCACCTGGGTCCTTACAATCCAGTATTTCGTTTCGGGTAATTGGACAAGCTTCAGCGGCTTCAACGTTGATTATCACAAGTCCTATTACAGATTGTCTAGCTCTTTGGTACGGCTTGTTGGGAGCTCAGTGGTATTAATTACCGGGTTTGTGGGTTCACAAGTCTTTCATTTTCCCATACAATAGCTCAGTAGTATCGAATGATCATTTAGCAAAGCCAAGTGGATAATTTATCTGGAATTCATTCTCCGTGTTCTCAGAAGCGGGATAGGGATTTATAAAAAAGCAAACGCACAAAGCCACAGACCAACTGAAGGAGTTCCAGTTGTATGTACCACACTTGCGTGCAACCACACCAACCATCACTGAACGTTAAAATCTAGCTGTAATCTAGTACTTCCCACTATGTGGCTTAAACCAATAATCACAGGACTATGTGACCACGAGCACTCTTGCCTTATACTCTTGAACTTGACACGACAAGTGGTACTATGTAACATAGTCGCGGAAGAAGCTGATTGAAGTCGGCCGTCGGACGAAGCTGAGGTGCGGGCGAGGTGAAGTCGTGGAAGAGATGGATTCTTTTTACTTAAAGCAAATTGAGAAGTGATATTTGATGAAGGGCTCTTATAACTTATTTTCCTGCTACTGCCTTACCGGATGCTCTAAGCCATCTACTGCTATCATCCTAAAAGCTATCATTCTCCTTTATTCCATCTGGCCTTCTACACATCCTATGTTTCTTTACCCAATAAGGTCTGTCGGTTTTCAATGATTATGGACATTTGGAACTATCTTCTGGTCGGAAACTGTATAGTCGCCTATACCTTTGTAATATACTAATGCATATGTATTTTGGGGGTATTTTCATTATTTTGCGAAAGAAGCCTTTACCGGCAAAACTGCCGGTGACGACAATTACGTCACAGATGAAGTAAGGAAGAACGACAGCCTTCAAGCAGTAGCAAGGCTGTTGCAAGGCAAACATCCGTAAGCGCTCACCATTTGATATCAATTCTTAATTTGCTTTAAGCAATTAAAACTTCTCGTTCTTTGCCTAATCTTCCACGCCCGCCGCCCAAGCCTCATTCAGCAATTACTCTTTAAAGATTCTTTCTCCGCGACCGTATTACAGTGTGTGGCTGTTTTTTGTCACACTTAATTAAACCTCGTCTTTTGACGCCGAAACTATTTACGTGATCGATATGACGGAACGAAAGATTTTTTAGTTGTTGTCAAGACTGATGTTTTCTTGGTCGTCATATACGTTTGGCTCGCCATACGGCTGGGTCAGTTACACAACTGATTAGAGAGCGGCAGCATTATCTAAAGCAAGCGCAACGGTAACAAGAAAGAGGTCAATCAGGTCGTTAGAGATTAAATAAGGCGAGGGGTCGAAATTTTAGATTTGTACGAAATAGGACTTTGCCGGACACATGCGATCAATAAGGATAATCTGCGGGCAATGTTGAGATGTTTGTATATGAAGCAGTATTCCTTCAACACGAAACTAAGTCTAGTTTCCGAGACTGATTTTAACTTGTATCCCACTAGCGACGTTTTAATATGATTTTTTGTTTGTACATTTTCTATGCATTTTAAACAACATCAGAGGATAGGCCGCCGCGCTCAAAGCCTCTGTTGTCAACTATTGCTTGCGGCATCTTCGGATCCAAGCGAGCAGCTTCGGCATTTTCAGATAATTATCATAATTATATAATACAGCTTTCTAAATGTTTATGTTGCTGTCGCTCTTCACGAACAATGTTATAAATTTCATTATAAGCAATACTGAAACGTAACATTAGCAAAGTCATCGAAGGTGCATTCTCTTTCTGACTGGAAAAGAATTGTCAAGCATATTGGTAATATATAAAGAATCATGATAGACTAGATGGACAATCTTGACATATAGGGTGTTAGTATCAAAAATGCACATGAGTATTTGTCAAATATTGTAGAAATTACACCGCCGAATGCATGTTGAACAGGCGGATGGCGTCACAGTATTTACGAGTACGTCACAGTTAGTAGTTACAGTTCATTGATCAAGATTAAAATATTCACCTCGGTTTTTACCTTTTACTCAACAAATATGCCCGATCTGTACTTAATCTCTCAATTATCTCCATCTCCGGCTGCCTTTTATTTACACAAGACGTGTTTCTCGACATTTTGTTAGTAAAGGTGAGTAACTTTACTCAGCGCGTTTTCCTTTCTGGTGACGTAATTACTACCTGGGAATTTTGCCGTCATGTTGGTAATAGGAACCCATTTAAACAGGGCTTAATCTTACCACACGTAATGTTGCCAGAGTGAAAAGAATTTGGTGACATTTCCTGAAGGCGCTGAAGATGCTTTATAAAGCTTTTTGTCGCTTTGATATATACTAAACTTACCAGTTTTTTTTTGGTAGAAAAACAGCACTTACTGCGACGTACAACTCTGCTGAAGTTGATGACTATAAAGTATTTTACACACCCGCCCGTTGCATTGCTTCCTATGACCGCTTCTCTCTAGGCTATGTCTTTCTCACCTTCTTGTCACTATCAGGTAGGAAAATTTATCATGTGGATGGACGACAGGCCGACTCAGCTGGTGCCATTTGATTATAATTTGATAAGCATACGCCGAAGCAGGACGACAGCGACGACAGCATCACTAATCAGAACGACACAATTCTCTAAGCAGGTTCAAGGCGCTTTTTGCTCGAAAAAGTTAATTAGAGAACATAAGTGCAACAAATTTAGCAGTAGTTCTGTTGAAGATGATAGCATCAAGCGCAAGCTTTCCCTGCAAGTGGAAAATATTGATTTGCAGTCAAAAGAATTTTTTTAACAATATCTGCGCTTCATACAACTACATTACTTGCAAACAGGAATTTAAATTAGGAAAAGAGGTAAAAACAAAAACGAAACGTTTTTTTTCCTTATCTATGGACTCAATGAAAGTACGTAATGGCCATGAAAAAAAGAAGCTGAAAATCGTGCCAACCACATTAAACCTGTTGTATAGGGGGCTCAGTTGCAGGCGAAGCCAAGGGCTCCTTAATACGCACCCATATAGGAGCGAGCGCATCAATTTCATCCCCATAGCGCCCCATAAATCCACCGAGATGAAATCCTTTAGGAGCTTTGCAGCCACTCTTTTTTTTATCATTCGCCGACATTCTGCCGGCTTCGTAGATTTTGCCTTCTTCGCTCATGAGCTTGACGAAACTAATGCGCGTATACCCTTTGTGTTGTACAGTATGCGCCTCAAACGAAGTAATGTGTTCGTCAGCGCCCAGTTCAGACACTTTACAATGTTTTTCCGAGCCATAGAACGATTCATGCTTCGTTTTGTCCATTAAAATCACCGTAACGCCGATGCCATCCAGACGGTGATTACTGCAGAGCTTGAGCGTCGTCATAGTTTGCCCAATGCCAACGAATTTTGTGTCGTCGAAAGCGTCGCCGTGGGGGCCGCCAGCGGTCCCGCACGATGAGATACCTTCCTTGTTGCTAAATTCGTAGCCTTTTACGAGCATAAGCGTCGCCAAAAGATGGAAGAAGAGCTTCATCGTAGTAGATGGGGTGGGTGGGAGAACAAATGTGGTAAAATGACTTGTTGGGAAGCAATTGCCTGATCCTGGATCGAACCATGAGGTATATATTACTAACTCATATAGAGTTGATGATAAAAATGTGAACTTGGAAAAGGATCGATCGTGGGATGTGTAGACGTAAGTAAGTCACTCGCTTCTACATGCACAAACACTGCGATTGTGGTGTCGGAACGCCAGTTGATGTCATGCATCGAAGCGTGTTCTCACTCATGCTGCCTTATAATGTCGCATTACTTTACCCGCGAGCAGGCTTTTGTGCTATCCGCAGTCAAAAACTTATGCAAGACCTCAGCACATTTTGATTGTCAACACTAAAATACTGTTCCAACGTCACCGTCATTTAAACTTATCGTGGCTTTTACACTTAGCGCAAAAAATGATAATGGTGGATAGCCTTGCTAAAGGAACCATCGCTCCATCGTGAGGGCAATCATAGTCACTCATATACAAACCAAAAAGCTATCATGAGATTGTGGTTGGTTTGCTTTGTTCAGAAACGAAGTGCCTCAATTTTTGAATATTTGGCGCCAGTTAGTTGCGAAAGAACCCTCGAAAGACTGGCATTTTTTATGCGCATAGACCAAGAACCAAGTAAATCACGATACGGTCCACTGTCTCGTTAAAAGTTTTATGGTGCATCGTTTTTTTTAATTTGAAATTTACATCGAAAAAAGGATTTTCGCGCGTATCGTGTCTTTGTATAGTGACCGTTTATTTCACCAGTCGCGTCATTGAGCCAGCTTCTTGCATAAAAAGCTGAACTTATCGCTAATAAAAGCCTAATAGGCAATCGAGCCACGAAATGGTTCATGCTTTCAACTTGTCATAGATGAGATCGAAACGTCGATGCCATCCAGACGCTGACAGACCTTGATCGTCGTCAAAGTTTGCCCAATACAAAAGGATCACTAAGGAAGCGGCCAACATTCGGAGGTCTTTGCTATAATTTGGTGCATTGACTTCAACAAGAACAAGCGTCGCCACAACGTAAAAGAAAAAATCATTAAGGTAGATCAGGTGGGTATGAGGAAAATTTTATACAACGACATGTTATGAAGCAAGCGTCTGAAACCTAAAATGGACCATGTGGTAGGATTGTTTAACATGGAGTTGTTTAAAAAAATTGGGACCTTTAACAACGGTCGATCGAGGGAATGTCTCGGATTTGAGTAAATCGTTCATCTTTACATGCGCTAAATTTTGGGTCGCGGTGTCAGGATGCAGTTGGTGATATGCATTAAGACGTGTCATATTCGCGTTACGTCATTTCTCATCGTTGACTCCTATCTTTCCGACTAAAGCAAAACACGGCAATCTCAGGGTAAAGTGTGTGTTTGTCGCTGATATTTTTTGGCACTGATGCACAAATAGAAATATTCCTAAGCGATCATTACTCTTCTGTTCTCGAGGCTTTCCAATATTATGTCCATTTTGTGTTGAAAGTCTACAAGCTATACTGACAGCGTCGTTCGACCAGTCTTTTAGTTTGGACCCTGATGTGCTATTTTACAGCATGAGAACTGTTTGCTGGAATCACACTAGGCAGATAAGTACTGTGCATGCGAGAACAGTTGTCTTGGCCTTGGTATTGTATTATTATTAATTTGGGATTATGGTGTAATGGCTTTAACATCTATCGTCTGAGAGTGTCTCCAGCACACGATGATAGACCAGGAACCGCTAGTCACCGGAAAAGAAATTGGTGTTTCACTACATCTACGTAGACAATTGCAGCGCGCCCATTGATGGACTCGAAGTGTCACAAAACAATGTACTTCGTATATTGATCACGTTGCAAAGCTATTTACTTACGAATTCAATGGCGCCAGATTTTTTAGTACATCGTCAGCAGATGAAAATAATACCACAATTCGTTTAGTTTTGAAAAGCGCTTACACAATATGAAAAGGAAAGAACGATGCATCATAATCGGTACACTGTGACGTGTTGTGATTTACCTAGCTCTCGCGCATAAAAGATGCCAGAGATTTTTTGTACGTTTACTTTTCCTATTAGATAAAAACTAGGCAAAGCAAAACATAGTCAAAGTACCACAAACTCGTGAAAAAGTTTGTTTATCACTGCTCAAGGCTGTCCAGCACTACCATCTTTTTTCTATAAGCCACGAGAAGCTCAAATGATAGTGACGTCCGACCAGTATTTTAGTGTACACCATTCTGATGTGCTGAAGTCTAGCATTACAAGTTGACTTCTGACAGCACGCAAGTGATGCGACATCACAAGGCAGCATGTAAGAGATTTCAACTAAATGCGCTGACGTTTCGACACCATAACCGAAATGATAATGGATGTAAAAGCGAGTGACTTACTTACGTCGACACATCCCACGATCGATCCTTTTCGGATTCACATTTTTATTATCAACCCCATCTGTGTTAGTAATAAATACCACATGGTCCATTCCATTTTCAGGCAATTGCTTTTTAACAAGTCATTCAACAGCATTCGTTCTCCCATCCTAATAATCTATTTTGATGAAGCTCTTTTTTACGCTTCAATGACGCGTGGGCTTGCTCAAGGCAAATTATTTAATGCCAACACTGACCTCCAAATGTGCAAAGCCGTTGGCAAACTCCACAGTAAGGTTTTTGACGACTCCGAATTCGTTAAAGCCGAGCAAATTGTGATGACAATCAAGTTCTGTTATGGCGAGCGTCTAGATGGCATTGTCTCCGACGAATGAAAAGCATGAGACGTTTCACGGTTCGGACAAGAAGTGTGATGTGATCGAGCTTAAACCAGACGAGCACGTCACCTTGTCGAGATTTACACTGCGGACCAAGATCCTCACACGACAGGTCGCATTGCTTACGTCGAAGTGAGGACTCAAGGTGGTAGATTCCACCATGTCGGCCTCATACCAATATGGGAGGGCCAAAACATTAATTGTACAGCTCCTGATGGATTCAAACTCGGTGAATTTTGCGGGTGCAGTGAGGCTGAAATTGATTCACTCGGTGTTATATGGACACCAATTAATCGTACCCTAAGGCCAGCTCATGAGTAAATAAACATAGAGGTTTGGTCTATCTCGGATGCACTTTTGTCTGAAATCCAATTTCTGTTTTGCAAATTAGACTACACAGGAGAAGCACAGGAATTGTAAAGGCGCCTTGCATTGCATAAGATAAACAAACGTTTCTTTCTTTTTTGGGCAAACGAAGCAAAGTGAAGAAGTGAAGCCAATTGCCGTGCATTTGAGCTCAAGAAAAGCGTGTGTTCGTTGCTTTGCTTGCTTAACAACGCTCTAGAAGTGGGTGACTCAGATTGTTCTCTTTATCTGCTTGATGTAATTTTAAGTTCAAGATCAACAACTAGCAAAGAACATAATCAGAGGTTCAATTTAATGGAAACATCTAACACAAGCTTTTCAAGCGATTCAGCAAAGCTTCTTTGCTTGATTGCTCGCTAAAAAAAAATTATAATCATGCAAAACAATCCAACAAATTTGCGCTTTTCACATGTAACTAACAGTGCAAAATGGGAATGAAATTTTCGCCACAGTGCATCAAGGGAGATAAAAGCTTTTTGATCACCTACCAGTCAAGTCATGATGCTGTAATTTGGCACATTATAGTCTAAGCTCAAAGACTGGTCGAACGACGCCATCATTAAAGCTTCTCGTGACTTGTAATACCTCCACGCGAAAAAGGAGATTATGGTGGAAAGCATCAATCACAAAATGATCGCGCTATCGTACGGAAGGCTCAAGACTATTATAATCTTCCACAAATGTCAGCAAAAAGTTTGCATAAATCGTGGTATATACCCTGTTACACAGGAGAAAGCGATAAATTTTAAGATGCAGCATGGGCGCGTAACACGCCTTAATGCATAATTTAAAGTAAGCATCGACACCAGAACCCGAATGGTATACATGTGGTGGCAAGTGACTTGTTTACGTCGACACGTCCTCGATTGGTCCCTTTTTAGTTCACACTGTTATTGTCAACTTCATATAACCACATGGTCTATTCCAGGTTTCGAGGTCTTGCTTTAAAAAATGTCATTTTGTAACATTCTTTCTCCCACCTACCTGATCTGCTTCGATAAAGCTCTTTTAAATGACACTTGTCCTTGTTCAAACAAAACATTCAATACCAATAAATACCTCCATATTTGCAAAGCCGTTGGGCCGACTCCACGAAAATCTTTTGACGACTTCGAATTCGTTAGCGCCGGGCAAATTTTGACGACAATCAAGCTCTGTCATGGCGAGCGTCTGAATGGCATTGGTGTTTTGATCTAATTTCCCACAGCTAAAAGCATGAGCCGTTTCATGGTTTGGAGAAGAAGTGTGGTGTGAACCAAACAAGCACGTCACTCATGCAGAGTAAGTGTAACACAGTCACGGAAGAAACTGAGTAAATTCAGCAATCGGTCGAGGCTGAGGCGCGGGCGAGGGAAGTAGAGAGAGGAGAAGTGTTTATTGCTTAAAGCAAACTTTAAAGTGAATTTAGTTAAAGAGCTCTCACGACTTATTTTCTTGCTACAGCCTGATTGATGGCTCTCAGCCATCTTCTGCTCTATCCCGGAAGCTATCATTCTTCTAAATTCCATCTGACTTTCTACGCAACCCTGATCATTTTTAGCCAATAAGTCCTCTTGGTTTCCAATCATTATAATACACCTAACTGTCTTCTGGTCGTAAGCTGTATAATCCTATGGATAGTACTAATGCATATAAAATTTGGGAATATTTGATTTTATCTTTAAAAGCCGTTCTGACGAGGGAAGCGTCGTATGACATTTCTTCAAGAAAAAATCCTTCTTTAAGAAAAAAGGCTCATCCTTTTGAATCTCAGCTGAGGTCGATAACTTCGGAAATTAGATCTAGATTCTCCACGGCCTTCCAAGTGGCTTCCTGATTGGTTTTACCGAGCCACCAAACTTTGTACTGTAAGCTTTCTTTGCACTTACGGTGTCCACTTACGACTTCAACGAGGTGTCTCTCAGAGCCATTGGACAACATGACCTTATTCATCTTTTCTGACGCTTGGGGTCCTTGCGATACGGCCTAAACGGTAAAGTGTGAAACACTTGGTGCAGCTTTAATTCCTTCGATAATCCTAACCCATAGAAATTTCGCGAGACTTTTTTCACGATAGGGATTAAGCCAACATATCTTGATGCGAGTTTCTTCGTCTGAGCAAATTCTTGTGACGAACATCCAAATTTCTGCCGTCCAAAAGCACCATATTGTCAACTCGGAAGTCTTGGACTAGTCTCTTCTTGTCATAATAGTACTTCATGCGCTCTTGTTTTTCGCTCATTCGGTCCTGTGCGAACTTTAATAAAGTATCTTGACGAAGTAGACATGCTTGTGATCATTTTTTCAACTTATAAAATTGTGGATCGGATGCCACATCATCCGGCATATCATAGATCTGCTTCGAAGGGTGACATTCCAATCGTAGGACAATCGTCTATATAGGCTTTTCCAGCGTAATGCAAAAAAGTAATCCCAATTATTCTGTGCTGGGTCGACGACGACTGCGAGGTAATCTCCAATATAATGGTTAGTTTTCTTCGTTTGTCTATCCGTTTGCGGCCTTACAGCCGAAGCCAAGTTGTGTTGCGTTCCCACAGCAGACACGATAACCTGGTGTCTCGGTCCGTCACAATAGTCTTTGGTATACCGTGGTCATTCATATGCATGTCATGAAGACCTTTGCAAGTTCTGCCTCATCATCCGTTGTCTTCTTAGCGATGAACCATTTATTTTAGCGGTGAACAATCACCATGACGGCATTAAAACCACTTTTCGTATCCGGGAAACATTCGACTAAGTCGGGGTTGACCCATCTGCCTTATGAAATATTCAAAGTCTGAATAACATTCTGGCGGCTTGGTCTGACCAGCCTTGTTGCGCTGACAAATTTCATATGAGTTGACATAGCGCTGGATGTGCCTCGTCATTTTTGGCCAATGATACTTTTGATGCACGGCCAGAAAGATCTTGTAAATTCCTAAATGGCCTGCCCTTACTGAATCATGGTTCTCAAAGATGACACGATTTTTATATCTTCTTTGTAATATACAGTCGTGCGTCTCGTCTTCGCCATTTTGAAAATACAAAATGCTATCTTGCAATGAGTTCTTCGGCACCTCATCCCTTTTTTCATAGTTTTGATCATGTACTAAGGTCTTTAGGCCACGCATACATAGTATTTTCAGATTGAGCAACTGTGACATTGTTCGTCTTGACTATTTCCACGATCTCGCGGTTCTTGGTCGCTTCCAGTAGCTCGTACAAGCTAACTTGGGAGGCATTACTTTCGGCTTCCGGATTGCGTGACAGTGCGTCAGCCACGGTGTTAGTTTCACCGAACGTCACTTAAAAAAAGCTGAATTTCAGCAAGCTTATTCAATCATCGAGCTACTCTGCGATTTGTAGTCTTCTACATCAGGATCATCTCAATATGTTTGTGATCTGTTTCGACCATGAATTTTCGAAACAAAGATACACGCACCATACGTTTAGCGCATGCATAATTACAATCTGCTTTTGCTCACGAACAGAGTAATTTAATTCGGCTGGCTTCATCCACCCACCAGTAGAAGCAATTAGATGCCCCTGTCCCTCCTTTTGAAACAAGACTTCTCCTTTCGCACAACTTGAGGCGTCCATTCGTATACCGAATGGTTTTGAAACGTTCTAAAGGCATAACACAGGTGGAAGCGTCAAGAGGCGCTTGAATCGGTGAAGCAGCGGACCTGACCGTCCAAGAGATCGATTGCTTTTCGAAGACGTATTTTATTACTGTCGCGGAGTGGTACTTCAAATTGCGCAAACTCCCTGAAGAACATTGAAACATAGACTGTAAAAGCTATGGAGCACTCTTATCCCTTCTTTGTCTTGGGCAAAGGCCATTACGCGATAATCTTAATCGTGTCGGGGTCCAATCATACGCCTTTTCGTCCGACAAAATTCCTAGGCATGGGGTCTTAACCCCATAGAGCTGGCACTTTCACAAATTGTTGTAGAGTTGCTGTTCTTCACACCGTTTAAGTACACGGTCTATAGTCATAGCGTGGTCTCCGACATCTTTACTTTGTGTGGACACGTATACGCCGTCAAAAAGATTATCATTTCGAAAGTCTTTTTACAAAGACGGGTGAACGTACCCGGGCTTCTGCTCAGTCCCATAAAATTGACAAGAGACTCAAAAAATCCATCTGGGGTTCACATTAAGTGGGCAAACTGCCAATTTCGCGTGGATGTGATCCCATGCTTAGGAGACTTTGCCGGACTAAAGGGCGTAGGAATAGGTCACAGATTATCAATAAATGACCCGTGTCCAAGACAAAGAAGTAAAAGGAGACCTTTTTTGTCGAAACACTTCATATCTTGATGTTCTGCAAGGCCTTCATGCAATTCGCAGAACCCCTCCTCGATATTTTAAGACAGAAATGTCTATAAAGCGCGATCGATCAGTCGAACAATCACCTACGATGCTTTACCGAACTCAAGCGTCGCTTCACGCCTCTACCTGTTCTTGGTCATTCAGCAATGTAAAAGCCATTTGGTATACAAACGGACGCCTTGAATCTTGCGATCGAAGTGTCTTGTCTTGAAAGAAGGGGAAGTTAACGCATCCGATTTTTTTGATTGGTTGGAAAATGAAGCCAGAGGAATGTTATTTTCCTGTTCGTGACCAAGAGCCATTGCAATCATGCATGCGCAAAAAGTATGGCAAAAGCATTTTCTTGACCGACCGTTAACGATTGAAATGGTATGCTAACAAATCGAGGTGTTCCTGACGCAAAAGCCTGTGAATCTTGAAACAGCTTCATGGTTCATTGAGCTTGCTTGATTTTAGTCTTTATTTAAGTGGATTCTTGGTAAAAGTAACACCGTGCCTGATGCACTGTCACGCTTTCCTTAATTTGAGAGTTAAGCTGCTCGAGCCGGCTTACCGGAGAGGCTGAGACCCGCAAGATCGTGGCGACAATTAGGACATAAAGGGTTGTGGTTGCTCAATCCGCAAAGACTATGTATGCGTGGGATAGAGACCTCTAGCATATCATCCATAATCTCAAAAAAGGAAATGGTGCGCAAAAATACTTCTCGGAAAAAATTTATTTGGCATTAATAAAACGGCAACTTGAGAGGCCCCGACTCTATTTTCCCAACGACAAAAATTAAAAATTCGCGTGAAACCTACGGCTCTATATCGGCAGGCCACCCAGAATTATACAAGGCCTATTTGGCCGTACGTCGAAACTGGCTAAAAATGACGCAGTACGGACAACGCTATGTCAACACATGCGGAATGCGGCAGCGGTACAAGGCTAGGCAGCCGAAACCGCTAGGAATACCTCGGTCTGTGGATGTTCTAAAGGCGGCAGATGGGCAGAAATTTCAACTTAATTTATCGCTTCTTTACCGGAAATCAAAAGTGGGTCTGATGCTGTCATGGTGGTTGTTGGTCGCTTAAGAGATAAGCCATCTTCATCGCAAAGAAGACAACGGATTATATTGCAAAAACAGCAAAGAAGAAATATATAAAGGACCATGTCATAATAGATACAATTGAGTTCAACCGAGACATTTAAGCTACGACAAGCGATCGTGTCTGCTGCGGGAACGCAACAAAATTTGAGTCAGATTTTAAGCCACAAACGAAAAGTATCAACCTATTCATTGGAAATTACCATCAAGTTGTCGTCAATTTAGAAAAGAGTGCTTGAGATAACTTTTTGCATTTGGCTGAGATAGCCTGTAACCGACGCGTACACTCTACAATTCAAATGTCACCGTTCGATTTTAATTTAAGACTATTTCTAATATGTCGTATGACGTGAAATCGACTCATGAATTTCACAAGTATGAAAATCAGCACAAGAGTTTATGCGACGTCAAAAACTGTTACTCAAAACCACACGGTACCGGATGAGCGAAGCACAAGAGCGCATGAAGTACTTATATGACAAGAATAGACTTTTTTTAAGACCTCCGAGTTGACGATATTGTGCTTTTGAACGGCAAGGAGTTGGATGTCCGTCACAAAGGTTTTGCTCAGTCAGTGAAAGTCGTGCCAAGATACCTTGTCCCAATTTCGATCGCGGATAGCGTTTCGCGAGATTATTTGATTTGAGATCATCGAAGGAATCGACCAGCATCCAGCGTTCCATACTTCACTATTGATGCCGTATCGCAAGGATCTCAAGCATCGGCAAATATCGAATGAGTGCATGTAGGTTGATGGCTCTACGAGACAACCTGTCGAACCCGTTATTGGACATCGTTACTAGAAGAATGGTGTTAAAGCAAATTTCCGGACTCACCGGGCTTATTTGAAAACCCGAAAAGATGAGCTTTGTCATTAAAATGTGGCATCTCCTCGAAACGAGGTCATGCTAATAATCGTCGTTACCGGTAGGTTTGCCAATAACGGTAATTACGCCATATAGTTACATTATACCATACGTATGCACTACACATATTATGACAAGAAGCAACGTCCAGATCTTCTCAATTTATTGCGAGTCAAGAGACTTTGTAATAAAAAATAATCTAGGATGTGAAAAAGGCAGATGGAGAAAAGAAGAATGATCGCCTTCAGAATGGAAACAGTAGCAATACTGTTGCAAGACAAGAATCCGAAAGAGCTCACTATTTGATAGCACCTCCAAATTTGCTTGAGCAAGTAACACTCCTCCTCATTTGCCTTATTTGCCCTGCCTGCCGCCCTCTCAAAGGTGATTCCTCTGCGACTGTGTTACAGTGTATGGCTGATTTTAATCTGCCACGGTATAGTATACTTTCTTCGGCAAACAGTTGTAGAACTCTCGTCCTGGTCGGGGTTTGTAAGACGCCGAATGGATACATGTTTTTTATGACGAATCGAAAGATACTTTACTTGTTGTCCAGGGCTGATGGTTTCTAAGTCGTCAAATAGGTCTGGCTTGCCATACGTCTTGGTCAGTTGAACAGCTGAACAGAGAGCGGCAGCATTTGCAGCAAGCGCAACGGTAGCAAGAATGAGGTCAATCGGGTCAATAGAGATTAAACCAGGCAAGGGGCAAAAAATTAGATTTGAAGGAAAGGGACTTTGCCGAACGTATGCGATCACTAAGGATAATTTGAGTGCGATATTTGGATTATTGTGTAAAAAGCAATTTTCCTTAATTAAAACATACAGATTAATTTCCTAGATTTAACCTAACTTCTGTACCTCCAACTACTGTTTTTCTGCGTGCCTTTTCGATGCATTAACAACGCTAAAAGCTTCTGTTGTCTACGATTACTTGCGGCAAAAAGCGAGCAATTTGCAGCATTTCAGATAATTACCATGAACATACAATACCTTTCTTAATGCTTATGTTGGTGTCGCTCTACACGAAACATGTTGTAAGTTTGTTTGATAGTGATACTGAAACGTCATTAGCAAAGTCATCGAAGGTGCTTTCTCTTTCCAACCGTAAGAAATTTGTCAAACATGTTAGACAATAATATTAAACGTCAAGTAATTTAGTTTGGACAATTTTATTTGAATATAGGGTATTAATATAAAAAAGCACTGATCCGATCTCCTTAATTAACGACATCATCGAAAAAGTTGTATTTTTCTGGATTTTTACATATGACGTGTTTTCCAAAATCTTCTTGTTGAAATGAGCTTCTTTTCCTATCTGGTGGCAAAAATATTATCAAGGTCATGTAAAGAAAGGAACCCATTGAAACAGTCAAGGTGAAAAAATCTGGTGACATTCGTTAAAGTGGTTTGGAAAGCTTTTTGTCGCTTCGAGGAATATCAAAACCTCTATTTACTAGAAAAATAGCACATGATACGACGTACAACTGTATTAAACTCGACGACTATATAGAGGTTGCTTATATTTGCACACCCGCCCATCAAATTACTTCCTTTGACTGCTCATCATTTGCGCTATGTCTTTCTCACCTTCTCAAGACTATCAGGCAGGATGGTTTATCGGGTGGACGAATGACAGCTGGTGCCATTTGATTGTATTTTAATTAGCATACGAAAAAGGAAAGACGACAGCGACGAAAGTAGCACAAATGAGATTGAAGAAAATTCTCCGAGCAAGTTCAAGGCGCTATTTTCTCGGTGGATCATGCCTCAGAGATTGTTAAAATTACACCGCCGAATGCATGTTGAACAGTTGGATGGCTTCACAGTGATTACAAGTACGTCACAATTAGTAATTACACATGGTAGCCGTTCATTGGTCAGGATAAATATATTCACTTCGGTTTCTACCTTCTACTCTACAGGTTAACAGCCGCAAACAACAGCCTCGCATCACCACACCTTCACCGCCATGACTACCAAGCGCACCGAAGTCCTCCTAGGAGATGGTAACTACTACCATTGGGAGTTTAACATGAGAATGGCCCTCGCAAGAAAAGGGCTATTGGGACACATTATGCGCGCGAAGGACGAGAGCGAAATAACGGAGACGTGGCTCGTGAAAGACGCCAAGGCATTGGGTGTAATTGCCCAGGGCGTCGAGATTCAACACCAGACCAGGATACGGTTTGCTACTCGTGCCTTGGAGGCATGATGAACGCTTCGCGATTTTCACCATCGTTTTACCCTACACAACCGTATCATAATGACACGGCGCCTACATGAGTTTAAGATGGAGAGTGGCACTCGCATGGTGGAACATCTGGACGCGTTCGATGAGCTGGTCGTGGGACTCCAGATGACGGAAGAGCCGGTGGATGAATCAAGACAGCTAGTGGTGCTTCTGAGCAGCTTGCCGGTGGAATATAACAAAATATCTTTGATCGTTGAGAACGCCAAGGACATCACTCTGATCGAAGTCAAGGAGAAGCTGTTAAGGAGCCAGACAGACTACAGAAGAAGGAAGCAAGTGAGAAAGCGTTTCGAGCCACAGACAATGATGGACGGATCAAGGGCAGACGAGGAAGTGGCCGCAAGATTTACGCGCCACGCAAGGGCGGCGGTTTTCGGGGAAAATGCTTCAATTGTGACCAGACTGGTCATATGAAACGGGACTGCCCAGCTGCTGAGAACCGCTCCAGAAACCGTTATAGCGGTAATGATGCAGTGTTTGCTGTGGGGGATGAGCAATGAGTAAGCTGGCTGATCGACAGTGGTGCGACGTCACACATGACCCCTCACCGAAGTGACTTGATCGGCTTCAAGCAACCTAAAGACGACATCAAGGTAGCAATTGCAGATGGCAGAACGTTACGCGTCGAAGGAGCTGGAACGGTGAAGCTTATCGGCTTAGATGGAAGACGCATATCGATGATGGAAGTGCTGCTTATCCCTGGACTTGACAGACGTCTACTGTCGGTGGCCGAACGTGGACTAAGTGTGGAGTTTCGGCGTGCTTCGTGCATCATTTCGGACAAGAACGAAGCTTTGGCAACTGGGACAGTTAACACACTGGATTGTCAGCAAGAGGAGGCACGATCGGTGCAATACTCGGGAGCTGATAGTCAGTGGGAGTTACGGCACGCTCGTGTGGGACATCCAAGTGAGGACGTTTTATTGAAGACTATGCGATCCACACAAGGTATTCCTGCGCTGAACAAGGTATCAAGACCCTGTGTGGTGGATGCATGAAGGGCAAGCAGACGACCGAAGCCTTTCCAGGACGCTCCATGACAAAGACATCACGTGTATTGGAATAAGTTCACACAGATGTGATAAGACCCATGAAGACACTTTGAAAGGAGGTGCTGAATACATTTTGACTTTTGTGAACGATTATTCACGATATGTGGTGGCTTGCTTTATGGCAAAGAAGAGTAAAGTTGCTGACAAGATCAAGATGTTCAAAGCACTGCATGAGAATCAATGGGGAACCCGTATCAAGTGCCTGCGTTCGGACAACGGAACGAAGTTTGTCAACAAGACAGTCACGGCTTTATGTCAGCAGAACGGCATCATACATCAGCGTACAGTACCATACGGTCCCCAACAAAACGCAATTGCAGAACAAATGAACCGCACGATAATGGAAAAGGCACGGAGCATGCTACACTACAAGTGTGTTCCGACATGTTGGTGGGCAGAGGCAGTAAGCACTGCGGTGTACCTGGTCAACCGCTCTCCTAATACAATGCACCCAAACAACACCCCATTTGAACTGGGATTTAAGATGAAGCCTGGGATGGATCATCTTAGGGTGTTTAAGTCTCATAAATATGCTCACGTTGATCAAGTGGTGAGGACGAAGCTCGAAGCCAAAAACTTCAAGTGCATGTTCCTTGGTTATGCCAAAGACACCAAGGGATACCGAGTTTACGATTTGGTGAAAGACAAGATATCAGTATCCCGGTCGGTGAAGCTTGACGAGCGTGAAGTGGGCGGCATTTATGAGACGCACCCGCCCAAACAAATAAAAGTGATACACGTTACCAAAGTCAACGATGAAAGTGCAGTGTCCGGGCCGACGGAACACCAACAAGATCAAGATGAACCTATGGAGTGTGAAAAAGAAGATGAAATTCCAGATGCTCCAATGAATGAGGAGGAGTCCGACACAAATGAGTCAAGGGTCGAGATGCTTCGATTACCGACCTCAGTACACTCTGAACTGACAGAGTACAGAACCCCTACACTGGATGCACAGGAAGATCGATTGGTATTTCGACCGCAAGTGGAACGTTCAAGGCGTACACATACACCAATGTTGTTGTTGGAAAACGGAGCAGATGCCGATGAGAGTCTGGAAGGGAGCGAAGGACCACCATCTTCAAAGCGTGCAAGGATTGATGAAGAGGGTCTTATAGCTGAAGCTATTATCGTTTACGCTGTGAGTGTTGGTGATCAGACTTGCCTGCCACGTATGCGCAGGCAATGTCTTGTGACGAGGCAGAATAGTGGCGACAAGCGATGGACGCCGAATTACAGTCGCATCACAAAAACAAAACATGGACACTCGTTCCACGAGAATCGATTGGACGTACGATTGGATGCCGCTGGGTCTTTGCTAAGAAGCGTGACCAGAATGGATTTGTTGTGCGCTACAAAGCACGATCGGTGGCTAAAGGTTTCAAGCAGAAATACGGCGTGGATTTCTTCGAGACTTACTCTCCAGTGGCCAACATGAACTTAATTCGAGTTGTACTCGCAGTATGTGTGGTATTAGGCTACAAAAATGGAACAGCTGGACGTCGACACCGCCTTTCTCACCAGTGTGCTGTCGGATCGTGTTCACATGGAAGTTTCGATTGGTGTTAAGGGAGCTCAAGGATTTGCGTGTCAGCTGAACAAAGCTATACATGGTCTCAAGCAAGCTGCAAGCGCTTGGAACAAGACAATCGACCACGTCTTCAAAAAGGACGATTTTAAAAGTTGTGGAGCGGATCAATGCGTCTACGTGAAGTAAGTGGAAGAAGGTTTTGTGTACGTATGTCTTTATGTCGATGATTTGATCATTGCAGCCAAGACGAGCGACGAGATTCTAGAGGTCAAGGGGATGCTTAAAGGTGTTTTCAAGATGAAGGATCTCGGTATGGCGAAGTTCATCTTGGGCATGGAGATCGACCACGACATGGCAGCTTCCACACTAATGATCAAGCAAACACGCTACATTAGCGACGTGGCTGAGCGATTTGGACATAAAAACGCCAAGAACGTCGACAATCCGTGGACGTCCGGTTTCAAGCTGTCAACATCACAGTCACCAAGTACAGAAGCTGAGCGTTCAGAGATGCGGTCAAGACCATACCGCTCACTAATTGGATGTCTGCTATATGTTACAAGTTGCACTCGTCCGGACGTCGCATACATCGTGACACAACTGTCTCGATTTTTCGAGAATCCGGGGTTACCACATTGGAATGCCGCCATTCGTGTATTGCGCTACTTAAATTCGACACGTCATCATGGGATCGTTTATCAAAGGGACGGGAAAGGTGATTGTTGAAGCTTTTTCGGATGCTGACTGGGGTAGCAACACCGATGATAGACGGTCTGTCTCAGGTGTGCTGATCAGCATTGGTAAAGCTCCGGTTGTATTCAAGTCCAAGTATCAGAGAACAGTTGCACTAAGTTCCGCAGAAGCAGAGTATATGGCGCTCAGCTTGTGCACACAAGAAGTACTTTGGGCGCGCGCAATGGTCAAGGACATGGGTCAAGAACAAGTGGGAGGTACGCAAATATGGGAAGACAATCAAAGTGCGGTAGCTTTGGCAAACAACGCGGGCTACCACGCACGTACAAAGCACGTGGACATCAGACATCACTTTATTCGAGAGAACGTCCAGCATGGATTAGTCAAGATTGGCTACATTGATACGAAGAGTCAGCTTGCAGATATTCTAACTAAGGCGCTTGGAATCAAGATGCTGAAGTATCTGCGCGAAGCCTCCGGAATCAAGACCAAGTCAGCAACAAAGGACACACAGCATTAGCGGTGAGTGGGAGTGTTAAAATTACACCGCTGAATGCATGTTGAACAGGTGGATGGCTTCACAGTGATTACAAGTACGTCACAATTAGTAATTACATATGGTAGCCGTTTATTGGTCAGGATAAATATATTCACTTCGGTTTCTACCTTCTACTCAACAAAGGTACGTATGTGCAACAAATCTAAGCAGAGATTCTGCTGAAATGATGGCAATAGACACAAGCTTTTTTCTTCCTCGTTTGCACTAAAAAAAAAAGATTTTTACTACAAGGCCAGAGAGATAAATCAAAAACTTTTTTATAAACCATGGACCTTGTAACAAAAACGTGGTGGCCCCGAAAAAGAAAAGAAGGCTGAATATCGCCAACCATATAAAATATTCTATAGGTTGCTGAGTTGCAGGGGCAGAATAGGTTGCGCGGTTGCAGGTGGGGCCAAGGGCTAAACAGCCTGGATAGGCACCTATACAGGAGCGAGCGCATCAATTTCATTCCCTTCGCGCCCGAAAACCCAGCGAGGTGATAGCCATTAGGAGCTCAGCAGCCACTTATTCTGTTTTCATCCTTCGTCATCCTGCCGGCTTCAAAGATGTTGCCTGCTTTGTTCGTGAGCTTGATGTAACCCACGCGCGTCTTTTTATTGTGTTCTGCAGTGTGCACCTCGAACGATGTAATATGTTCGTCAGGGCCCAGATCGGACACTTGACAAATCTTCATCGAGCCATGAAACCGTTCTTGCTTCTTATTGTCCGGAGAGAAGATCGTAACGCCAAGGCCATCCACAAGATGGCCACTGCATGCCCAGCGCCAACGAATTTCGCGTCGTCAAAAGAACTACCGTGGGGGCCGCCAGCGGTTCCGCACGTGGGGAAAATCGTCTTGTCAAACCCGTTGACTTCAGTAAGCGTGAGTGTCGCCAAAAGGTGGACAAAGAGCTTCATCGTAGTAGATGGGGTGGGTGGGAGAACGAATGCTGTTAAATGACTTGTTAAGAAGCAATCTGGAAAGAACCATGTGGTCTTCATTACTAATACGAACTTGAAAAAAGAACGATCGTGGGATGTGTAGACGTTCGTTAGTCACTTGCTTCTACATGCACTAACCTTGCGATTGTAGTGTCGGAACGTCGGCGCAGCTAGTTGATATCGTACATCGAAGCGTATTCACACTCATGCTGCCTTCTTCTGTCGCATTACTTTTACTTGCAAGCAGGTATGTGTGCTTTCAGTAGTCGAAATCTGATGCCAGACTCCAGCAGTCTACACTATCGTCATTTCAGCTTTTCGTGGCTTGGCGCAAAAAAATGATAATGGTGGATAGCCTTGCTATAGAAACGATCGCTTTATCGTGCGGAGCAGTACAGTCGCTCTTATACCAACTCTATCGTGAGGTTGTGGTTGGTTTGCTTTGTTCAAATTTCATTCAAAAAGAAGTGCCTCAATTTGGCGCCAGCTATTGCGAAAGAACACTTGAAAGACGAATATATTTATGCGCATAAACCAAGACCCAAGTAATTCACGATACGATTACTGTCTCGAGTACATTTTTCAAAACTCATCGTTCTTTTTAATCCGAAATCTTCATCGAAAACAAGGGATTTTCGCGCGTATCTTGTTTTTGTATAGTAACCGTTGATATCACCAGTCGCTTCATAAAACGAGTTTCTTGCGTGAAAAGCTGGGCCTATCGCTGACAAAGGTATCGAGCCACAAAACGATTCATGCTTTAAAATTTGTCCTAGAAGAGATCGAAACGCCAATGCCATCCAAATGCTCACAGACCTCAATTGTCATCATGATGGAGCCTCTGCGAAGTCTGTGCTACCTAAAAAATAAAAATAAAAACCCACTTAGAAGATCAAACTCGTGTTGACCGTAGAATAAAATCACGACAGGACATTGTGCCGACTATCTTTTGTCTGGTCAAGCTGGTTTGAAAAAAAATGCTGGCATTTAGACGTCGCCACAGGCCACGTATGATTATCCGGCCCTACGCGTGGTCTAATTTGCTAAAAAGAAATCAAATTTTAGACATAAGTGCATCCGAGAAAGACCAAAATTCTACTTTTTGTTAATTGTCATTCTGCGTAGCTACAGGTTAATTGGTGTCCATATAGGACCAAGAGAATCAATTCCTCGCCACTGCGCCCGTAAAACCCACCGAGTTTAAATCCATCAAGAGCTGTACAATTTCGAACGATATCCTCAATAATCGGTAACCTGTCGGCTTCATAGAGCGTACCACGTTGGTTTAAAATCTTGATATAACAAACGCGTTTTGTCACAAAGTTATCATAGCCCACAGTGTGCACCTGAACAGAAGTGATGTGATCGTTCTAAAGATCAATTACTCGACACTTCTTGTCCGAACCGTGAAACGGCTCATGCTTTTCATTTGTCGGAGATGTGATTGAAACGCCAATGCCATCCAGACGCTCATCACCACCGAGCTTGATTGTTGTCAAAGTTTGCCCTGCCTTAACGAATTCGGCGTCGTCAAAAGCTTCACCAAAGCGTCCACCAACGGCTCTGCACATATGGAGGTCTCTGTTGGTATTGAAGAGTCTGCCTTGAACAAGCACAAGCGTCGTTATAGCGTAGAGGAAGAGCTTCATCGAAGTAAACAAGGTAGGTGGTAGAGCCTGTATTGTAAAATGACTTGTTGAGAAGCAATTGCGTGAACCCTGGAATGGACTATGTAGTACATATTGGAGTTGGTAGCAACAATGTGAACTCAAAACAAGATTGATCGTTTGATGTATCGACGTAAGTTAGTCACTCGCTTCTACATGCACTAAATTAATGATTGTGATGGCGGAACGGCAACGCAGCTAGTTGAATTCATTGATCAAAGCGTCTTCTGTTTCATTGATTTCACCTGTAGCCAGTTTCTTGCGTGAAAGGCTAGGACTGTCGCTGACAGGAGCCTCAATAGAAATCGAGCCACGAAAAAATACATGCTTTTAATTTGGCATAGACGAGATCGAAACGCTAATGCCATTTAGATGCTCACTGACCTTAATCGTCGTCAAAGTTTGCCCAGTACTGACGAATTCAATTCTTCGAAAGAACCACTAAGGAGTCCGCCAGCGGTTTTGCACGTTCAGAGGGCTTTGTTAGAATCAGGTGCATTGACTTGCACAAGAACAAGCGTCGCCACAACGTGGAAGAATAAATTCATCGAAGTAGATCGGGTGAGTTTGAGAAAATCTATTATACAACGACATGTTATGAAGCAAGCGTCTGAAACCTAAAATGGACCATGTGGTAGGATTGATAAACATGTAGTTGTAACGATGTGACCTAAAACAACGGTCGATCGAGGGATGTGTCGTAGATCGAGTAAGTCACTCGTTTTTACATGAGCTAAAATTTGGGTCGCGATGTCAGAATGTAGTCAATTATATGCATTGAAGCGTGTTATATACCCGCGCTACATCATTTCTCATCGTTTACTCCTATCTTTCTGATAAAAGCAAAACAAGGTAAAAGTACGACAACCTCATGGTAAAGTTCGTATACTTCGCTGATTTTTTTTCGTACTAAAGCACAGATAGAAATAGTCTTGAGCGATCAATATTCTTCCGTACTCGAAAGGTTTCCAACCTTAAGTACTTTTTGCGCTGAGAGGCTACAAGCCACGAGGAGCTATAATGATAGCGTCGTTCGACCAGTGTTTTAGTTTGGACTCTAATGTGCTGTATTACAGTGTGAGGACTGTCTGCTGAAAGCACACTAGGCATTTAAGCACTATGCATGCGAGAAAACCCGATGACGTTCTACCTGAATTCTCTTGGCCTTGGTATTGTATTGCTATTAATGGTGTAATCGCGTTAACATTCGTTGTCGGAGAACTCTTGCGTGCCTCCAGCACACGATTAAAATTTTTACAAAGGCAGGAGCCGCCAGTCATCAAAAAAGAGAAGAATCTTTCTGTTCATTTACGTAGACATTTGCAGCGCGCCTATTGATGGACTCTTATTGTCACAAAACGTATGTTGATCATGTTGCAAGGCTCTCCATAAGTGTCGCCAGATGTTTTAAGTCATCAGATGAAAGTTAGTTTTTGTGCTGCAAATTATCATATTACCATAAAATAAAGCACGCTTGGTGCAGTTTTTCGAATGGTCAGTGCTTATATGACAATCTGTCGCGATGCATCGTTATCGATACAGTGTGGCGTATTTTGGTCTACGTAACTCGTCATCTGTGCGCATAAAAGGTGCTTATGTTTCAAGAAAAATTTTTGAACGATCTGAAGATAATTGATATTTATTTCCGCCTACTGGATATAATCTGAGCGAAGCGAAACAAAGCAAAAGTACCACATTAATTTGTATATGAGCGACCATTACTGCTCCGCACTATCCACCATTTTCGTTTCCATGCACTTAAGTCTACAAGCCACGAAAAATCAGATGATGGTCACGTTTGACCCGTTTTACAGCGTACACTTTTGTGATGCGCTGAAGTCTAGCATTGAACCTTGACTGCTGAACGCACACAAGCTATATAAGCACTGTGCATGCGCGTAAAAGCGATGCGACATTATGAGGCAGCATGGGTGGAAACACGCTTTCACGCATGATATCAATTAGCTGCGCTGACGTTCCGACGCCACAATTGTAATGTTAGTGCATGTAGAAGCAAAAGACTTACTGACGTCGACACGTCTCCTACTTTAGACTAACATTTGGTATCAACTCCATAAGAGTTAGTAATATATACCACATGGTCCATTCTGGGTTTCAAGCAAATACTTTTCAACAAGTCATTTTACAACATTCGCTCTCCTACTCTCCTGATCTACATTGATGAAGCTCTTCGTCCACGCTTTCATGACGCTTGTCGTTGTTCAAGGCGGAATGTTCAATTCCAACCCAGACCTTATCAATTGCAGCAAGGCCGTTGGCGGACTCTACGGTCAGGCTTTTGACGATTCCAATTTAATTAAGGCTGGGCAAACTATGACGGCAATCAAGTTGTGTCATGCCGAGCGTTTGGATGGCATTGGCGTTTCAATCACATCTCCGACAAATGAAAAGCATGAGCTATTTCACGGTTCGGAGAAGAAGTGCGATGTGATCGAGCTTAAACCAGACGAGCACGTCACTTCTGTCACAATTTTTACTGCGGACCGAGATCCCCACACGACAAATCGTATTGCTTACGTCGAGGTGAGGACTCCAGGTGGTAGAATCCACCATGCCGGCCTCATACCGATATGGAGGGGCCAAAACATTAACTGTACAGCTCCTAATGGATATAAACTCGGTGGTTTCTACGGGCGAAGTGGTGATGAAATTGATGCACTCGGTGTTATATGGGCACCAATTAATCGTACCTAGCCTGTAGCTACGGTTCGGTGTGAACAGCTTATGTGTAAATTTACTTCTAATGCTCTAACTTTTGTAATTCGAATTTTTGCTTCGCAAATTGTACTAGAAGACGAGAAGCGCAAGTTTAGGAAAGGCTTTTCGCATTGCATTAGCAGACAGAATTATCTCTTGCGAACAAATAAAAAAAAGAGCTGCTATTTTTCTTTGCACTTGATCGCTAGAAAAGTCTGTGCTTGATGACATGCATGCTTAGCAACAATTAAGAAGTGATTGACTCGTATGATGCTCTCTTTAACTCAAAGCTTCTGCTTGCTGCACTTTAACATCCGTCATGAAAAACTTGCAAAAAGATTATCAGGAGCTTTTGTCTAAAAAAATTGCATCAACCACAAGCTTTTCAAGCGAATAAGTATTAGGTAAAAAGCTTCACTCTACTTGATTTGCTCATTAGAGAAAGTGTTGTCAGAGTCTTGCGCTGCGGAAAGCCCCAACGAAGGTTGCGTTTTTCGCATAAAATAGTGAATTTCGAAATAGAAAATCAATTTGGCTGTAAAATAGCACATTGCAGACTTCGCTGAAAAACTGGTCGAACGACGCCATACGCAACCCTCTAAAAAATTCTGTGCTATTTTTCTAAATGGTAAAACAAAAAATTAAATTCGCATTACAGTGATGACCATGAAAAAAAAAAAACTCGACAGGACAATGGGCCGATTTTCTTATGCCTGGTCAAGATGAGTTCTATCATGCTGGCATTCAGACGTCGCCAGAGGTGATGAACGATTATTCGGAGCACCGAGTGTATAAATTTTATTCCTAATGCGCCGATTTTATTGCGCGGAATACATATACGACAGATTAAAAGCATAATTTGTTTTACGATTTTTTACTTCGTTTGAAGTGCACACTAAGCGCTTTGGCCATTCGTTTGAGGTACAAACCAAGCGCTTAGTCCGTTCAAAAGCGCATTTGTTGAACCAAGCTCTTGAACCAAGATGGTGGGCTTGGCGAAGCCGGCGTACCGAAAGTGGAAGAAACTAGTAGGATTTGTATAGCTCTTGAAGGAGACAAGATCAAAACTCCATTGCAATCCAGGCTCTCGCCATTACAAAGCTTAATTGTCGCCAGAATTTACCCAGCGCTTCTGTAATTGGTGGTCAAAGAATTATTCGAGATTCGACAAATGGTTTTGCACATTTGGACATCTTTGTTCAAAACAAACTTTCGAACAAGAACGAATCGGGGAAGTAAAGCTTCATCGAAGAAAGTTGGGCGGGCAAGAAAAAAAATGTTATAAAGAACTTGTTGAGGAGCAAGTGCCTGAAACCTGTGATGGACCGCGTGGTAGTAACAACCTTGATGAAGTTGATAATAAGAATATTAGCGTGAACAGGGATGAATTAAGGACATGTCGACGTAAGCAAGTCACTTGCCACAACATACAATACCATTTGAGTCGTGATGTCGGTACTGAGTTAATATTGGCATCGTAGCGTGTCACGCGTCCATAATGCATCATGGTATTTATTGCATGTTAAGTTTTGTATACTATGCTGGTATTTGTGTTACTGAAGCATAGACTGAGATAGTCTAAGGCGGCCATAATTCTTCCGTACGACAGCGCGATATTCCTCGACTGATAATGTTGTCCACCATTATCTACTTTTTTGCGGAGAGCGTCTGGTCTACAAGTCACGAGGAGCTTAAGTGATGACCAGTACTGAAGTGAAGACTATAATGTGCTGAATTACAGCATTATAAAGGAAACCGTCAAACTGTCGGTACCCTTTTGGTAAGCTGCAGGTACCCTTTGATTTAGGCCAATAAGATTAATCTAAATCCATCAATGAGAGCAGATTATATCTGTTAATGAAGACAGTGTTTTTTCAACCAATAAAAGAGAAAGCAATACCCATCCGGTACCCCTTTTTCGTAAACTGCCGGTTCCCCCTGTTTTGAGCCAATGATAAAAGGAGCAATTCCGTCAATGAGAGCAATATTTTTCTGTCAATGAAAGCAGCACTGAACAAGTTTTCGAAATGCGCCTACCTTCACGTCGTCTTTCTGGGTGTTGCTATGGCTGATTGTGAGCTGCGCTTGCGGAGAGGAATACCATCGTCACATGAACAATTGGGCGGTGATTAAAAGCAAGGCATCTGTAGTATGGATCCATGCCTTGTATAAAAATGTGCGTCATTTGCTGTAGGTCGAAACGTCTCTCTTTTGGAGTAATTAGAGACTCATTGCGAATGCGTTATCACACTACTACTCAGTCAAGCGTCTTGGGATCCCAGATAGCCAGGTAAGACAAAGCTTAAGACAGTTTGTCATACCTTGCTTATTGACAATGCGACGCTACTGTTGTAGATTATCTTGATGCTGGCGGACCAAATGCCGTGCAATCCTCGCAATTGCTTTCCTGGACAAGTGTTTAACAGTCACCAAAAAAAAAATCTGTATGTGTTTATCCTGCATCACGTTCGCTTTGAATGCACCTGCTGATTCGATTTGGTGTCCAACGCAGCTATGGAAATAACGCCGAGGTCGATTATCGCGGCTCCGAGGTCTCAGTGGCCAACTTCATTACAGTCCCTACGGGTGCGTCAAGTAGATATTTCGTGTAACTATTTCGTGCTGACTTAATCGAACGATCAGGACGGCATGAGCTAGATATAAACAGCAAACACAAAGCTTATAACCTTGGGCGCGCGCGTGCATAAGAACCGCCGACTTTGCCTCTTCCAGAGTGCTGTACGAGAGCTATCTAGGGGGTTGCATAGTGTTCATTGCGAGAAGAAGAGTGCGAGAAGAGTGATATTGAGAAGAGTAGTTTTGAAAAGAGTGATATTGAGAAGAGGTGAGTGGGAGTTATTTCTTAAAAAACAAGGAGCACCGGCAGTTTACGAAAAGGGGGTACCGGATGGGTATTGCTTTCTCTTTTATTAGTTGAAAAACACTGTGTTCATTAGTGGATCAGTTTAAATCTCATTGGCTAATATCAAGGGGTACCGGCAGTTTACCAAATGGGTACCGGTAGTTTAACGGTTCCCTTGGATTGTATTGTATTACGTTTTCGCGTTGCCAAGTTATGCACGTGCTAAGCTCAGTCTGGCTAGTCCACGGCATAGAGTGGTGTCCGCATACGTCGGGTCTCGTTCGGCGGGCAGTGCAGCCAGCACCGAGGTCGTGAGGGTCTTCCAATATTTTGTTTAGCTCTGACTTGGTAAGAGCCCAGGTGGCGCCCTGGTGCTGGAGACCGTCGCGTCGAGGGTGAGACTCGTTAGAGACCTGCAGATGCACGAGAGCACCTGCCCGAAGCGCGCGAGCATTTAGCCCCCGCGCTTGGAAGGAGGGCGTCACCCCAACCTTTTCGGAAGGAGTTTAACGATTCCCATTATAAATTGATATAAAATGGAAATTTGATCTGCCTTGATGCAATTCCTATTTCTGCGATTTGACTACCATGCGAAAAGCGTTCGGCTTTTCGCATTGCAAATTAACGTACACGTTATAAAAGCTTCTAGGCAAACCAAACCACCAGGTTTTGTTCAGTCTGTGGATGTTCCAAGAGGCAGATTGCTCAAAAACTCCATGGACTTCATCGTGTCTTTACCGGGAAACAAAGGTAGTTTCAATGCCGTCATGGTGATTGTTGACTGCTTGACAAAAAGAGCCATTCTCATCGCTACGAAGACATCGAATGATAATGCAGAAATTTTTATAGGCTATATTAAGAAATATATGAAGGACCAGGGCATACCAAAGACCATTGTGTACGACCAAGACACCCAGTTCACATTCAAGTTATGGCAAGCAATCGTGTGTGCTATGGGAGCGCAACACTATATGACTTTGGCTTTTTGGCCACAAATGGACGCCCAAACGGAAATAACAAACCGTTTTATTAGAGATAACTTCCGAGGTGTCGTCAACCCAGCAAAGAATGATTGGCAAGACTTTTTGCATTTGGCTGAGATAGTCATTCATCGACGTGTACACTCTACAACTGGAATGGCATCGTTTGAATCGGATCTAGGATATGCTCTTTGTATGCCGGATGATGTGGCATTTGATCCAAAATCTTATAAGCTGCATTTTTTTGCACAAGCCTTTTTACTACGTAAAGAAACCTTACTAAAGGTTGCGCAGGACGGAAAAGTGAAGCACAAGAGCGCATTTAATATTATTATGACAAGAATAAACTAGTTCAAGACTTCCAAGCAGGTGATATAGTGCTTTTGGACGGCAAGAATTTGAGTGTCCGCCACAAGGATTTGCCTAATCGAAGAGACTCGCGCCAAGTCTTATCGGCCCATTACCGATCGTAAAAAATGTCTCGCGAGATTCCTATGAGGTGAGATTATTAAAATGATTACAGCTGCACCCAGTGAAGCACACTTTAATGTTGAAGCCGTATCGCAAGGAACTCAAGCGTCCGCAAAAAATTCATAACGTCATGCTGGTCGATGATTCCGAGGGTTAACTCGTTGGAGCCGTAATTGGATATCGTAAGTACCAGGAAATCTTACAATATAATGTTTGGTGTCTTGGTGAAGACCAAGAAGGAAGCTACTTGGAAAATTGTGGAGAATCTAATGCTAATTTTTGGACTTATTGATCTCTACTGGGAATTCAGAAAGATAGGCCCTATCTTCTTGAAGGGAGGTCATGTGATGTAATCGTCGTCACCGGAAGTTTTGCCGGTAACGGCTTTACGCAAATAATGAAAATATTCCCAAAATACATATACATTGGTACTATCCACAGGATAGGCGATTATACAGTTTACGACCAGAAGACCATTCTAGATGTCTATAATAAACTAAGAGACCTTTTTGAATAAGAAATCTAGGATGTTTAAAAAGCCAGATGGAATAAAGAAGAATGGTAGCTTTTAGATTGGTAGGAGTAGATGGCTGAGAGCCACCAATTAGGCTGTAGCAAAAAATAAGTCGGTGGAGGCGTTCATTTAATAATCCTCCTCTATTTGCTTTAAGTAACAAACACTTTTTCTCTTCTACGAGTTCACCTCGCCCGCACCTCAGCCTCGTCCGACGGCCGACATACTTCGCGTATGTCGGCCGTCGGACGATGCTGAGGCGAGGGCACGCAAAAAGCTGGGCTTACCGAACAGGAGCCATTACAGAAATCGAGCCACGAAAAAATTAAGCTTCAAATTTTCCATAGACAACATCGAAACGCCAATGCCAGCCAGACGTTCGCTCACAGCCCTTTATTGTCGTCGAAATATGCTCAGTACTGACGAATACAATTATTTGAAAGGACCACTATAGAGTCCGCCAGCGGTTTTGCATACTGAGGGCTTTGTGGAAGTTAGGTGCATTGAGTTTAACAAGAATAAGCATCATCACAGCGTCAAAGAAGAATCCCATCGAAGTAGATCGGGTGGGTGTGAGAAAAAATGCTATATTACATGTTGTGAAGCAAGCGTCTGGAATCTGGAATGGACAGAGTGATAGGATCGACCAACATGAAGTTGAAACGATGTTACCTCTAACAACGGTCGATCGAGAAATGTGTCGAAGTCGAGTAAGTCACTCGTTTTTACATGAGTTATTTTTTTGATGTAGTCGGCAATATGCTTTAAAGTGTGTTGTATGCCCGCGCTACGTGATATCTTATCGTTAACTCTTATCTTTCTTACTAGGGTAACACAAGGTAAACGTTTCATAATCTCATGGTAAGGTTTGTACATTCTCTGTTTTTTCCTGGTACTGAAGCACAGCTGGAACTAGTCTCAAGCGATAATTACTTTTCCGTCCTCAAGGCTTTCCAACATTACGTACTTTTTGCGTCGATATTATACAAGCCATGAACAGCTATAATGATAGCGTCGTTCGACCAGTATTATAGTTTGGACCCCGATGTGCTGTATTACAGCATGAGAATTGTCTGCTGAAAGCAAACTAGGCATTTAAGCACAGTGCATGCGAGAAAACCTATTGACGTCCCACCTGGGTTGGCCTCGGTATTGTATTGCTATTAATTAGGGGTAATTGTGGTGTAACAATGGCTATACCATTTGTTGTCTGAGAACTCGTGCGTCACGATTAAAAATTTCACTAAGACAGGAACCGCTAGTCACCTAAAAGAAGATAAATATTTCTGTACACTTACGTAGAAAATTACAGCGCGCCCTTTGATGGACCCTAAGTGTCACAAAACACTGCATTTTGTATGTTGAGCACGTTGCAGAGCTATCGTTTTTGCGAAGCAAATGTCGCCAGATGTTTTAATACATCGTGCTGCAATCTACCGAATTATCATAAAATAAAGCCAGGCTTATTGCAGGTTTTGAATGGATAGCGCTTTAATGATGATCGGACACATTATGGTAAGGGAAGAACGATGCATCAATTTTGATGTACTGCGACGTGTCGTAATTTACCTAACTCTTGATCTATGCCCATAAAAGATACGTATGTTTCAAAGATTTTATTGCAACTGTTTTGCCAAGATTAAAATCTGGGCAAAATAAAACAAAGTCAAGTACCAGTCTCTTGTGTATGAGCGACCATCACTGCTCAGGGCCATCCACCATTAAACTTTTTTGCGCTTAAAGTCTAATAGCCACGAGAAGCTTATAGAATGGTGGCGTTCGATAGTATTTAAGCGTGGATCATTAAAATGTGCTGAAGTCTAGCACTGGAATTTGACTGCTGAGAGCACACAAGCTATTTAAGCACTATACTTTCGAGTGAAAGTGATGCGACATTATAAGGCAGTATGGGTGAGAACACGCTTGCATGCATGATATCAACTAGCTGCACTGAGGTTCTGGCACCACAATTGTAAAGTTGGTGCATGTAGAAGCAAAGGAATTACTTACGTCGACACATTCCACGATCAATCCTCTTTTAAGTTCACGTTTTTTTGTTAACTCCACATGAAAATAATTACAAGTCATTTATGAACATTCATTCTCCTACTCTACTTATCTACTTTGATGAAGCTCTTCTCCCACGCCTTAATGACGCATGGGCTTGTTCAAGGCGACCCATTTAATGCCAATTGAGAGCTTAAATGCGCAAAGCCGTTGGGAGGACTCCACGGAAAACCTTTTGACGACTCCGAATTCGTTAGCGCTGGGCAGACTTTGACGACAATCAAGCTCTGTCATGACGAGTGTCTGGATGGCATTGGTGTTCTTATCTTATTTCCGACAAATAAAGCATGAGACGTTTCAAAATTCGGAGAAGAAGTGTGGTGTGGACCAGACGAGCACGTCACGTATGCAGAGATCCAGTGTAACATAGTCGCGGAAGAAACTAATTAAAGTCAGCCATCGGTCGAGGCCGAAGCGCGAGCGAGAAGAAGTCGTAGAATGTTTGTTGCTTAAAGCAAATTAAGAAGTGATATAAGATGAAAAGCTCTTGAAACTGAGTTTCTTGCTACAGCCTTATTGATGGCTCTCATCCATTGACTACTTCTATTCTGGAAGCGAACATTCTCTTGAATTCCATCTGACTTTCTGCACAACCTAGATTTCTTTTGGCAAATAAGTCGTCTTGGTTTCCAATGATTCTAAACCATCTAAAACTGTCTTTTGGTCGGAAGCTGTAATTTTCTATGGATAGTACTAATGCCTATGGAATTTAGGAATATTTAATTGTATTTGTAAAAGCGGTACTGCCGAAAGCGAGGGTAACGTCACATGGCCTCTTTTAAAAAAAATCCTACTGTATAAGATAGCGCTCATCTTTTCAAAGCTTTATAAGAGGTCGATAAGTCCGCAAAACAGATTTACTTGTTTCTCGGTTTTACCAAGCCATCAAAGATTTGTATTGTAAGTTTCCCTTGTGCTAACAGTGTCCAATTACGACTTCAACGAGGTGTCCCTCGAAGCCATCGGACAACATGACTCAATTCATCTTTGGTGACGCTTTGGGGCCTTGCGATACGGCTTCAACAGTTAAGTGCAAAACACTGGGTTCAGCTTAATTTTCTTTGATAATACTAATTCATAGAAATCTCGCGAGACTCTTTTCACGATCGGAAATAGGCCAATATATCTTGGCGCAAGTTTCTTCGTCTGAGCAAACCCTTACGACGAACATCCAAATTCTTGCCGTCCAAAAGCATCATATCGTCAAGTTGGAAGTCTTGAACTAGTCTCTTCTTGTCAATATAATACTTTATGCGCTCTTGCGCGTCTTTCATCTGGTTCTAAGCCAACTTAAGGAACGTCTTTTGACGAAATAGTAGAAACGCTTGTGACTATTTTTCCAACTTTTGAACTGCTAGATCGGATGCCACATCATCCAGGATACAAGGAAAGCATTCTAGATCCGCTTCGAAGGTTGACATTCCAGTTGTAGAGTGTACGCGTCTGTATAAGCACTCTTAGCGAAATGCAAAAAAGTCATCCCAATCATTTTATGCTGGGTCGACGATGACTTGGGAGGAAATCTCAAATGAAATGGTTAATTTTTCCATTTGCCCATCCGTTTGCGGCTTAACAGCCGAAGCCAAATTACGTTGCGTTCCCACAGCAGACACAATAACCTGGTGTCTCGGTCGGTCACAACAGTCTTTGGTATGCCGTGGTCATTCATACATTTCTGCTTTGAGACCTTTGTAATTTCTGCCTTATCATCCGTTGTCTTCGTAGCGATGAACATGGCCCTATTAGTTTCGCGATCAACAATCACCATGACGGCATTAAAACAACTTTTTGTCTTTGGTAAAGACACGACAAAGTCCATTGAAATGTTGACCCGTCTGCCCCTCAAACTATTAAAAATCTAAAGTAATTCTGGTGGTTTAGTCTGCCTAGCCTTGTTGCGGTGACAAAATTCGCATGAGTTGACATAGTGCTGAATGTACCTCGTTGCTCTCGGCCAGTAGTACTTTTGACGCACGGCCAGATAGATCTTGTAAATCCTAAGTGGTCTGCCTTACAGAACAAAGATGACATGAGTTTTATATCTTCATTGTAGTATACATTCGTGCGTCTCATCTTCGCCAGTTTCAAAATACAAAGTGCCATCCTGCAATGAAATCTTCGGCACCTCATCTCTTTGTTTATCTTCCTAATCATGTACTTAGGTCACTATTCCACGCATACATACTATTTGCAGATTGAGCAAGTGCGACATTGTTGGTCGTGACTGTCGCCACGATCTCGCGGTTCTTAGTCGCTTTCAGTAGCTCGTACAAGCGAACTTGGAATGCTTTGCCTCCGACTTTCGGATTGCGTGACAGTGCATCAGCCACGGTGTTAGTCTCACCTGATTCCACTCAAACAAAAGCTTTATTTCAGCTTGCTATTCCAACCATTGAACTTCTCTGCGGTGTGTAGTATTCTACGTAAGGATCGTCTCAATATTTTTTGATCCGTTTCGACCATGATTTATCGAGTCAAAAGATACACACACCATACGCTTAGTGCATGCAGATTACAATTTGATTTTGCTCACAAACAGAGTAGTTCAACTCGGCTGGCTTCATCTACCAACCAGTAGAAGCAATCAAAAGCTCTTAATTCACCACCTTTTGAAATAAGACCTCCCCTATTGCAAAATTTGAGGCGTCCATTTGTTTACCGAATGGATTTGAAAGGTTCGGAAGTCTAGATACCGGTGGAAGCGTTAAAGGGCGCTTGATTTGTGTGAAGCAGCGGAGCTGATCGTTCACGTGATCGATTTCTTCTCGAGGACTTTTTTTATTACTGTAGTAGAGTGGTAATCAAGATTGCGCAAACTCCTCGCAGAGCATCGAGATATAGACTGTAGTACCTAAGGAGCACTCTATTCGCTTCTTTGTATTGGGCAAAGACCAATCTGCGATGATCTAAATTATGTCGAGGTTTTCTCGAACGCCTTTTCGTCCAACAAAAACTCCTAGGTATTCTTACCCACAGAACTGGCACTTTTGCAACTTGATGTAAAGATGATTCTTCACACCGTTTAAGTGCACAGTCTATAGCCGTAACGTGGTCTACGACATCTTCACTTTGTGTGGACACGTAGATGTCATCAAAGAAGATTCTCATCACATTTCTGACATCACGAATAACTTTTTACAAAGCAGGGAAATCGTTCCCGAGCTTCCGCTCAGTCCCATGGAATTGACAGAAGACTCAAATAATCCATCTGGAGTTTTCATTAGGTCGGCAAAGTGCCAATTCTGCCTGGATGAGATTCTCTGCGTTAAAGACTTTGTCGGACTAAGTGGCGTCGGAATGGATCCCAATAAAATTCAGGTTATCGCCTAATGATCTGTGCCCAAGACAAAGAAGCAGATGGAGACCTTGTTTGTCACAAAAGTTCATATATCAAGGTTTTGCAAGGACTTAGCGCAATTTGCAGGTACGGACCACGCCAATATAAGAAGAAATATCCTTTAAGCGCGATCGAAAAATTGAACTATCATCTACGCTGCTTTTCCAAACTCAAGCGTCGCTTGACGCCTCTTCCTATTCTTGGTCTTTCGAAAATTTGAAGGCCAATTGTTATACAAACGGACACCGTTAATCTTGCTATCGAGGAGTCTTGTCTTGTCTTAAAAGAAGGGAGAGTTAATGCATCAAATTCCTTTGATTGGTCGAAAAATGAAGCCAGACGAGTGAAATCTCCCAGTTCGTGAACAAGAGCCATTTGCGATTATGCAAGCGCAAAAAGTTTGGTTTCTTAACCGACCGTTTTTAACGATTAACATGGGTCGCAAACATATCGAGGTGATCCTGACGCAAAAGACTGCGAGCCTTAAAATAGCTCGACGGTTTATTGAGCTTGCGTGATTTAGTCTTTGTCTAAGTAAATTCTCGATAAAACTAACCCCGTGGCTGATGCACTGTCACGCTTTCCTTTATTTGAGAGTTAAGGTGCTCAAGTCAGCTTGTAAGATCTGCCAAAGAAGCTGAGAGCCGCAAGATCGAGGCGAGAAATAGGACGAAAAGGGCTGTGATCGCTCTATCCGTAAATACAATGTATGCGTGGAATCGAGACTTACATTGAATCATCTAGCAGCGCAAGAAAGGAAATGGTGTGCAAAAATACTCTTTGCAGAATGATATTTGGTCTTACGAAAACGGCAACTTGGGAGTCCACGGCTTTACGTTCCCGACGACAAAAACATTTAGAACTTGCTTCATTTGTAAGAACTACGGCTCTATATCGGCAGGCCGCCCAGAATTATACAAGACCATTTGGCCGTAAGCCAAAATTGGCTAAAAAAACACAGTACGGAAAACGCTACGTCAACACATGCGGATTGTGTCAGCGGAACAAGTTTAGGCAGCCGGAACCACTAGAATTATTTCAGTCTGTGGATGTTCTAAGAGGCTGTAGATGGGTCGAAACTTCAATTGATTTCATCGCTTCTGTACCGGAGATCAAAAGTGGGTCTAATGCTGTCATGGTGGTTGTTGATCGCTTGACAAAACGAGCCATGTACATCGCAACAAAGACAACGGGTGACATTGCAAAAATAGCAAAGGTTTTCTTGAAGAAGAATATAAAGGACCATGCCATAATAAAGACAATTGTGTTCAGCCGAGATACCATATTTACATTTGAGTTCCGACAAGCAATCGTGTCTGCTGTGGGAACGCAACACAATTTGGGTTAGGCTTTTGAGCCACAAATGGAAAGAACTAACCCCTTTATTGGAAATTACCAACAAGGTGTCGTCAACTCAGAACAAAGCGCTTGGGATAACCTTTTGCATTTGGCTGAGATAGCCTGTAATCGACGCGTACACTCGACAATTCGAATGTGACCGTTCAATACGAATTTAAGATTTTTTCTAATATGTCGTATGACGTGAATTTAGATCTAGAAGTTCACTAGTTTGAAAAATTAGCGCAAGAGTTTCTACAACGTCAAAAACCGTGACTTAAAATCGAACAGGACCTGATGAGCGAAGCACAAGAGCGCATAAAGTACTATTATGACAAAAATAGACTTCTTCAAGACCTCCAACCTGACAATATCGTGCTTTTGGACGGGAAAGGGTTGGATGTCCGTAATAAAGGTTTTGCTCAGTCGAAGAAAGTCGTGCCACGATATGTTGTCCCAACTTCGATCGCGGATAGCGTTTCTCGAGATTCGTTAAGGGATTCGACCTGCATCCAGTGTTCCATACTTCACTATTGATGCCGTATCGCAAGGATCTCAAGCATCGGCGAATATCGAGTGAGGGCATGTAGGTTGATGGCTCCACAAGACAACCTGTTGAAGCCGTAATAAAAAATCGTAAGCAGAGGAATGGTGCTTAGCAAATTTCCGGACTCACCGGTCTCGTTTGGGAATCTGAAAAGATGAGCTCTGTCATCAAAATGAGGCCTTTCCATGGACGAGATCATGCTACGAAACCGTCGTCTCCGATAGATATGCCAATGACGGCGACTACGCATTATAGTAATATTATACCATACGTATACACTGATAGTATCAATGAGAACTGGCATTTACACAAACTTAGACAAGAAGCAACGTCCAGATGTCGGTTCAAGAAATACTGGCATTTAGATGTCACCACAGGCCACGTACGATTATTCGGCTCCTATGCGTGGTCTAATGTGAAAAATATAAGTCGAATTAAGCCATGCGAGAGAGACCAAAACTCTAGCTGGTCATCCTGCGTAGCTACAGGCTAAGTACTATTAATTGGTGTCCATATCTGACCAAGTGAATCAATTCCCTCGCCACTGCGCCCGTAAAATCCGCCGAGTTTAAATCCATCAAGAGCTGTACAATTTCGAACGATATCCTCAATAATCGGTAACTTGCCGGCTTCATAGAGCGTACCATGTTGGGTTAAAATCTTGACGCAACAAACGCGTTTTGTCATAAATTTATCACAGCCCACAGTGTGCACCTGAACAGAAGTGATGTGATCGTTCTTAAGATCGATTACTCGACACTTCTTGTCCGAACCGTGAAACGGCTCATGCTTTTCATTTGTCGGAGATGTGATTGAAACGCCAATGCCATCCAGACGCTCATCACCGCAGAGCCTGACTGTTGTCAAAGTTTGCCCAGCCTTTACGAGTTCGGCGTCGTCAAAAGCTATACCTAAGCGTCCACCAACGGCTCTGCACATATGGAGGTCTCTGTTGGTATTGAAAAGTCTGCCTTGAACAAGCACAAGCGTCGTTAAAACGTAGAAGTAGAGCTTCATCGAAGTAGACGAGGTGGGTGGGAGAGCGTATATTGTAAAATGACTTGTTGAGATGCAAGAGCCTGAGCCCTCGAATGGATTATGTGGTACATATTACCAACATATATCGAGTTGATAGCTACAATGTGGACTTAAAATAGGATTGCTCGTAAGCGGTGTCGACGTAAGTAAGTCACGCGCTTCTACATGATTGTGGTGTCGGATCGTCAACGCAGCAAGTTGATGTCATGCATTGACGCGTGTTCTCTTTTATGCGACCTCATGATGTCGCATCACTTTCTCTCGCAAACACAGTGCTTAAAAGGCTTGTGCTGTCAGCAGTTGCACGACTTTAGCACATTTCAATGATCTAATCTTCCAACGTCACCATCAAATTAAATTTCGCATAAAAATGATAATGGTGGATAGTGCGGAGCAGTAATGGTCGCTCATATGCAAATTTTACCACGAGTTTGTAGTACTTTGACTTCATTTTGCTTTGCTCATATTTTTTCCAATAGGCGGAAGTAAAAGTCAGATAGTTGCAGAAAAATCCTCAAAACATGAGTATCTTTTATGCGCATAGACGATGAGTTGATTACGACACGACTTTCCAAAAATATTGCACTTACGCCATTCAAAACCTTCACGAAGCGTGATAATATTATAACAATAAGTCTCCATCAATGGGCGTGCTGCAATTGTCTTCGTAAATATACAGAAACAGCTCTCTCTTGAAGGTGACTAACAACTCTTGCCTTTGAAAAAAATTTCCAATCTATGTGCTGGAGACACAAGAGTTCTCAGACAACAAATGTTAAAATTATTACACTATTATAACCCCAAATTACTAGCAATATTATATCGAGGCCAAGATTACTTAGATGGGATGTCATCAAAAAAGTTTCTTGACTCGCAAAGATTAGAAGATATCTGATTGTTGCCTCTTGTCTAAAATAATGGCATCGCTAGTTCTCGTTGATAAAGCAAGCGCGTAGGTATGATGTAATACTACTTCAAATCGAAGGTGCCGTTGTTAGCGAATCTGCCGTCGACGATAGTTACATCGCATGACTTCTCTTCGAAAAAGTGCCTAATTAAATAGTAGAGCTCGTCTCTTTTAATTTTAAAAAAAATGTCGAAGAGTTAAACTCCGCTTAAGCGTCTCAACAGGCTCCGAAGTAACTTCCCAGGCAATTAAACTTTGGAGTGTAGGATTCTCTTGAGCTTACGGTGTCCGATCACGGCTTCAACGTTCGGAACCATCAGCCAGCATGAACTTATTCGATATTTGCCGACGCTTGAGGTCCTTGCGATATGGCTCAATTGTGGACCGTGAAACACTGGATGCAGGCAACACTCCTCAAATGTTTTAAGCTCAAAGAATCTTGCGGAACATTGTTCACGATCCGAATCGGGCTAATACATCTTACTTTGGCAAAGCAAAACCTTTGTGACGGACAATCAAAACTTTTGTCGTCCAACAACACCCTTGGAAGTGATGGACAAGCCTTTTCTTTTCGTAATAGTATTCTATGCGATCTTGTGCTTCCCTCTTCATGTCCTGTGCGACATTAAGTGGAGTTTCTTGACAAGGATGCCACATCATGTGGCGCAAAAAAAACCGAATCGCTTCGAACGTTGAAATTCCAATTGTAAAGTGTACGCGTCGATTTTAGGCTATCTCAGCCTAACCCAAAAAGTCATTCAAATCATTATGTGCTAGGTTGACGACACTTCGGAGGAGAGCTCCAATATAACGGCCAGTTATTTCCATTTGCTCATCCGTTTGAGACCTAAATAGCCAAATTCAGGTATATTGCGTTCCCACAGCAGGGACGATCGCTTGCCATAACTCCGATGTAAACTTAGTGTCTCGGTCGGACACAATAATCTTTGATAGGCTCTGAACCTACATTTGTTTCTTCATGAAGACCCTTGCGATTCTAGCAGTATCGTCCGTTGTCTTCGTAGCGGTGAACATGGTCCTTTTGGTTCAGCGATCAACAACACCATGACGGCATTGTAATCACTTTTGGTTCCTGTTAAAGACACGGTCAAGTCCGTTATACTTTAGACCCATTTGACACCTCTTCGAACACCCACAGCTTTAAAAACTCCTGGTGGTTTAGTCTTCCCGGCAGACACATATCACAAGTGTTGACAAAATACCGGATGTACTTCGTTATTTTCTTGCCAGTAGTACTTTTCACGTACGGCCAGACAGCTATTGTAAAACCCTGGGTGGCCTGCCGATTTAAAATCGATTGCAGGCTTAGATGACGCGACTATTAAGACGTCCGTCGACGAGAATATAAAGTCGCGGGGTCTCATCTTCGCCGTGTTGGAATTACATAATATCATTCTGCCATGAAGATCATTTCCATTTTTCAGCTTTTAGATGGTATCTGTAGGCACGCATACATTGTCTTTGCGGATTGAGCAGCGATTACTATATTCATCCTGATTTTTGCCAATATCTCGCACTAACAGAGCCGTTTGCAAAAGCTCTTGAAAGATAACTTGGGCAGCTGAGCCTAAAAATCCGGATTGTGTGACAGAGTATCAGCCAAGGTATTAGATATAGCGAGATTTCTCTTGAACAAAGCCTAAAATTCAGTGAGCTCACTCAATCTTTGAGCTACTCTGCAATTCGTAGTCCTTTGCGTCAGGATCGTCTCATCACTCATCGAATCTATGTAAAAGCTCAATCAAGAAGGTACACACGCCATACGTTCAGAGCATGCATGATTGCTTGAAGCTCATCCTCACGGACTGAGTAGCTTAACTCATCTGGCTTCATCTTTCGACCAGTAATAGCAATCGGATTTCCCAGCTCTCCCTCCTTCATAAACAAGACTCCCTCGATCGTAAGATTTAAGGCATTCATTCCTATAGAAATGAATTGTAGACTAAGATCAAAAGTGTCGAGCGACGCTTGAGATCAGTGAAGCAGCATAGTTATTGTTCAAGAGCTCACCCGCTTCTCGAGGAGTTTTATTCATACTGTCGTAGAGTGGCTCTCGAAGTCATTGCAAAAACCTTAAGTCCTAAGCTGTAGTGCCAAAAAAGCACTCCATTTGTTTTTATCTAAGGCACATGAAACCCAGCTTTTCAAAGATCTATTTCGACGCCTTTTCGTTCGACAAAGTTTTTTTAACATGTATCATACTTACGCAGAATTGACACTTTGCCAACTTAATGTAAGCTAGCTGTTCTTCACACCATTTAATTACTCGATCTAAAGCCGTAATGAGGTTTACAAGATCTTCACTTTGCGTGAGTACGTAGATGTTGTCACGGTAGATTTCTTGCTTTCTCTCAATACAAAAAGCCTTTTTTTGCAAAAGACGATCACGGGTAGCCGGGCTTTTCTATACCCCAAAGAAGTGACAAGAGACTCGAATAGTCTATCTGGGGTCGGAAACGAAGTAAACAGTTCACTTAGTTCACTACACAAACAAACCTGAAAGTATTCAAAATGTAGGTCCATACACAAAAAAAGTTACTTCCGGACATTGTGTCCATCGGTATCGCTGGCAATGGAATTGCTAGGCTTAGATGACAATAGCCGTGCACAGTGCTCTAGCCTACGAACTTCTTGCATCCTATTTGCACCGATACAGCAGATGAAGAGACGTTAACATTAAAGCAAGGTTCAGACGTCCCACGATCATTAAAAGTCGAGAGACCATATTGTTAAAAGTAATCTGGGATCTGAAAAAAAAACGATGGGTTGTAAAAAAAACGATAGCTATAAGATGGCTACAGTGAATGGCTGAGAGCCACTTGTCAAGATTTCGGTGATGCTCTCCATTTGAATTTATCTCGCAACTTACTTTACGCATCTAGAAACTACTCATCCCCCGCTGACTTTGCCTTGCTCGACGCCAAAGCCACGTAGAACAAACGTCCTTCAAGGAAGATTTTTTGCGATTGTGTCACATGGTGGAATTTGTTGGTCAAGATCAAGAGCTCAAGACAAGGATATGCGTTGTCACATTGGGAGAAGTGCGTCATCCTGCGATTATAAGTCCTGACTACATAGTGAAAAGTGGTGCATTACAAAAAAAGTCCTTTCAGCATGAAGTTGTTGCTCATTGGGCTGCGGGCCTGTGTGGTACAAACATCTGAACCTATTTTGGTTGGCCTATAGCTTTGTTTTTCTGCATGTTTGGTGAAACTGACCCGCTGTTAAAAACACGGAGAAAATCTTCAAAGCAGTTCCCTACTTGGCTTTGGTTGATTTTTTTCATCTCGAGTCTTGGGCTGTATCGTTTGGCTTTGTTAAATGGAAAATCGATTGACTCGTGAGCCTACAAACTCGATTTGAACAATCCTGTAATTCTAACGAGCTGAAAAAAACTTATAAATAACAACGTTTAATAGCTGCCAATTCTATCCGAAACAAAGCGCCAGAAACATAGTGCACGACATCAATGAAAGTCTAAAGCGTCGTATCCAGCAGGCTCACTAACTTTGGAAGTTCCTTAGACCACTTAATCCATATAAACAAAAAGCGTAGACTGTAAAACAAAATTAGATCTGTTTTTCAGGATAAAATTTATGTAAGTCTTATAGACTAAAATACGAGCGTTAAATAGAACAGCAAGTATGGCCCAATGAAGAGGCCGGAAGGATGAGCACTCATCTTAAAACCTGAGCCCTTGTCAACAGAGCAGAGTTAGAGCTCCTGACAAGATTGAACCTTTACGGCTCACATCGCGCTCAAATTTACGAGCGACGAGTTCGCAAGGTGCGTCAAGTACCAATTGCTTAGCGGATTCTAAAACTACGGGATTGTTGATCACATGATTACACAGCTCGCTTATTTAAAAACAAAAACTATTACAGCGAGTGTCGCGTAGGTTAGATATTTGTCCACATGGTCTGAAACACGCTGGGCTGCTGATGCGTACGTGGTACGTTCGAAGATGCAGCAATTACTGCTATATCTTTTCCAGTATCAACAGCAAAATTGTGCCCAGATGCAAGCTCAAATGCAACCCCAACTGCAACAGGCTCACGAGCGCTTTAATTTCACGTCGCATTTAGAGGCAATTCGACAAAAAAGGATCCAATCGCTGACGAAAGAAGGCTTGGCGAAGGCTGATAAGTAGATATTAGCAACAAAACCGTACAACGTCATTAAGGTCTACTTGATGACAAAAGAGCCGTCATACTTTGTGTCGCTTATCTCAAATAAATTAAGCACTTTTGTACTAACTTGGTATCGTGGCTTCATAGCCAATCGTATACTCACGAGAATTGGGCACTAATGAAAACATAGCTTTCCACACGCTTCAGGCCTAGGAATGTCGAATTTTCTCTTTGAGCGCGGATGTTTTACCTGAAACAAAGGGAAACTATCGTCAAGTTCGTCTCAAGATTCCAGAATTAAGCGTTCGAAACTGTATCGGACATTAGTAAATCCGGAAAAAAAATTGATTAGATGAATTGGGTGAAAAAATCTTGAAGACGGTCTTTCAAAACTCTTCAGAAAGCCATCAATTTGCCTTCGACTTCGAGTTTGCACCAAGATCTTTGAGACGGTGCTCATAAAGTGAGGTTATGGTGCGAACAAGTCATGACCTTAAACGCCAAATCATTTTTAAAACGGGGAGGGACAAGAACGAAGACAAGACAAAATCGGCAACATGCAACAATTGTGGCGTTGTCGATCACATATCGTTGAATTGTATTTTTCCAAACGTAAGCAACAAATTTTTAAGCTAGAGAAGCAGTTCATGCGATACTCGAAGCAATGCTAGAGCATTTATTGACTTTGGTTTATAAGTATCCGTCACCCTTCTAACCACAGTGGATGTGGTCTAACGGTAGACCCAAAGACTTATTTAAGCGACTTGAGCTCAAAGCGATCAAAAGCAAGATTAAGCAAGTTGGCCTTGGCTACAACCAGTTGTTCACCGCCTCCGATGAAGTGTGCACATGAACTTGCACAAAAACGGTTTTTTTATCACATCGAGAGCATTCGAAGACTTGCATGTTACAAGGAATATCATCGGCATGGTGTGACTTTGTAAGCAAAAATACAGTTGTCAACTGAAGTGTAGGTTGCATAACACCTTGCACCAACACGGAGCACATGCTGTAAATGAGCTTACAGAATTTGTGTCCAGATAGATGGGCTGATGGACAATGCAAGGCCCGCATAAATCAGAGACGCAAAGTTTTAGCCACTATCGGGAACAAGGCCACGTTGGTCGTCATAGAATGACGGAGCTTGATTAATTCACCCGCTTTCGAGAATGTTGTGTCACGACAAAGACATTGGAGCTGTCTTCGTCGTCAATCCACATGATTTTGTGAAGGCTGAGCACTTCAAAAATTAAGGGTCAAAATTGCTTAGAACAATCTGGCGCATGAAGCGCTACGCAGGAATGCGGGAACAGTATTTCGCACAGAGTTTGTTTAGCGAGACACTTTCAGAAAGAAAAGGGAATGAACACAAAATCTTCTCTCGCCTAGTGCAAAGCCGATTATCGTCAGATAATGGTACCAAAGTCCTGAATAGCGCATGACAATTTAGTGATGGACCAAAGAGATGGTTTTTGCAGGCATTATTCGACCAAGTACGTCTTCTTTTTCGGCGCCAACAATTTGTGTCAGGAAGCCTGTAGGTTGGTGCCTTGTGCACACAGCTAACTTCAGCTACATCGAGTACGCAATTTCCGGTGCTTTCGACGCCGCGTGAGAGAAACACCTTTGACACCTGGTCTGGGATAAAATAAAATTTTGTGCATGGACTCACTTTGTGAATAGTTTTGTGTCATACATACGGTTTGATTACACGGTTTTAACTTGCAACGTGATTTGCGAAATCTTCACTTTGCGTGAACACAAAATGGCTGTCAAAGAAGATTTTCATGTTTTCGTTTATCTCAAAAGACTTTCTGCAAAAGACGATTGCAGGTAGCCGGGCTTCGCTAAGGTCCATAAGATTGACAAGCGACTCAAATAATCCAACTCGAGTCTACGTCAAGTTGGTTAAGTGTTTATTCTGCGTGGATAAGATCCCATATTCAGGGAATTTTTCGGACTCGAAGGCGTCGGAATGGACCCCGATAAGATTCAGCTTATTGCTTTATGACCAAATAAGCAAGCGGAGACCTTCTGGAAAGACTTTGCGCAATTTGGAGAGCCACTCCACGACAATTTAAAAAAATGTCCTTCAAAAGCGATCAAGCTCTCGAACAATCATGTACGCAGCTTTACTGAACCCTAGCACCGCTGACGCTTCTACCGGCTCTTGGTCTTTCGATCGAGTGTGTCTTGTCATGAAAGAAGGGAGAACTTATGCATCCAATTTCTTCGATTGGTCGTACAATGAAGACAGAGCAGTGTAATCACCGAGTTCGTGAACAAGAGCCATTTGCAATCTTGCATGCGCAAAAAGTATAGCAAATAAATTTTCTTGACCGACCGTTTTTTTGCAGTTCGCAAATGATCCTGACGCAAAAGACTGCGAACCTCAAAGTAGCTTGATGATTGATTGAGCTGGAGGTGAATTTTCGGTAAAACTAACACCGTGGCTGATGCACTGTCGCACTTTACTTAATATTGAGAGTGAAGCTGCTCGATCAGTTTAAAAGAGCTACCGGAGAGGCTGAGAGTCGCAAGTTCGTAGCTAAAATTAGGACAAGATGAGTTGTGATTGTTCTATCCACAAATACAATGTATGCGTGAAACCGAGACTTACAGTATATCATTTATAAAGCGTAATAAAGATATTAGGCATTATCAAAACGACAATTTGATAGTCCACGACTTTATGTTCCCGCCGACAAAAATTAAAAAATTCGCGCCATCTGTAAGAAAAAGTACGGCTCTATATCGGCAGGCCACCCAGAATTACAAAAACCCTGTTTGGCCGTACGTCAAAACTGGCCGAAAATGATGCATTACGGACAGCGCTATGTCAACACATGCGGAATGTGGCAGCGGCACAAGGCTGGGCAGCAAAACCGCTAGTATTACTTGGGTTTGTGGATTTTCCAAGAGGCGGCAGACGGGGCGAAATTTTAATTGACTTCATCGTTTCTTAACAACGATCGAAAGTGATTCTAATGCTGGCGTGATTGTTGTTGATTGCCTAACAAATAGGGCCGTGTTCATCGCAACGAAGACAACGGATGATATTGCAAAATTCGCAAAGGACTTCATGAATAAATATATGAAGAAAGGTGTCATATCAAAGACGATTTGTTAAGAAGGAAGTAAAAACCGAAGTGAATATATTTATCCTGACCAATGAATGGCTACCATATGTAATTACTAATTGTGACGTACTTGTAATTACTGTAAAGCCATCCACCTGTTCAACATGTATTCATCGGTGTAATGTTAACACTCCCACTCACCGCTAATGCTGTGTGTCCTTTGTTGCTGACTTGGTCTTGATTCCGGAGGCTTCGCGCAGATACTTCAGCATCTTGGTTCCAAGCGCCTTGGTTAGCACATCTGCAAGCTGACTCTTCGTATCAATGTAGCCAATCTTGAGTAATCCATGCTGAACGTTCTCCCGAATTAAGTGATGTCTGATGTCCACGTGCTTTGTACGTGCGTGGTAGCCCGCGTTGTTTGCCAAAGCTATCGCACCTTGATTGTCTTCCCATATTTGCGTGCCTCCCACTTGTTCTTGACCCATGTCCTTGAGCATTGCGCGCGCCCAAAGTACTTCTTGTGTGCACAAGCTGAGCGCCATATACTCTGCTTCTGCGGAACTTAGTGCAACTGTTCTCTGATTGAATACAACCGGAGCTTTACACACCTGAGACAGACCGTCTGTCATCGGTGTTGCTACCCCAGTCAGCATCCGTAAAAGCTTCAACAATCACCTTTCCCGTCCCTCTTTGATAAACGATCCCATGATGACGTGTCGAATTTAAGTAGCGCAATACACGAATTGCGGCGTTCCAATGTGGTAACCCCGGTTTTTCGAGAAATCGAGACAGTTGTGTCACGATGTATGCGACGTCCGGACGAGTGCAACTTGTAACATATAGCAGACATCCAATTAGTGAGCGGTATGGTCTTGACCGCATCTCTGAACGCTCAGCTTCTGTACTTGGTGACTGTGATGTTGACAGCTTGAGACCGGACGTACACGGATTGTCGACGTTCTTGGCGTTTTTCTGCCCAAATCGCTCAGCCACGTCGCTAATGTAGCGTGTTTGCTTGATCATTAGTGTGGAAGCTGTCATGTCGTGGTCGATCTCCATGCCCAAGATGAACTTCGCAATACCGAGATCCTTCATCTTGAAAACACTTTTAAGCATCCCCTTGACCTCTAGAATCTCGTCGCTCGTCTTGGCTGCAATGATCATATCATCGACATAAAGACATACGTACACAAAACCTTCTTCCACTTTCTTCACGTAGACGCATTGATCCGCTCCACAACTTTTAAAATCGTTCTTCTTGAAGACGTGGTCGATTGTCTTGTTCCAAGCGCTTGCAGCTTGCTTGAGACCATATATAGCTTTGTTCAGCTGACACGCAAATCCTTGAGCTCCCTTGACACCAATTGGAACTTCCATGTGAACACGATCCGACAGTACACTGTTGAGAAAGGCGGTGTCGACGTCCAGCTGTTCCATTTTGTAGCCTAATACCGCACACACTGCGAGTACAACCCGAATTGAGTTCATGTTGGCCACTGGAGAGTAAGTCTCGAAGAAATCCACGCCGTATTTCTGCTTGAAACCTTTAGCCACCAATCGTGCTTTGTAGCGCACAACACATCCATTCTGGTCACGCTTCTTAGCAAAGACCCAGCGGCATCCAATCGTACGTCCAATTGATTCTCGTGGAACGAGTGTCCATGTTTTGTTTTTGTGATGCGACTGCAATTCGGCGTCCATCGCTTGTCGCCACTGTTCTGCCTCATCACTAGACATTGCCTGCGCTTACGTGGTAGGCAAGTCTGATTCTTCACCAACACTCACAGCGTAAGCGAGAATAGCTTCAGCTATCAGGCCGTCTTCATCAATCCTTGCACGCTTTGAAGATGGTGGTCCTTCGCTTCCTCCCAGACTTTCATCGGCATCTGCTCCGTTTTCCAGCAATAACATTGGTTCATTTGTACGCCTTGAACGTTCCACTTGCGGATAAATGCCGCCCACTTCACGCTCGTCCAGCTTCACCGACCGTGATACTGATATTTTGTCTTTCTCCAAATCGTAAACTCGGTATCCCTTGGTGTCTTCGGCATAACCAAGGAACATGCACTTGAAGCTTTTGGCTTCGAGCTTCGTCCTCTTCACTTGATCAACGTGAGCATATCCATGAGACCCAAACACCCTAAGATGATCCATCCGTGGCTTCATCTTAAATCCCAGTTCATATGGGGTGTTATTTGGGTGCATTGTATTAGGAGAGCGGTTGATCAGGTACATTGCAGTGCTTACTGCCTCTGCCCACCAACATGTCGGAACACACTTGTAGTGTAGCGTGCTCCGTGCCTTTTCCATTATCGTACGGTTCATTCGTTCTGCAATACCATTTTGTTGGGGACTGTATGGTACTGTACGCTGATGTATGATACCGTTCCGCTGACATAAATTCGTAACTGTCTTGCTGACAAACTCCGTTCCGTTGTCCGAACGTAGGCACTTGATACGGGTTCCCCACTGATTCTCATGCAGTGCTTTAAACATCGTGATCTTGTCGGCAACTTCACTCTTCTTTGCCAGAAAGTAAGCCACCACATATCGTGAATAATCATCCACAAACGTCAAAATGTATTTAGCACCTCCTTTTGAAAGTGTCTTCATGGGTCCCATCACGTCTGTGTGAACTAACTCCAATACACGCGATGTCTTTGTCATGGAGCGTCCTGGAAAGGCTTCGATCGTCTGCTTGCCCTTCATGCATCCACCACACAGGGTCTTGATACCTTGTTTTAGCGCAGGAATACCTTCTGTGGATCGTATAGTTTTCACTAAAACGTCCTTATTGGATGTCCCATGCGAGCGTGCCATAACTCCCACTGACTATCAACTCCCGAGTATTGCACCAATCGTGCCTCCTCTTGCTGACAATCCAGTGTGTAAGCTTTCCCATTTCTTGTCCCAGTTGCCAAAGCTTCGTTCTTGTCCGAAATAATGCACGAAGCACGCTGAAACTCCACACTAGTCCACGTTCGGCAAGCTTTCCCACCGACAGTAGACGTCTGTCAAGTCCAGGGATAAGCAGCACTTCCATCATCGATATGCGTCTTCCATCTAAGCCGATAAGCTTCACTGTTCCAGCTCCTTCGACGCGTAACTTTCTGCCATCTGCAATTGTTACCTTGATGTCGTCTTTAAGTTGCTTGAAGTCGATCAAGTCACTTCGGTGAGGGGTCATGTGTGACGTCGCACCACTGTCGATCAGCCAGCTTACTGATTTCTCATCCCCCACAGCAAACACTGCATCATTACCGCTATAACGGTTTCTGGAACGGTTCTCAGCAGCTGGGCAGTCCCGCTTCATATGACCAGTCTGGTCACAATTGAAGCATTTTCCCCGAAAATTGCCGCCCTTGCGTGGCGCGTAAATCTTGCGGCCACTTCCTCGTCTGCCCTTGATCCGTCCATCATTGTCTGTGGCTCGAAACGCTTTCTCACTTGCTTCCTTCTTCTGTAGTTTGTCTGACTCCTTCAACAGCTTCTCCTTGACTTCGATCTGAGTGATGTCCTTGGCGTTCTCCACGATAGAAGATATTATTTCATATTCCGCCGGCAAGCTGCTCAGAAGCACCACTAGCTGTCTTGATTCATCCACCGGCTCTCCCGTCATCTGGAGTCCCACGACCAGCTCATCGAACGCGTCCAGATGTTCCACCATGCGAGTGCCACTCTCCATCTTAAACTCATGAAGGCGCCGTGTCATCGTGACACGGTTGTGTAAAGTGGAACGATGGTAGAAATCGCGAAGCGTTCCCCATGCCTCCAAGGCACGAGTAGCAGACCGTATCTATGTCTGGTGTTGTATCTCGACGCCCTGGGCAATTATACCCAATGCCTTGGCGTCATTCACGAGCCACGTCTCCGTTATTTCGCTCTCGCCCTTCGCGCCCATAATGTGTCCCAGCAGCCCTTTTCTTGCGAGAGCCATTCTCATGTTGAACTCCCAATGGTAGTAGTTACCATCTCCTACAAGGACTTCGGTGCGCTTGGTAGTCATGGCGGTGACGGTGTGGTGATTCGAGGCTGTTGTTTGCGGCTGTTAACCTGTTAAGAAGGAAGTAAAAACCGAAGTGAATATATTTATCCTGACCAATGAATGGCTACCATATGTAATTACTAATTGTGACGTACTTGTAATTACTGTAAAGCCATCCACCTGTTCAACATGCATTCAGCGGTGTAATGTTAACACGATTGTATCCAACCGAGACACTAAGTTTGCATAAAAGTTACGACTAGCAATTGTGTCTGTTGTGGAAACGCAACACAATTTGGCTTAGGCTTTCGAGCCACAAACGAAAAGAACTAACCTTTATTTTAATTATCATCAAGGTGTCATCAGCCCAGAAAAGATTGCTCGGACAAGATTTTGAATTTGGCTGAGATAGCCTGTAGCCGACGAGTACAGTCTACAATTTAAATGCTACCGTTTGAAACAAACTTGAGATTGTGTTTAGCATGTATGACGTGGAATAGATCCAGAATTTCACAAGTTGAAAGAATAAGCTTAAAAGTTTCTACAACGTCAAGAACCATGGCTAAACATCTCACAGGACCGGATGAGCGAATCACAAGAGCGCATAGAATACTTCTACAAGCCCTTTAAGTTGACAATTTCGTGGCAAATATTATGCGTCCACCACAAAGTCTAAACCATCGAAGAAATTATATATACATCCAGTGTTCCATACTTCACCGTTAAAGCCGTATCGCAAGGACCAAGCATCGGCAAATGTCGAATAAGCTTATGCTCGTTAATGGCGCCAAAAGACAACTCGTTGAAGCTGTCATTAGACACCGTAGATACGGATTACCTACAGTGCAGACTTTGATGGTCAAAAAGGGAACCACATGAAAGCCCATAGAGAAAGTAAATCAAATTTCCGGACTCGTCGACCTCTTTGAGAGCTATAAAAGAATAAGCTCGATAATCTACGATCGGCATCATTTGAAGGGAAGTCTTGTGACGTGACCGTTGTCTCCGGTAGACTTGCCAATAACGGAGACTAAGCCATATAGTTACTTTATCATATACGTATGCACTGGTACTGTCAAAAGGAACTGGCTTTTACACAATTTTAGACAAGATACATTTTAAGCTTTGCGAGTCAAGCAAAGTTGTTGGTAGATTAATCCAGGATGCGTAATAGAGCAGATGGAGTAAAGAAGAACGACAGCCTCAGAACTGGTAGCAGTCGCAAGGCTGTTGCAAGACAAGAATCCGCAAGAGCTCACCATTTCTCAATTTGCTTGATGCAACAAACAATTATCCTTCTTTTTCTACTTTGCCCCGCCCGCCGCCCAAGCCTCGGTCAACGATTGCCCATCAAGGATGCTTCCTCCGCGAGTGTGATACAATGTATGGCTGGCTATTATCTACCACGCTATACTATGCTTCATATCGGCAAATTTAAACTTTTGGTTGTTAAACTAATAACTCTCGTCCTGGCCGTGGAATAGTAAGACGTCGAAACCATTTACGTGTTCGCTATGACGGATCGAAAGGCTCTTTACTTTTTGTCCAGGGCGGACGGTTTCTTAGTCGTCGTATACGCTCAATCCAGACCTTAGCTTCCCACATATACAGCCGTCCGTCCTCTGTCACAGCCGCAGCGCGATCGCAGCCAGCCGCAATCTGCCTTACAGTGAGACCGTTAAGCGCTTCGACAATCACAGGTATCGACTCGATATTGTATACATCCATTGCCAGACCACCGCCGATACCCTGTTGGTTATCTGCAACGCAGACATGAAACATAATCAGCAACTATGAACCCTATGTCTGGCTCGCCATACGTTTGGTCAATCGGACATCTGATTCAAGAGCGGCAGTATTATCTGCAGCAAGCGCAGCAGTAGCACGAATGAGGCCGACCTGAACTCTAATTTTATACTTAACAAGGGGCCGAAATTCAAATTTAAATGAAATTGGACTGACAAACGCGATCTTTTAGGAAAAGGCGAGTGCAACGTTACGATGTTTGTTTGTACATGAAGCAGTATACCTTCACCAAAATACACAGGCCAGTTTCCAAAACCGATCCTAACTTCTAACTCTCCAACGACATTTTCATTTTATTATCAGTGCGTATGTTTAATATGCATCCTCAACAACATCAAAAGATTGACCGCTTCGCTTAAAGCTTCTGTTGTCGACTATTGCCTGCGGCCTTTTCGGGTCCGTGCACAAGAACGAGCAGCTACAGCATTTCGATAATATTCATAACATTTAATACATCTCATCGAATGTTTACGTCGCTGTCGCTCTTTACGAACAATGTTGTTACTTTCGTTAAAAGATACCGAAACGTAACATAAGCAAAGTCATCGTGTTTGCCCTCTCTTTTCGACCGAAAGAGAATTGTCAAACATGTAAGACATATATTAAACGTCAAGTGATTGACAGTTTTGATTTGCAGGGTGTTAGTTTCTAATGCACCGATGCTTTTTGTCAACTATGCCCGATCTCTACTAAATACCTTAATTAACGTTATCTTTGGGAAAGTCGCAATTTCCGGCTGCCTCTTGTTTTTTTATATGACGCGTTTCCCAAAATTTTCTTGTTGAGGTAATTAGCTCGTTTTTCTGTCTGGTGACATAGTTATAACCTGAGTATTTCGAGGTCATGTTGAGGAAAGGGACCTATTAAAACAGGGCTATATATGTCAGAGTGAAAAGATCTGGTGACATTTGTCAAAGTGCTTAGGAAAGCTTTTTGTCGCTTCGAAAAATATCAGAATCTTCTATTTAGTAGAAAAAACAGCAAATGATACGACGTACAACTCAGCTAAACTCGACGACTATATTGAAGATGCTTTTATTTATACACCCGCTCATTTAATTACTTCCTTTGACTGCTCATCATTCGCGCTTTGTCTTTCTCAACTTCTCAAGACTATCAAGCAGAAAGGTTCATTGGGTGGACGAACGACAGGCCAACTCAATTATTGTAGTATGTATAGGAGACAACGACACCATTACTAACGAGATTCAAGAAAATCCTGCAAGCAAGTTCAAGGCGCTATTCGACTCAAACCTCAGAGGCACGTCAGTGCAGCAGAAATTTTGTCAAACACAACTTTTTTCTTCGATCGAGAACAAGTAAAAAAGCCTCATTTGCGCTCATTTTACCATCTCTGCGCTTTTTAAACCTACATTACTTGCAAGACAGGGATCTATGAGCAGAAGATATGAACTATGGACATAATAAAAAAAATTGATAGCCATGAAAGAAACTCCTAAAGGCTGGATATCGTGCCAACTATTCTAAAAGTATATTATAGGTGGCTGGGTTGCAGGCGGAGCCTCTGGCAGAATAATTTGCGCGGTGGCAGGTGGAGGCAAGGGCTAAACAGCCTTGATGGGCACCCATATAGGAGCGAGCGCATCAATTTCATCCCCTTCGCGCCCGAAAAACCCAGCGAGATGATATCCATTAGGAGCTACACAGCCACTTATTCTGTTCTCATCCTTCGTCATCCTGCCGGCTTCGATGATGTTGCCTGCTTCGTTCGTGAACTTGACGAAACCAATGCGCGTCTGCTTGTTATGTTGTGCAGTGTGCACCTCAAACGATATGATCTGGTCATTAGGGCCCAGATCGGACACTTGACAATTTTTCATCGAACCATGAAACGGCTCTTGCTTCTTATTGTCCGGAGAGATGATCGTGACGCCAAGGCCATCCACGCGGTGGCCACTGCATAACTTGATCGACGCCAACTTATACCCAGCGCCAACAAATTTCGCGTCGTCAAAAGAACTACCGCGAGGGCCGCCAGCGGTTCCGCACGTGGGGAAATTCGTGTTGTCAAACCCGTTGACTTTAACAAGCGTAAGCGTCGCCAAAAGGTGGAAGTAGAGCTTCATCGTAGTAGATGGGTGGGTGGGAGAACGAATGCTGTAAAATGACTTTTTGAAAAGCAACCTGGAATGAACCATGTGGTCTTCATTACTAATTCATATGGGGTTGATAATACTAATACGAACTTGAAAAAAGACGATCGTGGGATGTGTAAACATAAGTTAGTCACTTGCTTCTACATGCACTAACCTTGCGATTGTAATGTTGGAACGTCAGCGCAGCTAGAAGCGTGTTCGCACTCATACTGCCTTCTGATGTCGCATCACTTTTACTCGCAAGCAGACTTGTGTGCTTTCAGCAGTCAAACTCTGATGCTAGACTTCCGCAGTCTTCACTAAAATACTGGTCGAACGTCATGGTCAATTCAGCTTTTCGTGGCTTGTAGACTTGGCGCAAAAAATGATAATGGTGGATAGCCTTCCTCAAGGAACGATCGCTTCATCGTGCGGAGCAGTGACCGTCGCTCATATACCAACTCTATCGTGAGATTGTGGTTGTTTTGCTATGTTCAGATTTCATTCAAAACGAAGTGCCTCAATTTTGAAGATTTGGCGCCAGACGAACCCTAGAAAGACGGGTATATTTATGCGCATAAACCAAGAATCAAGTAAATCACGATACGTTTACTGTCTCGATTACATTCTTTATGATTCATCGTTCTTTCCAACCCGAAACCTTCATCGAAAACTAAGGATTTTCGCGTATCTTGTCTTGGTATAGTAACCGTTGATGTCACCACTCGCTTCTAAATGCCAGTTAGTTTCTTGCCTGAAAAGCTGGGCCTATCGCTGACAAAGGAATCGAGCCACGAAACGGTTCTTGCTTTAAAATTTGTTCTAGACGAGACCGAAACGCCAATGCCATCCAGATGCTCACAGACCTCAATTGTCGTCATGGTGGAGCCTCTATGAAGTCTGTGCTATTTAAAAAATAAAAATAAAAACCTACTCTGATGATCAAACTCGTGATGACCGTAGAATAAAATCACGACAGGACATTGTACCGAGTATCTTTCGTCTGGTCAAACTGGATTAAAAAAAATCTAGCACTTAGACGTCGCCACAGGCCACGTATGATTATCCGGCCCCTAAGCGTGGTCTGATTTGCAAAACAGAAATCGGACCAAAACTCTATTTTTTACATAAGCTGGTCATCCTGCGTAGCTACAGGCTAAGTACGCTTAATTGGTGTCCATATTGGACCAAGTGAATCAATTTCCTCGCCACTGCGCCCGAAAAAGCCACCGAGTGTAAACCCATCAAGAGCTGTACAATTTTGCACGGTGTTCTCAATAATCGGTAACTTGCCGGCTTCATAGAGCATACCACCTTTGGTTAAGATCTTGACGTAAGAAACGCGTTTTGATATATAGTAGTCAGCGCCCACAGTGCGCACTTGGACAAAATTGATGTGATCGTTTGGATCAAGATCAAACACTCGACACTTCGTGTCCGAACCGTGAAACAGCTCATGCTTTTCATTTGTCGGAGATGTGATTGAAACGCCAATGCCGTACAGACGCTCATCACCGCAGAGCCTGATTGTTGTCAAAGTTTGCCCAGCCTTTACGAGTTCGGCGTCGTCAAAAGCTATACCTAAGCGTCCACCAACGGCTCTGCACATATGGAGGTCTCTGTTGGTATTGAAAAGTCTGCCTTGAACAAGCACAAGCGTCGTTAAAACGTAGAAGTAGAGCTTCATCGAAGTAGACGAGGTGGGTGGGAGAGCGTATATTGTAAAATGACTTGTTGAGATGCAAGAGCCTGAGCCCTCGAATGGATTATGTGGTACATATTACCAACATATATCGAGTTGATAGCTACAATGTGGACTTGAAAAAAGACGATCGTGGGATGTGTAGACATAAGTAAGTCACTCGATTCTACATGCACTAACATAACGATTGTGGTGTCGAATCGTCAACGCAGCTAGTTGATTACGTGTATTAACGCGTGTTCTCTTTTATGCGACCTCATGATGTCGCATCACATTTTCTCGCAAGCACAGTGCTTAAAAGGCTTGTGCTGTCAGCAGTTAAGTTTCATTGCACGACTTAAGCACATTACAATAATCTTGCTTTCAACGTCACCATCAAATTAAATTTCGCATAAAAATGATAATGGTGGATAGTGCGAGGCAGTAATGGTCGCTCATATGCAAATTTTACCATGAGTTTGTAGTAGATTTTATCCAATACGCGGAAGTAATAGTCAGATAATTGCAGAAAAATCCTTAAAACATGAGCACCTTCTATGCGCATAGACGATGAGTTGATTACGACACACTTTTCAAAGATTTTGCACTTACCCCATTCAAAACCTTCACAAAACGTGGTAATATTTTAACAATAAGACTCCATCAATGGGGTGCTGCAATTGTCTTCGTAAATATAAAGAAACATCTCTCTCTTGAAGGTGACTAACAACTTTTGCCTTTGAAAATTTCCAAACTATGCGCTGGAGACGCAAGAGTTCTCAAACAACAAATGTTAAAATTATTACACTATTATAACCCCATATTTATTAGCAATACTATAACGAGGCCAAGATTTCTTAGATGGGATGTCATCAGTGTCTTCTCGCATGCACAGGGCTTGTAAGCCTAAGTGTGCCTTTAGCAGTCAAGTTTCCATTGTGACACAATCGCGGAGGTAGCTTTTTTGAAGGTCGGTCGTCAGACAAGGTTTGAGCAGCGGGCAGCAAAGTAGGCGATGGAGGTGGAGTGCTAGTTGCTAAGAGTTGTTGAGATACACCGCTGAATGTGCTTGGGTGACGTCACGAGTTTTACGGTAATGTTTACAGTTGCTATCTTAGTTACAGATTTGATTACGGACGTAATGGTAGTCGTTGATTGGTCTAGATAAATAATGTTGCTTGTAGAAGCTTCTAAAATGATCTAGACGGATAGGCTTAGATGTAGCACAGGGTAGCGAACTCAGGACCTAAATTTATCCACTTCGGCTTTTACCAACAAACCAACAGGAGCAAATTGAGAAGTGATATCGAATGGTGAGCTCTTACGGATTCTTGTCATATTACAGCCTTTCTGGTGGCTCTCAGCCATATACCGCTACCATCCTGAAAACTATCGATCTTTTTTTCTTCATCTGCCTTCCTAAGGATCCTATTCTTTTTTAACTAATAAAGTTTCTTAACTCGCAAAGATTAGAAGATATCTGAATGTTGCCTCTTGTCTAAATTATGACATCGCTAGTTCTCGTTAATAAAGCAAGCGCGTAGGTATGATGTAATACTACTTCATATCGAAGGTGCCGTTATTAGCGAATCTGCCGGCGACGACAGTTACATCGCATGACTTTTCTTCGAAAAAATGCCTAATTTAAATAATAGAATTCATCTCTCTAAATTTCAAAAAATGTCGAAGACTTTAAAAGTCCGCTTAAGCGTCTCAACAGGCTCCGAAGTGACTTCCCAGGCAATCAAACTTTGGAGTGTAGGATTCTCTTGAGCTTACGGTGTCCGATCACGGCTTCAACGTTCGGAATCATCAGCCAGCATGAACTTATTCGATATTTGCTGACGCTTGAGGTCCTTTCGATATGGCTCAATTGTGGACCGTGAAACACTGGATGCAGGTGAAACTCCTGAAACGTTTGAAATTCAAAGAATCTTGCGGAACATTGTTCACGATCCGAATCGGGCCAATATATCTTACTTTGGCTGAGCAAAACCTTTATGACGGACAATCAAAATTTCTGTCGTCCGACAACACCCTTGGAAGTGATGGACAAGCCTATTATTTTCGTAATAGTATTTTATGCGATCTTGTGCTTCCCTCTTCATATCCTGTGCGACATTAAGTGGACTTTCTTGACAAGGATGCCACACCATGTGGCGCGAAAAAAATAGAATCGCTTCGAACGTTGAAAATCCAATTGTAAAGTGTACGTCTCGATTACAGGCTATCTCATACTAATCCAAAAAGTCATTCAAAGCTTTATGTGCTAGGTTGACGACACTTTGGAGGAGAGCTCCAATATAACGGCCAGTTATTTCCATTTGCTCATCCGTTTGTGACCTAGTAGCCAAAATTAAAGTATATTGCGTTCCCACAGCAGGCACAATCGCTTGCCATAACTTCGATGTAGACTTAGTGTCTCGGTTGGACACAATGGTCTTTGAAATGCTCTGAACCTACATTCATTTCTCCATGAAGACCCTTGCGATCTCAGCAGTATCGTCCGTTGTCTTCGTAGCGGTGAACATGGTCCTTTTGGTTAAGCGATCAACAATCACCATGACGGCATTGCAATCACTTTTTGTTCCTGTTAAAGACACAATCAAGTCCGTTATATTTTAGACCCATCTGACGCCTCTTCGAACACCCACAGCTTTAAAAACTTCTGGCGGTTTAGTCTTCCCGGCAGACACATATCACAGGTGTTGACAAAGTACCGGATGTACTTCGTTATTTTCTTGCCAGTAGTACTTTTCACGTACGGCCAGACAGCTCTTGTAAAACCCTGGGTGGCCTGCCGATTTAAAATCGATTGCAGGCTTAGATGACGCGACTATTAAGATGTCTGTCGACAAGAATATACAGTCGTGGGGTCTCATCTTCGACGTTTTGAGATTACATAATATCATTCTGCCATGAAGATCATTTCCATTTTTCAGCCTTTAGATGGTATCTGTAGGCACGCATACATTGTCTTTGAGGATTGAGCAGCGATTATTATATACATCCTGAATTTGCCAAGATCTCGCACTAATTGAGCCGTTAGCAAAAGCTCTTGAAAGCTAACTTGGGCATCTGAGCCTAAAAATCCGGACCGTGTGACAGAGTATCAGCCAAAGTATTAGATATAGCGAGATTTCTCTTGAACAAAGCCTAAAATTCAGTGAGCTCACTGAATCTTTGAGCTACTATGTAATTATTAGTCCTTTGCGTCAGGATCACCTCATCACTCATCGAATCTCTTTGAAAGCTCAATCAAGAAGGTACACACGCCATACGTTCAGAGCCTGCATAATATCAGGAAGTTCATACTCACAAATTGAAGAGCTCAACTCATCTGGCTTCATCTACGACCAGTAAAAGCAATTGGATCTCCCAGCCCTTCCTCCTTTATAAACAAGACTCCCCGATCGCAAAACTTAAGGCGTTCATTAGTATAAAAAGTCAATTCGAAATGTATTGTAGACTAAGATCAAAAGTGTCGAGCGACGCTTGAGATCAGTGAAGCAGCATAGTTATTGTTCAAGAGCTCACCCGCTTCTCGAGGAGTTTTTAATTTATTTTATTCATACTGTCGTGGAGTGGCTCTCGAAGTCATTGCAAAAACCATAAGTCCTAAGCTGTAGTGCCAAAAAAGCACTCCATTTATTTTTATCTAAGGCACTTGAAACCCAGCTTTTCAAAGATCTATTTCGACGCCTTTTCGTTCGGCAAAGTTTCTTAAACATGTATCATATTTACGCAAAATTGGCACTTTGCCAACTTAACGTAAGCTAGCTGTTCTTCACACCATCTAATCACTCGATCTAAAGCCGTAATGAGATTTACAAGATCTTCACTTTGCGTGAGTACGTAGATGTTGTCACGGTAGATTTCTTGCTTTCTCTCAATACAAAAAGCCTTTTTTTGCAAAAGACGATCACGGGTAGCCGGGCTTTTCTATACCCCAAAGAAGTGACAAGAGACTCGAATAGTCTATCTGGGGTCGGAAACGAAGTAAACAGTTCACTTAGTTCACTACACAAACAAACCTGAAAGTATTCAAAATGTAGGTCCATACACAAAAAAAGTTACTTCCGGACATTGTGTCCATCGGTATCGCTGGCAATGGAATTGCTAGGCTTAGATGACAATAGCCGTGCACAGTGCTCTAGCCTACGAACTTCTTGCATCCTATTTGCACCGATACAGCAGATGAAGAGACGTTAACATTAAAGCAAGGTTCAGACGTCCCACGATCATTAAAAGTCGAGAGACCATATTGTTAAAAGTAATCTGGGATCTGAAAAAAAAACGATGGGTTGTAAAAAAAACGATAGCTATAAGATGGCTACAGTGAATGGCTGAGAGCCACTTGTCAAGATTTCGGTGATGCTCTCCATTTGAATTTATCTCGCAACTTACTTTACGCATCTAGAAACTACTCATCCCCCGCTGACTTTGCCTTGCTCGACGCCAAAGCCACGTAGAACAAACGTCCTTCAAGGAAGATTTTTTGCGATTGTGTCACATGGTGGAATTTGTTGGTCAAGATCAAGAGCTCAAGACAAGGATATGCGTTGTCACATTGGGAGAAGTGCGTCATCCTGCGATTATAAGTCCTGACTACATAGTGAAAAGTGGTGCATTACAAAAAAAGTCCTTTCAGCATGAAGTTGTTGCTCATTGGGCTGCGGGCCTGTGTGGTACAAACATCTGAACCTATTTTGGTTGGCCTATAGCTTTGTTTTTCTGCATGTTTGGTGAAACTGACCCGCTGTTAAAAACACGGAGAAAATCTTCAAAGCAGTTCCCTACTTGGCTTTGGTTGATTTTTTTCATCTCGAGTCTTGGGCTGTATCGTTTGGCTTTGTTAAATGGAAAATCGATTGACTCGTGAGCCTACAAACTCGATTTGAACAATCCTGTAATTCTAACGAGCTGAAAAAAACTTATAAATAACAACGTTTAATAGCTGCCAATTCTATCCGAAACAAAGCGCCAGAAACATAGTGCACGACATCAATGAAAGTCTAAAGCGTCGTATCCAGCAGGCTCACTAACTTTGGAAGTTCCTTAGACCACTTAATCCATATAAACAAAAAGCGTAGACTGTAAAACAAAATTAGATCTGTTTTTCAGGATAAAATTTATGTAAGTCTTATAGACTAAAATACGAGCGTTAAATAGAACAGCAAGTATGGCCCAATGAAGAGGCCGGAAGGATGAGCACTCATCTTAAAACCTGAGCCCTTGTCAACAGAGCAGAGTTAGAGCTCCTGACAAGATTGAACCTTTACGGCTCACATCGCGCTCAAATTTACGAGCGACGAGTTCGCAAGGTGCGTCAAGTACCAATTGCTTAGCGGATTCTAAAACTACGGGATTGTTGATCACATGATTACACAGCTCGCTTATTTAAAAACAAAAACTATTACAGCGAGTGTCGCGTAGGTTAGATATTTGTCCACATGGTCTGAAACACGCTGGGCTGCTGATGCGTACGTGGTACGTTCGAAGATGCAGCAATTACTGCTATATCTTTTCCAGTATCAACAGCAAAATTGTGCCCAGATGCAAGCTCAAATGCAACCCCAACTGCAACAGGCTCACGAGCGCTTTAATTTCACGTCGCATTTAGAGGCAATTCGACAAAAAAGGATCCAATCGCTGACGAAAGAAGGCTTGGCGAAGGCTGATAAGTAGATATTAGCAACAAAACCGTACAACGTCATTAAGGTCTACTTGATGACAAAAGAGCCGTCATACTTTGTGTCGCTTATCTCAAATAAATTAAGCACTTTTGTACTAACTTGGTATCGTGGCTTCATAGCCAATCGTATACTCACGAGAATTGGGCACTAATGAAAACATAGCTTTCCACACGCTTCAGGCCCAAGAATGTCGAATTTTCTCTTTGAGCGCGGATTTTTCACCTGAAACAAAGGGAAATTATCGTCAAGTACGTCTCAAGATTCCAGAATTAAGCGTTCGAAACTGTATCGGACATTAGTAAATCCGGAAAAATTTTTTGATTAGATGAATTGGGTGAAAAAATCATGAAGACGGTCTTTCAAAACTCTTCAGAAAGCCATCAATTTGCCTTCGACTTCGAGTTCGCACCGAGATGTTTGAGACGGTGCTCATAAAGTGAGGTTATGGTGCGAACAAGTCAAGACCTTAAACGCCAAATCATTTTTAAAACGGAGAGGGACAAGAACGAAGACAAGACAAAATCGGCAACATGCAACAATTGTGGCGTTGTCGATCACATATCGTTGAATTGTATTTTTCCAAACGTAAGCAACAAATTTTTAAGCTAGAGAAGCAGTTCATGCGATACTCAAAGCAATGCTAAAGCATTTATAGACTTTGGTTTATAGGTTTCCGTCACCCTTCTAACCACAATGGATGTAGTCTAACGGTAGACCCAAAGACTTGGTAAAACGACTTGAGCTCAAAGCGATCAAAAGCAAGATTAAGCAAGTTGGCCTTGGCTACAACCAGGTTGTTCACCGCCTTCGATGAAGTGTGCACATGAACTTGCACAAAACCTTTTTTTATCACATCGAGAACATTCGAAGACTTGCATGTTTCAAAGAATATCATCGGCATGGTGTGACTTTGTAAGCAAAAAAACAGCTGTCAACTGAAGTGTAGGTTGCATAACACCTTGCATCAACACGGAGCGCCACGCTGTAAATGAGCTTACAGAATCCGTGTCCAGACAGATGGGCTGATGGACAACGCAAGGCCCGCATAGATAAGAGACGCAAAGTTTTAGCCACTATCGGGAACAAGGCCAGGTTTGTCGTCATAGAATGACGGAGCTTGTTTTATTTACCCGCTTTCGAGAACGTTGTGTCACGACAAAGACATTGAAGCTGTTTTCGTCGTCAATCCACATGATTCTGTGAAGGCTGAGCACTTCAAAAATTAAGGGTCAAAATTGCTTAGGACAATCTGGCGCATGAAGTGCTACGCAGGAATGCGGAAACAGTATTTCGCACAAAATTTGTTAAGCGAGACACTTTCAGAACGAAAAGGGATCGAGCACATAATTTTCTCTCGCCTAGTGCAAAGCCGACTATCGTCAGATAATGGTACCGAAGTCCTGAATAGCGCATGGCAATTCAATGATGGACCAAATAGATGGTTTCTGCAGGCATTATTCGACCAAGTATGTCTTCTTTTTCGGCACCAACCTTTTGTGTCAGGTAGCTTGTAGGTTGGTGCCTTGTGCACACAGCTAACTTCAGCTACACCGAGTACGCAAATGCCGAAGCTTTCGACACCGCGTGAGAAAAACACCTTTGACACCTCGTCTGGGATATAATAAAATTCCGTGCATGGACCCACTTTGTGAATAGTTTTGTCATACATACGGTTTAATTACACGGTTTAAACCCGCAACGTGATTTGCAAAATTTTCACTTGCGTGATCACAAAATGGCTGTCAAAGAAGATTTTCATGTTTTCATTATCTCAAAAGACTTTCTGCAAAAGACGATTGCAAGTAGCCGGGCTTCGCTAAGTCCCATGGAGATGACAAGCGACTCAAAAATCCATGTGGAGTCTGCATCAAGTTGGCAAAGTGTTTATTTTGCGTGGATAAGATCCCATATTCAGAGACTTTGTCGGACTCGAAGGCGTCGAAATGGACCCCAATAAGATTCAGCTTTTTGCTTTATGACCAAATAAGCAAATGGAGACCTTCTCAATTACAACAGTTCGTATCCCAAGGTTCTGGCAAGACTTTGCGCAATTTGAAGAGCCTCTTCACGACACTTTAAAAAAAGTGTCCTTCAAGCTCTCGAACAATCATGTACGCAGCTTTACTGAACCCTAGCACCGCTGACGCTTCTACCGGTTCTTGGTCTCCGGAATTCTATAAATCTTTTAATATACAGTTGAACGTCTTGAATCTTGCCATCGAGTGTGTCTTGTCATGAAAGAAGGGAGGATTCATGCATCCAATGTCTTTGATCGGTCGTAAAATGAAGACAAAGTAGTGTAATCACCCAGTTCGCGAACAAGAGCCATTTGCGATCTTGCATGCGCAAAAAGTATGGCAAATAAATTTTCTTGACCGATCGTTTTTTTGCATTGGAATGGTTCGCAAATGATCCTGACGCAAAAGACTGCGAACCTCAAAGTAGCTTGATGATTGATTGAGCTGTAAGTGAATTTTCGGTAAAATTAACACCGTGGTTGATGCACTGTCGCGCTTTACTTAATTTTGAGAGTGAAGCTGCTCAAATCAGCTTGAAAGAGCTACCGGAGAGGCCGAGAGTCGCAAGTTCGTAGCTACACTTAGGACAAGATGGGTTGTGATTGTTCTATCCGCAAATAAAATGTATGCGTAAAACCGAGACTTACAGTATATCATTTATAAAGCGTAATAAAGATATAAGGCATTTTCAAAACGACAATTTGAGAGTCCACGCCTTTATGTTCCCGCCGACGAAAATTAAAAAATTCGCGTCATCTGTAAAAATTACGGCTCTATATCGGCAGGCCACCCAGAAATACAAAAACCCTGTTTGGCCGTACGTCAAAACTGGCCGAAAAGGATGCATTACGGACAGCGCTATGTCAACACATGCGGAATGTGGCAGCAGCACAAGGCTGGGCAGCAAAACCGCTAGTATTACTTGGGTTTGTCGATTTTCCAAGAGGCCGCAGATGGGGCGAAATTTTAATTGACTTCATCGTTTCTTAACCAACGATCGAAAGTGGTTCTATTGCTGGCGTGATTGTTGTTGATTGCTTAACAGATAGGGCCATGTTCATCCCAACGAAGACAACGGATGATATTGCAAAATTCGCAAAGGACTTCATGAATAAATATATAAAGAACGGTGTCATATCAACGACGACCGAGACACTAAGTTTGCATAAATGTTACGACAAGCAATTGTGTCTGTTGTGGAAACGCAACACAATTTGCCTTAGGCTTTCGAGCCACAAACGAAAAGAATTATCCTTTATTTGACTTACAGAACAGAGTGCTTGGAATGGCTTTTTGAATTTGGCTGAGATAGCCTGTAGCCGACGAGTACAGTCTACAATTTAAATGCTACCGTTTGAAACAAACTTGAGATTGTGTTTAACATGTAAGACGTGGAATAGATCCAGAATTTCACAGGCTTACGTCAAGAACCATGGCTAAACATCTCACAGGACCGGATGAGCGAATCACAAGAGCGCATAGAATACTTCTCCAAGACCTTTAAGTTGACAATTTCGTGGCAAATATTGTTTGTCCACCACATAGTTTAAATCATCGAAAAAATTATATCTACATCCAGTGTTCCATACTTCACCGTTAAAGCCGTATCGCAAGGACCAAGCATCGGCAAATGTCGAATAAGCTTATGTTCGTTAATGGCATCAAAAGACAACTCGTTGAAGCTGTCATTGGACACCGTAGATACGGATTACCTACAGTGCAAACTTTGATGGTCAAAAAGGGAACCACATGAAAGCCCATAAAGAATGTAAATCAAATTTCCGGACTCATCGACCTCTCTGAGATCTATAAAAGAATAAGCTCGATAATCTATGATCGGCATCTTTTGAAGGGAGGTCTTGTGACGTAACCGTTGTCACCGGTAGACTTGCCAATAACGGAGACTAAGCCATATAGTTACTTTATCATATACGTATGCACTGGTACTGTCAAAAGGAACTGGCTATTACACAATTTTAAAGATACATTTTAAGCATTGCGAGTCAAGAAAAGTTGTTGGTAGATTAATCCAGGATGCGTAGAAGAGCAGATGGAGCAAAGAAGAACGACAGCCTCAGAAGTGATAGCAGTCGCAAGGCTGTTGCAAGACAAGAATCCGCTAGAGCTCACTATTTCTCAATTTGCTTGAAGCAACTAACAATTATTCTTCTTTTTCTACTTTGCCCCGCCCGCCGCCCAAGCCTCGGTCAACGATTTCCCTTCAAGGATGCTTCCTCCGCGACTGTGATACAATGTACGGCTGGCTATTATCTACCACGCTATACTATACTTCTTATCGGCAAATTTAAATTTTTAGTTATTAAACCCTCGTCCTGGCCGTGGAATAGTAAGACGCCTAAACCATTTACGTGTTCGTTATGACGGATCGAAAGGTTCTTTACTTTTGTCCAGGGCGGACAGTTTCTTAGTCGTCATATATGTCTGGCTCACCATACGTTTGGTCAATCAGACATCTGATTCAAGAGCGGCGGTATTATCTGCAGCAGCGCAACGGTAGCGCGAGTGAGGCCAACTTGAACTCTAAATTTTATACATGGCAAGGGGCCGTAATTCAACTTTAAATGAAATAGGACTGACAAACGCGATCTTTTGGGAAAAGGTTAGTGCAATATTACGATTTCTGTTTGTACATGAAGCAGTATACCTTCACCAAAATACACAGATCATTTTCCAAAACTGATCCTAACTTCTAATTCTCCAACGACATTTTCATTTTATTATTAGTGCGTATGTTTCATATGCATCCTCAACAACATCAAAAGATTGACCGCTTCGCTCAAAGCTTCTGTTGTCGACTATTGCCTGCGGCCTTTTCGGGTCCGTGCACAAGAGCGAGCAGCTACAGCATTTCGATAATATTCATAACATTGAATACATCTGTTTGAATGTTTACGTCGCTGTCGCTCTTTACGAACAGTGTTGTTACTTTCGTTAAAAAGGTACCGAACTGTAACATAAGCAAAGTCATCGAATTTGCCCTCTCTTTTCGACCGAAAGAGAATTGTCAAACATGTAAGACATTTATTATACGTCAAGTAATTGACAGTTTTGGTATTCAGGGTGTTAATTTCAAATGCACCGATGCTTTTTGTCAACTATGCCCGGTCTCTACTAAATACCTTAATTAACGTTATCTTTGGGAAAGTCGCATTTTCCGGCTGCCTCTTGTTTTTTTATATGACGCGTTTCCCAAAATTTTCTTGTTGAGGTGATTAGCTCGTTTTTCTGTCTGGTGACATAGTTATAACCTGAGTATTTCGAGGTCATGTTGAGGAAAGGGACCTATTAAAACAGGGCTATATATGTCAGAGTGAAAAGATCTGGTGACATTTGTCAAAGTGCTTAGGAAAGCTTTTTGTCGCTTCGAAAAAATCAGAATCTTCTATTTAGTAGAAAAAACAGCACATGATACGACGTACAACTCAGCTAAACTCGACGACTATATTGAATGCTTTTATTTATACACCCGCTCATTTAATTACTTCCTTTGACTGCTCATCATTCGCGCTTTGTCTTTCTCAACTTCTCAAGACTATCAAGCAGAAAGGTTCATTGGGTGGACGAACGACAGGCCAACTCAATTATTGTAGTATGTATAGGAGACAACGACACCATTACTAACGAGATTCAAGAAAATCCTGCGAGCAAGTTCAAGGCGCTATTCGACTCATACCTCTGAGGCACGTCAGTGCAGCAGAAATTTTGTCAAACAACTTCTTTCTTCGATCGAATCCAAGTAAAAAAGCCTCATTTGCACTCACGAGAAAGGTTTTTACCATCTCTGCGCTTTTTAAACCTACATTACTTGCAAGACAGGGATCTATGAGCAGAAGATATGAACTATGGACATGATAAAAAAAAATAGCCATGAAAGAAACTCCTAAAGGCTGGATATCGTGCCAATTATTCTAAAAGTATATTATAGGTGGCTGGGTTGCAGGCGGAGCCTCTGGCAGAATAATGTGCGCGGTTGCAGGTGGAGGCAAGGGCTAAACAGCCTTGATAGGCACCCATATAGGAGCGAGCGCATCAATTTCATCCCCTTCGCGCCCGAAAAACCCTGCGAGATGATATCCATTAGGAGCTACACAGCCACTTATTCTGTTCTCATCCTTCGTCATCCTGCCGGCTTCGATGATGTTGCCTGCTTCGTTCGTGAACTTGACGAAACCAATGCGCGTCTGCTTTTTATGTTCTGCAGTGTGCACCTCAAACGATATGATCTGGTCATTAGGGCCCAGATCGGATACTTGACAATTTTTCATCGAACCATGAAACGGTTCTTGCTTCTTATTGTCCGGAGAGATGATCGTGACGCCAAGGCCATCCACGCGGTGGCCACTGCATAACTTGATCGACGCCAACTTATGCCCAGCGCCAACAAATTTCGCGTCGTCAAAAGAACTACCGTGAGGGCCGCCAGCGGTTCCGCACGTGGGGAAATTTGTGTTGTCAAACCCGTTAACTTTAACAAGCGTAAGCTTCGCCAAAAGGTGGAAGTAGAGCTTCATCGTAGTCGATGGGTGGGTGGGAGAATGAATGCTGTAAAATGACGTTTTGAAAAGCAACCTGGAATGAACCATGTGGTCTTCATTACTAATTCATATGGGTTGAATATACTAATACGAACTTGAAAAAAGAACGATCGTGGGATGTGTAGACATAACTTAGTCACTTGCTTCTACATGCACTAACCCTGCGATTGTAGTGTCGGAACGTCAGCGCAGATAGAAGCGTGTTCGCACTCATGCTGCCTTCTACTGTCGCATCACTTTTACTCGCAAGCAGGCTTTTAGCAGTCAAACTCTGATGCTAGACTTCCGCAGTCTTCACTAAAATACTGGTCGAACGTCATGGTCAATTCAGCTTTTCGTGGCTTGTAGACTTGGCGCAAAAAATGATAATGGTGGATAGCCTTGCTCAAGGAACGATCGCTTCATCGTGCGGAGCAGTGACAGTCGCTCATATACCAACTCTATCGTGAGATTGTGGTTGGTTTGCTTTGTTCAGATTTCATCCAAAGTGAAGTGCCAAAATTTTTGAAGATTTAGCGCCAGACGAACCCTCGAAAGACGGGTATATTTATGCGCATAAACCAAGAATTAAGTTAAGCACGATACGTTTACTGTCTCGATTACATTCTTTATGATTCATCGTTCTTTTCAATCCGAAACCTTCATCGAAAACTAGGTTTTTCGCGTATCTTGCTTGTCTTGGTATAGTAACCATTGATGTCACCAGTCGCTTTTTAATGCCAATTAGTTTCTTGCCTGAAAAGCTGGGCCTATCGCTGACAAAGGAATCGAGCCACGAAACGGTTCTTGCTTTAAAATTTGTTCTTGACGAGATCGAAACGCCAATGCCTTCCAGATGCTCACAGACCTCAATTGTCGTCATGATGGAGCCTCTATGAAATCTGTGCTATTTAAAAAATAAAAATAAAAACCTACTCTGAAGATCAAACTCGTGATGACCTTAAAATAAAATCACGACAGGACATTGTGCCGACTATCTTTCCTTTGGTCAAACTGGAAAATTTTTTGGTGGCACTCAGACGTCGCCACAGGACACGTACGATTATCCGGCCCCTACGCGTGGTCTTATTTGCAAAACAGAAATCGGACCAAAACTCTATTTTTTACATAAGCGTTACTACAGGCTAAGTACGATTAATTGGTGTCCATATCGGACCAAGTGAATCAATTTCCTCGCCATTGCGCCCGTAAAAGCCACCGAGTTTAAACCCATCAAGAGCTGTACAATTTTGCACGATATCCTCAATAATTGGTAACCTGCCGGCTTCATAGAGCGTACCACGTTGGGTGAAAATCTTGATGTAACAAACGCGTTTTGTCACAAAGTTATCATAGCCCACAGTGTGCACCTGAACAGAAGTGATGTGATCGTTCTTAAGATCGAACACTTGACACTTCTTGTCCGAACCGTGAAACAGATCATGCTTTTCATTTGTCGGAGATGTGATTGAAACGCCAATGCCATCCAGACGCTCATCACCACAGAGCTTAATTGTTGTCAAAGTTTGCCCAGCCTTAACAAATTCGGCGTCGTCAAAAGCTTCACCAAAGCGTCCACCAACGGCTCTGCACATATGGAGGTCTCTGTTGGTATTGAAAAGTCTGCCTTGAACAAGCACAAGCGTCGTTAAAGCGTAGAAGAAGAGCTTCATCGAAGTAGACGAGGTAGGTGGGAGAGCGTATATTGTAAATTGACTTGTTGAGAAGGAATTGCGTGAACTCTAGAATGGACCATGTGTACATATCACGAACTTTCATGGAGTTGTAAGCAACAATGTAAACTTAAAGTAGAATTGATTGTAAGATGTATCGACGTAAGTAAGTCACGCGCTTCTACATGCATTAACATTTCGATTGTGGTGTCAGATCGTCAACGCAGCTAGTTGATATCATGCATTAACGCGTGTTCTCTATTTTATGCGACCTCATGATGTCGCATCACTTTTTCTCGCAAGCACAGTGCTTAAAAGGCTTGTGCTTTTAGCAGTCAAGTTCCATTGCACGACTTTAGCACATTACAATAATCCACGCTTCAAACGTCACCATCATTAAATCTCTCGCATAAAAAGTGATGATGATGGATAGTGCGGAGCAGTAATGGTTGCTCATATGCAAATTTTACTGTGAGATTGTGGTACTTTGACTTTGTTTTTCTTCGCTCACATTTTATCCAATAGGCGAAGGTAAAAGTCAGATAGTTGCAAAAAAATCCTTTAAACATGAGTTTCGATTTGATATAAAATTCATTCATGTCGAAGTCGCCGTTATTGGCGAGTCTACCGGTGACGACGGTTACATCACATGACTTTTCTTCGAAAAATGCCTAATTTGAATAATAGAACTCACCTCTTTATATTTCCAAAAGATGTCGATGAGTCTTAAAACCGCTTAAGCGCTCCGAAGTGACTTCCTCCTTGATTTCACCAAGCAAAAAAACAAGTGTAGGATTCTCTTGGGCGTACGGTGCTTGATCACGGCTGCAACGTTTGAAATCATCAGCCAGCATGAACTTATTCGATATTTGCCGACGCTTGCGATCCTTGTGATATGGCTTAACAGTGAAGCGTGGAACACTGGATGCAGATCAAAGTCCTCGAATGTTTCAGACTCAAAAAAGCTGGAAAAAAAGAATCTTGCGGGACATTGTTCACGATCCAAATTGGCCAACTTGTCTTTCTTTCACTGAGCAAAACTATTGTGACGGACAATCAAAATTCTTGCCGTCCAAAAGCACCCTTGGAAGTGATGGACAAGCCTATTCTTTTCGTAATCGTATTCTATGCGATCTTGTGCTTCCCTCATCGTGTCCTGTGCGACATTACGTGGGGGTTCTTGACAAGGATGCCACATCATCGGGCACAAAAAAAACCAGATTCGCTTCGAACGTTGAAGTTCCAATAGTAGAGTGTACGCGTCAATTATAGCCTCATGCAAAAAACGTTCCAATCATTTTGTGCTAGGTTGACGACACTTCGAAGGCGAGCTCCAAAAAAACGATTACTTCTTTCCGTTTGTTCATCCATCTATGACCTAAAAGCCGAAAACAAAGTGTGTTGCGCTCCCACAGTAGACACGATTGCTTGCCATCACTTCGATGAAAACTTGATGTGTCGGTTGGACACAATGGTCTTTGAAATGCTTTGGTCCTTTGTATATTTCTTCATGAAGACCTTTGCGATTTCTGCAGTTTCGTCCGTTGCCTTCGTAGCGGTGTACATGGCCGTTTTTGTTAAGCGATCAACAATCATCATGACGGCATTGCAATTTCTTTTGGTCTCTGGCAAAAGCACGATGAAGTCCGTTACATTTTTTACCTATATGCCTCTTGGAACATCCATAGCTTTAAGTATTTCTGCCGGTCAATTCTTTTTAGCCTTCTTCCGGTGACATATCGCAAGTGTTGTCATAATGCTGATTGTATTTCGTTTTTTTTTGCCTGTAGTACATTTGATGTACGGCCAGACAGCTATTGTAAGACCCTGGGTGGCCTACCGATTTAGAATCGTTGACGCGACTATTCAGATGTTCGTTGACAAGAATATAAAGTCGCGGGGTCTATTCTTTGCCGTTTTGGTATTAGAAAATATCATTCTGTAATGGATATCGTTTTCGTTCTTCAGCTTTAAGAAAATATCTGTAAGCACTCATATATTGTCTTTGCGGATTGAGCAAACATTATTATTTTAATCCTGATTTTTTCCGCGATCTCGCACTAATTGAACCGTTTGCAATAACTCTTGCAAGCTAACTTGGGTAGCTGATCCTCGAATTTCGGATCGTGTGACAGAGTATTAGCCACGGCATTAAATATAGTGGGATCCCTTTTGAACAAAGTCTTGATTTCAGTGAGCTCACTGAACCTTCGAGCTACTCTGCAATTCGAAGGCCTTTGCATTAGGATAATCTCAAAACTTATCTGATATATTTCGACCGTGAAAGATCAACCAAGAAGATACACACGCCATACGTTCAGAGCATGCATAATTTCAAGAAGTTCATACTCACAAATTGAGGGGCTCAACTCATCTGGCTTCATCTTCGACCAGTAAAAGCAATTGGATCTCCCAGCCCTCCCTCCTTTATAAACAAGACTCCCCCGATCGCAAAACTTTAGGCGTTTATTAGTATAAAACTCGGTCCGAAATGTATTGTAGACTAAGATCGAAAGTGTCGAGCGACGCTTGAGATCAGTAAAGCAGCGTAGTTTATTGTCCAAGAGCTCACGCGCTTCTCGAGGACACTGTCGTGGAGTGACTCTCGAAGTCATTGCAAAAAGCTTGAGTCCTCAGCTGTAGTGCCAAAGAAGCACTCCACTTGCTTTTAACTTAGGTACAGGTGCTCCCAGCTTCATAAAGATCCATATGGGCGCCTTTTTGTTCGGCAAAAATAATTAAACATGTATCATATTTACGCAGAATTGGCACTTTGCCAACTTAATGTAAGCTAGCTGCTATTCATACCATTTAATTACACGGTCCAAAGCCGTTATGCGGTTTACGAGAATTTTATTTTGCGTGAGTACGTCAATATTGTAGAGGAAGATTTTCTTGCTTTCTCTCAATATAGAAAGCCTTTTTTTGCAAAAGACGATCACGGGTAGCCGGGCTTCCGCTATGTCCCATTGAAGTGACAAGAGACTCGAATAGTCCATCTGATGTCGAAAACAAAGTATTCAGTCTACTCAATTATAGCCCGCCGAATCAATGTCCAGCCATAAATGCTAGTGGACAACGCGAGGCCCGCATAAATCAAAGATGTAAAGTTTTAACCACTATCGGCAACAACACCACGTTGGTCGCCATGGAGTGATGAAGTTTATTTTTTTCACCACTTTCTGAGAATGTTGCGTTACGCCAAAGACATTGAAATTGTCTTTGTAGTCAACCCACATGGTTCTGTGAAGGCCGGGCACCTCAAAATTAAGGATCAGAATCGCTTAGGACACTCCAGCGTATGAAACGCTACGCAGGTATGGAAAAGTAGTATTTTGCATATTTTATTAGCGAGACATCTCCAGTACAAAAAGGGATCGAGCACGAAATCTTCTCAAGCCTAATGCTAAGCCCGTCCGAGAATGGTACCAAAGTCCTAATTCGCGCATGACAATTTAACGATGGACCAAAGAGCTGATTTCTGCAGAAATTGTTCAACCAGGTCAACTTTCTTTTTTGACACCAGCCTTCTCTATCTAGAAGTCTGCTTTGGTGCACTGTGCACAATTATTGTCAGCTGACTTCAGCGACATTTTTGCCGGCGCTTTCGACGTCGCGTGAGGAAGACACCTTTGGCGCCTTGTCCGGGAGAAATTCTTTTTTTTCATAGACCCGCCTAGCGAATACTTTTGTGTCATGCATACCGTTTTATTACACGGTCTTAAGCCGCAATGTATTACCTTGCGTGAACACAAAGATGTTGTCAAAGTAGATTTTCGTATCTATATCTTAAACTCGAGAGACTTTCTGCAAAAGACGATTACGAGTAGCCGTGCGTCCGCTAAGTCCTATAGAATTGACAAGAGACATAAATAATCCATCTGAGAATTTCATTAGGTCTGCCAAGTGCCAATTTTGCGTAAATGAGATCCTATGCTTAAGAGATTTTGTCGGACTAAAAGGCGTCGGATTGGACCCCGATGAGGTTCAGGTTATCGCTAAATGACCTGTGCCCAAGATAAAGAAGCAAATGGAGATCTTTTTGTCACAACAAATCAGATCTCAAGGTTCCGCAAGGACTTTGCACAATTTGCAGGAACACTCCACGACAGTTCAAAAAAATGATTCTTGAGAGCGATCGAGCTCTCGAACAATCGCCTTCGCTGCTTCACCGAATTCAGCGTCGCTTGACGCCTCTACCTGTTCTTAGTCTTTCGGCAATGTAAAAGCCGATTCGTATACAAACGGATGCCTTAAATCTTGCGATCGAGGGAATCTTGTCGCAAAAAATGGGAGATTCATTGCATCCGGTTTCTTTGGTTGGTCGAAAAATAAAAAATTAGACGGATGTAATCTCCAAATTTGTTGTAATGAGCCATTTGCGATCATGCATTAAACTTTTTTTGCGACTGTGTCACATGATAGAACTTGTTTGGTCAAGGTCAAAAGCTCAAGGCAAGGGTACGCGCTATCACATTGGGAGAAGTGAGTCATCCTGCGATTATAAGTACTGGCTACATAGTGGAAAGTGCTTTACTACAAAAAGTGGTCCATTCAGCATAAAAATAAACGTTTAGTGGGTTGCGGACTTCTGTGGTACAAACATCTACACCTGATTCGGTTGGCCTACGGTTTAGTGCTTTTGGGTGTAGGTGAGATCTGACCGGCTGGTAGAAACACGAAGAAAAATTTCCAAGCAGTTCCCTACTTGGCTTTGTTCGATTTATTTCCATCATTGCTGTTGAGCTGCTTCGTTTGGCGTTGTTGAATGAGAAACGTTAAACTCGTGAGCCGTCAAACTCGTTTTAGACACTACGAGTTTTTTACAAGCCGTGACAAGGATTTTGACATGCTGCGGAAAAACTTGAAATCAACAACAGTGAAACGACTGAAGCTTGCCTGATTTATCCGACACAAATTATTTGACACAGGCGCCATAAATATAGTGCACGACATCAATGGAAGTCCAAAGCGTCATATCCAGCATGCTTAAGAACTTTGGAAGGTTCATTGGTCCACTCTATCCATATAAACAATAAGCGTAGACTGTAAAACAAAAAAAGATCACATTTTCAGCCTGAAAATAATCAAAGTCTAGTCGAATATGATACGAGCCTCAAGGGAGGAGCAAGTTTGGCCCAATGAAGAGGTCGGAAGGATGAGCACTCGTCTTTTTATCTAACCCCTTGTCAACAAAGGAGAGTTGGAGCTCTTGACAAAAATAAAGCTTTACGGTTAACGTCGCGTTCAAAATTACGAGCGCCGACTCCGCAAGGTGCGCCAAGTGCCAATATTCTTATGCTTTGGCAAACTTCAATACTTCTGCAGCAACAGGACAAGATGCAACTGTTACTGCTGTATCTTTTCCTGCAACAACACCAATATAAAGCCCAGATGCAAGATCAAATGCAATACCAAATGCAACCGAAAATGCAACAGGCACACGAGCACTTCAAGCTTTATGTCGAACTAAGAAGCGAATATACGAAAAACAATCCTATCGCTGATCAAAGAAGGTTTGGCGTAGGCAGTATAGTGGATCTTCGCAACCGAACTATACTACAACAATAAGAACCACTCGATGACAACTAGGCCGTCATACTTTGTGACACTTATCTCGAATCATTAAGGCAACATTATTACAGTGCCTTCATGGCCGACCGTAAGAACATGAACGGTCACGAAAAATGGGCTCTATTCGAGACATAGCTTTTCACAAGCATAGGGTCTGAGGCTTTCTAGTATTCTCTCCGAGTGCGGATATTTCATGAGCACGTATATTTTGGCGCGCACTTCACTATCCTTCGGGTACAGATCTTTTGGACCTCTCCAATCGTACACTAAAGCAAAAGGAGATTATCGACGAGAACGCCTCCGAGTTTCAAAACTAAGTGTCCTAAACTATATTGGAAATTAATGAATGGAAAAATTCTTCGTTTGTTTGGTTTAGGGGAAAGAATACAAAAACGATCATCCAAGTACTCTCCAGGAAGCTTTGCCTCCGACTTCGAGTTTGAACACAACCCAGGAAGACCAACAAGTGCATTGGTCCAGACGTTCGACATGGTGCTCAGAAAATGGGGCTATGTTGCGAACAAGTCATGACCTCAGAGGACAAAGCATTTTGAAAAGAGGGGGAAAATAGAACGAAGACAAGACAAAATCGGCAACATGCAACAAATTGTGGCTTTGTCGGTCACATATATCCGGAAATTACCACTCCAAAGTAAGCAATCAAATTTTACATTAGAAGTGCACTATCTGCTATCTTTGAAGCAATACTTAAAGCATTTGAAGACAGTGAATTTTGGAGATCCGTCACCCTTTTTATCGACAATGGATGTAGTCTAATGGTAGACCCCAAAGACTCAGTAAAGCGGCTTGAGCTCGAAGTGATCAAAAGTAAGATTATGCGAGTCGGCCTTGGCTACAACCAGGTTGTTAACTATCCCGACGAAGCGTGCACATGAACTTGAACAGAACTGTTTTTTCATATCATCGAGATTGTTCAAAGACATAACTGTTTCTGAGAATACGAATATTTAGCATCGGCATGGTGTGACTTTATGAGCAAAAATACATATGTCAACTGAACTGCAGGACGCACAACATCTCAACAGACCAGGTTGGTCATCATACCCGCATGCTTCTGTGGAGGCTGGGCACTTCAAAAAATATGGATCGGAATCGCTTAGACCAATCTGTCGTATGAAATGCTACGCAGGTATACGAAAACAGTATCTCGCACAGACTTTGTTTAACTAGACACGTCCAGTACGAAAAAAGATCGAGAACGAAAACTCAAGCCTAGTGCCAAGCCGGCCTCCGTCAAATAATGGCTATATAATCCTGAACAGCGCACGACTATATCGGCACCAGCACTTTGTGTCAAGAAGCCTGAAAATTGGTGCTCTCTGCACAATTATTGTCAGCTAATTTCAACGAGATTTTTGCCGGCGCTTCCGATACCGCGAGAGGGAAACACATTTCACACCTTATCCGGGAGTATTTTTTTTGTGCATGACCTACTTTGTTAATAATTTCAGATTAGGTTGTAATATGCATACCGTTTTATTACACGGTCTGAAGCCGCAACGTGATTTGCAACATCTTCACTTTGCGTGCACACAAAGTTGTTGTCAAAGTAGTTTTTTGTGTCTTTTCGTTTATCTCGAAAGACTTTCTGCTAAAGACAATTACGGATAGCCGGGCTTCCGCTAAGTCCCATGGGATTGACAAGAGATCTAAATCATCCATCTGGGGTTTACGTTAAGTCGGCAAAGTGCCAATTTGGCCTGCATGGAATTTCATTCTAAAGGGATTTTGTCGAACTAAAAGGCGTTCAAATGGACCCGGTCCAGGTTATCCCTAAATGACCTGTGCCCAAGACAAAGAAGCAAATGGTGACGTTTTTGTCACAACAATTAATACTTCAAGGTTCTGCAAGGACTTTGCGCAATTTGCAGAACCACTCCACGACAAATTAAGAAAAAATGTTCTTAAAGCGCGATCGATCAGTCGAACAATCACCGACGCTGCTTTACCGAACTCAAGCGTCGCTACCGCCTCTACCCGTTTTTGGTCTTTCGGCAATGTAAAAGCCAAATGGTATACAAATGGACGCCTTGAATCTTGCGATCGAACTGTCTTGTCTTCAGAGAAGGGAGAGTTAATGCATCCGATCTCTTTGATTGGTCGCGAAATGAAACCAGAGAAGTGTAATCTCCCAGTTCGTGAACAAAAGCCACTTGCGATTATGCGTGCGCAAAATTTATGGCATTTGCATTTTCTCGACCGGCCATTAACGATTGAATGGTTCGCAAACGCATCGGGGTGATCTTGACGCAAAAGACGGCGAACCTCAATACAGCTTGATGGCTCATTGAGCTTGCTTGAGATTAGTCTCTATTTAAGTGAATTCTCGGTAGACTAACACGGTGGCTGGTTTCCTGTCAAGAGATCCTTGATTTAAGAGTTAAGCTGCTCAAGTCAGTTTGTACGAGCTAGTGGAGAGGCTGTGAGCCACAAGATCGTGGCGACAATCAGTACACAAAGGGTTGTTGCTCAATCCGCAAAGACAATATATGCGTGGGATGGAGATATTTAGTATACCATTCATAAGTTAAAAAAAAAGGAAATGGTGTGCAAAAGTACACTCAAAAAACTGATATTTGGCATTACGAATACGGCAACATGAGAGTCCACGACTCTTTGTTCCCGACGACAAAAATTGAAGATTCGCATAAACATTGCGGCTCTTTATCGACAGGCCACCCAGAATTATACAATAACTATTTGGCCGTACGTCAAAACTGGCAACAAATGACGGTGTATGGACAATGCTACATCAACATATGCGGAATGCGTCAGCGGAACAAGGTTAGTCAGCCGAAATAGTAAGAAATTCTTCAGTCTGTGGATGTCCTAAGAGGCGGTAGATGGGTATATATTTATCGTTTCTTTACCGGAGATCGAAAGTGGTTTTAATGCTGTCCTCGTGGATGCTGATCGCTCTCCAAAAAGGGTCATTTTATCGCAACGAACACAACGGATGATATTGCGAAAACCGCCAAGGTCTTCATGAGACAATGTATGAAGGATCATGCCATATTAAAGACGATTGTATTCAACCGAGACACCAAATCTGCAACTAAGTTTCGAGAAGCAATCGTGTCTGCCGTGGGATTGCAAAACAATTTATATCAGGCTTTTGAGCCACAAACGGAAAGAACTAACCCTTTTATCTTCTATTACTAACAAAATGTCATCATAGTGCTTCAGACGACTTTTTGCATTTGGCTGAGATAGCCTATAACCGACGCGTAAACTCTACAGTTCAAATGTCACCGTTCGATATAAATTTGAGATTGTTTCTAATATGCCGTACGACGTGGAATCGAATCCAGAATTTCACAAGTTGGAAAAAAGCACAAGAGTTTCTACATAATACTAAAAATTGCACAAGACCGGATGAGCGAAGCACAAAGGCGCATAAATACTATTATGACAAGAATAGACTCCTACAAGACCTTTAGGTAGACAATATCGTTCTTTTGGATGGCAAGAAGTTTGAAGTCCACCACAAAGGTATTTATCAGTCAAAGAAAATTGTGCCAACGTTTTGCGAAATTCTTTTGAGTTGAGACCATCGAAGGGATTTAATCTGCATTCAGTGTTCCATACTTTTTTTTCTGTTGAAGCCGTATCACAAGGACCTCGAGCATCGGCAAATGGCGAATAAGGGCATGTTGGTCGATGGCTTCAAAGACAACTCGTTTAAGCCGTGATTGGACATCGTGAGTAGAAGGGTGATGTCACGTAAGCTTCCGGACTCATCTTTAGGGAATCTAAAAAGATGAACTCAATCATTTTAATACGGCAATTTCTCGAAAGGAGGTTATGCTACGTATCCGTCGTCACCGGTAGGTTTGCAAATAACGGTGACTACGCCATACAGATACACTATACCGTATGTATGCGCTGAAAGTGTCAATAAGAATTGGCATTTACACAATTTTAGACAAGAATCAACGTCCAGATGTTCTCAATTCATTGCGTGTCAAGAGAACTTGTTGATTAAAAAACCAGGATGTGTAAGAAAAGACAAATGGAGAAAAAAGAATGATAGCCTTTGACATGGTGACAGCAGTGAGACTGTTGCAAGACAAGACTCCGTAGGAGCTCGCCATTTGATATCACTACTCAATTTGCTTCAAGCAACTAACGCTTCCCCTCTTTTGCCTAATTTGCCCCGCCCGCCACTCAAGCCTCATCGAGCAATTGCTCTTCAAAGATGGTCCTTCCGTGACTGTGTTACAGTGTATGGCAGGTTTTTATCTGTCACGCTATAGTATACTTGTCATCGGCGAAATTGACTTTTTTGATTATTTGGCCCCCCTCGTGACCGTGGTGCTGTAAGACGCCGAAACCAATTACGTGTTTGTTGAGACGAATCAAAAGATTTATAATTGCTGTCCATGGCTGATGGATTCTCCATCTTCATATAGATCTGGCTCGCCATACGTCTCCGTCAGTTGGACAATTGATTAGAGAGCGGCAGCATTAGCAAGAATAAGATCAATCAGGTCGCTAGAGGTTATACAAGGCAAGGAGCCGAAATTTTGGTTTGGACAAAAAGGGACTTTGCCGGACAAATGCGATCACTCAGGATAATTTGAGTGCAACTTTCAGATGTTTGTATATGAAGCAGTATTCCTTCACCACAAAATTAAGTTTAGCTTCCTAAACTGGTTTAAACCTGTATCCCACTAGCGACATATATTTTCAGTGTCTACATTCTCTACGCCTTCTCAACAACATCAGAGGATACGCCGCCTCACACGAAGCTTCTGATGTCAACTATTGCTTGCTGCATTTTTGGGTCCGTGAGTAAAATCGAGCATCTCAATCAATTATTAAAAGCATTAAATACACTTTTTGTATGTTTACGCTGCTGTCGCTCTTCACGAACACTGTTGTAATCTTCATTAACAAAGATACGGAATTAGCAAAGTCATCGAAGGTACCCTCTCCTTCCGACTAAATCGTGGACGACGTCATGTTAATAGGTTCTGGCCGATTTTGATATACAGTGTTAGTTTAAAAATGCACAAATGTTTTCGTCAATCATTCCCAATCTCTACTAAATTTCTTGGGCAATTCGGGTGCCTTTTGATTTTTATAAGTTTCCCAGAATTTCTGGTCGAGGGGAGTGGCTTCAATCAGCTCGTTTTCCTACCTGGTGACGGAGTCGTTACCTGAGAATTTCGAGGTCATGTTGGGGAAAGAAACCTACTAAATCGAGGCTAAGTCTTACAACACGTTACGTTGTCAGGGTAAAAGGAATCCGGTGACATTTGTTGAAGGTGCTGAAGACGCTTAGAAAAGTTTCTTGAATAAAATATTAAAATTACGAGTTTTTATTTACTAGAAAAACATCACAATATTCGACTAAGTAGAGGCTGCTTATATTTACGCACTGGCTCATTAAATTGCTCCCTTTTACTGCTTATCTTTACGCTGTCTTTCTTACCTTCTTAAGAATATAAGGTAGGGAGGACCATCGGGTGGACAAACGACAAGCCGACTCAGTTGATGCCATTTTGGTAAGCGTACGTCTAGAAAAGACGACAGCGACGACAACTTCTTTAGCAAAATTCTCTAAGCAGGTACAAGGCGCTATTTGCTCGGCGACTTATACCTCAGAGGCACGTAAGTTTAAGCAAAAATTCTGCTAAAATGATAGCAAGAAACACAAGCTTTTTCTGCGATCGAGTGCAAGTGTGCAGTCAAGAGAAAGTTTTTTTTCGTATTTTGACAATTTCTGCGCTTTTTACATTGCAAAACAAGAATCTATAAAAGCAAAAGAGGTAGAACAAACCTATTCTGTTTCTACGGACTCAACGACAGGTACGTAATGGTCATGAAAAAATGGATGAAAGCTGAGAATCGAGCCAACCTTTTTAAAACTGATATACCGGAGCCACGGGCGGAGCAGGTTGCTGAATTGTAGGCGGAGCCGTGGGCGCAGGTTGCTGAATTATAGGCGGAGTCGTGGGCACAATAGGTGGCTGGGTTGGAGGCGCGGGCAGAAAAGGTTGCACGGTTGCAGGTGGAGGTGCGGCCTGATCAGCCATAATAGGCACCCATAGAGGAGCGAGCGCATCAATTTCATCCCCTTCGCGCCCGGCAAACCCACCGAAATGATATCCTATAGGAGGTTTGCAGGTATGTATTCGTTTCTCATCCTTCGTCATCCTGCCGGCTTGGTAGGAGTGGCCTGCTTCGTTCGTGACCCTGACGAAAGCAACGCGCGTCTGCTTATCATGTTTTACAGTGTGCACCTCAAACGATGTAATGCTTTCGCCAGGAGCCAGATTAGACACTTGACAATTTTTTTTCGAGCCATGAAACGGTTCTTGCTTCGTAAGGTCCGTATGAATGACCGAAACGCCAACGCCATCCACACGGTGGTTAGCGCAGAGCGTGATCGACGTCAACGTTTGCCCAGCGCCAATGAGTTTCGAGTCGTCAAAAGGACTGCCGCGGGGGCCGCCGATAACTACGCACGAAGGGAATTCGTTGCCTTTGACAAGCGAAACCGTTGCCAAAAGGTGAAAGAAGAGCTTCATCGTAGTAGATCGGGTGGGTGGAAGAAGGAATGTTTTCAAATGAAGTGTTGGGAGGCAAGTGCTTGAAAAAGCCATGTGGTAGTACTGTCTAATATAACGTTAGTAATAGCCATGCGAGTAACAAGGGAGGATCGATCGAGGGATGTGTCGACGTGTTACTTCCGACATAGAGTAAGTCACGGGGCATAATACGTGGGTCGTGGTGTCGAAAGAAGAGCGCAGCAACATGATTTGAAAACACGAAAGCATCGAGTATACGTTCGCCAGCAATTTTGCAGTATCTCTTTTATACACCACTACGTTTGCCGTGCAATTGTAGGAGGCTATCCACTCCGACTCTATCGAATCGCTCTTCGAAGATAACAAGACATTGCACTGCCTTCAAACAGAAAATTAGCACAGACTTTATATGCTATAAGGTTTACCGCATGAGATCATTAAGTACGCTAGCAGATGGCAGTAGAGTCGTTTATCTCAAAAAATCTGGTAAATTCGAACTGCAGGTTAGGGTCTTCGAGTAAAGAGGCTCTTGAAGTAGTATGACCACATGTTTGCAAAGCGGAAGAAGAAATCTTTGTTGCTTGGAGGAATGAGCTGGAATGTCAAGGTTATTTTCGTGATGCGACGATTTCAGCTTTGCCAGCTAGTACGGTACCAGTAAATTCGGCTACGACGCTACTGCGCCGGCTCTGGCAGTCCGTCATGTAAAATACAGGTAAACTCAGAAGAGTACCGGGAAATGTTTGCAATAGAGTTGGACATATGATTTTGATTTTGGTACTTTAATGAGGATAAAGGAAAACTTCTGAGTGCAATAAACAAACCACCAAAATTACACAAGGCAAAGCACCAATTCATAAGTCCGACAGTGGGATCCATGTACAATCTGGCTGCGAATGTGTTTTTACAAAGTTTAAACGCTCCGATCGTCATCTGGCCGGATAAGCTACTAAATGTTGTCAAGCGCTAGCCTGGCGATCTTGTACATGTAGAGAGCTTTTAAGTCTGAGTTGGCGTCGAAGTTTCGACAGATAAGTTTAATTTGAAAGAGATATTGCAAATTTTAGCTGAAAGTCAAAATTTGGTACAGGCTAGTCATGCACCTCCCTTCTTCATTTTATCCCGAATATGAACGCTTTTATTGCCTGAAGCCAGTAATTTATGAATTGTAGAGTTACCATTTCGACCTACAACTTAAAGCTTAAAAAAATTACAATTTTGGTTATCCGTGCAGTACGTCAAGAAAACGGTCTTTTTGTCGTACTATTGTTGAGGATTATACTATCGTATAAAATGTTTTCATTAATGAAAGCACCTCTTCGTTGCCACTAATTAAGCGCAAAGCTGGGACCTTGACAGATAGGGCACTGATACAAACGATACCTCTTACCAAAAAAGTGTAGCTTCGAGTCATTATTTCCATCATCTCTTGTATTCTAGATCTCTCATTGAACGAGAGCATCTGCCCGAGAACCTAAACCGAGGAAGTGAAAAATTTACAGCATCTGGATTAAACGCATTGCCAAAGCAACTTATGGCAACATACTGGCAGAAAAGGGTTCCTGTTCTATCATAATTGCGTTAAGATGGATATAATAAAGAGGTAGCGTTTGATTCTGATGTCAATTGGTCTAACGAGCATCGCCTCTCATGAAAAAAGATACTTGCTTGTCATTTCTTTCATTTGTTTCTGAAGCTAAATCACATTAGAAAGACAGGAAAGATGTCCTCGCTCAACGCCAGGAGTGTCGAGATGTCTTACAGAACCGTGTATATTTGCTACGACTTTCATTGTAGGTGTCATCGGCTCATCACTTAGATGTGATTTTTGGACATAATTTTCCATGCATGATTACACAATAAAGGGTCATTACGCAGGACATTCTACTTTCATAGCAGCTGAGTTGTTGTTTTGAAGCCTATTTGTAGAACTTTTGGTAAATTTCTTGCCGCTCTTCTCAAAGAAGACAGCATTTGCTAGCGGGGGTGAGCGCTTCTCAGTGATGCCACAAACTTGCATGCTTTTAAGACTCAGTGCCATTTTATGTTTTTCTGAAATCGCAAAGTCCTAATCACACCTGGGTGTTATTTCGACACCACCAATACAAGTTCTCACTTGACGAATAACCTGCATAAGTTTCTTGTCGGCTTGATTATAAGTTCTAATGCCTTCCGCAATATTAACAACAGCTGGAACATGGTACCGTCGGCTATATCCGCCGTTGTCCAGAAATATCCGTAGAAGTAACCATCACGTTCACCGAGTCCAGCAATTAGAGGGAAGATAAGCAGCCGATAGAAGCGGCCAAATTTATCGCGGTTCCCCCTGATGCTCGACCACTTGCGATTATACTTAATTTATTTTAAATTAAAATTAAATCGAAGTTCGACACTTAAGCTTTGAATTAAGTGTAGTTTTTACTTAGTTTAACATGAAAGAATATATTCACGACAAAATAGTCGGCGTTTATTGCGCCTATCTGAGTATGACGTTGGTACTAACTAACACGGCTGCGATAATAATAGCGACTGCGTTTTGATTACTAATACATCATACATCTCAAAGTGATCACACCTGCAACTATCTTGCCTGCAATGTAAAATTCTTTTTTTTCTTATGGCGGATCAGAACAATATTTGTCCTCGCTGACTAAATGGTTCGGCTGTGACGTCAACCGTCATTGCAATTTCCCGGTAGCTTAGTAATATGAACGCCATTTTACGCAAGCCACTAAAAAACAAAACCTTTCTATACTATATACAGTAAAATGGTAAGCGGTCAGGACTACCAAGGCTTTGCTCTTTAGAGTGGCTTAAGAGGTTAATGATAGGGCAGGCACACTCAACATCCCCTTGAGCAAGACCGAATTACGAAATGTGAGGATGTCAAGTTCGGTAAATCTTTCTGCAATAAGCAAGAGATTACCGTCGCGATACAGATCCTACCGATTTGATACATGCCCTGAGCCAACAACCCCACATCGATACACTTGATTGTGCACGCACTGACAACTAGGCCTCGATCCAAACCTTATTCACTCTTGAAAAAAAATCAGCGCTTAATTCTAACCTCCCTTACAGAAATGAACCCGCGGAAAATTGTCTTCAGGCATATTAATTCCGTCACGTGAAGGAACACTGATTTCACACACCAGTACTTTCCTATCCTTATGACACATCCCTGCAGAATCCATACAAGTCAACACTATGTATCATGCCAGCGTACGATAAGTCTCCGAAATAGGCTGGTGACCTCAACTCGCCACTGGAAAAGCTTGCAACCCATCGTCGAAACGGCCTGATATAGGAAAAACATTACCTTTTTTAAAAACTATGTAGCAAAAATATAAATAAATATGGACGCCTCCTCAACCCAATAGATTAATTGGAGGTCTTGGCTTTTCTTCTTGCAAGCAACTTAGCGTGAGCGTTGAAGTTTGGCAATAGAGCGTTGCTCTCGGCTAGTATGTCTTGTATTCTCAGTTCACAAAATACTCTGGTGAAGTTATTATTAGCCCAGCCTTCCAAATTTGAGAGTGCGGAGACCACGCACACCCGATTTATTTGTAACTGAGGCTGATTTTAAGCCTATTTCGACTCTTCTCATCCTGATAAGAAGGCTCTGGTTTCCATATTTTTAAAAGATGAGGATCTTTACCTTTGCCGGCTTACGCTCGCTATTGCCGGGTCTGTGCTGCGCTGTTTATCGACATGTGAATTGCATTTTTTATATCTAATAAAAGATTCTGGTAGCAACTTTTGAGTACATATCTTTTAAACATGTACTCAAAAGTTGCAGGGGACAACCCCTGTGCACTATTCGCGAGCTCTGATTAGCTGTCAGAAAAGCACCATTAAAAAGGATCTCTGTAATGATAAAAAGAGTATTATAAATATGAGCCGCGTTATCCATCCCCCTCCATTTCATTACCCATCCCATTTTTGTGATTAGCTAATTAAATGTACTACTGATTGGCTCAAACTCAAATGTTCGTGACGCCACTTTGTTATTTAATCCATTATTTATGTTCTACAAATTAGTAAAAAAGGAGCTCCTAGAGATTAGCTACATTCAATATTGATCCTCAGTCTTTTCGCCTTCGCCTTCGGCAATCTCCGCAGTGACTTCTTCGTAGTCTTTTTCAAGCGCACCAAGATCTTCCCGTGCCTCTGAAAACTCTCCTTCCTCCATTCCTTCACCCACGTACCGGTGGACGCACGCAGGTTTCGCAGATATAAGATCGAGCTTGTAATCAATGCGAGAATACACTTAGCAATGGCACTCGTGTTCAAAATCATAGCTACAGCTCGTTGTGCACGAGCCAAGTCACCACCAGGCACAACAGACGGTGGTTAGTAATTAATGCCGCACTTGAAGCCTGTTGGACTCCAATCTACAAATTGAATCGTGCGTTTCGTCTTGATTGCAGCCACTGCAGCGTTCACGTCTTTTGAGACAACATCACCCCGGTACATGAGGCATGTAATCACATATCAACTATGTCGTGGGTCACATTTGACCATCATCAACGTCGCTTCAAAAGCACTAATCGTGATCTCAGTTACCGACAATCGCTCGTGATAGGCTTTTTCAGCTGAGATTATAGGAGCGTATGAACTTAGCATTGAGTGAATGCGTGGATACGGCACTAGATTCGTCTCAAATTCAGTAATATCGACATTATGCGATCCATCGAAATGGAGAGTAGTCGTGAGTGACAAATCACTTGTGCAATCAGACATTTGAGGTTCAAGTACGTCGGTCGCTCAATGTCTAGAGACCGATGGCAAATGTCGTAATTGGCTTCATTGTCGAGCATCACATCAAAGTCTGTGTTTTCTAGTAGAGCATGTGTTGTATGGACCGAGTTGTAAAGCTTTACAATGGCTCCAGATAGTAGAGGAGACGGGATAGATAATCACCCAAGCTAATTTCCCCTCCATAGTCGACTGACAGACGCTCGAGTTGGAGAGATCCAAAGCCCGAACCCGTACCACCACCCACTGCGTTAAACACCATAAACCCTTGCAAGCCAGTACAAGCACTCGCAAGTTTACGAATCCGATCAAGCACTTAATCGACGACTTCCTAACCCATCGTATAGTGACCACGTGCGTAGTTATTAGCAGCATCTTCTTTGCCAGAAATGATCTGTTGTGGGTGGTCCAATTGACGATAAGCCCCCGTTCGGACTTCGTCACAGACTGAGGGTTCAAAATCCACGAACACAGCACGTGGTACGTGCTTGCCGGAGCCTGTGTCAGAGAAACAGGGAGGAAAATGAGTCGTCGCCCATGGCAATTAAGTCGCTAGGAATTCGACCACCAGGTTGATAGCCGTGCTCGAGACAGTAGAGCTCCCAGCACGCGTTGCCGACTAGGAGCCGCCTTGACCGAGATGAATGGACAGGAATTTACGCATGAGAATGCACTGGATGCTGAGCCATTAAATGCTCTTGCGTTTTCTACTTTACGATTGAAAGCTCTTCAGTCGTAATTTTCGCAGCCTGTCGGACTTCATAAAGTTCGTTCTGTAAATTTTCGTTTTTATTGATTGAGACGCAAGCCGTTTTCTCATTCTGCGCACTCACTTGTACAGCTTCCGCGAGATTTTGTTTGAACTTTTTCGCATTTGACTGCAGCGTGGACTCAGAGCCAGCGAGCTCCGTCTGAACTTTTCTCAGCCCATTTTCCACATCACACAAATATACTGCGTATCGCTGCTGGTCCACTTCATTATCAAGCAGCTTCTGTGAAGCCTCGGTAAGCCGTTCCTCATACTTCTCTACTACTGGAACTAATTCGGCATCAGCCGCTTCAAGTTACGACTGCTTGTCTGCTCCATTGTTCTTCGACTCTGTCAATTCTTTTTGTGTGCCTAGCAGTTCGTTTAAAACCTTCCTCACCATATTCTCATAATTTGAAATTTGTTAAGTCTGTGCGATTTCGGCTTCACTTTTATCTATTGTTAAAGCTGCCGCGCTAGCCATCAGCTCTTTGCACGTACACTCAAATTCCTTCGGCGTCCCATCCATTTCCTGTGATTCTTTTCAATTTAACACTTGTCATCTTTCTCACCACTTAACGCCAGCTCAAGCGACTCACATCTCTGCGGGAGCTCCGTCATCTCTTGCTGGTCCTTTTCTCTACATTTCTGTCCCTGCTTGTGAAAATTTACACTCACTTTTTTCACCAACGCATTCGTCTTCTCTGTGTGCTCTAAATGCAACCTCACTTCAAGCCTCCACTTCCTTTGCTCGTAAGCACTGTGTTTAGACACTTCAATCGTGGTACACTTTTGATCATCTCAGAAGAGTGTCATAAAATGTTGTACGATACTGAGAGTAGCCAGCTTACCGAAATGATGTGAACAATGTTGATAGCTGGGGCAGTGACGGCGTTACATTGTCTGCTCGCGCTATCGGCATGTTCGCGAACTATGGCCAGTTCTGTGAATGTAAAGTAAACAGCTAGAAGAGGTTAAGCATTTAAATACCAAGCTCGAGTTTTAGCCAATCAGTAATTTCTTTAATTAGCCAATCACAAAAAGGGGGGATGATAATAATGGGTAGATGGATAACGCGGCTCTATAAATATAAATGGCTACAATACTCAGGTAGATAGATAACGCGGCTCTATAAATATAAATGGCTATAATACCCATGAAGTCCAGCTCCAATGCCGATAGCAGCACGAGACCCTTATGGTTGGGCTGCCAATGCCGCTTTAGACGTAATAGTAAATCTTAAGCTTTCAAGCACCTTCCGCGCAACCAATGCAACGTAACACTTAGCAGCTTGCAGTCCAAAAGCCTGTTTAAGAGCAGCTTTTCGAAATCAATATGAAAAGTTTTACATGGCGTCAGACTTGGGCTACGATGCGCACGCCGAGTGCTCAGAGCTGTTTGTAGCCGAAGTTCGTTACTTTTTTGCGTACGATGACCAGGAGGTCCTAGTGGGCTCTGTACACAAGAGGACGGAAGTATCCTCATGCTTTATCCGTGCGAGGGCCTCCATGCAACGCAAAGGTCGAGCCAAATTTTCTCATGCAATTACTCATTGACCTGACTGTATTTGAAAACAACATGGGCGCCATGATTGATTCTTGTGGTGATGGAGGCCAAAAGGAGTGAAGAAAGACCGTATCAACCGCTTTCATCTCCGATGAATAATACTTGCTGAGCAATCAAGCGTCACAAAGTGAACAAATAATGAGATTGCTAGTAGTCTCAGTCAAAAACTGATGCGGACGTCTGATTCGGATGGGGTGGAGAGTGACAAAAGTTACGTAGCATATTAGAGAACGCGATGCGTGTACAAGGAATGCTAACACAAAGCAAATAGCAGTTTTACCATCTCGGCGCCAAGTATTGCATCAAGTATCGACCTGGAGCCATCTATACGAGGGGTGACACTGACACTTTCGCAAGTCACATATTCGCGTGCAATTTTCGTAAACCTTCGTTTACTTTCCTACTGAAAATATTTTCAAATTGCGGAGAATGCACAATGAGAGGGGTTTGCACATTGACGTAGCATTTGGAGAGAAAATGCAGGCATGAGCAGCACCCGCTTTTGTCAAGTCGCCAAACGTTGACAACATGGAACGTGACAAGCAGCAGAGAAGGAAAAAGGCAACAGAAGAGTTCGAGGCGACTCTTGGGGTGATCATTACGCCTAATTACGTGCATTTAATAGTCTTATTTGAATTATAATGCCTCATTACGTGCATTAAATAGTCTTATTTGAATTATGACGGCATGATTTGATATTAAAAAAGAGCTTTTATTAAGATTAGGCATTGCAGCTAATGCGGAAGTTGATGCCTACACAGCATTCGCATGCGCTGCATCACGAACTTGACGCTCAATTCTCTTGCGAATGCCATCCACGGAAGAAGCGCGATCTCGTGGTTTTGCCAACAGAATCCCCGCCGTGACTAAACTGATGACGAGAATGGCGTAGATAAAAATATTGTAGTCCCAGATCGTCCGCATGCCTTTCAAGTAATGAATTTGCACACCCATGAGCGTTCGAATAGCGGTCAAACGTCCATAATCGGCGAAAGCTTGGTCACAGAACTGCACGGATGGAATAGCACAAAGCAGAATCAAGCCGAGATTGAAAATCAACGAGTTCATATACGTTCCGTGAAGTTTCATTGGATGCAACGCAATGCAAAAGCAGCGCATGCCAAACTTGAAACAGCCTTTGACGGCACACGCGAGCAAGTAGCTACTAAATATGCCGACAGAGATGGTACCAAACAGTGGGAACCATCGGTCAAACCAAATAAAGTACGTGTTCAGAAAGGGCAGTAGTGGCGTAGATGGCAGCATGTAGAGAGCAATATGGCAGAACCACATGCAACTGATAATACTGGCAATGCAGCCCATCAGCAACTTGAAAATGGGCTTGAGCGGGTTAAAATTTCGATATTCTTCGTGACAGAGTTTCAAATCCACGACGTCGCCTTCGAGCAGATAAACGAATTGTTTAAACTTATTGAGCGTCACAAAATCCAGTCGTCGCTGTTTCTTGCGCTCCCATGCACTTTGACCGGGACCAGGACGGTCCGATCGTTGCTTGATAGAGCGACCAATCTCAAGCAATTCCACAGATCGGCGTTGGAGAATCAGCTTTTGAATTGCGTAGATGTCAGCACTGATAAATTTTGGGCGGTGGAAATACGCTCTAGAACACTCAAAAAATAAGGTTAAAAAGGTTCACCAACCACTTAAACTTAAAATTCGCGCAACGTACAAGATCAGATCCATGGGAAGGGCAAGCAGTCCAATGCCACAGAAAATTGAAAAGCCAAACCATCCAATAAAACTGGTTAATCCAGTCACGTACACGGGCAACGACACGTCGAGTGTCAATGCAATGTGCTGAACTGTCACGTTCCTCACTGCAGTTACAATGGTACTGGATAAAGTGGTACCTTCGACGTACGACTGAAATCCTTCATTGACCGACAGGGAATTCACTTCCATGGCACGCATGGGAACACTACTTTCGCCCGACGTAAGGTAAAGGACCGTAATCAATGCCACAGCAACAACGACGGTGGCAATAACCATCTTAATTGCTTCACCCCACTGCTTGTTCTTTGCAATATCTTCGTCATCGTCTGCTTCGTAGTAAAATATTGCGAATGGCAGCAATACCACGAGGAAGATGACGATGGATAGAAAGACCAAAAGCCATAGCAACCCCATGTTAATATTCCCACAGACGGGATTCCATCCTTCCTCGCAACCAATGGCCGTCGAGTTATTGGCCACATCCAAAGGCAACAAGAGCACGGTTGCCTCAGCAAGAAACAATCCAAAAATCTACAGGACACGAAAAATTTAAATGAACGAATTCCAATAAATGAATAATAAAAGTAAAAAAGATGTTGTACCACAAGAGTTTTGGGAAAGTAGGCGGTGTTCTTGTCATCGTCGTGCTGAAAGTACACGAGGATGTAGACGTTGCAAATGAGCAACGCCACCGCAATGATAACAACAACAGCCAGTAGGAACAGATCCACCGCCATGGGCAAGACGTGGCTTCGCCTTCAAAGCTTTTTACTTAAAAATAATTTGCCTTTCTCGACACGCGATGTAACGGACATCATTTGGGTCGAAACGGATAGACTTCTCCCGATGTTAGAGTTATTACATTGACAATCTAAACGTGGTGCAAATGCCCGAGATAATAGTATTGTGGCTACGTTTACCTTTGTGATGAGCTTGCAACAGGTGGACAATCTGCAAGTTTCAATCGGAACTCAAATATTTCTTGTAATGTATTGCGGCCGCGGCCGTTACTAAAAAATGCATTAGTTGGGTGATTTTGAGCCATGTGGTGTGCACTACACAACGTGTGAGCTCAATCACATTTGACGATTAGACATGCTTAATTACTTTGGTGCCAGATCGTGCACGGGGCATGGCGAGGGTTTTTCGGAGATTGGAGCAAAACCTTCCGGCAAGCTCTGTCACAAACGAGAAGAGTTCATAATTATCTCGTTACTGTAGATACATTCAGCAAACTCTCGTAGTCGGTTTTGACTGCCGGCGCTCAAGAAATATGTACATGAGCTCGAGCATTTAAGCTTTGTAAAAGAGTTCGAATTCCGTAAATGTTAGTGCTGCAGACAGTCGATCCGTCACGACAAAAACGTTAAAGTTAGCCAACAAAGTTTACGCGTTTGACATTCGAGGGAAGACTGTAGAGCTTGAATGACAATTGACCTGCGTGCGCAACGAGTTCACTAAAAGTGGTAACAAATGTGCCTTAATCATACAGCACGTTGCTAATAGAAAACTAGCCGAAACATTCACAATTTAATTGCGACGTTTTTAATTGACATATCTGAAAAATATTGCGGATAAAAATTTCAAAGAGATAACATCCTTGCAGTATTGCAATGTTTGATGCAGCAAGAGCTATCGGTGCCACGAAACATATGTATGTTGCACGTTGCATGTCTTTTTCCCCTTGAGATCAGTCAATGCAGCCCTCCATACAGTTTTTTTAGCGTAAGCAGCGCATGGTAAGGCTCACTTTAATACGCCCTTTAGGTTCATCACATTAATAGGCTTGCATTGTAAGGAACCACACTCACATGTTCTAGAACCATTCTAGAATGTCAGTGAGTGTAGGTTACAAACATTCTATATGTTTTCGTAAACAAACTTGTCCCACATTCAAGGAGAGACGATACATATATTCATATTAGTTAATTGGAAAGGCGACGTACTAGGAGGCAAGACTTGCATGAGAAAAACAGTAGGAAGAAAGTGGATAGGTTGCATATAAGTAGGAAATTCAGTCTAAGAAATGATCACACCTTTTTTAGTTCGCCACAAATCTACAACTGAACCTACAACCTACAGTCCAACACCGACTACCAACACCCAGATCCTCACAAGTGGTAGCACTTGTTGGTCGTGCTTTCGCGTCGTCAAGTTCCTCATTTGGGTATTATTGTCCCTTGGGTATTTGCTGTCCCTTTTCCGCCCCAACCGTGTGGAAGCGCTGTAAAATTTGGTCGAGTGTGTGGTTTTCAATATCTGCTTATTATTCTGAAAGCCTGCTTTTAAAGATGGAGTTACTCAGTGGGGTATTGAGGTTGGATCTGACTTGGCTAATCGAAGCAGTAAACCCGTTTCGGAAGGTTTAATTCGTGTGCGCACAAGCCGACCCACACTTCCTCACTCATTAACTTGAGTCAGTAGCTTCAAAGGGAAAGGAAATAGGGCCAAATCAGTCGTGCACGTTCTATAGGCAAGAAGCGCCGAGCTGAATCGGAAATTTCCTTGGATTGTGAACAAGCTTTCGTCTTCGACTCTGGTGAGAAAGCTTCAATAACGGCGCAAGATCTCATCCATTCTGTCAAAAAGTCTCGTCGAATCGCTTCGCTCCTTTCCAAGCGTCTCACTAAAGAAAAAGTAATTCCTCATCAAGGCAAGTCTCTCTCCGATCCTTCCCAAGAAGTCGACACTTTACTCCAAGTAGTCGAACGGATTTTAGTCAAAGATTTACGCTACAATTTTAAAGATCTGGTCAAAGCCAAAAATTCAGTTTTTGCTTTTTTAATACTTCATCCATCATGGCCGAAACATCTATGAACCAGATTATGCAACATCTTAAGCAACTTATGAATAAACAACAAGAAATTATCGAGAAATTAAGTCAGAAACAATTGGAGAGTAACGTTAAAGTTGAGGGATTGAAGCTGCCAACTTATAGTGAGAGAAGTGATGAGTCTGCTCGCCTCTATTGGGCAAACTAGGAGAATTATTGTTTGGCGCATGGAACGAAATGGAAAAAGAAGTCTTTAGCGAAATAAACCATCGCAACACTTGAAACAACTTTGCGTGGAGCAGCAGCTCGATCGTTCGTGCTTCATCAGCATGAATTTATTAGGGCAGATGAATTGTTCGTTGCTTTGGATGAAGAGTTTGTACCGGCGGATTTGCAATATCGTATACGTGACAAATTGCATCGATTAAAACAAGAGAGTTGTAAAGATTTGCTTGATTACGTTGCGGAATTTTGACAACTTATTTTGCAAATATCTAACATGACGGAGATTGACCAAATAATATATTTTCAAAGAGGACTACGGCAAAGAACTAGAGAAGAAGTTCAGTATCAACGTTGCGAAACTTCATCAGCGGCGGTCACAGTCGCTCTAGATTTTGAACGCGCTCATTCAAATATTTCAAGTGGCTATGCAAGTCAAGCACCACGTATTCCGCGTCCTTGTCCACAACCAGTGACACAGCCGTCTAATGGACCTGAGCCTATGGAAATTGACCATGCTCGTCCTTTTCAAAGGTCATCCCGATATCAAAATCGTAATCATAATAATCGTCGTCCAAATCAGCCCAAGTGTTCATTCTGCAAGAAACTTGGTCATACTATTTAACTATGTTATAAGGGCAAGCACAGACAACAAGGCAACTACAATTAAGATAATCGAAATCATAATCGCGCAAATATCAACTACTTCGAAAATGAATCTGTTCAAGAAGAAACGAATGCTACAACGTCTCATGAAGCTATCACAACACTTAGTGAAGCTATTGCAACCTGTAGTGGAAAAGATCTAATTATCAAGCAAGAAATTTTGATGAACATGCTGCCAATATTATGTTAGATATAGGCGCCACGTGTAACGTGGTCAAACCAGGACTTTTACAAAATGCCCATTCCGAAGAAGTAGTTCAAGTTACTCGTTTCGCCGGCAGCAACACTATTACGAAGAAAGTTTAACGAGGGTTTGCAGATATATTTTTTGATGGAAATAATTTTTCAGACGTTCCGGTCATGGAAGGCCAATGAATAGTAGTTCTCACGATGTTATTTTGGGTGAAATGTGCTTTACAGCTCATGAACCAATCATACACTGGCGAACGCATCAAGTCTCATTCAATACAAGTGGCAATCAACCTGGCCCCCCAATTAAACATGATATTATTTCCGCGTCAGAGTTTTCAAAGAAATTAAAGAAGGCAGAATATGAAGAAGTTTATCGTATTAAAATTTGTCAAGCCTCTGTGCATGAAGAGCAAAAAGAGCCAAAACTTCAATCTTTGCTGGATTCATTCCAAGACGTTTTTCCAAAGAAATTGCCAGATGCTTTACCGCCACATCGTTCGGTAGAGCTGAAATGAACATGAAACCAGGAGCTCAGCCAAGTAATCGACCACCTTTTCGTCTATCACAAGTGGAACAAAATGCATTACAGAAATTTGTTGACGAAAATCTATCACGCGGTTGGATTGAATTATCTGACTCGCATTGGGTATCCAATATATTTGATATACCAAAGAAGGATCCGAAGACAGGAACAAGTGTTTCACGTTCCAAATGGATTCGATCCGGGAACGCAAACGTATTGTCGCGATGGGTTATTGATTTTCGGGATGTCAACTTTCAAACCATTGTTCCAAAGATTTCCTTGCCACGCATTGACATAAAAGTTGATAAGATGCAAGGAAACTTTTATCTTACTGTGATTGATTTGGCGCAAGGTTATCATCAAATGCGCATTTATCCAAACAGCAAGAGTATAGCGCAATTCGTACAAGTAATGAATCCTATCAATGGTGTGTTGTACCAATGGGTCTTGCAGGAATGCCAGGAGTTTGACCACGAATCATGCGAGTTCTATTTGGAAAATTTCCATTTGTTGTCGTATACTTGGATGATATTTGTGTGGTTTGACATAGTTATGCTAAACACTTGGTTCATTTGAAAACTGTGTTTCAAATTATGCGAAAAGAAACGCTTTATGCTCATATCGGCAAGTGTAAATTTGCACTCGAAGAAGTCTGCTTTTTGGGTCATACTGTATCACGGAAAGGATTGTCTGTTGATAATTTCAAAATAGAAGCAATTGCTAAATGGCCAGTACCATTTCCATTTAAAGAACTTCAAAATTTTCTCGGCTTAGCTGGTTATTATCGCCGCTTTACTCATCAATTTGCTCAAATTGTTTTGTCATTAAGCAAGCTTGTGTAGAAGGACATACAGTGGACTTGGGGGAAAGACCAAGATCGTGCTTTTGCTAGTCTGAAGTCTGCTTTGCAGTCTGCACCGGTACTTACATTACCTAATTTTTCACGCCCTTTTGTACTCACTACAGATGCGTCAATATTGTGCATTGGTGGTGTACTTTCGCAATTTGTAAATGGTCATGATCATCCTGTTGCCTTCTATTCTAGGAAGCTTGGTGTTCATGAAATTGATTGGCCGGCACATGAAAAGGAATTATTTGCAATAAAAGCTGGTCTCGACCAATGGCGTCATTATCTTTACGGTCATCAATTTGAAATATTCAATAATATGATAATGCGCATGCTCGTGGCTGCTTCATCATCCTAAAGTGTCCCCTAAATTGGCAAGATATTTGACAACATTTTCCCAGTATACTTTTACGATTCATCACTTCAATGGTGCTCTTAATGTCGTCGCTGATGCTTTGTCGCGTCGATCAGACGAATGTGCTCCTTCAACTATCGAATTTCATGAATGTGATGCTAAATGTCAAGCTCGAGGTTCTCGTTTGCGTGTTTCACCATCTGGGCCAACTCAGCTCCGGGAGGGGCCTGAGTCACTTCAAGTTGCTGCAGTAATGATTGCATCTTATATCGAGTTGTCGCCAGATGTCCGCAAAATGTTCCGTCAAGGTTATGCCAATGATCCTGAGTTTCAAGACTCATGGACGAAGTCTGATACTGACACATTGTTTATCAAACATGATGAATTATTGTCTCTACGTGCTTTAACACATTTGCAAGACTTTGTGTGCCGAAGAACGATCGTTTGCGAACTCAAGTCATTTCGCAATATCATGACTCTGCTTAAGCTGCTCATCCTGGCAATCGCAGAATTTTCTTGCGAGTTGCACAGTGGTATTATTGGAAGAAATTACAAAATGATATCAAGGAGAAGTCAAGACGTGTGAAACTTGCACACGCTGGAAACATGACAATCAACAAAAAAATGGATTACTTATGCCAATCCCAATACTTGTGCAATGCTGACATTTTGTGTCAATGGATTTTATAACTGAATACCTGTTTCAATGGTTTTGATGCCATTCTAACTGTTGTCGACAAATTGTCAAAACGTACCAAGTACGCTGCAGTGCATGCGAATGATGATGCATCTGCAACAGTCAAAGCATTCTTTGAAGCTGTAGTTCAACACCATGGATCACCTGAAATAATCATCAGAGACAGAGATAGCAAGTTCACTTCATCATTTTGAAAGTCTCTGATGACAATTATGGTGTTCGACTTAGTATGACAACAGCACATCGTGCTCAAGCCGATGGACAAACGGAACGACAAATCTCAGTCGTTGAAAATGCACTTAGATGTATGGTGTCCTATCACGGAACAGATATAAAATTACGTAAGCACCATCGAATATGCTCATTCAACACTTGTCAGTGCATCTACTGGATATTCTTCATTTGAGATTGACACCGGGAGAAGAGAACGTTCTCCTTGGCAAAAAGGAATATGTGGTAATGATTCGAAAATGAAAATTGATGTTCAGGCTGGAGAGTTCGTGGAAAAAAGACAAAAGATAATTGAACAAGCACGAAAGGATCTACTAAAAGCTCAAGCCACTCAAAAACAATTTTATGATCTGAAACGTAGAGTACATCAAGTTGAATTTCAAGTTGGAGATCTTGTTTTGCAGACAAGTTCCTTAGTCGACCTATCCCCAAAGCGTCGAAGTTTGTGGACAATGACTCAGCTGATCAGCTTCAAATCATTCAACGTGTTGTGAAGAAGAGACAATTTAATCGCCAACCCGAATGGCTTGTCCAGTTGCATGGTGAAACAGAAGAAGAAGCTAGCATGGAAAAAGAAAAAGACATTCGACACGTAGCTCATTGGAATGATCTCGTTGCCGACTTTAAATAGCGACAACGAGAGATCAAATCGGGGAGGATGTAAGGAACTACACTCACATGTTCTAGAACCATTCTAGAATGTCAGTGAGTGTAGGTTACAAACATTCTATATGTTTTCGTCAACAAACTTAACCCACACTCAAGGAGAGATGATACATATATTCGTATTTGCTAATAGGAAAGGCGACGTTTTAGGAGAAAAGACTTACATGAGGAAAACAGCAGGAAGAAAGTGGATAGGTTACATATTGTATTGTATTGGATTGTATTACGTATTCGCGTTGTCAAGTTATGCACGTGCTAGGCTCAGTCTGGCTAGTCCACGGCATAGAGTGGTGTCCGCATACGTCGGGTCTCGTTCGGCGGGCAGTGCAGCCAGCACCGAGGTCGTGAGGGTCTTCCATTATTTTGTTTGGCTCTGACTTGGTAAGAGCCCATGTGGCGCCCTGGTGCTGGAGACCGTCGCGTCGAGGGTGAGACTCGTTAGAGACCTGCAGATGCCCGAGAGCACCTGCCCGAAGCGCGCGAGCATTCAGCCCCGCGCTTGGAAGGAGGGCGTCACCCCCAACTTTTTCCGAAGCATAGGTTACATATAAGTAGAATATCAAGCCGCCACAAATCTACAACTGAATTTACAACCTACAGTTCAACACCGCCTACCAACACCCAGATCCTCACATGCTTGCCATGCAGCGTGAGAGTTCTTGAAATGAATTTATACTAAGTCTTGGAGTCACGCAGATCGCAATCTGCAGCATGTATGCAAAGAGTGATGCAAATCGCAGCAGTGAGACGATTTGTACTTCAATTTTATTTTTCCTACGGGTATAGAGCGTACCCATGTGTCGAATTTTGCTTGCAATTTTAGAGTTGCACTATATTGCTTATTTACATACACAGTGCTAATACACCTTATGGTTCCTCAACGTTACAAGGTCTAATTCAGCACTTATGGTGTGGATAAAATAATGAATACACTTGCAAATTGGGGGGATAGCCTCATTCGAAGAACGATTGCACCATTGCACAGAAAAGTGAAGATCGCTTAACAACCAAGAAATATCAGTAAATTTCATCATGAGATTGTGATGTCTGCGTTGTAGAATTTTTGTTGACAGATGGTTCGGTCCATACTTAGAAATGATGTTATGTAAAAGGCGGCATGAATGGATAGCATATGGTGTAACGCACAACAACAACAACGCTTCGACAGCTTGACCCACATGTTGGTTGTTGTGGAAAGTATTGATTTGCTGATCGTCGACAGATCCCTCGACCGATTCTTATCTTTGCTTCGCAGATTTTATTACTGGGTTTATATTAAACAAAATCACCACATGGTCGCTGGCAATCTGTCCGCGCTTGCCGCTTACCAAGTCATCCTTAAACTTTCTGCCTCCTGCTCACCCAATCGACTCTCATGAAGCTCTTCTTTCACGTTTTGGCGTCGCTTGCACTTGTTAAAGGCAATGCATTTGGTAACAACGAAGAACTCGACTTTTGCAAAATTGCTGGTGGACCCCACGGTGATCCCTTCGATGACACTGAATTCCTTGAGGCTGGACAAGCTTTGATGGCGATCAAGCTCTGCAGTGGCCATCGTGTTGACGGCATTGGCGTTTCAGTCATGTCCAAGTCAAAGTCGCAGCTTGAACCGTTTCACGGCTCGGAGAAGAATTGTGCAACGTACAATCTGGCCCCTGATGAGCACATTATCTCGATTGAGGTGCACACTACAAAAAAAAGAGGGAAGACGCGCGTTGGTTTCGTCAAATTCACGAATCAAAACGGTCAAGTCTATGAAGCCGGCAGGAAGTCGGATGATGAGGACAAAATGAGTGGCTGTTCAGCTCCTGACGGGTATCATCTCGGTGGGTTTTACGGGCGCGAAGGGGATGAAATTGATGCGATCGCTGCCATTTGGGTGCCGATTGATCCTCTCGATGGATCTGGCTCGCTGTCTCCGCCTTCCACGCAACTTCCCATTGTCGGACCGTCGTCCCGATTTCAGGAGGACGATTCTTCGGATGATTTTAAGTAGTCGGTCCGCAATTCTATAGCCATTACGCGAGCCTCATGCTAAAAAAATCTTCATTGAAAAGTTCGTATTTGTTGCTTTATTTCTTTTCGTAAGTGTATGATGCTTTTTGCTAGAATTTTACAATCACTTCTTTAGAACTAGGTGCAGTACGTTTCCACATTTTTGTCGTACAAAGGGCAAATTAAGAGAAGCTATTTTCGGACAATCTATTTCGCAAAATGTTCGGAGTTAAAGTACATTATAACATTCAAAGGTGAAAGCAAGTCCAAGTGACATTTTTGACATCTTCCAACTAATGCTACGATAAGCCCAAAACGTTGTCCACTTAACAAACATCTAATACATGTCCTGTTGTTCAAAGAATAAACGAAGACGCCAATGCCATTTACGCGTTCGCCATGGAAGATTGTATGAGTCATTATTCACTACCGAAGGCAGAAAATTTTTGTCGCAAGTCAAGAATGAAAGGCGGAGTTTCAAATGGAATGATGATGATGATGATAAAGTACATTCTGTACAACGAACTAGAAGTGAGCAGTCTCGAATGGTAGAAAGCGTAAACGCGTACCTTTTACCAACATACGTGCTATCGAAATGTGCCAGCACAGGTAATGGCGTCACCTGATGAAGTGTGTGCCTACCACCAAAGAAAGACCTTTTACAACATGCGCCAGTATCGAAGAAACTGCCAGTAGTTTGTTGAGATGCGTATGTTTCTTGACGCGTCGCTCATATTGTACTGCTGAAAACAAGTCTGGTGATGGCCTCGTCAAACGCATGCAGGCAACTTCGTGGCTGCAAAGTCAACATTAGCGTAAGCATCATTTACGCGGTATGCTGTTGCGCTGCTGCGTTACACCTTCTTACGCAAATGCCTCCCCTTCACTGTTATGCTATCAAAGCTTTGCATGCATACAGTGGGTGATTTTAGTCACCACCCACACGTTGGTGACGCAAATTTTGCATCGTGCTTTGTTAGAAGATGTGTTTGAGTCGCAAAAAATTCGCTTGGACTTGCTTACACCTCCTGTGTGTCTGACAACTAAAATATTAGGCTCAAGTAACTCTATTCTCGCGCTTCCGGCTACGCTTTTTCGTATCTATTGTCAAAATGTTCCCATTATCAATACGTCTTTCAGTAAACCAACTTTTCTCGCATTGCAAGCACCAATATGACGATGGCGGTCTCGGAACTGTTCTTTTTCACATATGTACTTGACCTCCACATGTCCAAATATAGCTTTACTCTATTTGCCTTTGAACGACGAAAATGTTAAACCCGGCAGCTGCTTACTGTTCGGGATATACCTAGCTCTAAGCCGGTGATGGGAAATGTATGTGAAAGTCAAGGGGATTTTAGCAGAGAGCATTATACACTTACAAAAAAATTAAAGCAACGAACACAAACTTTTCAGCATGAGGCTCGCGTAATGGCTATTGAATTGCGGACCGACTACTTAAAATCATCCGAAGAATCGTCCTCCTGAAATTGGGACGACGGTCCGACAATGGGAAATTGCGTCGAAGGCGGAGACAGCGAGCCAGATCCATCGAGAGGATCAATCGGCACCCAAATGGCAGCGATCGCATCAATTTCATCCCCTTCGCGCCCGTAAAACCCACCTAGATGATACCCGTCAGGAGCTGAACAGCCACTTATTTTGTCCTCATCATCCGACTTCCTGCCGGCTTCATAGACTTGACCGTTTTGATTCGTGAATTTGACGAAACCAACGCGCGTCTTCCCTCTTTTTTTTGTAGTGTGCACCTCAATCGAGATAATGTGCTCATCAGGGGCCAGATTGTACGTTGCACAATTCTTCTCCGAGCCGTGAAACGGTTCAAGCTGCGACTTTGACTTGGACATGACTGAAACGCCAATGCCGTCAACACGATGGCCACTGCAGAGCTTGATCGCCATCAAAGCTTGTCCAGCCTCAAGGAATTCAGTGTCATCGAAGGGATCACCGTGGGGTCCACCAGCAATTTTGCAAAAGTCGAGTTCTTCGTCGTTACCAAATGCATTGCCCTTAACAAGTGCAAGCGACGCCAAAACGTGAAAGAAGAGCTTCATGAGAGTCGATTGGGTGAGCAGGAGGCAGAATGTTTAAGAATGACTTGGTAAGCGGCAAGCGCGGACAGATTGCCAGCGACCATGTGGTGATTTTGTTTAATATAAACCCAGTAATAGAATCTGCGAAGCAAAGATAAGAATCGGTCGAGGGATCTGTCGACGATCAGCAAATCAATACTTTCCACAACAACCAACATGTGGGTCAAGCTGTCGAAGCGTCGTTGTTGTTGTGCATCACACCAAATGCTTTTCACTCATGCCGCTTTTTACTTTAGATCATTTCTGCTTATAGACCGGACCATCTGTCATTCTACAACGCAGATATCACAATCTCATGATGAAATTTACTGATTTTTCTTGGTTGTAAAGCGATCATCGCTTTTCTGTGCAATGATGCGATCGTTCTTCGAATGAGGCTATCCCCCCATGTTGCGAGTGGCTCCAGTATTTTTCTCTCAAACCATAAATACTTAATTAGACCTTGTACAGCTGAAGAAGCATAAGGTGTTTTGGCACTGTGTATGCTTATAAGACTGGTGTTGCTGCAAGCAAAACTCGACACATGGGTACGTTCTATACCCGTAGGTAAAATGAAAATTGTATTACAAGTCGTCTCACTGCCGCGATTTGTATCACTCTTTGCATACATGCTGCAGATTGCGATCTGCTCGACTACAAGAGTTAATTAATTTCAAGAGCCCTCACAGTAAGCGCAACTCGAATGCATCCATTGATAGAAATCCATGCGGGGTCAATCTTCTACAATGAATAGTATTCCCTACTAATATGCGTTGAGCAATTGTCATTAGAACATGCACTTCTTTTTTGTTACCTCTCCAGCCTTAGAACCTTTTTTATTGTCAATTTCTGCGGAATAGCGTCGCTTATTTAATGTTGCCACCATCCAGTATTGACAAGAATGTACAAGAAATCACTTTCTCTGCCCGCTTTCGCGAGATTGATTGATGTCAACAAACAATTATACCAATATCCCGGTTACGAGCACGTTTAGCTAAAGACTTGTCCACTGCCAGCTGACTGCTGTTGCCCCGCGACCGATGGTTTGCATAATCATGCTTTCAAGAGCAATATTTCCGTAGCTGTCACTAAACCCATAGAGATGGTCTCTACTTATGGTCCCTGTGCCCCTGACCCTAAGGGTGGATAGCGTTAATCTATTAAAGACACTGACCACCACTATCAGAAGTATCTACGATGTCAAGACAGTCTTGCTGGGAATGGCCTCAACCTTTCGAGAATTCTCGAAGTGAGGGCATCACAAAATATCGGATTTGATACTGTAGTCAATTTTTCTCAAAATTGCACCCTTGAAGGTGGTGCTCGCCCTCTTTGTTAGAAAGTGGAGAAGATCGCTATCGCTTGCTTGCTGGTGTCATCCACAGACAGACAGAAGGACGGAAAACGTGTGCTGGAGAACACACTGCGCAATGTGTGCGATGGTGCGTCAATTTCGTGGTTCAAAATGCTGTCCATTAGTTATAGGCTTGTCCATGCGAAGCAAGCCTGACCCATTGATGGAACTAGGATTTCGATTGATGGATAAAGAGAAAGAGTGAGCTCTTTTTTATTAAGTTTAAACTTGATTATGTTAGATACATTTTTTTTGTCGGTCAACCGACAAAAGAAAATATTAATGTTGACGCACTTGACATTTTGTGTAATGGGTAACACGATCCTAGGACTTCCGAATGGCCGTTGATTCTGACATTCAATTAATAAGTGGTGAGATTCAAGGCGATCAAATCGGTTGAGTACGCTTATAATTACCTGACGCTTCTCCGCAGCCCAGGCTACGGACAAGACGAGCGCTCGCCATGATTTTCGCCCGTAAAATGTAAGCATTTGTGGGTTCCTGGCTAGAGAGAGCCACAATTGGGGAGCTTTAGGATAAGTGAGACAAAAGCAGTATCTTTTCATTCCGATTGAAGAGACGGAGAAAGCAACTAGGGCCTTTTGATTAGGGATGATCGGGTGTACTTTGCTATCGCACTGTTCCAAGCGTTAAGGCTGAAAACACACTCGCGAAATCGCTATATATGTGTTTTGCAATACCTGAATCACAGGATGGAACGGCTAAGAGTCGTTTTGGCAGCCTTTAAGCTTCACCAACACTTTTTCTTTCTTTATAGGTGTGACCTTCATGTATAAGCTCAATATCAAGAAATGTCAGTGCTGGGTCACCACTCTACCAATAGGCTAATGTGAATGTGGTAAGCGTAGACACGCCCTACAATGTGAAGGCCACCGCAAAACTTCAGATTTAAATTTTTAAAGGAGTCCAGACATAGACTGAAGTGCACCTTTAAAATGCCCACTACTTCGGATTCATAAGACAAGATACAATCGGGCTCACTACTTGGGTTCGTGGGACAAGATACAGCCGGGCAGTATCTAGATACAGTCGGGCAGTATTTTATCCCACGAACGCAAGTAGTGAGCCCATTGATCAATTCAATTTTAGCGAGCTCAAGGGCTGCTAAATAGAGCCACATCCACTACCTTGGCCGCGATAAGGAAGTTAATTTAAAATTTGTGCCTATTCGTCGGTAATCAGCAATCAAAGCTTTGTCTCACCCAAAAACTGGTAGATTGCCAACAAATACATGCTTTTAACCCTCTAAAATCCTAGCGATTGATGCCAGTTTTTAAATTTGGTCAAATGGAACGCGTCTTTAAAGCTTCCTTTGGCTGAGCTACTCTTAGGTGCGCAAGTTTTAACGGTTGTAATAAGCGTATCCTAAGTTACAAAGGTCGATTTTGGTGCAGTAGCACCTGTTAAAGTCAAAGTTTTCTTTTTCGGTGCTGACTTGGTCGTGTAAAAGGACCTGGCCGACCGGTACCTTCTTTACTTCCTGTTTGGTCGTTATGAACAAGCCGATTATTAGTATAGACTTGAGAATCTAGCTCGTGCTTGATTGGATGCCGGGGGTGGAGGGTAAAACAGTGCTTTTCATAAAACGAGATTTTGTGGCTGGCTATCACTGTAGTGAAGCTTTCAATAATGGTGACTCATTTATGCAATAGGGACCATCATGGTATTTATGACTGCATAGTGAGGTACTTAGAGGTAGAGAGTTTCTGTCGAGTTTGTGGTAGCTAATTGAGTGCATGTAGAGATTCATAGGACGAACAAAAAGTGACTGCAATAGTGTGCACATCGATCTCTTAAGACCTTGGAATTTTCCATGCGTAGCGTGCACGACACATTTTTATTGAAAACAGTATTCATAAATAGTGACCATGCACTCACTTCGAGCACCCCATCAAACGATTTTGCTCGGCATAATAAGATCCATATGGACGTTCTCGGGAAATTTTCAACCCCAAGATCAAATTGGCGGGCATACAAATGTTTATTTTTGTAGAATTTGCGTCCGGCCAAGCGTGGAACACACTACAAAGATAAGCGATAGTTTGGACACCTTGCACTCAGATAAGCGGCAGTCGATTCACCTATAAATTCCAATGGGCTACTTGGCAGAAGGATCCCATGTCATGCTGATAGCCTGGAGCTTAAGCTATATGGTCAAAAATGGCGGTGGCTTTGGGCTTCAGCAGCCGCCGTCCGATCACTTGTGCTCACTTCACCAGCAAGGCCAAGCACAGGAGTGCTTAAGACACCTCAAAATTCTTTGATCTTAGAATTTGTAATACCGCTAAGGCAGACCTAAGCAAAATTTTTGGGACTGAGGGAATCTCCTGCTTGATAGATGGCCTTGTAACACACCAGGCTCTAGAAATTAAGATAGCGGTGTAAAGTGCCCTATATTTTCGTTAAAAGCACCGCGATTTACTGGCGAAGAGCCAGTTGCTTCTGGCTCCAGATATCAAAGGACTCAGGCAGTCCTGACAGAAAAAATACGACAGCTCCCCCAACTTCGGTGAAAAAAGATTATTAAGGCCATTCTAAACAAAGCTTCTGACTCACATTTGATCTTGATTCGCACTTCATATTAAGGTGTCATTGGACAAGTTTTGAAGAAGTATTCAACTTGACCATTTACGAGTTAGCCTAGCGCTTTTTATACGAAAAACGGCTTTTGAGGCTAAAATGGATGCGCTCTACAATCCTCAGGTCATCCAGGCTAACAGCCTGTATTTTTTGGAGGCGACCCCAGCGTGTGCGCTGATATCGCTTGAAGAACGTCGATAATGTACGCCAGCCTATGCCTTTCTAAGACTGCGAAAGCTATGGTAAAACAAAAGCTTCATCTTGTCCGTGAATTGTACCACCACCCGCAGCTTAAAGCACCCAATTGACAGCTTCTTCGAATCTTCTCTTACGCGGTTATCGGGATTTTCATTTAGCATGGGCGGATGCAATCGAATCTATTTCCCTGGTAATTGTACCAAGACACTTATGGCGAGGCCAAAAAGCCGTTTACGTAGTCTAAATTGGACACCTATTAGAAAAAAGGCCTCAAAACCCCTTGTATTTCGAGCGGAAAACACTCCTCTAAGATATTTTAAACCTGTGTAATTCTCTTCAGCCAAAGGGTGCACACTTTTGCTCTGTGAATGATCTAGTACTGACACAAGCAAGCGACGTGCTAATCAATGGAGACGCGATCGCCGAAACACCGCGATAACCGCGGATCCTTCATCTGGCTTCATCGTCTCCGATATATTATAGTGTATCTATAAACAGCCTTGGTATTTGGTCCGCAGTTATGTTGGCTGAAGTGTGCCAAATGAGCCGCTCCCCTTTGGAATTCGTGTTTTTGTTGAGAAAGTGCACATACGGCTCGATGCTGTCATCATTTGGACTGTTTCGTCAATAAATTGCTTGCTCCTAGTGGGACTGTCCAACGCATAGTTCAGTCCGCACGAAAGCGCGCCGGCAACTTCATTGAGCTTGTCGAATTTAGCGAGCACGGAAGTAAAATTGCAAATAATGAATAATATTAAACCAGTTTTAGAATTTCTTCCTCAAATTTGTGTGGTCTGAAAAGATTGCAAGGGTCTAAGATCGAGCTTTTCTTGTACGCATTTCACAGTAAGTATTCCGTAAGGTACTTTTTTTGACAGCCCTCAGAAGCCTAGCTTAAAATAAATAACATATTCACAGCCAATTTTAGCAGTGTACAATCGATAGCATTGTCAGATGTGTTGGAATTTTCTAAAGGCTTTGTTCTGTCCGTTAAGCCATTTCTGATGCCTGCTGAAGACTTTTCTGGTGCTACTTAAAAAGCTCTAGTGGTTGCCCTTCCAGCATTCGATTTTTTTTTAGATCGAAAGAGGCTTTTTGAGTCCCACAAAGTCAGCACTGCACTCATGCGAGTAGCTGATTTGTCCTAAGCACTTCGTCAAAAAAATTAATCGTGGCGTAGGTCAAGCTGAGACGGCTTTAATCCAAGCGTGGAGCTGCCGCGCTCCATTCTACCTCGATACGGCGGTAGCCACGCACTCGACTACCTGACGAAATCACCACGGCGACACGGCAACTCGATCGCCTAGCGACACACTTCGGCGCAGCGGAAGTCAACACTGATTGGTGGCATTGCACACGCTGTAAAACTCGTGGTGCGACCTCCCGCCGGTCGAGCGCACGTCTTCGTCAGCCGATATGGTTCAACTGCGACCCTGAGCTCCAGTACGAGCAGCAAACACGGTCAATCACGACGACGCCGCACCGACAGTGGGTCTTCGCGCTTAGCTCGCTAGCTGACTTTGCACTAGAAGGACTTCTGTGGCCGACTCAGCGCGAATTCGCGAAAGACACGTCGACTTCACCCTCTCAAGCGTTCATTTCGGGCAAGTGGTTGCGTGCGCTCCACAGCGAGGCGAGGCAAATTGTTTGATCGACTCGGGTCTCGAGGTGTCGATTGCGGTCCGTCATGGAGCGGCACCCGATTGCTTGTCGCACATCTCGGCGTCACGAGTAATGTGGAAAATCATTTTTTTCAAACATCCCGCATTCGAAAATGTTTCAGGTCGTTTAAACGTCAGCGCTTTCGCGTAATTTGCACCCGATGCCGACACACTCCGAGCGGGCTGACAACAAGGCGATTAAGTCGCACGTACAGCTGACGAAGCGTCTGCGGCGTGTCTTACTGCCGATCATTGACGACCTCCAATGGCGGCTCGCATTTCGGCTCTTGCCCGTTTGATCGCGCTTCTGGTTCCTCGAGGCCACGAGCCCGAGCATCCGCTAGTGATATCTCGACGACTACAGCGCAGTTGAGTCGGAGCAATATTTCTTCTTCGACTACACGCTGGCTTCGCAGCTTTGGAGGAACGTGTTTCGACTGATGTCGCCGCTCCTCGTGGGACGCGCGACGTGGATTGACATTGCGCTAGTACGGAAGATACGCGTCCGGGATCAGTGGCAGCCCAGAAAGGACGTCGCCGCTGACGTCTGGCATGTTCTCCGCGCAGTGAAGCTGCACTTTATCTGGTCTGTCCGCAATAGGTGTCTGTTCGATGGAAGACAGCCAACGCCAACGCTCCCCGCACTTCAAATAGTCCGGACAACAGTCGCCGCTCACGTTCGATCCCTCCAACGCCGAGTGTACCCAAGTGAAGCCCGGGTGTCTCTCCAGAGGGCTATCCGCCACCTGGATTTTGCTTATCTGTCGAAGGTGCAGCCTTCCCACTTCTCGGCATGTCCAGTGTCCGTACACTTGCGCAAAAAAATCCAAGTGCAGATTCGAAATTGACATCAAAACCCTCCGTGTCAACCTCATTGACGGCGACGGCGCAAGCCCCCTGGCGATCGCGATGCGTGTTCTCCCTGATGACAACGGCGTTCGAATTCCCAAGCCAGGAGTCTACATCGTTGTGGCATTCAAGCTAGGGGAAGAACATCACGGACACAAAAACATACAAATCCAAAAAAAGTGTGGATTGATATTTAGATTAGAAAGATTAGTCACTTTCCGGTAGATTGAGAAACCACTTAGTCTATTGTAACGTAATAGACAAGCTTTCAACTGAGACGGCTTCCACATTCAAAGGTCTTCTCAAAACGCATGGCTACTTGCAAAGAAGCAAAGGTCTTTTAGCAAAGACTTATTTGCAAATGTTGGCAAAAAGTGCGTTGGCCTTATAATCAAACTTAGTTTACAAAGTGAGCATTTGAGTTGAAAACTCCTCTTCGAAGCGGCAATAGACAAAGTAATTGTGAAAGCATATTCAGGCAAATACTGTAGTTGGCGAAACAATTGCGTGACTTGCATTGCTCGATAAGAGCCACGTGTCGTCGTCTCTTACTAGACGTGACTGGTGCTTTAATCGAAGCTTCGAGTCCAATACCTGTTAGATATAATAGATTCTGTATCGGCCCGACGACCCTTACATCGCCAACCAACAAATGATACATGCTCACCATGAACTCCATTCAGCAAGATATGAGCCGTTTTACGTGCACTAGAATAGCAGCAGCTCGAACGTATCGACCTCGGTCCAAGAAGGTAACGCATGATATACGGCGAGCGCAGTTGAAGAAAATCCGTGCTCGTAAAACATATGCACGTCAAGGCTACGTCATCAATGCGTTAATCTTCAGCAAGCCGTATCCTGCGGCACGCAGGATATACTGTTCAGGATGAGTGTTGCTTAGTTGATAGCGTGTAACTCCACGTGCGTCAGCAGCTCCTTGAAAATTGATGTCTCGGTAATAAAACTAATAACACCGCTCACGGCATGCAGTACTGTCATCTACGACTACCGCTCATTGGCTTATGTGCCACTCCATGCGCAATATCAAAACTTTTCCATACTGCCTCCATTCAAGCCAGTCATGTCATTTAACACACACAGCGAGTGGTATGTCTTGCTAGCACCTTTGAGCGGCTAACGTGCCACTTTATGAGCAGCCCTTGGTTGTATGCCAATAATGCATGCAGTGCTGCTTCCTTTAAATAAAACTCAGTGACGTGCGTACTACTTTATCGTGTCTCCAACATCATTAATGTCCAGATCCGATATTATAGAGCTTAAAGTATCGATCAACTTGGCCCAGTAATAGCGCCTTTGCTTAAAATTTGAAGTGCATTTATGACGCCACAAAAGCTTTTATTAAAGCAAAGCAAGGAGCATATGGTATTCGCTCCAATAAACCCGGGGTTCCTGGTCAGGATCAAGGCCAAATATTACTCAACTCTATCGAAACTGAGGGCATTGCACCTAGATCCATCGCAATTCTATTGCAGTGGTCTTCGGTTCTGTTGCTAAGAGAGTAGTGGCAATTAATCGTTCGTGAGCTCAGCATATGGCTTGCTTCATTAACAGTAAAATATCCATAGTAACTGCTTGATACTTTGAAAACGACGAGGAAACCCTTGTTTAGCAAAATGCTTTACGTTAATTATATAAATACTTGCAAGCACTATCCGCGATATTAAGCACATAGTGCTTCGGAGTAGCCCTTTCATAATTTGATAGAATTTAGTTTTCCTTAGCAAGTCACTCAGCGCCTACTAGGTCTTGCCAATTCTCTGCGGTGTACAAATTTACTGATTGGCCGTAAAATTGGATCTCTGAACATTGGCACGCTTGGCCCTAGCAACAAAAAATGAGTGACACCACAATTCTTATAAAATGTCCTTACCCCTTAACGATCTTTCTCAAGTCTTCGACCCCTGCGGCTAGACAAAAACTCACGATCATTTTTTTTCTTGTACAATCTTCCATTTAATTTTTGTGATCTCAGAGCATTCTTTTTATGCTTAATTTGTCTTTCCCTCTTTTTTTGTTCATGCACGGCTATGACAAATACAAAGCTTCCTATAATTTTGGAAATACAAATTCATTGCGACAAGAAGCTATTGATCGTTAAGCGAGAAAAGCGATTGCTATTTTTTTAAGAGTAGGCAATCAATCAGTACATCCCTACGATACTGTCTACCTGGGTGGCCCCAGTAACCAAGTGGAAGCTTTCTAGCTTATGGCCACGTTTCGAATTGTAAGTAAAAAAAAAACAATTTGATGCAAATGTTCTTTTTTGGGCCACGTGCATGCAATATTGTTTTATTCAGCACTTTTCTCGCGAGTTATATCTTGCATTGATAAACCATTCTCAACACTATCTCAGATCATAAAATTCGTAAATTTAAACCCGACAGAACATAAAAAATTTTAAACGGAAATTGGGAGTAGTATTTGTCGTATGGATACTGCACCATACTGTCCGCGAGCTTCTTTACGTTAGAGCGCAGACTTAAAGACAAAATGCAAAGTGCTTTTTCTTGTACTCACGCTCCATAACAGACTTAATTGAATGTACCGAATTAAGCAAATGAAGACTCTATCACCGTCAAATGGTCTCGATGCGAATGTGAAGCGACAAACAAAAATCCCGGCACGAATGTGGAAAAATCATTTGACGTAACCTTGTTGCCATATAGTTCCAAGCTGTGGGACAACTTTAGATAGAAAATATATCTACCACCCGTCGCTCATAAGCATAGCAAGGTTCTTCTTAGTTCACAAGTCTCTACACCTCACAAGTTAACGCGTAATGAATGGCACAGATCGATACCTTTTCGGTGTACAAGTCAGTTTATGCATTAGATTACGCAATTTTGTAAAAAAATGTTTCATTTTGTAATTCCTTAAACGGTACACTGAGTAAGTGTCGGTCGTGCACAACTTTTTTCAATGGAAACCTGCCAAGGCTATATTTGATGACAACATATTATGCATGATATTGAGCCAGTTACTGTGATTTCTTTGCCGTTTGATATGATGTCAATGACAACTTACAAGCTGGATGGATACAGAGCTATATCACAACTTCACTGTCGTAAGGGGACGAGTCTATGTTTTGCTTAGCTGGTTACCTGAGCACCAAATTTTTCTATGGTCACACCGTACTACTTGGGCAAGGTATCTGCACCTTCCAAAAGCACAAACGGATAGACATTGAGTGGCTCAATGGCACTCTACGCAATAATAATGGAGAACGCATCAAAGAAATACTTACACAGCTTGAGGGCATTTTTTAAGACTTTACAAGCCAATTTTAATGTAAGGCTACCCTGTAAGACCGAAAATTATGTAATGCACAGAGTATTTACTAATACTTCTTGGATAACGGCAGGGTTGCCACATGCTACCAGAAATGCCACAGCGTTGCGCCTTTGGACAAAAATATGCACCCGCTATTATCGGTGTTACCTGAGGTCACGACGATTGAGTTACACTCGTGGTATTAATACGAACTTTATAGCATTATAATTCGCGATAGGGTGGCCCTTTTGGATGCGAAAATGTACACGTAAGGCTCTTAAATCGATTCACATGCTCCATGTCGCATGTGGCCAGGATCCTCACGCAGTTGAAAGTTGTCATGTATCTAAGACGGAACTTGCGTCTCAGTCTCCTTCGTAGAATCGGCGTCGACAGTAGTGTACGTGGGCACTAAACGCCGTGAAACTTTATGATAATGGTGGAAGTGGTGGCGTGGGAAGACGACTGTCAAAGTGACAGCAATTCCGTCGAGATGTATTGCAACAAACTGGATCGTCGCGACAGTCCTTAGCGAATCTTTTTCGCCTAATTTGCAATATCGACCACAATGGTCAGGCGATTGCAATCTCAAAAAAGCAAATGCTAGAGAATTTCCACTGCGCTGCAGCCATCGCACCAGCAGCTCCCTAATAAAAGAAAGCAATAAGAGGCGCAGGCGCTTGTGGCGGCGCACAAAAAAGGCAACTTGACGTCGTCGTGTGTGGTTGAGTGCTATTTCGCTGGATGGGCCCTCACTGGGAGTAATGGCGATCACACGAGCCAGCGGGGGCGTTTACTCGGGTAGTACGGGGTGTGCTGACGTGGTGAACGCATAGCACAACAACTTGGTCGTTGTAGCAGGTCCAAGGAACATACGTGCTGAGCAAATCTGCTCTATCTGTTGCGTAAAAACGCGGTAGCATTTATAAAGCATGGAGAGCGAAAGAAGTCGACGAGATAGCAAAGTCATATTCTACGTGCAGTATGCTTGCGAAAAGTGCGGTGCGGCTCTGATACCTCACTATTCGATCTACGGCTTCGGCTGACATATTGGCATTGGCGGTCGCAATGCAGCCAAACCTGCTGTTGCAGCTTGTGTCTGGGACTGGCCGAGCGCGGTTAATCACCGTTCACGCCATCAAAACGTGTTTGCTTCCACCACACCGACAGCGTGCACCACTGCAATGTTAGTACCGTAAGACGGTCAATGAATTTAACGAATGCCATAAGTCAACTCTAATTAAAATACCTGTGTCAAAACGATGCTTAGTATTGTTTCACGAGCTGCGATGCACCAACAAATAGTAGCATCATTTGGAAACGCTTCCTTTTTCAAATGGCTGTTTATACTGGAAAACCGCAAGCCACCATCCTTTCGACGCTGGTATAAACACTCCTTGGAGGCCAAGTAGAAATGGTTGTTGGTCATGTCGTAGCGGCGCGTCAGCACAAACTTGTGAAATGGATCGTATGTCACGAAATTGCGCATCAACGGTTTGGCATTTGAGATCAGTAGACCCTGCGAAGCCTCCGATTTCAGATCTGAAACCCCCTTCTTGAATTTTCGACATTGCTCGGGTGTAGTGGTGCATCGAGCGGTGCTTTCCAAATGCCTTCTGGCACGTATAAACGAATTTGCTAAGAAGCATTTGCAATTGAAATGCGTGCGTCTGAAGAGGATCTGTAAGTCGCCACTGATCAGCACAGTTGGCCTGTCGGTTCGTGAGCACACACGAGCTCTCTTCTTGTAATGGATTAAAGGTCACTGGCAAAGAAATCATCAGGGCCAGTCAAACATCCATACTCGCTAGAGAATTTAATTCTAGATGCTTGATTGATGCAGCAAACCCTCTCACTAATGATGGGCATGACAGCATGTTCTGGTCTTTGGTACTAAGGCTCCTGGTAATCGACTTCAATAGCCTGTCGGGTGCGCTAATTTCCGGCGATGGTCCACGTTATTCAAGGCTCGACGAATTGCCCATGATAGATACCAATAAACACTTCGGGATGAAGATGTAATCCAAACGATTCCTGCGTGGCTGAGGTCCAGTGTGGGTACGAATGCTGTCATGATCTACTCGATACGCATCCGCCACGCGAGCCCCTCTACACAATACGATCAGGTCTTTTTCGACATTCAACTGCATCAAATACAAGATTTACCGGGAGATTGAAGTCACTCATCACAATATGGCATGTAATATATGCATACACATGATGTACGAGCAAGAGTACACCGCCAATAGCGACTTGAAGTCACAGGGATGGTCGTGTTCGAAACGTCGTCTGCGAGTACCCGATAGGCTACGATTACAGTCCTGGCTAGAGGGCAAGACGGCGGCGTGGACTTGATGGCAGAGTCTTTTGAGAGCTTAACGTTACTGCTCAATGAAAGACCCATAAACGGCACTGGTGTCGATGGATCGACGAACTTGATGTGGTCTGCTTCGTATGATTTATTTATCTATGCAATTGCACCGTGTCAAGGACTTAACACATGGGCAAGTTGTGTAGACCCGACGCAATGGTGGGTGCTTAGTAAAGTCGAGAACATGTGCAGAGAGGCAGCCAAACGTCAGGGTAAAAAGTATAACTTCGATGCGCAGGGAAACGACGATCCTGATGCAGAACTTGGTCACAGACAGAATCATTCACCACAAAACGCGATCGGGCAGCATTTGCATATAGTCGTGAGGACATTGTAAAGTACATTTGCAAAGTGTTGGGGCCGATATCCCACCCACGGGCGCCTACGGCACTCTAGCCTGCAGCGTCGAGCCCTGAATAGCTGGAGTCACACTGGACTCACGTGCAGAGTCATTGCGCGACGGTTATGCACCGACTCCAATGGTGATTGGCAGAAATCATGCTTATTAATTGACCTCGCAAATTAAATGTGCGGCCAACATTTCACGTGAGGGTTTACAATCGATACAGGAGGGGTGAAATAATACTCTTGATCTACTAAAAACAGCTTATAATTAATGATTGCGTCTCTAACGTGTGGGTGATGACATAAACTACCTTATATTTATAGAATTTGAATAATAAAGAAAAGATGGATTAATTCAGGAATACACATCAACATTAGCATTAATATTTGCCAGACATTTGATAATCCTTGTCCGCCCGCATGTCACATCCTCTTCATACTAATCTGAAGCCTAAGAATTTAGCCGTTTCTACTGTCCGGGTTTTGTTTTGCTTTACCATTCAAGAAATACTAACGCAGAAATGAAGAAGAAAAACGGCGAAGTACATGATCGCCACAGCAACAGGGTCTAATGATGATTGCACTTCAGTTTACTATTTATATAAATTGGGGTTGATGTGAATGGTCTATACTATCATCTTAGAATTCATAGTCATGGACGGTAGCACATAACGCACAGGTAGCCGAGGCACCACAACGGCCTTCGTGCGCTGAATCTACGAAAAGTTGCCGGTAGGTGTTTAAAGTTGTTCGCATTGTCGAACGCAGCAACAGAAGATGAGAACGGGATGTGCACGTCCACACATCTCGACGCACGGGGTCGGCAAGTCGAATGGCGGCAACTTTGGATGATTTTGGCGTAACCAACGTGGAAGAAACTACGCTGGCTACTCTACCACGAAACCTCGTACCGATCATGCGGTCGGAATGTTTCAGATTTTACTATAGTCAGCATAGGTCGATACAAATCCCCTACCCACCATATCGACCCGTAGACATAATCTATTACATTGCGTGTGTGTCTACCTGGCTGCTTATGCAAAAAAAAGCAGCAATAATAAAACTCAGCTGAGCACAGGAATGAATAAATACGGTTTCGACGCAAGAGCACTACTGCCACGCGTGCACAATTTTCTAGGTGGTGCAGACGAAAACAATAGCATATGATTGTTTCCTATCCTTTGGTTCACTAAGATATTTGCTCTAATTGCCACGACTTCCTGATCTTGCTCGAAGGATCTTTAATCATGACCGATTAGAATCCGTTATTCAATTAAAGCCAGAATTACATTAACTTCTGCAAGCATTTAATTTATTATGGCCGTCCAGAAAATCAAGTGCGAGCTAGAGAGTGAGAACCGATCTCGATGGACAACTTCGCTCTTCTTGTTAAAGAATCGCTATAAGGTAAATGTCTGGAGACAAGAAAATGAAGCGTGATTTGGAATCTAGATTGACTTGTCAAGCGCTAGCTTGAAACTGGATATTACAACATGCAAATGAGGCTGTCCACACTCAATGACTTTGGTATCTATTCCTCTATCTTGCGACTTGTGCTTCAGCAATTTGCAAGCCGATTTCGCACTTTTATACCATACATAATCAGCCACTACATTCCTTCATCCAACATCTCTGCCAGCTGCTTCGGGATGGTAAAATTCATTGGAAGAGAGTTTGGCGCTACCTTTCTGTGTACGTGGGCTCGGAACGTATCTTGAGTCGTCTGCAAGAACGCACTATCCTCAGGTGTGAATCTGATCTTCGTGTGACTCTCAATTTGGATTGCAACGTCTCGAGACTAAGCATGCGCCGGTTTATCTTCGCACGTATCGCCGTCACTCTTCTTGTAAATATCGGCGTTTGTTTTGGCGTCACTTTGCGTGCAAGACATGATGAGAGGACGCACACAAAACATGTCTTAGAAGCTGCAACTCCGACCGACCGCATTCCAACGAGAGCAGAAACCATCGATAAAATGCATGACAATGACAAAGTCTTTTCAAATGACAAGAACAATGAAGTGAGGGTACTGGATCATGTGGATGTACTGGGTAAGTCGGCTGTGCACATAATTGATGCAAATATAGAGAAAGCCGAGACAATTGCAAGATTATCGAGTGCACTCAAGAACAAGCTAAAGCTGGGAACGCAGGGAAGTAAGGGAGAAATCGCCAGGATGATGGAACACGTGCATTGGGATTCAATGAAAAAGGAAATAAACGAGTGGTTGGTGGAACAACGAGTAAGCCCAGCGACTGTTTTCTCGTACATGAGATTGGAAAGCGTCTTTGATCAAGGCATGGACCTAGTTGCATTGAGTCACGACCCCAAGCTCCTTTTGTGGTTTTACTATATTATCGAGTACAGGCGTATGGTTAATGTGGGTTCGAGGTACGCACCACTCGACGATGAGGAGCTTTTGAGACTTCTAGTCGAACACATTAAGCCACGAGAGAGTTCGAAACTGACTTTTTCGCTTCACGATAAATCACTATATGATCCGTACTTGCAAGTGGTGAAATTGTTTGATTCTTATCGCGACGAGCCATCTATGGAGAGCTTTGCTGCGGATATGTTAGCGTATCTAGTCTCGGACTCAATCACTAAGGATTTCGTCCTCAATCTATGGCTTCAGAAGCAGGTGTCACCAAGCATTATTTTTAATGTCTTGCGTCTCGGAAATGAGCGCGGTCGGGTTGGCCTTGACGATATGACCTTATTCACTGCGTGGCTCCATTACGCAAAAATGTACTTGATGTCTGGCGCTTTGGACTTTAATATTGGCAGCTTTATCCAATTGCAACTGTCAACAATGTCAGTGCCACGTACAAAAGCATTGTTTGAATCGAATGCGCTTGAGCACGTGTTGGGAGGTATTACACACGAGACTGGAAACCTTGCAACGTATTTGCGAGACATATGGGACAGATATCCTCTCTACTTGTTTCACGACTTGGGACTTTATGGCCGCAAGATTACGTCGAATAATATGTCCAAATTCGTAAGGGGCATTTCGCTTGTCGCTTCCTACATGAAAATGAGGCCTTTTGATGGTGATATAGTGTTTGATGCGCTCAATCCGGTGCATTCGTTTGATGAAGTGGTAAATCTGTTTCAGGATCTTGCGCGTCAATACGAGCTCTATGACTTTTTGTCATCAAGTCAGCGCTCCGACGTAAAGCAATTTGCAGACAGTATGCTGCTGTACCTTTCGGATTCGTCATCCATCCTCCACCTTCTTGAGCTCAAAGCGCAACCCAACGACTTTTGGAATTTTCTGTTTTCGAACGAGCCGAAATTGGCGAATATCAAGCACTGGTTTCGATTCTCCGTGGCGTACTTTAGGTGTGTGGAGCAAAGTAGGACTGAAATCGCCATTATTAAAACAATCTTTGCATTGCGGAAACATTTGTGGAAATTAGGAGTCTCACGCGATACGTGGCTTCTTGTGATAGAAACATTGGGAAAAGAAGACGCCCGAATTACCTCCGTTTGGGCCTTTTTAACATCGAATTCACAGCGCGCAAAGAAGAATCCGTCGCAAGTATGAGGTGCGGGCGGGTCCCAAAAGTGAAGTAGCTATCGGTTTTTTCGCTTGACGAGTGAAAATAGACGTTGCAACCCTATTTTATGTGTAGACTTGATCATAAAAAAACGTCGTCTCTTGCGTCAAATTATTTGTTTCTGTCCGTAAAGTAGTTTCTTATCGTCTTAATCGACAGCGGCGCAAGCATCAGGTTCGCGGCATGCTGTTGTGCTATGCTGCGTTGCATCGACTGTGGACAAGAGATAAAGACAGCGGCTATGTTTGGTCTTGATCTAGTGTTGACCAAGTGTTCAACAAAGTTTCTTGCTCCTCTCTCATTTTGTAGTACGAAGTTCTATAGGTAATACAAGTCTAATTTGATATGAGAATACTACATTTGGTTTGGGCACTCAAACACACCGTATTTTCGAACCGCAAACTCATCATGACGAGACAGCTTCTACGGGGTGAGCAGGTGTCGTCCCGAGGCTCGCAAAGCATCCCGCAACCGTATAAAATAGTCGACAACATTTTGGAGCTTACTGACTTAGTGCACAACAGAATCAGCGCACAAAAGCAATTGTGGTGCCTCACGCAGGTGCGGCTGTTTGTGCTCCGTCCATCAAAATTGAAGAAGATACGGCCGATATTTTTAACTGCGATCCTTGCAAATATGAACCAACGACTATTTACATTAATGCATCGATCGAACCTCATATAGGTTGAATAGCAGCATAATGTAATGTAATGTATTACGTTATCGCGTTGCCAAGTTATGCACGTGCTAGGCTCAGTCTGGCTAGTCCACGGCATAGAGTGGTGTCCGCATACGTCGGGTCTCGTTCGGCGGGCAGTGCAGCCAGCACCGAGGTCGTGAGGGTCTTCCATTTCTTTCGGTCTTGTGCAAGGGTACGTACCACTTCGAGGTCTTGTGCTATCCGAAGTCGAAAGCCGGAGCCACGGGAAACAAGGTTGTGGTCGAGTGTTGAGGGGAGCGTGGTGCGGGGACGTCCGCGCCATTTTGCTGCGGTGGAGAAGAAGTAGGCACGCATCTGGAGTTTAGCTGGAATGTCGGGATTGCGGCGAAGTTCATGGCCAAACAGGCGCCAGCGAGCTTGTGTCAGTCGTAGTCTCAGCGGCCGCTCATCACAGAGGTCGTAGAGTCTTGCATTCGAAATGTGTCGGGAGTAGCGATAGCCAAGAGCGTAGCGAAGCTGGCGGCGATGGAAATTCTCGAGGCCGTGGAGCTCTAACTTGGTAAGAGCCCAGATGGCGCAGTTGTATAGCAGAATTAGTAGAACGTAGGTGTTGTACAGTCGAGTGCGGGTCTTGGGTGAGATGAGCGTGGGGCGGAGCCAGACGGACCAGAGGCGGTGGAGCGCGAGGGTGGCCAGGGACTTGCGTCGGGATAGATCTTCAATATCGCCGAGGAGTGTTTCGAGCTTCTTAGTGTGGCGCCAGGTTTCTCCTCGGGATCGGGCGTGTCGAGTGGCGCCCGATGGGTTGCAGTGGCGGCGGATTTCGGTGACTTCGGTCTTGGCTTCGTTTTTTTTTGTTTTTTCAGGGTCAGAAGGAAGTCATCAATGCGGTGCTCACCTCTATCGTAGATCTTGGTTTCTCGGAGGCCAAGGTTATCGACGCGGTAGCGCCGGAGATCTTCGGGGAGTGTTTCGTGCTTCTTGCGCTTCGAACCTAGAGAATTCACATTAAAGGAGCCAATCCGGATGCGGTTGGCGCGGTTAAGGGCGTGGAAGGGGGTTTGGCCTGGTGCTGGAGACCGTCGCGTCGAGGGTGAGACTCGTTAGAGACCTGCAGATGCCCGAGAGCACCTGCCCGAAGCGCGCGAGCATTTAGCCCCCGCGCTTGGAAGGAGGGCGTCACCCCAACCTTTTCCGAAAAATAAAACATGGTATTTAGCAATATGTGTTTTGGAGTAACTTTTATTCGTAATATTGCCAAGATACGATGCACCTCTTTCGCAAATGCCTCCCTTTGCAATTCTAACTATGTTCCGCAAATTTGCAATGAGTGATTCAAGTCACCACCCACATGTTGAAGACGCAAAATATGCATTCCGCAGAAACGAAACGTCACTTAGACTTCATTAGCACCTCTTGTGAACATTTAAGAGCCCAACTAAGTTAAATGGTTTTGCATCATTCATTTCTATCCTCGAATCTTAAAGGCAACTAATGTGCGTATGAGCTTCGGTACCGGTTCGTGTCAAGTGACTTGGAGTGCTTATGAATGAGTGTCGCGTTCCTTCTCTTGATGAAGCCAAATTTTTAGTCGTCTATGCAGTGTGATTTGCCAGATAGTCAGACACATATTTCAATTGTCGTTCGTTGCAGTACTTGTAGAAGTTTATCCCATTGTGAAGGTCAAGTATAACCAACGACTTGCATGTAAAGGCAGCAACGCCGCTTTCGCTAGGTATGTCTACTGATACCAAGAAGAAGGTCATTGCTCCGCTACGACATCAGAAAAAAAAAGATCTTGTAGTCAACACCACATTGTGGTACGGGAAAACCTTTGATACCTTGGTGTACTTTAAGTCCGGGCGTACTAAAAGTGGATCTATGTTACCTGATCCAGAATTTTTGACAACAGAAAATAATCAGCCGTAAAATATCGGACGGACCTGTGGTGAAAAAGCCACAACCCACGATATCTAACGTGTTTTCAGACTGAGCAGTAGTTTGCTACTACGCAAACGTATAATTTGCCACTTTCTTATTGTTTGCTCCCAAATTTAGGATTTACCTAGTGCCACAATCATGGTCAGAAAACTTATGCAAGAGAATCCACGATTAAGGCCCAGACCTCGGAGGCACCTGAGTGCGATAAATATTTGCAGAGAGCATCGAACACTTGGGATCAAGACATTAAAAGTCTGCCAACACAAAGCTTTTAATACGAAAAGCCTTTACATAGTCTGCTCTTGTAAATTGCAAGACAAAAATCCAATCTTAGCCATAGGTGCAAATGGGGTAGATTAAAAATAGTAGATTATGCAACAAAATTAAGAGCTTTATTGTTTTTTGTTTAACTTTAGAATGCGAAATGGCCATGGTATAGCGAGCTGACTACTTATAGTCATCCGAAGAATCGTCATCCTGATACTGAGAAGATGTTCCTTTGCTCGCAAGCTGATTGTTAGCCGGATACTGCCCATTAGACTGCTGAATAGGATCAATCGGTACCCATATAGGAGCGATCGCATCGATTTCATTCCCGTCGCGCCCGTAAAATCCACCAAGGTGATATCCGTCAGGAGCTTTGCATCCACTCATTTTCTTCTCATCGTCCGACATCCTGCCGCCTTCATAGGAATGACCTTCATCGTTTATAAAATTGACGTAAGAAACGCGCGTTTTCTTGTGGTGTCTTGCAGTGTGCACCTCAAACGAAGTAATGTGCTCGTTTGGGGCCAGATTGTACGTTTGACAATTCTTATCCGAGCCGTGAAACGGTTCATTCAGCGTATTATCCGTAGACAAGATCGAAACACCAATGCCGTCTACACGATGGCCACTGCAGAGCTTGATCGCCGTCAAAGATTGTCCAGCTGCAAGGGACAAGGTGTCATCAAATGGATCGCCGTGGGGTCCACCAGCGATTCTGCAAAATTGGAGATTTTCCTTGTTTTCAAAAATGCTGCCTTCAACAAGCGCAAGCGTCGCCAAAGCGTGTAAGAAGAGTTTCATTGGAGTAGATTGGGTGAATGGGTGGGAGGAAGGAAATTTGAAAGTGACTTGTCGAGTGGCAAGTGCCTGGAAACTGGAATAGAGTGCCAGCGACCATGTGGCAATACCGTGCAATACAAACTTAGTCATAAGCACTGTGAGGCAGAAAGTAGGATTGATTGTGGGATGTGTCGACGTGGGGTAAATTCATATGGGATACCATGTGGGTCGTAGTGTTGAAATACCAGCGCAGCTAATTAATAATATGCATCAAGGCGTGTTTATATACCCATGCTGCCTCTCGCACAAGATCGGTCGTTTATATCTGGAGATGGGCGGGCTGTGTATAAAATGAGCTTTGAATTAAAAACCAAGGTAAAAGTACCACAATCTGATGGTAGAATTTCCTAATCTCATGCAACCATCACTATACCGTGCCATGGTGGGCTAAACGTGCACAAAGGCAAAAGAGCCGTAATTAAGCGTATGAGGCTATCCACCACTTGAGCTATTCTGAGCTTTGATGATGGTGTCATTCGATTGAGTGGTACCAGCAGTTTTTGCTCGTACGATATTGTGCTGAAGTAGAACTTATATTGCTGAAAACACACAAGTCCTTGAAACACTGTGTATGCTAGCAGGACCGACGACGATGTAGTCGCGTTCGTCATAATTGTAATTAATACTTGGCGACAGACAGGTTAGTCCTATGCTGCAATGAGAAACTCAAGACATGGGTATCTTTTATGTGCGTTTTTAAGATAGCAGTAGGTGATTGAGGCCCAAATTGTCTCACAGGCTTCCCTTTTTTACAACCCATTCACTATCTTTTTAAGACTCTTTTAAAAGTGAAAAGCTATTTTTACTACAAAAGCTCACCTTTGTGCAGCGGCGTGAATGTCTTCGTCCCTTTGTGAAGAGACTATGTACACGACTTGTTCACAGATGGTGATCGATAACTTTTCTAAAATGTTTCCCGAAGTGAAAACAAAGCCTTATATTTTCCCCCTCTACCACTATAAGAAAAGGTGTTTGCGTAACTATAAAGAATGAATTACCTGCAAAGGTTGCTTATAAAAAGTGACTAGCTGGTCCTGCCTTCGCCGACTCCCCACTTTTATGCTGTAGGATGCGCAGATCACGCAGCATGCCATCGTTGGACCTTTAAAACCACAACTCGCGAATGATGTGTTTTGGTCACGTTGCAAAGATGTCTGTCTCTTCTATGCTGTATAAGTCAGATCACATATGACATATACAAAAATACCGGAACAAGTACTCGAAGAAACTCTATTGGTATTCATGCAGTAAAATAATACCCTGAGTAGTGCATGCAAAAATTAATAAGTACGACCGAAAAAAATAAAGTTGTACAGAATCATAGGCCTTTGATCTGCAATCTATTGTGCATGTCAATCGTTATAAGAGATTGGTCGTTAACCGAAAGACCGAACTGTACTGCTGTTATACCTGGTATCCCATCTAAGCCCTCGCGGGTATACTTGATACTTAAAATTTCGCAAAGTTTCTGAGATAAATCGAAATACCTTATCACATCCATCGGGCGAGCAGTTCGCACAGCTCGAAAGACATGCAAGCTTTGGAGAGCCCAAAAAGGCGGCTAAATCGCAGCCTTCCAACTTGCTACCAAGCAGCTACGAAGCGCTATAGTGTCTAGATTCTATATGCAGAGTCTATGCTCTAGAGCTCAGGAAGCGAGGGCTCACGAGGCGCTAAATTTGAGGTCTAAGCCGGAGAAGATTATGATTTCAAGAAAACATACTAGAACCTTCTTATCTGGCTTCAAAATGTAGACGGACGCAAATGACCACGTGTGTGCGGTGTTTGCACATTCTCACTTGGGACGTCGAGCCAAGCGTTCGAAATTTACCCATGAAACCGCAGTGTCATGTGGCCTGGGACGCGCACACAAACTTGTACACGGAAGCTGGACTATCCTAAGATAAGTCCGTCCCGCACTTGCCGCTTTAGAAAGCAAATAATGAGTAATAAGATTTAAATCGCACTACAATAGATCCATAAGCTCGTTTCATAGATTTGAAATTTCGCGTCTTATATGACCCATGGTGGTAACGTCCGCATACCCGTCGACTCGGATCCATTTCCAATAAACATACGTGTTGCTGGAAGAAGCAATCGTTGCTGCCTCGGCTGCAAAAAGCATGAGCACATAATCTGCGCCTGTACCGAAGGCATGACCGAAGTTGACAATTGACCGTCATCTCGACCAAATGCTTCAAAGTACCGCTGACAAAAGTTACACCCTTAAAGCCTGGGAAACGGTAGTTTTAAGTAGGAGAGGGGCACTTTGCTGACAAAGACCTGAGTGATCATGGTGGGTGTGTTACCAATGCAAACCAACTTTTAAAAGCTTGACACCTTGTGAAGAAGATTCAGGAGCGATGAGGGACTTTAAGAGTACAAGTGCATGAAACCCTTAGTCTCGGAAGCCTCTAGTGCGTCCTGAGATTTGCACTTCGCCAATCAGTTGAGATCAACTAAAATAGTTTGATCGATGAGCTAAGCGTGTTGCTTTTAAATATGTTCGGGTGTACGTTGTACAATGCAACAATGAAAATACTGAGGGAGTCGGATGTTTTCCACACGGCGGCTGGCGGTACAGTATAAAAAAAAAAGTTTTACACAGGGCTTTCAAACGCATCGGCGGCTTTCAACCATCTGGTTACGACACTGATTGGCCATGAATATTTTTCGACTGATTGCGCTTTGACGACATATTCGTCCATAGCCGCTTTGAAGAAGTTCAGTCAATACTGGGCCACTCAGGCTAAGATTTAAGAAAATATAGAAAAGGTAGCCTGCGCTGACAAATATGTCTTTGCTGCAGAAACCAAAGTTCTTAGCTGCTTTGTAAGTAACAACAAACGCAAAAAATCAAGCCGTCCTGGCTTGGCCCGCGCTGCATCCTCAAAAGGGTTGAAAAAGTGGCTAGTCTTCGCAAAGTAATTGTAATAAACGAGTGCGAGCTGTGCGGGTCTCGCAAATTCCATTTCTGAAAGAATCAGTACCAGGATGGCTTTATTGACACCAGCCAAAGTATTTAGCAGGTTTTAGTCCTGACTTTGCCGGACGAGACAAAGTCCTTTAACGTTGCTTGTGACACGCCATCGGCTGCACCTATTGCAGCTCGATAAGAAAAAAAAATCTCGCTTCATCCAGGCATATCATCAAGGACAAAGAGCAATCAAAATACTGGTAAGGTTACGTGTGCAACTTCCGGAAACTAAAACTTTTATGGTCTTCTCAGACCATATTTCGTTGCGGCCTGCGATTAATGTAATAAAAAACTTTGTTTCTGCTGGAATGTAATTCTCGTGGAGATTAAAGGCCTGGCAAACTCTAATATGCTCGCCGACGTGCTTCCGTACAGGCTAGTATTTGAGTTGACTCGTATTGTGCTTCGTTGACAATCGGATTCGTCAGGCACGCGAAACTGATGCAAGTTCAGAGCATTTAATTTGATTTCTTAACGCGTGCAGCAATACTATCGTCAAGTGTGTGACCCCTCACCAGCGCTCGCAGTTGCGTCCTTATAAAAGGGCAGATAGTCGGTTCCACTATATGGTGGATCTGGCAGACCCAGCTTGAGTCGTTGTTCCGAACGACAAAGAGCTCAAGAACAATGTTTTGAGGTATTTTTCGATCCAATTGGCGGTCAGTTTACTCGAGAAATACTTTCCTTTTCGGTCTCCACAAGCAGATTAGTAGCTTTACATTACAAATGGGTGGCCAAGAACCTGTGAGACCACTCATGATACAGCACCTGCGATTATTTGCTGACACTCATGAGCCTCGACATCATTTTGCCCTGTCAGAGGTTGATGTTAACACGAGCATGGTGCTACCTAAATAATGGTTGTGCATTTGGTATCAGCGAAGCTGCGGAGCGAACAACAAGTCTGATGATAAATACTGCATCCGCATACCATGGCCTTCCGGACACGAAAGTGTCGAACAGGAACCCAAATTTTCTGCAGTGATTCGACAGCTTTCATTTTGACTATTAAGATCGCGCTTGATGATGTCTACAGCAGATCAACAACAGACAGATGAACGAACAGAATATGACACGAGAGTCAGAAAATACACTGTGCAAATTAAGCGCTGAGGCGTTACTTTCTAGACCGAAATGCTATGTGTGGTTGAGATTGCACTTATTATTTTGATTGTGTGCCTCTACGGACTTTACACTTTTCAAAAAAACTGGGTTGAGACACCCATCCGCTAACGCTTCGTGGCACGGAGGCTTTCAAAATAAAGAAAGGCTTAGAAGCTTGACCCTCTTTGGTCTCTAGCTTGAGACTAGATCACTTACAGAAATCGTTATCTGACTTTGCAAACAGTCAGCGAAATGCAAGTAGCAGGGCAAGAGTTAGGATTGCACTATCCCACGATGGCAAATAATCTCTCGATGATACGGATCTTGGAATCGTAATCTCTCTATCGTTTGTCAATAGCCACCACTGCGAAGGCTAAGCATTTTTTTTACTGATCGAAACATTGTTTCATTGGACCTTTAACGGTCTTGAAAGTTTTGCTTTGGCGTAAATCATCGCCACTTCAAGACGATGACGACGCACCTGACCTTATATTGGGACGTCTCAAGATGGATAGTTATCACAATAGAACCTTGAGCTTCACGTTACTTTAAGCATCTCTTTGAGCTGTTGTCTTTAAGCTTGATTGAACGGGTAAGGCGAGTTCGAATGGTCACGCGGCGGCTGATAGAACTTTCATCCACCGCCTCAAAGCCAATGCGGCTGAGAGATTAGACATTCATAAGACGATTACTAGTCAAGGCTGCAGGCCACCACAAAGAAAAGAAATTTTCTGATGTAGTAGAGAGACCCCGCGCTGAAAGGAGGAGCGACCGCGGCTCATGATTTGCAAAGCCAAAGGTTTCCATCTTCTTCCGAAGACCGAGGTCGCTTCAAAGAAGCCGCGGTCTGACCACCTGGGTCTCTCTCAAGACAATTTTAAAGCTCGTACATAATGTTGCGCAATAGCTGCACGATAATCCCAAGAAATCTTTTCTTACATCCTAAGAGCAAATGAACTTTATGCCTACATCGACGATTGTGCCTCTGCCTCAAATAACTTCCAACACCTCGGCTTCTTTTTAAGTAGCTATTGGTTTTGAGTAGACCCCGATTATGTACAAGCCGTCTCACGACCTCTAGTACCTAATGTACCTGGAAAATCAATGTTACCCTCTTACAGAAATTTACTACCCGCAGTTTGTGGCATTCTTTTTTAACCATGTTACTTTTAGAGTAATTATTTTTTGGCGTTTCGGAGGCCGCGCTGCCAGCACGATTTTGGATTCGATAAACGTGTACAAATATACTCCCTGTAAGGGATAATAATTTCCTGTGAAGGATAATAATAATTGTAGTGCAAAGATACACTCCAATATTATCCGTTACAGGAAATATATGAATTTATTTTAGTATGGTGCTTAAAAATGAATTGGCTACTTTGCCAGCGAAATAAATTTACTTGAGGTCTTTAAAATGTTCGTGCCTAAAAATGTTTGTGCCCATTATACGTACAAGACATTTTACGGTATACAATATGCACTTGTAAATAGATGAACTAGTAGTAAAATCAGTGGCTAGCCCATGAAGTCCAGCTCCAGTGCCAATAGCAGCACCCCGGCGCACCCGACCCTCATGGTAGCCAATAGCATTTCCGACGTTATGGTCGACTTCCAAGCTTTCTCACACTTTACGCGCAACGGATGCAACGTGACCATTCGCAGCTTGCGGTCCAAAAGCCTGTCTCAAGCGACACAAGAGCACATTGTTGGTCTGTTTGAAAGCAATATGAAAAGTCTGTATAAGGCATCGGACTGGGGCTACGATGCGCACGCCAAATTCTCGGAGCTGTTTGTAGCCGAAGCGCGCTACCTCTTAGCGTACGATGACCACGAGGTCCTTGTGGGGTTTGTCCACTATCGCTTTGTAGAGGATGAAGGTGCCCTCGTGCTCTATCTGTACGAGATTCAACTCGCTGCCTCCATACAACGCAAAGGTCTCGGCAAGTTTCTCATGCAACTGGTGCTTCTTATAGCAAGAAAGCACGGAATGGAGCTCGTTGTCTTGACTGTGTTCAAAAACAATGTAGGCGCCATGAGGTTTTATAGAGACCGACTAGGCTTCGCGATCGACGAGACGTCGCCAAGTGCGTGTGGTGATGGTTCGCAAAGCTATGAGATTTTAAGCAAAAGTGTTTGTAAAACTATAAATAAAGATGGCATGTGATCAGTATATATATAAGTAAAAGCAGGACTACATGAGCTCTCCTCGGCGCGGGACCACGGGGTATCAGCGCATGACGCTGGGTCCTCAGGTAATCATGAAGAAAAATACCTTTCAAGGTCTTGTGCTGTCAATGCTTTCACTTCAAGAGCGGCAAAATGTCAATGATTGTGTCTCAGAAGCATTGAAAAACCAGCCGCGGTTGCGAAAGTGCCAGGAGTTTCCTCGAGCCTCTCGAGTTCGCATTGCAGCTTGCAATGGCCCTGGTGATGAAGTGGTTGAGATGTGTGAGGATGACGCACTTATTGGAGTCGGAGACCGACTGTTGTATTTGCTGCAGCGTTGGCAAGTGGCGAATGTGGTGGTGGTCGTAGCACACTATGACTCCAGTCTTAGTGGCCGATTGTTAGGGGGTCCGGACCTTTTCAAGCTTGCCACAGAAGCGGCCAAGCTTGCGATAGAGCAGCACTTACACGATTTTGTCGAAGTTGCCAAGACTTCACCCAGAGCCGATGTTTCGGAGCAGCGACTGCAGCAAGCAATGCCGACTTGCGTCATGACGAGTGACACAGTTCCGACATGGCCTAAATATCACCAAGCTACTAGCAGTGGAGGCCGAAAAGGAGTGAAGCAAGGCCGGATTAACCACTTTCGTCATCAAAAAACCATGTTTGCTGAGCAAAACCAAGAGACGGAAAGTGACGATGTTGTGTCAAACAATGCGATTTCGAGGAGTCTTAGCCCGAAGCGGTCTGGAAGTCTGGATTGGATGGGGGTTTCTCGTGAAGAGTGGCAAAAACTTCGTAAAATTCGACCCCCTGTTCAAGAATTACATTATCTGTTCATGTGTCTTGTTATTCTCTTGGAAAGTTCTACCGAACCGCGTGATATTGTAAAGCAGCAAGAGCAATTTGTACCCTCGAATTATCCCTGGCAACATTGTCGTCAAGTGTTGCATCAAGTATCGACGTGGAGTCATTGTCTTCGAGCTATACGAGGGGGTACATTGACACCTTTTCAAGTCGCAGCCTTGCGTGCAATATTTCATGAACCCTCATTCACTGAAAATGCCTTTGCTCGAATTGCGGGAGGTGCGGGCACCAAAATCTTTACATGGCTGCAGAAGTTGTTAGAAGAGTTCGATGAGAGAGATTTGCGCATCGACGTAGTACCTGAAAGTACAATGCAGGCACCAGCATCCCTTGCTATTGTCAAATCGTTGAAAGCTGACAAAGTGGACCGTGACAAGCAGCGGAGAAAGGAAAAGGTTCCACTAGAGCTCCAATTACTTCAGAACGGTACAACAAAGCCCAAAGCGCCCAGAATTGTCGATCATGGGCGACTTTTCGGTGATTATTATGCATAATTAAGGTCACAATGCCATTATTTAATATGACTTTGGAGATTTATTAAGGTTAGCCCAAAGCAGAAGCAAATAGCCCAATGCAGAAGTAATGAACAAGGATTCGTTGATCATTAATCTGCGCTGCTTGAAACAACCTTTGAAAGCACACGCGAGCAGGTACTGTTGCATGTGGTTCTGGCAGAACTACATGCAACTAATATTACTGGCAATAAAGCTCACCAGCAACTTAAAAATTGGCTTTAGGGTTTAAAATTTCGAGACTTTTTGAGACAAAGTTAGATAACCTGTTGAACTTATTCAGCATTTGCTGCTGTTACTTGCGCTCCTTAGCACTTTGGCCGAGACCAGGACGATCGGAGCGCTGTTTAATGGTGGGACGAAAATCGAGCAATTCTGCAGACTGTCGTTGAAAAAATTGGGTTTTATATTGCGTAATCGCGAGCACTGATACACTTTCGACAGTGACAGTACTCTACAACAATAAAGAATCAAAGCTTCAACCACTACAAGTTATACCACCCGAAACGAATAGGATCAGATTCATTACAAGTGAATTATGTCCATTGATAATAAATTCGAAAGCCAAACCATCCGATATTACTGGTCAATCCAATAACATTCACTGGCTACGATACCTCGAGTATCAATTCGATGTGCTGGATTGTCACGTCGCTCGCTGCAGTCACAATTGTACTGGAGTATGTGGTTCTATTGACGTACGTTAGAGGTCTCTATTGGTCAATCGTACATTCACTTCGACGGGGACGCTGCTCTCGTTAGACGTGAAATGAAGTACAGCGATCAATGTCAATTTGACGACAGTACCAAATCCCATCTTGATCGCTCCCCCCCCTGCTCGTTCTTTGAACAAACTTCGTCACCTTGTGCTTCTTGGTAAAAAAACGCCGATGGTAGCAATACCGCGAGGGAAATGGTGATAGTTAGATAAATTGAAAACCACTTTTAACTCATGTTGGTCTCACCACAGACTAAATGCCGTCCTCCCTCGCAAATGATGATTGTCGCCACGGCAACAAAAAAAGAGTAAAATGTGTCTCGACTATAACCACCACGGCACAAAAATGTCGTGTACGTGCCGAATACCGACAGTATGCGATGATAATGATAATTAATTTTTCAAAAATAAAAAAATAATTTGCTGCGCATAACGTGTCTCTCTCTGTTCCTCAATAAAGGCGGTCAATCTTTAGAACATTGTCCTTGCGACGTGCTGTGAGATTAAGGAACACCTGGTCGCACTTTTGGTCACTCCTTGCCTACATGGGTGAATCATTCAAATATTCTCGTGGCGGACCCGAACTTGTATCTGATGGTCCGGCTATGACCGCCCGAGAAGCTTCATCATGTACCGTGGGTTGAGCTTTTGGCTTCCACTGACGCTCAGTAGAAGGTCCGCGCAGATCTTAGTGTCAGGTGCGGTAACTTTTTTTTTGCGGAACTATCGAGCTATTTATCGCCTTATTTATCCACAAGATACTAGTCTGACCCTGTTGACAAAAATGCTTTCCACGGAATATTGGCGCTCATCATTGTAATAAAGGAGAGAGATACTGGCAATGCCCCGGCGTCACGAAATGCTCTGAGAGGTCTTGCCTTGATGTGGTGTTTGGCAAACGTGAACCATAGGATGGCACCTTAACGCTGGTACATGCGACCTTTTCCATCTGGTCACCTCATCTTTGAGACTTCTAGGTGTTGTCTGGTCAACTCTCAAACAAGCGCATTGCTCTACAAGCACGTCGCTGGACTCGCGCCGTTGAAACCAAGATTGAGGCAATCCGAGTGAGTTAAGAACCAGAATTCGGTCCAGCCGACGAGTCGACCTTCGTGATTGTGCTTCGGCGGCAACCCTTACGCGCTTACTTGGCTTTCGGCTTGTGTAAGCTCACATAAGCACCATGTGTTTTGCTCGCGTTTTTTGTAATTGTCGCGTGTATACGCTTATTCTCTTTGGCGCCTTTAATGCCTCAGTAAGCGCGGACAAAGCTTAGCATAGGAATGTATTGTTAATTTCAATTAAAAAATAAAATTGAGTATTTTTCTCTTTTGCGCATATTTCCAAGCCACTAACCTATACTGGCACAAAGCCTTTGACTTGCTTCCGCATTTCGGGAGAGCTCATACGTGAAACCCACTAGGAACTCCTCCCTACTGGATATAGAGCTCAAAATATTATAGGTAAAGGTCTGGAGTTGAGTCTATGGGGACACGAACGACAACTTTTAATAAAGAGGAACAAAAGGATCAAGCTATACCAGCGCCACCCACACACTGCGCAGCACATCATCGACGACGCCTTCTGCTTGACCTGTCGGACCTGCCGTCTGCGGAGGAACAAGTGATTCCTGCGTCACTACTCGAGCCAACTGACTTGAGGATCCTGTATTGCCCAAAATCGAAAAGCTGTCTGTCTTTACACAGCAAAAGTAAGCCGTTTTTCTCAGCCTGTCAGCAAAGACCTCAAGATCGGTGTTTCATATCAAATCTTCAGCAGGCTGAGCTGACACTGATGAGTTGCCAGCAGTTAAATGGCACTGATAAGCCTACAAATTTGGCGGCTGCATTCGACAACTCGTCGGCATATGTTCGGAATTCGTGCTACCGAATCATAAAAAACCTCTATCCAAGGCGTATCACTTTAATGTACACTATGAAACAACACCTTTGCTTTTACCTGAAGACTATGTAGCCTCGCCCTTGGTATATCCTGGTAAAAAAATTAAGCCCATCGTTTTTGAGCCCTTCGCATGACTACATACATGTTTTCCTGCGTATACACGATACAAAATAGGACCGCTACGGATAAGGTCGCAGCTACGAAGGGTCATAATTTAAACATTTAAGGATGACTATTGCAGGCGCCGACCCCGACCTTAGATACTTTTCACTTTTGTCTGGAAGTGTCACATTCTGCCATCGGCACTATATTGCTTCGAGAAGATGCCGATCGACTGAGTAAGATAAACACGTTTAATTCTTGGCAGCCTCGAGCTGCCGATATGCATTATTCTGTGCATGCGACTTGTTATGACGCATCATTTCCTCAAGCTCAAGGTTCAACTGCTTAGCTTCAAACCGTTTGCCATCATCAAATGCACTACGACATAGTCGCCTTACATCTTGCCAAAAAAATCGGTATAGTTTGTCACCTTTGCGGAGTATGACTTCAAAAGAAGAACACGAGATACCTCTGGCTGATACGCTGTAGCATTATCTGAACTAATCTGAGTGCTAATAAGCACCTAGTGCTGAGTATTCCGAATCCGCTCCGTATCACCAAGACGATTCACATTTTGGATAGTGGTCTTGCTACATCCACTTATGAGTAATTAGCAAGGACAAGCCGACTTGTAGTTTTTCTGGTTTGATGAGATAAGTAAAATCACGATGATCTTGATCTTAGAGTTGGGTCTGCCTAGAGGTGGTGCTTTCCAGTGAAGTAACTGTAAGAATTTTCGCGTCAATGACGCATTTATTCACTCAGCACTGCTCGCAGGTGGACAACTTTTGGTGGTTGAAAGCGATCAAAAGACCTTGAGCTATGCTTAAGAATACCGCTCGAAGCGCCGCCCGTAATAATTTGATTCACGATTACCCGTCGACTTCGTTGATTAAAGTGAACATTGTACATCTTACCACGCTGATCGAAAGCACATCCTTTTAAGTAGTTGTTAGGTAGTTATTTCTGACACAATGAAATAGAAAAAAATTCTTAGTCGTGCTTAACATGTAAATTGAGTCAATGATGTTACACTATTTTTTTGGTGGAGACCACTGCCGTGTCGCACAAACACTTGGCTCTTTAAACGAGATGATGCAAAGCATGAATGTAGAGCGGCATATCTCTACTGAGACGGGACCCTGATGACCAGTGCTTATCGCTGGACATCAATGTAGATGCCGTATTGTCATTGTACATTATGTCGACACGAGTACGACACATTGAGACCTAGAATATTGTCAATAAGAAGACGGAGACGAATGGCGTTCATCGACCAGTACAGTGCGTCATGGCTTGGTCAAAAAAGGAAAATGTTTACACGTCAGGATTGGACGATAAAGATTGAATGTATTGACTCTAAAGAGGGATACCAGTACGGCCGTAGGCAAGAATTCTATTCATTTTGTAGTTGTTGTGCTTGAGCTCGGGGAGATGTTTATGGCAGACGCTATTAAAGCCAGTAGCTTGACCAAAGTAGCGATTATTCGGTCTCGAGAATAGATCGACATATCATCACTATCAGGCGAAGCTCTTGGAATACACCAAAGCATTTAAAAATCGAAGTGAGTCTTCGTTCCCAAAAGGATTCATAAGATATGAGCTGACCTTTAGCTAAGGATCCTTGACCTGTGATCTAACAATTCCCGCCGTTATCGCTACCCCAATAAGCATTTCTCAGTTGATTGGTTTGCTCATGTTTGAAGTCTCGTGCGTATTAACTAACCATACCTTCCATGTTCAGGCCGAGCATTACTAACTAAATAAAGTGCAGATCCTCGTGCATCGCTGTTATTTTATTGATTAAACGTAAGCCATTTCATTGACGACATCAAGCAAAAGCTGACCTCTGCGAGCACCGCTCAGTAATCGCATATAAATCCGCAGACAGAAGGAAAGGCTCAAAGACAGCCATAACAATCATGGTAAGCAGTGAGTGCTAAATTTGTTGAATACTACAACGTGGTGAATACCACCACATGAATGGCTTCCTGAAGCTCCGCATTTTGAACTTCGATCCTCACCAGTGTCTAAATTATTATCTAATGTCTTGCACATTGTCTGGTGTTTGCTTTTATTTCCTAGCAGGTACGGGCTTCAAATGTGGTAGTAAGGTCTAGAACTCTTATCGACTTAATATTTGTGGTGCTAAATCCACATCAGATCTCTTGGATCATGACTGAATAGCATTCGACTTCATTAGACTCAGAAATCTTACTTGTACATTGACCAGGATCCTAGATATAGTGGTTGACAATCTTACCGCTTAGTGATCAGTGACAATACTACTCTGCGTTCGCAGAACCTCAGAATGTGAACGATTGACTTCGACAGTACAGTGTCAAGCTTAATTGACCGACGCTAAGGAGTTGTCAAGGACCCGTACTAAAACCCTTCTTGGTTGTCTCAACAAATGGCTTGCGAAATTTGTAAAGTACGGAGTTTTTCGGGGGTAAAGCCCTATCAAACTTCAATTTTCTCCTTGGACCCGACTTTCTTAGTTTTTTACCGGTAAATCCACCCGAATCTAACATATGTTGTCGTTTGCTCTGGCATATTAGACAACACAAATGTCTGTATGCCGGATAGCAATTCTGAGGAGCAGATGAGTTCAGTCAATGTCGAAAAGTCGAAGGGCTCTTACTTTTTAATCCTTCTCACGCACGTGTCAATTGAATAGATTTTAAGCACAATGTCGCTTTGACGGCCTCCACAAAAGAGGTCAGACAATTTTCATCCGGGCCGCTCCCATGCGCAGTCTATCAAAAGTAATGATGACCACAACCTTTACAATCATCCAAGTACGGGCTACCCATGCTCATAAATCTCTCAGCTCTTGCCAAATCAAAAAAATTCATCTTTCTTCGGGGGATAAGAAAGCGGGATTCATACGTTACGTGTAGCCTAGCAACGGCAAGAATTGCATTTGTATGTTTATGCTCATTCGCGTGCTCGCGTGCCTAGGTTCAAGCCAGTGAAATTCATCTTCGATGCTCTGTTCACAACAAGTTGAACATCATAGTCAGTTCGGCTTCTCTACATTCAAGCTTTAGAATTTAAAGATTTTCTCCTCAAACGTTTTCACGCTCACCGTGGAGGGCTTCTATTTGGGCATGTGCCATTAGCGCCGATGTTATCGACGCAAACAATTTCAACACCCCTTGCTGATAAATGTTTTTATCTTAGCTCGAGAGCGTTGCAGACGTGTGTCGTTCGCGTTGGGAGCTTGTGCGACCAAATGTTGCACCCCCGCAAAACATTAGCTCGTTTTCTCCTACTTGTATGCCCTGAGCTAGGTGAGTTTTCTTCTCCATCTTCGAAAAGAGTTAGTCAAGCGAACGATTGCGACGAGTGCTGCCAGGTGCAACAACATCACTGTATTCATCCGCACAATGGAAGCATGAGCTCAGGTCTTTGACCTAAGCACGCCGTTTGCGTCGCTGCAGGATTAAGTATTTGATTATGTACATTGATTCCTTGGAACACTTTTGAAACGCGCAACTATGATTTTCGAATGCCACCCAAATGACCAAGTAATATGCTGAGTGCGTTAATTATTACTCAGAAGGGGTGGGTACCATACGCCAATGAATGTTTTTATGCGATTCTGAAAGAGTCGTTTCGTCTCGTTCGTAAATCCAAAGCTTGTTACTTCGAGTGGTGTAGTTTTATGACACCCTATTCCTTGCGAATTAATCTGCAATGTTTTTTTTTTATTTTTTCCCGAAATATCAATTCTTTTTCTTGGGCACTCATTGCTGATTATGCTAAACAACTTTTCACAGAGTCAGAAAGCTGTAAACGGATCCATATTGGCGACATATAAGCATGTTTATTTGTCGACAATATGGATCCATTTTTAAATATACGCAAATTTTAACGCTAACGGTACTTTAATTTGTTTAGTTAATTATGTGGAGATTCGTCGACGTTTAGACCGCATTATTGATTCAATCATAATCATTGATAGCTTGCAAGCCCAAATCTGACGTCTCAGCGCACATATATGTCGTCAAGTGAACGGCTGACCCTTCCGGTCTAACGTTTATCTGCGCTTGGCCAATTGCGACGTGAGCATACGGGTTATTAATGTGTACCGCCTACCCAAAATAGAGCATCTGGCCCTATTTTGTCAACTGACCGTTGTCATAAAATTTTAGGAAGCCACACTCAAAGCTAGTGCAATTACAACAGCCACTCGTTATTTATGAGCTCTGCAGAGGTACCGCGTTTCAGACGCGGGTTCAATCTGCTAGGTCCTTACATATTTGACCACTCACTTGCACACCAACCAAATCAAACATTTTTCACGCCCCGAATGACCAACCGTCTGCTTTTGATGACATATTGTATTATTGGTCTCCATCTCTTATAACAGCGACACAAACTGTTTCTATAAAAATCCATCCTTTGAAGCTTCAGGGTATTTGACCACTCATAACGATAGAAGTGCAATCTCTGTTGAGGGCAAGCCACACGGCTTCGTAATCTTTGTCTGCGATGAGAAAGTACACTAGTGCCTTTATACTGTAATTGCTTGGGTACATAAAGCAGCTTCGTTCACCACAAGAGCCTTTACTCCTGCTCAATCTGCCACACGCAAAGTTAGTTGTGTGTGCGCGTCGCACATTAAATTTACCAGGCTTCGTTAAGCGCGAGAGTGATATGTGTTGAGAAACGGCAATTAGCTTCACATTCGTCGAGATTAGTAGACCATCTTTTGCTTTCCCCAAAGATACGTGACGTGACCGGAATAGACTACAAGGGCTCGGAATTTGATCTTTGCCAGCGCGTTATTTACATTGCGTTTTTTTTTTTTTCACAAACGAGGTCCTTTTGCTCAAAAGCTCTCAGCTGCTTAAATTCAAATGACTCACAGTGGGTTTTGGCAACGCACATCGCATAAAATAGTCGATAGTGTCAAGAACGCTGAATGGCTTTAAATCGCCCTGCAGTAGAAATTAGCATCTCCTATAGGCTTTTCGTGATGTTGTCAAAAACATCCTTATAATCGCTCTCCTAATATCCTTCTAAAGGATTATGCAGAGGCTTTGCGAGACCCGTAAAGTCAGCACTGTATTATCACGAATGACTAGCAAGGTCAAATTGCTGCAACAAATTTTTGTGAAATCATGGTAAAAGCCAAGCTGATGTAGCTTTCACATTTTTGGTGTGTGCGTGAAACCCATGGCAACCTACATAGCAGACAAGGTCCTTGATTTTACCCAAGGAAACGACACAATCGTCGATGTTGCCGCAGCGTTTATTTACATTTATGATATAAAAACAAACTTGCCTTTTAGAGCCTCAACGGATTTTATTATTTGACGCCACGCAAAAGTGATCGTGAGCATTTGCATCGTCAAAGTATGTTCAGGCATTGTAACAACAGTTGTGGAAATGGCAAGGCTCGCTGGAAGCCGCACGTCACCGTATTTTACTTGACGGGACTGACGGTTTCGAAGTAACAATCCCTGTCATATACGCATCAACACAATGTGCATTGGTGCACCGACGTCCACATTGACGACCAGTAAAAAAAACACTGCTCAATAAAGCCGACACTCAGAATATTATATGCCACTCTACGTGCATCAGAAGAGCATGGCCTCAAGCGTGTCGTCCTTGTGCCGGCTTTGGCACGCAAGACGTATAGCGAGCACTATCCTCGGATGGCGGTGCTCAGTGGGTTCCCGCTTATCCACGTGCATCGTCAAGGTTGCGTCCTTGCTGCCTTTGCCTACAGCAAGTTAAATCTTGATTGGTATGCAGCGAACACGGTTAACGACGACTGTTGCTCAATGGGTGACATGCTACTCCACAAGAATTGACAGCGCCTTAAATAGATGTCTAAGTTCAAAATACAATGAAACATACACGGCATGAAGTAAAGCTGTTCTCTACGAGCACTGGTTTGTATATAACGTGCTCCATACCGTTCACGGCATGCTGCGACCATTAGCCCTGCTGTATGTCTTGTGTGCCACTCTAATCGCACTTGTAGGACTTTGCTCGTACTGCTTTAATTGAAGCCAGCCGAGTCATCCTTGACATGCAGCACGAGCATTGCCTTGCAATCACCGCTAAGAAATTTGCGTGTCACTTATCAAGCAGTGGTAGGACATTGCCCATACTTCCCTGGCTGAATGCCAATCATGCTATTGTTGGTATGCACCATTTTTTGCTTCTATCAAACATCACAAGATGCACTCTATTGTGTCTTTGACACTAGCTCGGTCTATTTCTGATATAGAAACATTTAGGAAAATGACTAAATTGGCTCAGTGATCGCTTTTACTTCCCAGTGCAAGTAGATTCATGACTCACAAACATTCCATTCGAAACAAATTGGGTAGCAGAAGGTCTATAGCCTTCAACAGCTCAAACTCTCAAACGACATATCTAGAATGAGCTCATATCACTCACCTACGTCCAACTCTAAACACAATCCACTTCTATTATTAAAATTGAGAAGCCTTACACCTAATTCCACTGAGATCCTGGGTACAGTGAGTCGCAAAGCGGCCAGTGACCGCTAATCGTTAGTGGGCTTAGCAAATAAATGGCCCTCTTGACAACAGATTGTCGAATCTTATTGGCCAATGCCCCGGAGTCGACAAGAACAGATTATGGCTCACTAAACTTTTCACGTCTACCATAAAAAGGTTCCCAAAAATACTTTTAAGATAGAGAGTAATGAATCCTTTGAGGAGAAGCCCTTTCAACCTTCAATTTCTCTTTAAACGTGGACACAACTTAGCCATCGTTCAGTAGATCATTCCGCGCCAACTGGATATTGTGGTTCACCTGCGGGCAATTGGGCGATTGATCGAGGACTATTGGCTTCCTAGACATTGACACGCTTGACGCAGGCTAAAGTCACAATGACGTGTAGCATCACAGAGAACATATCGACGAGTAATGGATTCTGACCAGTGTTGTAAAGTCTACTTCCTTAAAAGGCCATGGCAGAGAACCATGAAGTCCAAAGCTTGCCGTCCGCCAAAGACGTGTTGCTGCTAGAGCCATCCTTGGGGGTTATCGAAGCGCTCAGATCGACACGAGACAAAATCTCTAGCTTTACAAGTCTCCTCCTCTTTGTGCTGCTCCAAATTAAAACTTAACAATCAATGCCGCTGATCCGTTCTCCGCACAAAAGTCGGGTGTAACTGGAATTTTCATCCGGAACTTGTTCGTGCGCGGCCAGCTTTGTATACGGATGCAGTAACCAGCCGTTCTGGTCAACAGAGTTCGTGACGCCTGGACAAAGTATACCGAAGCCTTCTTATGGGATGTGAGGAAGTATGACCGCATAGTTGGATAGCGAAAGCCTTTGCGCCGCCAAACGCTTCGGCCCAACCTAAGCAGAAAACGCCACCTTTACTAAGGAGCTTCATCATGGCTCATATTTGCGTGCTCTAGCACCGCTAAGGTCATTCTTCACTGCTCCGCGAGTAATGAAGCAGACATCACAGCGACATCACAGCTATATCGACCTCTAAAAATCAAAACTTATTATCGTTCTTCATAAATTATAAAGGGCTTTAAGCTCACCAAAAGCGGCTCGTATTCGGGTGGTACATCTTCATCGATGCAGACAATTCCGTAATCGACAAAAAAATGCTCCAACTGAGCGCTCTCATTTTTCAAGACCACTATGGTGCGCACTGATTGCGTCGCGTCCTTGTACAGCCTAATTTTACACGTCCATCGGATAGACGAGTTTGCTTGTTTACCTAATCTGTCTTGCTTGCTTTGAGGCAGATAACTGTACTTCTCGTTTCTTGCCGATGATCAGTTAAATAGACCGGAATACGAGTGCAGTGAGATTGCCGATGCTATTCAACTAGTTTTTCTCCTAAATACAAGCTGCATACTATCTGCCAGACGCTAAGAATTGATTTGGTCTTACCTTCAAAGTTTTTTACGAAACTTCTACTGATAGCTACGGAAACAATGTTCACGAGATCATAGTGTTGCGGATCTTTGGTCGCAAGACGTAGTCATTGGTACTTATCGACGGGTCTTAAGCTAAGCAAGTTTATACCCGAGATGTCACTTTGACAGTATGTTGACTTCCTATAAATCTCGCGAAGTACGAGCGCAGAGGATAGTTTCTTTTACTTTTGTGCCTACATTTTTTTTACCGTATAGTGTGGCATGAGCGAAGCAATTTTCTTGGACCGCAGTAAATGCAGAACTTAAAATTGGGGAGCTAGCAGAATAGGGGTAGATGGTTGATGGTTATTGCCTAACGCATATCAGTAGGGGTACTCAATAATTATCTTAGGAGTTTTTTTTTCGTAGGTATCCAATCTCATAATTTCTTGTTGAGACCCCCGTGCTCCCAACCCTATTGGTGGGCTACCTAAATCGCTGGACCAAATGATCTAAAATGTCGACGATACTTGTGCAATCTTGCAGGAGTACGTCCGAAAGTTGCCGAAGTGAGAGTCTAACAAAACATTAGGTGTGATACTGCTGCCAAGTTCACACGAGATTGCTGGTAGTCGCCCACTCTTTACGATAAGACATGCTATTTTAGGTCATGCGGTGAAATTTATTATTCATACCTTAATGTCTTAAATCTACAAAAATAATCAAAGTGAAACTATCAACAGAAATTTGCTTAACCCTGGCGACGATGTCGCGCGAGAGCAATCCCAACGTGATAGAGATGCCCTCCCTGCTTGTCAAGAAAATAAATGTGAGATGTCCAGGTCCTGCGACGTACCAAGTCGTTTTCGGGATTTGCCTTCAATCGTCGATTGGAGGGAGGTGTTGACATGTAATTTCAACGACTCCGACCGTCACTGTTAAGAAATGCAGTGAGTGCCGGTGCTCAAGTATTGTCAATTTTTGTCCATGCTTAATGACAGGCGGGTCACGAGTCTGTGTCCAATGCGTCAAATGTGCTATATCACAGGCTAAGTCACCATTGGTACGAGCATCCGGTCTCTGTGGGTGCTTAGCGCAGACCTAGGAGCCAGATGGTTGGCTCTGCTAAAATGTTATCCGATATGAAACACTGAGCTTATTTGGCCGCTTAGAAGAATTGAGATTAAGCCGACAATGCCAACCGCAGCTTTGATATTCACCCCTTTTTACGCATCTGATGCGATTCAAACATGATATTATAATGGTATCTCCAACACGACCTTGTTTACTTAAAGACTCGCTGTCGATTGCCAGCTGACTGCAACATTATGTCCTAAGTTCGCAACACCATGTTAATGTAAACCTCCCTCTTCAGAGAATTCTTTGATCACCCTAGTGCTTCCAACGCAAGCGGGAAATTAGGAGCTCTTATAAAGCCGCCGATCACCATGCCCATAATTATGGCGACGTCAGCGCAGTCTTGCTGACGTAAGGCGTTAAATATACAAGCAATGTGAACTGCATCTTTTTTACTGACCTCTGATGACGTTAAGATTCGAAACTCGATCTTACATACTCTACTTGTGAGCTCGATCACGGGATAGCCGTGGATACAAGCAAGAACACCCGGTGCTAGCACCGGTGGAGCTTAATGTACGTGTGAGGCAATTCAACATTCAGCCAAACGGGAGCAAAAGATGTCGACTTGAAGCCCTCGAGCTCCCACTGCTGGAGGGCTTCAAGTCGACAATATTTTGTGGATTCTTGTGACCGCTGCGGAAGAAGTGCCCACAGTGTTACAGATCATATGGTAATCAGCTGGCAGTCGACGACAAAGCTTTTAAATAGCAAGCTCGTAGCAGAGATATATCCAAAATTATTATTTGATTCTTTGACACAACACGAAGTACGATGATTCATCGAACGTTTGGACCCCACAATTTAATAGCTTTTCAAAATCATAAAAAGTCTTTTGACGCGTGATGCGGTTTGCTTTCCCGGCCTTGAGTCTCCTCATTAGCTGTCAAATGAGCTCAGAGGTCCAGAAAGATTATGATAGATTGAGCCAACAGCATGGCTGTCAGTGCTACGCGAGGCTTGCGCTGAGTGTTTGTAGATATAGCCACCCGTTGCACCATAGGAAGTCTCTTGAAAAATCCAATCGGCCCCAAGGTATAAACTCATGAGCTGTCTGCATATAAAAACTAAGTAAAGCCTAAGCCATGTCACCCTCGGTCTAGAATAAAATTCTCGTCGGTATAACAGTTGCCACTTCACGGGCTACATTCGCTAAAGGCCGAATGCACATCGAGGCAAAGAACACTTAGTGCGATGAAGAAAGACCTATCTCCTCCCCTTAGTACCGATTATGTGGCTTGAGAGGTTAGTTGCTAAAGCCACGCTGGACAAATGTTGACGGCGAGAACGCTTTGTCGAGGCCTCCACCTGAATGACATTGGCATTTTGGTCTTGTATACGACAAAATTGGCGCATCAACCGTTTGACAGCTCGAAAAAGGTTTATCAAATGCCAACTCTTGTCACATCACTCCGTTTGAGATGCACACTGGTAGACAAATTTTGGAAACGCGCAATCGGTACCTCAAGCCCTCGCACCAAGACGGTAAGCCTAGTAAAGCCAGCAAGATTTCGGATGTAAAGGACTAAATGGGCGGCTGCGTGGCTTCTGAAGATTATCACTTCGCTGGGCTTTGCGGCCGCAGTGGGAAGAGAGTTGATACGATCAATATTGTATGGGCTCCGATTCATTTTTATCAGCATGTGGTGATTGGGCACTCCTAAAACTCAGCTTGACCAATTTACGGATGATATAAAGCAATTTCAGATTGGCCTTTGAGCATTTTTGAATACACAGTTAAATAGAATTAAAAATTTGATGCGTAGTTTACCATTTTATTTTATTATTATTATGCAAATTGTATTGTATATAGCACAACTCGAATAGAAAGGCACAGTGCATGCGATGCAAGTAAAAAGTATTCAGGATATTCGCATTGCATTAAGAAGGTGAAAATTTCTTTTTCTTGAGAGCAAATCGAGCATAATAGAGCTAGTTTCCCATGCACTCGATCTCAAAAAAGGTTCGTGCTTGATGCGATCAGAATTTATGCTACGATAAGGAGTCTCTGAAAGAGCCTTAAGCTATGCTTTTAATAGTTTCCTGAATACATTGCATCGGCCGCGTTAAAAATCCCACTCCATCGACAAGCAGTAAACAGCAGACAAATTTCACATATGCGTTACAACGTCTCTTACGAAAAAAAAATATGTCGAATGTTCGACGCTCTTTCGAATTTTCGAGCGTTTAATATGTACAATATGGCATTCTTAGACTTCGACAATAACGAGTGGACAAGGTCAACCGATTGGCAATCGAAAGCGCTCGGACACTGCAGAGCACATGCGCTGCCAGATTGTGAGTCGATCCCACGCGCTGGTTTATGTATGATATCGACGTCTTTTTGTAGTAGTCTTAGAGTTTGTAGAGCCGTGATGACGAGCTAATTATTGAGCCCGTCTGTCACAATTTATAAAAAAACCATTGTATAACACGCATGGGAATCTATACTTGCAGCGCTACATTTGATATTATTTACAACTTACAAATCGTCCGTGAAGACGAAAGGTCAGCACCACTAATTGGAGGATATCTCTTCGACATGTACAGATTGTCATGAGTATCTCACAACATAAATTTTCCTTTTCCCTCTAGCAATAACAAATCGATTCTCTCTTCCAATGACCCGATCGACTTACACTTGCTACCATTGCGCTTGCTGCAAATTTTGCTGCCGCTGTCCAACCAGGTGTTTAGCTGACCAAGACTTATGGCGAGCCAGCTTCATGGAGACATGTATGACGACACAGAAACAGTCAGCCGTGGACAACAACAAGACACAAAGCAGGACGGCCAGAACGAGGGTTGGCATACAGGACCGGTGCTATCTGGCCAATGACGAGTATAATATAGCGTGGCAGGTGTCAATTGGACAGAAGAGTTGCCACACGCATTAGATACTTCAAATTTACCACCAACAAGCAACACGTTTTTGAAAGGGTGCGTAGTCAGACGGAGGGACGCCTTTGGAGGCGACACCGCTCCTCATGTATATCAGCTAAGTGATTTCATCAAATCCGTCGTGATCCCATTTGAACGAAGCTCAACACGCACAAGTCAAAGACAGACGATGGTCCCTCTGGTGAGAACGAAAAAAGTCCATATGCAATATAAGGCGCTGAGCCCTCAGTTTTCTGCCTCGGGAAGCACCTAATTGCAATTAAATTGAGCAAAGCTTTGATCTGAATGTTAGCATTAAATACAAGCTGTTGTTGCGATCAAGTGCATAGTTAGAGTCTCACTTTAGAAACTTTAAAGATCGCATTGCTCTAAGTCACTTCCCGCATCAACTTCGACTTGCAAAAAGGAATCCATACAGCAGAAGAGTAAGAAACAAAACTATGCTTTCTTTTCAGCGATGAGCTTTATGAACATGCACACTGGTCATAAAAAAATGAAAGCTAAAGGTTATGTCGACCACTTTATGCCTGATATTGAGTAGGCTGCGGAGGAGTCACAGATTGAATAGGAAGAATCGGCACCCATAGCGGACCGATCACATCAATCTCATCCCCTTGGCGTCTGAGAAACCAGCAAGTTGATGTCCTTCAGGAGCCGTGCAGCCACTGATTCTCTCCTCTTTCTCCGTAACCTTGCCGGCATCATAGACCTTACCGTCTTGGTTTGAAAGCTTGATTTATCCAATGCGCGTCCTTAAATTGTATGTAGCAGTGTGCACCTCAAACGAAGTGATGCGCTCGTCAGAACCCAGATTGAACACTTTGCAATTCTTTTCCGAGCCATGAAACGGTTCATGCTTCGTATTGGTCGTAGAAAAGATCGTATCGCCAATCCCATTCAGACGGTGGCCACTGCAGAGCTTGATCGCTGCCAAAGTTTGTCCAGCACCAACGAAATTCGTGTCGTCAAAAGGATTACCGTGGGGGCCGCCATTGGCTACGCACGTAGAGACGCCTTACTTGGATGGAAAGGCATTGCCTCTAACAAGCGCAAGCGTCGCCATGACACGGAAGAAGGGCGTCATCGTTTATGTTGGGGAAGGAACGTTTCAAAAAGAAATGGTGAAAGGTAAGTGCTTGAAAAACGGAATGGAGTGCGGTGATAGCACTGTTCAGTTTATAGTGAGTCATCTCGATGTGAACAATAACTTGATTGAACAAAAAGCGATCGAAGGATGTGTTGACGTGGCGTAAGTCACATGAAGAATGATGTGGTTGAGAAGTCGTCAGTAACATGCAATTTAACATTTGTATTACACCCATGTTCCCCCTCACATACGATCATTTGCTCGCAAGTTGATATTTTGAATGAAGCAAACCTCCCAAAAGCACCACAATATTCATTTAATTAGAACTCAATTATATTTCTTAGTACTGAAATATTGTTATTAATATGACGCCGCTGTTGATGTGACGTCACGACGAACCTTTTAGAAGGATCTAGAAGGATAGGCTCAGAGGGATTACGGCAAATACCGGTTGCGTACTGGTATGATGATGACGTCATTAGATGGACGTCACGACGAACCTTCTAGAAGGATCTAGAAGGATAGGGTTAAAGGTAGCACAGGGTAGCGAACTAAGGACCTAAATATATTCACTTTACTTTTCGCCTTCTCCTGCGCACAACAACTCAACAGGTTAACAGCCGCACAAGACTCTCGCCAAACCTCCCTTCCATCCCAATGCCGACGACAAGAAGTGAAGTCCTCCTGGGTAGTGGAAACTACTTCCACTGGGAGTTTGCCATGCGCATGACGCTGGCTAGGAAGAGTCTGCTAGCGCACGTGCAAGTGGCCAAGCCTGAGGCGGAGATGACCGAGACGTGGGTGCTCAACGACATGAAGACACTTGGGCTTATCGCCCAGGGAGTGGCAATTGAGCATCATTTGAAGATTTGGACGGCCACGCCGGCAATCATGGCGTGGAATACGCTGCGCGACTTCTACAACCGCTCGACGATGCAAATTCGTGTGTCGATGACCCGTCGCCTCCACGAATTCGAGATGGCTGATGGGGTGGCGATGTCGAAGCACCTAGACAGCTTCGATGAGCTGATCGTGGGGCTGCAGACTTTGGGAGAACCACTTGACGATGCTCGTCAACTAGTGCTTCTTCTGAGCAGTCTCCCAGAGGAATACGAAATTCTCTCGTCGATTGTGGAGAACTCCAAGGACGTGTCTTTGATCGAGGTAAAAGAGAAGTTCTGAAGGAGTACGAGCGACTTGAGAAGAAAGAGTCTACGGAGTGCGCGTTCAAGATGAATGCAGGATGTTTCAAGGGAGGCCAAGGCAATGGCCGTAAAGGGAACGGTCCGCGGAAGAACGGAGGTGGATTCACGGGCAAGTGTTTTAAGTGTGGCCAAGTCGGACATTTGAAGCGGGATTGTCAGAAGAAGAACGGCTTTGAGATTGATGATGCTGTTTTTGCCGCTGGTGAGCAGCAATGTGACGGCTGGCTTATCGATAGCGGGGCTACCTCGCACGTGACACCTCATCGGAGTGATCTCTTTGATTACGAAGCATTGGACGCCTGGTCCAGAGGTTACCATTGCGGACGGCAAGAAGCTGCGGGTGACTGGCAAGGGTACGATCAGGCTTACTGGATTGGACGGGTTGCGTATCAAGATGGTCGAAATCCTACACATTCCAGGATTTGACAGACGCCTTTTGTCGGTTGGCAAGCTAGCTGAACGTGGTATGAAGGTGGAGTTTGAGAGCTCCTCCTGTATCATTTGGAGTACGCAACGAGCGATTGCTAAGGGCAAGAAAGTCGGCAAGGCGTACATCCTGGACTGCGAGCAAGAAGAGGCTCGGTTAGTGGAGTACGCAGGGATTGATACTGAATGGGAGCTTTGGCATGCTCGCTTGGGACATCCCGGAAAGAGCGGCATGGTGGAGACACAGCTTGCGACAAGTGGTGTGCCGGCGGTAAGGCAGGGCATTGAAAAGCTGTGTGGAAGATGCCTGAAGGGTAAGCAGACGGTTGATTCATTCCCGTCACGGTTGCTTACTAAGACATCATGTGTCCTGGAGCTCGTGCACACGGACGTGATGGGACCAATGAAAACGGTCTCGAAGGGTGGCGCGCGATACGTGCTTACTTTTGTGGACAATTTTTCGCGGTTTGTGGAAGCGTACTTCATGAAGAACAAGAGTGAGGTGGCAAGTAAGCTGATCGAGTTCAAAGCGTTCTACGAAAACCAATGGGGACAACGCTTGAAGTGTCTGCGATCGGACAACGGGACGGAGTTCGTGAACAAGAAAGTTGCCGGAATCTGTGCCAGGAATGGAGTTATGCATCAACGCACAGTGCCATACAGCCCGCAACAGAACGGTGTCGCTAAGCGAATGAACCGCACAATAATGGAAAAGGCGCGAAACATGGTGCATTACAAGGGGGTCCCTACTGAATGGTGGGCAGAAGTAGTAAGTACAGCGGTATACTTGATTAATCGCTCAACGAACACGGCGAACTCGAGGAATACGCCGCATGACTTGGCGTTCAAGCAGAAGCCGGGGCTGGGGCATCTATGAGTATTTGGTTTACAACGTTTCGCTCACGTCAATGATGCAAAGAGGACAAAGCTCGATCCCAAGAGTTTTCGATGTTTGTTTCTTGGGTATGCAGAGAGTGCGAAAGGGTATCGTGTGTTTGATTTGGAGAATTCCAAGCTCAAGGTGGTACGATCTGCTCGACTTGACGAGCGCGAAGTGGGTGGAATATACACTACGGACTCACCACAAGTTGAGACAATCATCTTCGTTACCAAGGACGAGAATGGTGCACATATCCAGGACAAGGACACACGACAGCCTTCTACAGAGAAAACAATGGAAGGTGTCGAGGATCATGCTCCAGACGTGGCAATGGATGAGGTTGGGCCAGAGCATGAAGTAGAGCTGTACCAGATGCCACAACCTCCTCCACCTCCTAGTCCGGACCCACAGATCTTGGATCTGGCCCCTTATCACCCTCCTCCGCAAGCTTACGGTGAAGATCGTATTGTTTTGCAGGCGGAGCCAGGACGGACAAGACGTTCGCGAGAGCCTGTCTTTCTTTTTACATATGGCTTGAGTAATGAAGAGCAGAAGGTGGAAAAAAGTGACAATCCACCAAGTGCCAAGCGGGCCAGGATCGATGATGAAGGACTAATTGCTGAAGCTGTGTTAGCTTATGCTGCTAGTGTTGGCGAGGCGGACGACGCTCCAACTACATATCGGCAAGCGATGAATAGCGACGACGCTCATGCCTGGCAGAAGGCAATAGACACAGAGCTCAAGGCTCATGAAGAAAACGGCTCATGGACACTTGTGCCGTAGAAGGAGAGCGTTCGGGAAATCGGATGCCGATGGGTCTTTGCAAAGAAGCGCAACGAATTGGAACAAGTGGTGCGCTACAAAGCTCGACTCGTCGCCAGAGGCTTCAAGCAGAAATTTGGTGTTGACTTCTTCGAAACATACTCGCCGGTAGCGAACATGAACTCTATCAGAGTTGTGTTGTCGGTGGTGGTTACGATGGGATACATGACAGAGCAACTGAATGTCGACACAGCATTCCTGAACAGTGATATCAAGGAAGAGGTATACATGGAAGTGCCTTACGGTATCGCCAATGCTGAAAACATGGTGTACAAGCTGGATAAGGCGATTTACGTTCTCAAGCAAGCTTCGAATGCATGGAACAAGACGATTCATGTTGTCTTCCTACAAATGGGCTTTCGGAGCAGCGGAGCAGATCAGTGCGTCTACGTCAAGGGCAAGAACGGCAACTATGTCTATGTTAGCTTGTACGTGGACGACATGATTATCGCTGCCAAGACGAGCAAGGAGGTTGAAGATGTTAAAGCTGCACTCAAGAACTCATTCAAGATAAAAGAATTGGGCGAGGCCAAGTATATTCTTGGAATAGAAATCGACCATGATCGCAACTGCAGCACGCTCATGATCCGTCAGACACGGTACATTGACGATGTGGTGAACAGGTTCAACCAACAAGATGCGAAGGCAGTGGTTAACCCATCAGAAGCGGGTTTAAAGTTGTCAAAAATGCAATCCCCAACGACGGACAATGAAAAAGCAGAGATGCAGTCGAAGCCGTACAGGTCTCTAATCGGATGTTTGCTGTACATCACGACAGGTACGCGTCCTGATATCGCGTACGTGGTAACACAGCAATCGCGTTTCTTGGAGAACCCGGGTCAGCAGCATTGGAAGGCCGCAATTCGCGTACTTCGTTATCTCAAGACGATGAGGGAGTTTGGAATCACCTGCGACGGCAGCGCCAACGAGGTTCAAGCTACAGCGTTTACAGATGCGGACTGGGGCAGTAATATTGATGATCGGCGTTCGGTTTCAGGAATCATGGTCATGATCGGGGGCGAACCAGTGGTTTTCAAGTCGGAATACCAGCGGACAGTGGCGCTAAGCTCAGCGGAGGCAGAGTATATGGCTTTAAGCCTATGCAATCAAGAAGTACTGTGAGTCCGTGCGATTCTCAAGGATCTCGGTCATTAGCAAGTGGGAGCTACTTTGGTTTGGGAAGATAATCAAGGCGCAATAGGACTTGCTAGCAACGCTGGTTACAATGCCAGGTCCAAGCATGTCGACATTCGGCACCACTTTATCCGGGAGGCCGTGGCACGGGACATAATCGTGGTCAAGTACATCTCAACGGTGGACCAAAATGCAGACATGCTGACCAAGTCTCTAGGCACAAAGCGACTCAAGTACCTGCTGCAGGATAGTGGTATCGAACCAAAGCGCGTACAGCGCGTGATTTCATAGACTTGACAAGTGCTAAGTTTATGCAGCATACTTAAAGATGAAATTGATGACGACGTAGTCTTAACATCTGACGACTTCCAAGTTGTAGGAGAGTCACATTTGAAACGTAGGGCGCCAGTGACCTTTAACATAAAAAGCAATAATCGTGTGCTAAGGGCCGATCAGCATTGTCCAGCTAAGTAATAACAAAAAAAATATAGATTTTTAGCACACGATTGCTGTATTTTGTATAGGAGATCACTGGCGCCCTATGCATCAAATGTGACTGTCCTACAACCTGGAAGTTGTCAGGTGTTTAGACTACATCGTCGTCAATTTCATCTGTGAGTATGCTGCATAAACTTAGCACTTGTCAGGTCTATGGTATCACGTTATGATTAACATGCCAATGTCTCCTAAACTTCAATGAAAGCGAAAAAATCTATTAGATAAGGGCACGGAAGACTGATAGTCTTTAATTTTTAAATGGCCAGGATTCTTTTCAAATGTAAAATCAACATATTTCTTGAGTTTTTGTGCGCAGGAGAAGGCAAAAAGTAAAGTGAATAAGTTTAGGTCCTTAGTTCGCTACCCTGTGCTACCTTTAACCCTATCCTTCTAGATCCTTCTAGAAGGTTCGTCGTGACGTCATCTAATGACGTCATCATCATACCAGTACGCAACCGGTATTTGCCGTAATCCCTCTGAGCCTATCCTTCTTGATCGTTCCAAAAGGTTCGTCGTGACGTCACATCAACAGCGGCGTCATATTAATAACACTTCCACTCGCCGCTAGCGCACGTTATGATAAACATGCCAATGTCTCTTTTCGGAAAAGGTTGGGGTGACGCCCTCCTTCCAAGCGCGGGGGCTTAATGCTCGCGCGCTTCGGGCAGGTGCTCTCGGGCATCTGCAGGTCTCTAACGAGTCTCACCCTCGACGCGACGGTCTCCAGCACCAGGCCAAACCCCCTTCCACGCCCTTAACCGCGCCAACCGCATCCGGATTGGCTCCTTTAATGTGAATTCTCTAGGTTCGAAGCGCAAGAAGCACGTAACACTCCCCGAAGATCTCCGGCGCTACCGCGTCGATATCCTTGGCCTCCGAGAAACCAAGATTTACGATAGAGGTGAGAACCGCATTGATGACTTCCTTCTAACCCTGAAAAAAAAATAAACGAAGCCAAGACCGAAGTCACCGAAATCCGCCGCCACTGCAACCCGTCGGGCGCCACTCGACACGCCCGAGCCCGAGAAGAAACCTGGCGCCACACTAAGAAGCTCGAAACACTCCTCGGCGATATTGAAGATCTATCCCGACGCAAGTCCCTGGCCACCCTCGCCCTCCACCGCCTCTGGTCCGTCTGGCTCCGCCCCACTCTCATCTCACCCAAGACCCGCATTCGATTGTACAACACCTACGCTCTACCGATTATGCTGTACAACTGCGCCACCTGGGCTCTTACCAAGTCAGAGCTCCACGGCCTCGAGAGTTTCCATCGCCGCCAGCTTCGCTACGCTCTTGGCTATCGCTACCCCCGACCCATTTCGAATGCAAGACTCTACGACCTCTGTGATGAGCGGCCGCTGAGACTACGACTGACACAAGCTCGCTGGCGCCTGTTTGGCCATGTACTTCGCCGCAATCCCGACATTCCAGCTAACCTCCAGATGCGTGCCTACTTCTTCTTCACCGCAGCAAAATGGCGCGGACGTCCCCGCACCACGCTCCCCTCGACACTCGACCACAATCTTGTTTCCCGTGGCTCCGGCTTTCGACTCCGGACAGCACAAGACCTCGAAGTGGTACGTACCCTTGCACAAGACCGAAAGAAATGGAAGACCCATACGACCTCGGTGCTGGATGCACTGCCCGCCGAACGAGACTCGACGTATGCGGACATCACTCTATGCCGTGGACTAGCCAGACTGAGCCTAGCACGTGCATACCTTGGCAACGCGATAACGTAATACATTACATGCCAATGTCTCGTAAACTTCAACGAAAGCGAAAAATATATTAGATAAGGGCACGGAAGACTGACAGTCTAAATTTTTTGATGGCCAATTCTTTTCAATTGAAGAATCAGTACTTATAATTGAGTTCTACTAAAATGAATATTGTGGTACTTTTGGGAGATTTGCTTCATTCAAAATATCAACTTGCGAGCAAATGATCGTATGTGAGGGGGAACATGGGTGTAATACAAATGTTAAATTGCATGTTACTGACGACTTCTCAACCACATCATTCTTCATGTGACTTACGCCAACGTCAACACATCCTTCGATCGATTTTTGTTCAATCAAGTTATCGTTCACATCGAGATGACTCACTTTAAATTGAAAAGTGCTATCACAGCACTCTATTCCGTTTTTTAAGCACTTGCCTCTCACCATTTCATTTTGAAACGTTCCTTCCCCAACATAATCGATGACGCCCTTCTTCCATGTCATGGCGACGCTTGCGCTTGTTAAAGGCAATGCCTTTCCATCCAAGTAAGGCGTCTCTACGTGCGTAGCCAATGGCGGCCCCCACAGTAATCCTTCTGACGACACGAATTTCGTTGGCACTGGACAAACTTTGGCAGCGATTAAGCTCTGCAGTGGCTACCGTCTGAATGGGATTGGCGATACGATCTTTTCTACGACCAATACGAAGCATGAACCGTTTCATGGCTTGGGAAAGAATTGCAAAGTGTTCAATCTGGGTCCTGACGAGCGCATCACTTCGTTTGAGGTGCACACTGCTACATACAATTTAAGGACGTGCATTGGATAAATCAAGCTTTCAAACCAAGACGGTAAGGTCTATGATGCCGGCAAGGTTACGGAGAAAGAGGAGAGAATCAGTGGCTGCACGGCTCCTGAAGGACATCAACTTGCTGGTTTCTCAGACGCCAAGGGGATGAGATTGATGCGATCGGTCCGCTATGGGTACCGATTCTTCCTATTCAGTCTGTGACTCCTCCGCGGCCTCCTCAAATTCAGGCATAACGTGGTCGACACAACTTTCAGCTTTCATTTTTTTATGACCAGTGTGCAAATTGATAAAGCCCTTCGTTGAAAAAATAAACATAGTTTTGCTTCTCCCTATTTTGCCTGTATGGATTCCTCTTTGCCTTTCAAAGTAAATGCGAGAAGTAGATATTGTAGAGATTTTTCGCATTGCATCAAGCAAATCAAGCAAAGTGAAACCATTTTCCATGCACTTGAACGCAACAAAGCTTGCTTTCAATGCTTACATTAAGAACAAAGCTTTGCTCAATTTTTATTGCACTTAGGTGCTTCCGAGTTAGGGAACACTGAGGGCTTAGCGCCTTGTACCGCGTAGAGGACTTTTCTCGTTCTCACTAGAAAAGCTATCGTCTGTCATTGACTTAAGCGTGTTAAACTTCGTACAAATGGGATCACAACGGGGTTGATAAATCCACTACGCGTTGCCTTCGAAAAAATATTCCTTGCCGATGATGGACTTGAAGTATTCAATGCGTGTGGCCACTGTTATGTCCAGTTTGTCCCTGCCACGCTATAATACACCCGCCACCGGCAAGATAAGTTTTACAACCCCGTTTGGGCCGTCCATCTTCGTGCCTTATTGTTGGCCAGGGCTGACCATTTTTGAAACGTCATACATGTCTCCATGAGGCTTGCTCGCCATAAGTCTTAGTCAGCTGAATACTTGGTTGGACAGCGGCAAAGCAAGTATAAGTCGAGTGAGTCTTTAAAAGAGTATATATATGTTATTGCAAGAGGAGAACTGAAAAAATTGAAATAGCGTCGAATGTTCGACATTTTTTTTCAATTTGTTAGAATTGTTGTAGTTACGCAAATGTAAAATTCGTCTGCTGTTTACTATTTGTCGCTGAATTGTTGTGTTTTAAGGCGGCCGTCATTAGCCTGCGTAGGAATCTTAAAGAAATAAAGAGTTAAGATCCTTTCCTCGGAACCTCCTGATTTTAATATAGCTTCTGGTTGCATCAAGCACGAGCTTTTTTCGCGATCGAATGAATGATAAATTAACCCCGTTATGCTATATTTGCCGGCAAGTAGAAGAAGTAATTCTTTCACTTAGTTGATGCAATGGGAAAAGCCTAAATGATTTCAACGCTCTCGCATGCGCTGTGCATTCCGATTCGAGTTTTGCTATTTCTAGTACATTTGCAATACGGGCAATGTGGAAGTGTGAATTACGCATCAAATTCTCATTTCGATCTTAAATTTTTTAAATAACGGTGGTGTATTATCCGAAGAATTGTCGAGCTGAGTATAAGTAGACTGCTGATTGCCGCAGGTCGGGGAGGACGAATCGGTGCCGATACAATACCGATAGTATCAAATGTTCTCCCACTGCGGCCGCAAAACGCAGTGAAGTGATAATCTTCAGATACCGCGCAGCCGCTTCAAATTCGAAATCTTGCTGGCTTTACTGGGCCTACCGTCTTGGTTCGAGGGCTTAAGATAACGATAGCGCGTTTTTAAACTGTGTCTTCCAGTGTGTACCTCAAACGAGGTAATGTGCCAAGATTGAGCACTTTTATTCTACAGTGGTCCCTTTATTTTACTATATGCCGTAATAATGGCTACTGCAAAATATGTACTGAGATATTTAGCATAGAATTCGACTGACGAGGATGTCGTATGTGTAGAATAAAAATCTCTGCAACATGCGCGCAGGTGATTAACAAAGCAAAGAACACAATTCGTACCCTTTCAGATAGATCATTCTTCTAGTTGTGCAGGCATTGGCAAGGGCTTTCAAACAACTCATTTGGTGAAGCTGAAGCGAGAGAATTTGATAGGTCATCACTCCAAAAACATCGTGGCGAGTTGTCCCCAAAAAATCATCGGAGCAATTTCCAAAGCAGCAAAATCTGATCCAGTGGATGCGTTGTCGAGAAATTTTGGTACCTTGCCGTGGGGTGCCCAGATTTACAAAGGGTGCATTAGGCCCAATCCGCAATGTAGACTCAACTATCTACAAAGCACTTAAAACAGAGGGCGGCAACTTCTATCATGTGTGGGCATTTTTGAGCAGCGGTGTTTATTAATTTGCAAAGTATATCTGTATCTTCACTTCGAAAACAATCTAATTTGAGGCTTAACTTTAGCAAGGCTGCTCCGACGTCGTAGACGCTTTTGATCATAACGAAATACGTCTTGAACAGAGCCACTTGTCCCGCAGAAAGACTGGAAGCACTGATGTGGCGAGAACAGATCATCTTAAGGTTTCCAGTGACTTCTATTGAAGAAGTCCTCGACAGAACATAGTGTTTCGGATCATGGGTCGTAGGACGGTGATCAGCTTTCAATCAACAATGGCCAATACAAAAATATCGTTTTTTCGTTGAGTAATTGTAAATATAACATTCTTATTGGCTGATGCGTTCTTCCTGGTAAAAACGAAATCTCTGGGATGATATTCAGGGTTTCAAAATATACACTCTAGGACTAAACTGTCTACAGTACTAGCGATCCAATTTTTTTTTTAATCCAGGCTCTGTACCCCGCATTACACTATGTTCTTTTCGTCCAGCCCACCCAACTATAATGAATGAGGTTTGGTACGTTTAGCGTGATTGCTTGTCTACTTTAGTGTTCTATCTCCGGCTGCCTCAATTTATCCCCTAAGGGTAAAAAACCAAGTATTTCCCGGTCGGTGGGCGAGAAAAAAAAACAACCAAGCCACAGAGTCGGTATTGAGAGAAGGAGGAAGGCGTCTTCCATCACACTAAGTGCTATGTGTAGATGTTGCTTGCTAGCGGTGTTTTAGGGCGAAAGTCATGAATTAGCAACTGTTATGCCGACGATCGTCTCCTTCTTGATCAAGGCGTCTGCTGGGTGACACGGCTTAGGCCTTGATATTATTTTATATGCAGAGATATCATTCGAGTGGTTTGGAAAGGTCGGAGAGTAGAACTTGCTGACTTGGATTTAATTAATAATTAGTGGATTCCTTCTCCAAACTTTGGGTAAGTTTCAGCGATGAGAATTACCACAATTGGCACATTGTATGGCGATGGGTTAAGACTATAATCTAAAGCAAAAGGGTTGACTCTGGACCACACGACATTACCGCACTTCTCACGAGTTTAGTCGGCCGATTATGCTATACGTGCGAGTTTGAAAGGTCTTAGCGACTAAGTGGTGGTAATATGAAAAACATAAATTTGTTATGATAATGTGAGCTAGGTTTTTCTTAGAACGAGAATCGAGCGAGAAATGTAGTATGTTGCTGTTTTCATCACAGCCTAATCTGTGAGTTGTGATTTCGAAACGCAAGCACAGCTTAATACTACTTTCATGAACCATGCTGCTGCTCGCATAATCTCGAGAAAGCGGTCATACTTGTGGGCTATCTGCATGTTGAATGAATTTATCCCTCAATAGTTGCACGTTGGAAAACAATCTCTTACTTACGTACGCGGACCGCAATTTGACAATATATTTGTCACCACCCTTTCGTGCGATTCTCTAATCTACTTTATCTTCCTCATAAGATTTTCTAGCTCATTCGGTAGAGCGCCAGACTCTTAAAAGTTCTTGATTTGCTTTCTCCCGCTTAAGTGTACAAGAAAACACCACCCTTGCAACAACCCTTAAATTCCATCTGTTCGTCGTCTTCTCTTACTCTTTGTCTCTCTTCGCTTTCGACCGTCATTACGCCTCGATTAATTGGGTCTCCCAGCTCTGAACTCGCAAATTTGCCACTTAAATAGCGCTCTGCACTTTGTTATTACGGCTTATGCTTTACCTTTGCCAAGGAATACGCGTCTTTTCATCATTTTCTGCATATTTCATTCTTGTTGAGAGGCCGTAAGAATCGTCTCTCAAAGGATTTAAAGCTTAGTTACCTAGTTTAAGGACTGCAGCCGCAATACGCCGTGAGTTATGGTACACATCGCGTTGCGAGGCTTACAGTCAAAACCCTCGCGATTCTATAAGAGAAATCCCTCAAAGTTCGCATTCCTATTGGAATTGCAGTCGGCGACCGGCGTCTAATTAGTAAGCTCATTGAAAAAAGGAGTCATGAAGTTTATACTTAGAACATCATACTAAAAATTGAGTCGGTATTACGTACTAAGAACTCCATAAAAAGCGGAAAGGTTCACACTTAGACTCCATTCATATTGAATTGGTAACAGACTCGTAACCGCAAGTATAGAAAGACGCACATACGCAGTGTTATGAAAAATCACGACAAGCTTAAGAGCTGTGACTCATGAATATATTGATGCCTACTGTTGAGCCATTTTTTTATTTTCTATTATGTACTTCAAATTTTAAATGCAGCTAATACAGCAAAAGAGGGGCCTAATGGGGCCAGCAACGTTCTCATTATGGGGTTGCAGTCACCCACCATATAGATGAATTGTGCGCAGACGCGCGTAAGCTAAGATTTTCCATGAGCATCCAACCTATCGTTAAAGGCCGTGAAGAAATCGATTAACGCCAAATAATGTTAAAATTACACCGCTGAATGCATGTTAAACAGGTAAATGGCTTCACAGTATTTACAAGTACGTTACAGTTAGTAATTACATATGGTAGCCGTTCATTGGTCAAGATAAATATATTCACTTCGGTTTTTACTTTTTTCTCAACAGGTTATCAGCCGCAACAAGCTCAAGCAACGTTCTCGCCCAATATGAACAAGCGCACCGAAGTCCTCCTAGGAAGTGGTAACTATTGCCTCTGGGAGTTTAACATGAGGATGACCCTGGCGCGGAAGGGTCTCCTGGGACACATCATGGCCGTCAACGAAGAGAAGGAGGTCACGGAGGCGTGGCTGGTTAATGATGCCAAGGCGCTAGGCATCATTGCTCTAGGCGTTGAGATCCAGCACCAGACCAAGATTCGGTCGGCTGCGCGTGCTATGGAGGCGTGGGAAACCCTCCGCGATTTCTACAATCGCTCGACTCTTCACAATCGTGTTGTGATGACTCGTCGACTACATGAGTTCAAGATGGAAAGTGGAACAAACATGGCAGAGCATCTGGACTCTTTTGACGAGCTAATAGTGGGACTACAGACTACGGGAGAGCAAATTGATGAATCACGCCAGCTGGTGGTACTTCTCAGCAGTCTACCTTCGGAGTACGACTTGATTTCGTCGATTGTGGAGAATGCAAGGGATATTTCGTTGATAGAAGTCAAGGAAAAGCTGCTCGAAGAGTCGGAGAAGCTGCAGAGGAAAAAAGCTACAGAGAAAGCGTTTCGCGTAAATGGAAATGGAAATGCTAGAAGATTTAAAGGTGGACGGGACAATGGACGAAAGGGTGGTCCTCCACGCAATAACGGCGGATTCAAGGGCAAGTGCTTCAACTGTGACCAGTTTGGACACATGAAGCGGAACTGCCCGGCCGGTAAGAGATTCAACAACGACGACACGGTGTTTGCTGTTGGTAGAGGGGAGTCATCAGGATGGCTGGTTGATAGTGGAGCAACTTTTCACATGACCCCACACAGGAAGGACTTGTTTGATTACAAGGGCCTAGAAGCTAGCATCGAAGTTACGATTGCAGACGGGAAGAAGTTGCTTGTCAAAGAAGTCGGCACGGTAAAATTGACTGGTTTGAACGGAATGAGGATTTGCATGGTTGAAGTTCTGCATATTCCCGGACTCGACAGAAGGTTGCTGTCAGTTGGCAAGCTGATAGAGCGTGGCATGAGTGTGGAATTTTCGCGTTCGTCATGTGTCATTTGGAACAAGAAGCAAGCAATTGCATCGGGCACAAAAGCTGGAAAGTCGTATTTTCTTGACTGTGAGCAAGAAGAAGCATGTCTCGTTGAATATACCGGGGCTGACAATCGGTGGGAGCTTTGGCATGCACGCATGGGGCACCCCAGCAAGGATGCGCTGATCAGGACACAGCGATTAACTAATGGTATCCCAATTATCAAGCAAAGTGTGGAACTATTGTGTGTCGGGTGTTTGAAGGGCAAGCAGACGATCACGGTGTTATAGTCTCGTTCAATGACAAAGACGACACGTGTGTTGTAGCGTGTTCACACAGATGTCATGGGGCCAATGCGAACTATCTCGAAGGGTGGTGCCAAATGCATTCTCACGTTTGTGGATGACTTTTCACGATATGTAGCATTTTTTCTGATCAAGAGCAAGAGTGAAGTGGCTGGCAAGTTCAAGGAGTTTCTGACATTATACGAAAACCAGTGGGGTGCACGACTAAGATGTTTGCGATCCGACAACGGAACCGAGTTTGTAAACAAGAAAATGGCAGGAGTATGTCACGAGAACGGCATTGTACACCAGCGCTCCGTCCCATACAGCCCGCAGCAGAACGGAGTAGCGGAGCGTATGAACAGGACAATTATGGAAAAAGCCCGCAGCATGTTACACTACAAGAGCGTATCGACGAAATGGTGGGAGGAAGCGGTGAATACAGCGGTTTATTTAATTAATCGCTCCAGCAATACGGTCCTTTCTGACACCACGCCGTATGAGCTAGTTTTCAAAATGAAGCCTCGAATGGATCACCTGCGCGTATTTGGTTCGCAAGGCTACGCTCATATTGACGATGTGAAACGGACCAAACTGGAACTTAAGAGCTCCAAGTGTATATTTCTTGGCTATGCAGAGAATGTCAAGGGCTATCGCGTGTTTGACTCGAAGAATACCAAGATTAATGTGACCCGCTCTGTAAAGTTGGATGAGCGTGAGGTGGGCGGCATCTACGACACAAAAGAGCTCAAGCCGGAAACATTTGTTTAAGTAGTTGAGGATGGTGATGAAGTCAATGTTCAGCATCAAGTGGATCGACAGTCAGTTCCGGACGATCCCATGGGAGCTTTCGAAGAGACGGTCGAGGATGTCGATATGGAGGATGCAAATCGTACGCCAAGCGCCGTTGTACAGCGGCTAATGCCTTCTGAGAGCCCTGTACGAAACGGGCTTGAGATAACGGAGTATCATCAACCTTCCCAAGTGCAACAAGAAGATCGTTTGGTGTTTCGGCCCGAATTGGAGCGAACACGAATAAGACGTGAGCCAGTGCTAATGCTAAGAAACGGTTCCGATGGTGGAGAGTCAACAGAAGGTAGTGAGGGCCCACCGACACCAAAGCGTGCTAGGATTGGCGAAGATGGACTAATTGCGGAAGCCTTTTTTGCCTACGCTGTGAATATTGACGATGATACGGACTCACCGACTACTTATACTCAAGCAATGGCAAGCGACGATGCAATGAAATGGCGTGAAGCAACGGATGCTGAGCTTCGCTCTCACGAAGAGAATAAAACGTGGACATTGCAGCCACGAGGGAGAAATGGACGCGCATTTGGATCACGATGGGTATTTGCCAAAAAGCGTGATCAGAATGGCGCTATCGTGCGATACAAGGCACGACTAGTCGCGAAAGGTTTCAAGCAGAAGTATGGCGTTGACTTTTTTGAGACATATTCCCCGGTTGCCAACATGAATTCGATCCGAATAATTTTCGCGGTATGTGTTGAATGTGGCTATCGAATGGAACAGCTGGACGTCGACACGGCTTTTCTTATCAGCGTGTTGACGGACAACGTTTTTATGGAAGTCCCGCTTGGTGTCGACAATGCTCAAGGATACATATGTCAACTAAACAAGGCTATTTACGGACTCAAGCAAGCAGCGAGTGCCTGGAACAAGACAATACATCGTGTCTTCGTCAGGAATGGCTTTAAGAGTTGCGGAGCAGATCAATGTGTTTATGTCAAGAGAACTAAAGAAGGTTTTGCTTACGTTGGACTATATGTGGACGACGTGATTATCGCAGCAAGAAGCAGCAAAGAATTAAATCAAGTAAAGGGAGTACTCAAGAATGCTTTCAAGATGAAGGAGCTTGGTCAGGCGGAATTCATTTCGGGTATGGAAATTGATCACGACAGGTCAGCTGGAATTTTGATGATCAAACAGACTCGCTACATCGATGACGTGGTCAAGCGATTCGGTCAACAAGATGCCAAAAGTGTTGAGAATCCTTGCGTATCAGGATTGAAGCTGTCGTCAAAGCAGTCACCCACAACGGAAGAGGGACGGTCGACAATGCGATCAAAGCCTTATCGCTTTTGATTGGATGCTTGCTGTACATAACGACATGCACTCGGCCTGATATTGGTTACGTGGTGACGCAGGTTTCCCGTTTTCTGGAGAACCAAGGACTACAACATTGGATCGCAGCAATTCGAGTAGTACGATAACTGAAAACCACGCGTCAAATCGGTATCGTCTACCGGGGAAGTGGAAGCGTTACGGTCAAAGCATACTCGGATGCAGATTGGGGCAGCAATACGGATGATAGACGCTCGGTCTCGGGAATTATGGTCATGATTGCAAGCGCACCAGTGGTATTTAAGTCGAAGTACCAGCGGACAGTTGCGCTAAGCTTAGCGGAAGCTGAGTATAGGCTCTCAGTTTATGCACACAAGATGTTCTTTGGACGCGGGCAATGCTAAAGAACATGGGTCACGAGCAAGTTGAAGGCACACAGGTTTGGGAAGACAACCAAGGTGTTATTGCGTTAGCCAATAACGCCGGATACCATGCTAGAACGAAGCATGTGGACATCAAGCACCACTTTATTCGTGAGAACGTGCAAGGACTGTTGAAGATCGAATATATCGACACGAAGAGTCAGCTTGCAGATATGCTGACGAAGGCAGTTGGGACAAAGATGCTTAAGTATCTGCGCGAAGCCACCGGAATCAAGACCAAGTCAGCAACAAAAGACACACAGCATTAGCGGTGAGTGGGAGTTTAAAAATTACATCGCTGAATGCATGTTAAACAGGTGAATGGCTTCACAGTATTTACAAGTACGTTACAGTTAGTAATTACATATGGTAGCCGTTCATTGGTCAAGATAAATATATTCACTTCGGTTTTTACTTTCTTCTCAACAAATAAGTTATTCAAATGGCACTGGTTAGGATAGCCTACAAAAGCCGGTTTTCACGGAGCTCAGATATGCTCAGAAGAGAGAGGTAGACTTCCGAACTGCTGTCCAGCATATAAAAATAGTCGATAGTTCATCTGCGCTTATACCTGCCATTAGTGGCTAGGTAGCTTCGACTTCAACTGCACTACGATTTAAAAAAGCTTAATCTCAACGGTCAGCTCGCCTTACAGTACGCCCCGGGAAAATGGCAAAAACCATATGTGATGTTTAGCTTTGGAAGTACTATTAATCCTAAGGGAAGATTAAAGGTCGACAAGCCAGAGAGATATTTATCTGAGAGAATGTCATGTAAATCTACTTAAGTGTTTGTTCAATTACCCGTTAAGGATTATGAGAATGCATGGGTGGTCTCTATTGACTCCGGAAGTCTAAGCAATAATGTTTGACGCTTTTTAAGCTAACGAAGTCAACCACATAATAATGCTCTACGAATACTTGGATTTACCTTTTTGCATTTCTCCTAAAGAACAAGTGTCACTGCACCTTAGATATGGTTGGGCCTTGGTTGGAAGTTTTCCAGATTTGCTACCGACGGGCGCAGCTTAATCTTGTACCTTGATGCGATGTTAGGGCAGCAAACATGATTTAACACAGATCAGAGACCTTAGGTGCCACTTCTTTTGACGTTCTTAAGTGTCGTGCGCTCAATCGTTTTGAGTGTCAGAAGCACAGGTGAAACGACCACTGAGCTAAGTAAGTCAATGTGCTGGACAATCAGGTTTCTGATTAAAGCGTTAGGTGGTGCGTTTACCGCTGGGAGCTGCTTAGTAGAAATAGGTTCATGAATCACTATCAGTCGAGACAGTACTTCTTAGTTCCCACCACATTTCTGAGCAATTTTCGTCGCGAGCAGCACTTTGTGTATCTCATGCGTGACATAGTCGATCAAAGACATTTGGGGCGCTGCCACTTCGGTAGTAATGGAGCAGCGCATGTTTTAATTAGTAAGAAATCTGATGAGCACAGCTCGTTGCTAGACGCTACTGTGGGTGCTGGTGCGTCAATGCGCGATCGAGTTCACACTATTACAGTCCGGTATACAATGCCTTCGACATTGAGGACGTATTGCTTGACTCTCATTAGGTAGATCAGAGAGGTTTAGCCTTGCAAAAGGGAAGACAAAGCTTGTATGTACCTTTGAACACAATAATGGTCTGCCTCGTACTCTCGTAAACAAAAGAGCGCGCCCGCATACTTTCCTAAGAACATCGTTTCAGTGAAAGACAAAGCTAAATACTATTCATATACTAAAAGTCTTGCTGGAGCTAAATAAGATGTCTATTTCTGTGGCACATTGATCTGCACGATAGAAAGATCAAGAGGCTTTTAAACCAAAGCACGTATGCAAAGCGTTGATCATTTTTTTCGTAGAGATGATCAACTCCTCATCGTTGCAGTCATATAAGTCACTTAGACGACAACGCAAGTCTGCAAATTTATAGCTGTTTTGGAATCCATATCACCCGTCGGTAAAGATGGCACAGATGTTGTCCGACAAGTCCCGCCTTCGGTATTACCAACACATCAAGACGTTCATCGTGACCTACTCTTTACTCGATGCTCAGCGTATCGTTGCTCTCAACTCATAAAAGGATCATTTAAAAGTAGGATGAAGCACCAACATACCGCAAACTCTTTGCACGGCAGTGATGCCCAAATTCTACAGGCCCTACAATCTATAGGTTACTTTCTAGGTTTGATCGCGTGAACCTGTAAAGTCATGGTATGCCCCAGGAATTTTCACCTTTAGCAACAGTGTCGATGATTAACATTTCGTATGTCATGGTTATGGATACATACTTTGCGGGCAGACGGACCCAAAAAGTGGTTTATATCGTCTAAGTCCAGTCACAGATGTAGTCATCGCGGCTAATACCGCATGCATTTCGTTGACACTGTCTTATGCACCGTGGTCTACCTAAGTCTAAGATTCCTAATTTTATGTCAGGCTACTGACAAGCACGCGTTTTTAAGTGACGTCTTCTATATGCTCGTCTCATGAATTACTTATTTCTTCACGCGCAGTTACAGGATCTCGCCATACTACATTGGCTAAAACACCCATAATAGTCAATACGACGCAATTGAAGTTTTGACGATACCTTAGCCCTAAACATTTGCTTTAAAAGTTTTGACAGCGGCTGTACACAGTGAAGGAAGTTAGATAAAAAATGAAGCGAGAAAGCATTCGATAAGAGATCAAGACAGTCCGTCATATTTTGAGTCGAGCAAGAGAGAATGTCATAGAGCTAGGTCCTCGAGCAACTGACTCAAAATACTTAACCTTTTGCCACTCGGGAGTGACTTCGAGCATCAGCTGACGCACGTCTTTTTGCCACCGAGCTACGCTTGCCGTGAAAATCAAACATCTTTGAGAATTGCTTCCGTAAAAAAAAGCCTTATTCATATCGTATTTGTTACGGATATATTTTAAATATACTTAAAAATTTAATATGATTTGATACGTTTAATACTCATGCGAAGGTATACACTGTCAGAATAATAGCTATGCTGACGAGGACGTATAAGACCTTCATTTGTGTGTAACCCGTCATCGCTTTATTAGGTATTTTGAAGCCGAGCGCATCGACGCACAAAACAATGAAATATCCAAGAATCCTGATTAAACCTATATGGTATGCCTAAGATCATAACAAGATTCGATTGGTGTGCACCAATTTCGATTAATAGTTAAGAAATAGAGCAAACAACGAGAATTTGCATTTGAGATCTCTGTGTTATGTAGCACAAACGGTGTGTACAAGCCTAACTTGGTGGCTGTTGAGGCATCGCGAAGAAGTTCAGCAAAATAGACGATGTCTTTAAAGTTTAGGGATAAAAGATTTGCTAGCCGATCCATTGTCATAAATGCGCTGAGATTATCAATACACATATATACGACATTTTCATGACTCAATAAATAATAGCAATGATGCATATTATCCTGGACTTCACTAGCGTTAAGCGCTGGTTTCTGTTGGACCTATTTTTTCAACAGCTATCGCGCCCATCTTAAGGGTCATTGGCCTACGTCGTCTGGTTCAGCGCGTAATATATCTTGCGTTCTCTGGTTAAACATGTTTGCTGACATTTTAATTGGACTTTGAAGAAAAAAAATGGTGTGATAAACACGAAGTTTTAAATATTGGCACCAAGTATAAAAGATCCAACTAATGAATATATACCCACTGCTTATGCATACAGACGGAAATTCTGATGCAAGATAATTACCCCACGAAAGTTTTTATCGAGAAGTTGAAGTAAAGTTCAGCTTAGATTTCAAAATGTAAAACTGTATTAGGTCTTGAAATAAGACTAATACAAATTCTTGAAGCCACCTTTGTATTAAAGCATTCACAATGTCTAAACCAAGTTAAAGCACAATAACTGTTATGAGTTTTACAAAGGCACAAAATTACAATTATTTTAAGCATGGTAATACGGCTGCTACGCTGTTCCCGGAAGAGGACTCTTTTTCGTCCAGAATGGAGCTGTTTTTTACTTACCTTCATATATTAAAGACGGGCTAAATTTCGCAAGAGCCCATCAACGCGCGTCTGAATGCGATCTACAGCTTGTACAGACACGGCAACAATAAAAGCTTCAAACCATCTTGAAGGTCGATGGCAGGGCACACAAATGAATACACATAAAGTGAGGTGGCAATTCTCGCCGGAGTTCAAGTGAAGGGTCAGCTGACGCGCTACGAACTTATGTGTACTATGCATTTTTGTAAATTATAATGTGACAAAAAGCTGCAACCGGCTGCAGTGAGCCGTCAAAGCAATCGCCCTGGCGTCATGGCTAGCGAGAAAGGCATGGCTAGCGAGAAAGGCCATTGGAACCTTACGATTCATTTGGGGCGAGCATTTGAACGCTCTAGACGCGATTTAAAACTTTTTGTCGATCGAAAGAGCACGCAACTAAACACTAGTAGAAGCATCGCAAGAACCACTGTATTGATTCTGGTGAGGTGTACCTGGATACTTTTTCGCCAAGTGGTTGATATGTCCTCAGTAGGTGCTTGCCGAGCATTTGCTTGGTGAGTTGCGCGTGAAATTTTGCAACATCGCATGGATTGACGACTGATTAATTTCCGCTAACGTCAAGTAGGGCTGCCTAGACAGAAATTCTGGACTCGCCGAACGTCCATTCGGGGAGCGCGGGTCGATAATGAACCATTTAGATAAGCTGTTGGGCGTGAAAGAGACACAATATTATATCACAATTTGGATGGACCGCCATCTATTACGGCGGCCTTGACGTGTTACTATATTAGAGTTCATCTCATGTGACCCAATAAGTCCGGCCTAGATCACGCTCATTATATAGAATTATTTTCATTTCCGAAATTTATTTGATTGGAAACGACGACTTAAGGATAAATAATACTCCTACGTACCGATAATTGCATTATATTTAGAAACTCGAAGGCTTGTGTGATCCAGAATGCACTCAATGATCCAAGACATTAGCAATGCCCGATCGTCTCGCAATGCTTTGGCGACCAAATGTTTTTGTATGATGCTTGTGTTGTCATTGTGAGGTGTAGAGCGTCGCGTACGAATATGGTGACCGATCAGATATAACCAAAAAACTCGGCATAGCTTCCGTGTTAGCTTGTCGCTCTGAACATATTAGTGCGTAGTTGGCCGCGTGGTGCTCATATAATGAGTGTAAGGGTGGCCAAGGGTGCAATGGGAGTTGCCGCAGTATGAATGATCAGAAGGCTCACCTCTTCAACTTAAAAGTTCGTTAGTGCGCTGACCATCAATTCACGTCGTGCGGAACTCGGACACGACAAAACTATTGATACCGCCGAGAACGTCGATAAAAATACTTGTGACTGTGAGTTTTCCATTATTGTTTGCCTCCAGAAAAAGGATGTTTAATGCTGTAGGACGACATACATCTAATTGAGACGTAGACTGCCGTCGATTCGAAAAATTGCCGACATTTTAAATCTTACCATTTGATTCGAATGCTTTACGTAATCAACGTGTGTCTTCTAATCGATATTGGCACTGTAAACTTTGATCGAAGTAATGTACTCTTAAGGACCCAGGAAAACATCCCGACAAGTTTGGTCCAAACCATGAAACAGTTCATTATCATAAACTGACAAAAATCAGATCGTAACGCTAATGCTATCCACAAAGTCGACAACACAAAACTTTATAGTCCTCAAAATTTGCCCAGAGATAGTGATTTTGGCGTCGCCAAATGCCAAATTCACTACCGTGGGATTTACCAGCCATTTTGCACATTTGGAGACTCTTGTCGGCCACTGAACAAGCACGAACGTTGCCTGACCTTGAACGAAAAGATTTATCGAAGTATATATCGGATGGTACCAAAAAAAGTTTACAGATGATCTCTTTTCTCGAATGAAGGCGCACTTAGGCACATGCAACACAGCAATGGAAGAAATAAAAAAAAGTAAATTACGAAATGTTCAAATAAACATGCAAGGTACATAGAATGGAGACTGCTACGCGGTACATAGAATGGCATATGACTGCTTTTCGTGCCCAGGCCCTCAAATAGTTGTTGGCCATCTCTCTGGAAGCGGATTCCAAATTGCACCGAGCGAATAGATTCCATCCTCGCTGCGCCCGAGAAATCCAGCAAGTTGGTATCCGTTAGGAGCTGTGCAGTTACTGATCCCGTCCATTCCCCTATTGGGAGGTTTGCCGACTTCATAGGCCTTACCCTCTTGGTTCAAGAGCTTGACATGGTCAACGCGTGTCTTTGAATCGATCTTTACACTGTGTATCTCAATCGAAGTAATGTACTCTGCATAGTCCAGGGTGATCGTTTGACAATTTTTGTCCAAACCATGAAACGGGTTATTATCGAAGGTTTCCGAAGACCAGATCGAAACGCCAATACCATCCACAACGTCGATACCACAAAGCTTTAAGGACATCAAAAGTTGCCCACTGTAAATGACATTGGAGTCGTCGAATTCCTTACCGTGGGGTCCGCCAGCGACTGTGCACTTTTTGCTATTCTCGTCGACCGGTGATATAAGGCCATCAACGAGCACAAACGCTGCTAAACTTTGGAGCAAGAGCTTCATCGTAGTATATATCAAGTAGGTAGGAAGAAGAATGACGTGTATGCTCGAAAGGTTTCGGCGATTGCGTACTGTCCAGTATGAAGTTAGTAATAATAATGTGAACGAGGATTCGATCGAACGAGGATCGATCGAGGGATGTGCGAAGGTGAAGTAATTCATACATGTATTAAATGGTGGGATTTGGCGTTGTGACGTCAGCACAACTAGTTGTTTAGATCAAAATGATTGTTATACTCCCATGCTGCATCTCACATAATATCTATCCTTTGCCCCTGCATCTTAACTATCCGCGAATTTTTTCTTTTTTGTATAGTGCAAACAAGGTGTCATCACGATTGTGGACTAATCGTTGCAGAATTCGTTGAGAACAATGCTACGATAAAAGGTAATTCAGCTGCGATTCCACTTTCACTTTCTTCGAAATTATCAAGACGCTGCCATCACGATATTCTAGAATTACTGTATTGAGTACTATCAAAAGTTAAGCACAGACTCAATAAGCTCAGCATGAGAGCTTGAGTTCGTTGGAAGCTGCAGTCGTAACAAAACATTCAAATCTGCATCCAAATGATGTGGTCACACCTTCTAACTATAGTAGCACAATTACTGAAAGGTGTCGCCAAATTATAGAAAACCTCGGGTATCAGGACATTATAAGCTTTGTAAAAAGCCGGTAAAAAACGGTCCTTAATAATGTCTGCTTATTACTCTACACTCCCGTCCACTTAGTTAGAAGGTGTTAGCTAACACTACTTACGAAATTCATTGCGCAGACCACGCAGCGCGCCTATCGATCAATCCTTTACTAACAAAACATGCGAATTATATTTCGGCGCCCATCTTGCTGAGGTATTAATTGTGACTAGAAATCATTATCGACAAATTACCAGGCAAATTGACCTCATCATCATCAGTATCATCTGGTACGTCTTCGCAAGGCAAACAAAACTAAACCGCTCTCATGCTGTACTCGTAAAGTCTTTACTATTTTTTTTAAGACCACTCCAATGAATGGCGATTATCATGGCGCCAACGTTTTGCTTACTCTAACAAAAGCGAAGAATGCGCAAAAAAGTAGGTGCGACAGGATCGCACGGAAGAATAATGACTAGAATACTGTTGAATTGTGCATCGCGTACTGAGAATTATCAACGATTCTACGATAAATTATTTGTTTCCAAACGTGACGCTTTTAGGAGCTGAAAATGTATCCGAATGCAAATAGGCCGCTTGCTGAAGCAACGGACATATATTGTGTGAGAGGCAGCATGGGCGTATAACAAACGCTCTGATATATACTGTAAGTTAGCTGTGATGAAGTTTCGACACCAGATCTCACCTATGATATCGTATAGAAACCAATTACTTACTTCGCATCGACACACACACCCAGTGACCCTCGTTTGATCGATTCCCAGTTCTCAATACTTTTTTTGATGTTCAAGGTTTAACAACGTTTGTGCTTGTTAACTAATGGCCCTGACTCGATGGCCGACAAGAGCCTTCAAAAGTGCAAAGTCGCTGGCGGACCCCACGGTACGACGCCAATGTCGTTATCTCGGGGCAAATTTTGAAGACTTTGAAGCTTTGACTTTGTGGATGGCTTTGGCGTTACGATCTGATCTTTGTCCATTTACAAAATGAACCGTTATGATGTCCCCCTAGAGTATCACAAGTACATTACTTCGGTTGAGGTTCACAGTGCACAGATGAATTCGAAGACATGCGTTGGTCAAGGTTTCTAATCAAGACGGAAAGAGCAATGAAGTCGGCAACATTCCGGAAACGGGAATGGACGAGATGGGCAATTGAGCAGCTCCTGTAGGGTAGCAACTAGCTGGGTCTTATGGTGCGCAGTGAGATTAAAATTGATGAAGATGGGCTTCACTTTAAGAGAAACGGCCAGGAGTGACGGCTTGGAAATGAAATTGCTTCATAGCCTGTGTACACTAGTGGCGCCCGCTTTGGCTAGGCATGACAATTCGTCAGATGATGAAAAGTGATTCTATGTTTCACGCATGTTACCCGTTAATAAAGACATTTGCTGCGTACTCTACCACTTTCCACTATAAACGTTGCTTCATTTGCAATGATGGCTGGGAATGAATTGTTGTTCTCCATGTGTCATAGGGCACACCATTATTAGGCGCCCATATATGAAAGAATAAAACATACACGTCCGACTGTATTTGTGAGTGCTGTGAAAATGCCGTGTGATCCGAGGTCTTCTCTGTTGCCATGAATACTCACCTTAAACCATTGCCGTGCGAGGACAACAAGTGCCGATTGGTGCAATGGGCTAGAATGTTCTTCGCTAGATATTACACAAAGTATAACGAGGTGGTTCTGTCTCATTCAATTACTATCTAAGTCTTGATCAAGTTAACCACCAACTGATCTTCGACTCATGATTGGAATATTATCTACTATCAATCTGTTTATCAATTTCCAATCATGTACTTTGAAACTAAAATGCTCCTTAGATATTCTTTTACCATGCATAAGCCCTCCTTCCAAGCGCGGGGCAATGCTCGCGCGCTTCGGGCAGGTGCTCTCGGGCATCTGCAGGTCTCTAACGACTCTCACCCTCGACGCGACGGTCTCCAGCACCAGAGCGCCACCTGGGCTCTTACCAAGTCAGAGATAAACAAAGTAATGGAAGACCCTCACGACCTCGGTGCTGGCTGCACTGCCCGCCGAACGAGACTCGACGTATGCGGACACCACTCTATGCCGTGGACTAGCCAGACTGAGCCTAGCACGTGCATAACTTGGCAACGCGATAACGTAATACAATACAATACAATACAAGAGAAGGGTCTACTGGGGTCAGTAACCTTTTTTATGTATATCCTGCACTGATACTAAGATCTTTCGTGAGCACCCAACAGAGACAGCGGAAAAATCGACAAGTGCCGAGTGAAACATTATTGATTGAGGTAGGCTCCTAAAGCGAGGGCCCATTTGGACAGTCCGGTCCCGCTAAGCGACGAAGAGGAAGATAGATATACGAGCTGCTGCCCAGCATAGACCCCGTCGATGCTTCTTCTGCGCCTTTTAGTTGCTCTCTGCTTTAAGTGCAATAGGGTCCAAGATTCCAAACTCTAAACGGACCACTCACCTTCTGGTACGCAAGAAATGGTAAACCCCAGCAGATCGTGCAGGCAAGCCTGGTCTGGCGCTTGGTGAATTATAAGTGAAGGGTTTTGAGAAACCATGAGCAACTTTGGATGGAGGTTTGGGAAAATATGTTCGATGATCCGCAGTCAGCCAAATGCTAAGATTCTACAAGCGCATCAATTTGGAGTTATCTATAGAAGCGGGAGTGAGAGTCGCACCTAGGATAAATGTTGATTAAGGTGTGATTTTTTTCAGTTTTGCTGGCGTCCTGCACGGCTTAGTCTTGGACCTTGATGCGAGCTATGCTCACATCCTGGGTATGGCGCGGTAAGAGTGCAGCAAAGCTTATATATATGATGTCGGAGTTCTCCGTTTGGAGCTTTGGTGAGTCATAGACCCAATTGTAGAAGCGCAACTGGCACGAACACTGGGCCGCTGAAGTTAATGCACTGCACAATGAAATGTCTTAACTAGACACGAGAGATATTAAGACGCAAATTTAAAATGTAAGGTGATAATATAATCACTCGAAGATGATTTCAAACACAGTATTGCTCTATGTTTTGCGTGCCATGATTGGCTATCAGAGAAGAAGTAATCTTCAGACCTAATAATTGCGTACGCAGATTTCTGAGCAATATTTGTTGCGAGTAGCGTTTATCGTATCTCATTGGAGACATAGTAGGCCGAAGTCATCTGGGTCAATGTCACTCTGATAATTATGGAGCGGCACGTATTTTACCGAGGCGGGAGTCCAATGCGTACAGCTCTTTGCTGGACCCGACCGTGGAAGCTGGTACGTCAATAGACGATCGCATTAACATGAATATGATATATAGCGCGTATTCAATACCGTTAAGCTTCTAAAGAAGAGGGTGCGTTGCGGGATGCTCATCGATTTGTCTCGTCTTGGAAAAAGGTTGGGGAGCGCTTAAAAACAATAGCGCTCGGCCACGTACTCCTGTAAGAGATATATCGTTTCGATCGAAACCACGGAATGATCGAATTCTAGTTTTATCGTGAAAGATTTGCTTGTGCTGGATGGAGTGTCTGCGAAAAAAAATCGATGAAGCATGTTAGGCTTGCAACGACCTCTAATTGGGTGTCCCACAGTATATGCCAACTTGACATATGAGAGAAATAGTCACATTCTAGAATATCGAGACTGAAGAACACGTGGCTATAAGTGAGTTAGAGCCGAAAGTTTGCTTTATTCCTATGAATTTACTTTCCATTCTGCTCTGCGACAATCAAATTGTTATAGGTTATGAGCCCAATAACGAACCCGAACGAGATCCTCAGCGACGACAACTACTTCCTGTGGGAGTTTAACACCCGCATGGCATTGGCCAGGAAGGACCTCCTCGATCATCTCGAGGTGAAGCCAGAAGACGCAGTGAGCGCCCCCACCCAATGGAAAGCCGCCGATGTGAAGGCGCTGGCTGTGGTGTCGAAGCTGTTGAGTCCAACGTACCAGATGATGGTGAGAGAAGCCAATTCTACATGGGAAGCATGGCAAATTCTGCGTGCATTCTTCGTGAAGCAGAGTCTGCACAACCGTGTGCAGCTGCGCAAGCAACTCCACGAGTTCGCGATGGCCAGTGGTGGGAGTCTCATGGAGCATCTGGTGCAATTCGATAAAATGTGTGCGAAGTTGGCTGCGGTTGGTGACGTTCTGCCTGAAGAGGAGAAGCTGGTGATCCTTCTTGGTAGTGTGCCAAGTGAGTATGACGCCATGTTGCGGCTCATCGAAGCGCGCGACCGTGTGGCACTGCTGGAGGCGAAAGAGATGCTCCGACGCGAATATGAGATGATTCAGAAACGCGAGGTGAAGGAGCAAGCATTCAAGGCGACGGTGAATGATTATGGTGGGAGGTTCCAGAATGGGCTTGGAGGCCGACGTGGATGAAATGCCAAGGGACACGGACGCAAAGGGCATAATGGTGGTGACAAGAAGGAGTTCAAGGGCCGATGCTATGAATGCCACGAAGCTGGCCACAAGAAGCAAGATTGCCCGAGGCTGAAGGGCAATGCCGGTGGTTCGGAGTTCGCGTTCTCCGCTATGACCGCTGGTGGTGAGCGATCGTCCACCTGGCTCCTTGATAGTGGAGCCAGCTCGCACATGACTACGGATCGGAATGATTTTTCGGAGTACCACCCGCTTACAGAACCAATCGAGATCATGGTGGCAAATGGCCAGCGGGTTGCCGCCATAGGTATGGGCACCGTGCGAGTTAACTTTACCGGAGGCGTGCGGGTGAAGTTGACGGATGTTCTCCACGTTCAGAAATTGGACGGAAAGCTACTGTCGGTTCCTGCACTCATGTCCAAGAACCTCGCTGTGCAGTTCGACAAGACCGGTGCCTCCATCTCGCTGAATGGCCGCGTGATTGTTCGAGTCCCTCGGATAGGGAAATTGTACGCGTGTGGACTGAAGTACAGAACGGAAGGCAACGCATATACGGCAGTTGATGGTGAGTCAAGTGATAAAACCTACGAAGTTATCCACGCGCGCCTGGGGCACGTCTCCGATACCAAGCTAAAGCTAGTTGCTCGCGCGTGCGATGGTATCTCCCCTATGGCTTTGTCTCAATCGGATGGTAGTGTTTGTGGTGGCTGCGCGCAAGGAAAAATGACCACGAGCTCGTTCGTACACCAATCGGGTTGCGAGATAAAGACAAGTCGCCCATTCGAGATTGTGCACACGGATGTGATGGGGCCAATTGAACCGAAGTCCAAGGGTGGTGCAGTATACATCGTGGTTTTCGTGGACGACTCCAGCCGAGTAGTGTTCGTCAACTTCATCAAGCAGAAGTCATAAGTGTTCGATTGCTTCAAGGCATTTTGCACTCAGGTTAAGGTGCAACACGACTGCAAGGTGATGTGTGTTCGTAGTGACAACGGTGGTGAATATGTGAGCAAGCGCTTCGGCAAGTTCTGTGCGTCCAAAGAGATCATTCACCGGACGAGTGCGCCATACAGCCCCCAGCAAAATGGGACCGTTGAGCGTATGAACCGGACCATAGCTGACATGGCCCGATCGATGCTACATTACATGCAAGTGGACCGTGTGTGGTGGGCTGAAGCGTTTCGGACTGCAGCTTACATCGTCAACCGTATCCCGAAGACTGCGCGACCGGATCAGAGCCCCCTCAAAGTATTAACCGGAAAGCGCCAGTCACTCGAAGACCTTCGTGTATTTGGTGCTCGTGGCCACGTACATGTTGACAAGCCAAACGTAGGCAAACTTGTTCCTCGAGCTCACCGTTGCCTCTTCCTTGGATACGCTGATGGTTCGAAAGCGTACCGTTTGTGGGACTACGACGACGAGCGCATCGTGATTTCGCGATCGGTGCATCTGAATGAGCGACCACCAGACACGTTCCATGCCGTCAGTGATGACCCAAGTTGCTCTCCTTAGGTGGTTAGCATCAATGATCACGATTCCGTGAGTTAACGCCACCGCGACCAGTGAATGAGAACGACCATGGTGCAACTGCGGATATTGACGATGCCGCCGACGTTGAAATGGAAGAAGTGCCCCCTACCGATGCTCAAATCTCACCCGTTCCTACTGATGCTTTGGACAGGGGGAGTAACAGCCAGATGCAAATTGTCCAGCGCATCAGTCCTGCTACTGCTACCGAAGATCAGAAGATGCAGCTTGCCCAGCGTCCTGATTGCGATATCGTCCCGCACTCACAACATCCAAGTCGATCGATCGATCGCCCCGCCATCGTCCAGCATCTCAACCCGAGCTTTGACCTCGTCCGTGCTGCCGCACGTGATCCGTGCATACCGTCAGCAATTATCCCTCATGGTGAAGGTGTTGGCGTCGGCGTCGATGCATCAGAGAATCGCATAGTTTTCAGTGGTGGTTCCATTCGCCCTCGGTCGATCACGTATGAACAACCGCGTCTACTGACTGATGGAGATATGCCTTTGCATCTTGGTGGCGCTGAAAATGACGATGAGCCAAAACCAGAAAGCAAGCGACCACGCCTGAACGAGTACGAAATTGCGTTGGCGGTGTCTGAGCTGTCTACATCATACGCTGAAGCGTTGGCGGCCCCTGACGCTCCACAATGGAAGGAAGCTATTCGTGCTGAGATTCGATCGCTTGTACGGAGCCACACGTGGGACATGGTGCGACGACCTCAAGGAAACAAGGTGATCGGATGCAAATGGGTATTCGCGAGAAAGTACGACGAGAATGGAGCGGCAAAGCGATACAAGGCACGTCTGGTCGCTCGAGGTTTCCTCCAGACTCGCGGCATAGACTGTACCCACACATACTCACCAGTGGCAAGCATGAACACTATCCGGGTCTTTCTCGCATTGTGCTGCTCTCGACACCTCATGATTCGCCAGTTTGACATCGATACCGCATTTCTAAATGGCAAGCTTGACGAAACAGTGTTTATGAATCCCCCTGAAGGAGTGAATGTGGCGCCGGAATTGGTTTGCAGACTCCGCCGCAGCCTCAATGGACTCAAGCAAGCTGCAGCTGTGTGGTACCGTACCATCCGCGATGTGTTCAAGCGTATCGGTTTCGAACTGTGTCGAGCTGATCCTTGTCTCTTCGTTCGACGAGATGACAGTGACCCAGCGGCCGCGGTTTTTGTGGTGCTCTACGTGGACGATCTACTTGTTGGTTGCAAACAGAGGAACAAGCGCGATCCGTGTGTACTGGTCTTGCGTCGCACTTCACGGTCAAATCACTCGGTGATGCTCGTTTCGTTCTCGGGATGGAAGTACTTCACGATCGTAAACTTGGTGAAATGGTGGTGAAGCAATCTCAGTTTATAATCAAGTTGCTCGAGCGTTTTGGTCAAGTATCTGCTCATGGTGTCCGCAACCCAATGGTAATTGGTCAAGATCTCAGCCCATCCGACAAGCACGGTGTTTGCACAGACAAAAATATGTACCGCAAACTAATCGGATCAATGCTGTACGTTGCCAATGCCACACGTCCCGACATTGGCTTCGTGCTGTCGATACTCTCTCAGTACCTCGATACGCCGCGTGAGATGCATTGGAATGCTGCGCTGTGTGTACTTCGCTACCTTAAGGCCGCTGATTCGATCGGCATCCACTACACGGCAAAGGGCAAGAATATCGTGACATACTGCGACGCGAACTGGGGTGGTGATAAGGAGACGCGACGCTCGACGTCTGGTGTGATGGTGAAGATGGCTGACGGTACGGTCATCTACAAGAGCAAGCGTCAAGCGACCGTCGCGTTATCAACTGCTGAAGCCGAGTACATGGCTCTCGCACTTACCGCTCACGAAGTACTGTGGCTGCGTTTCCTCCTCACAGAGATGGGTGTAAACGTGTCGAGTGCGTCGACGATCTACATGGACAACCAGTCGGCGATTAGTATGGCAAGTAACCACGGATACACCCCACGCGCCAAGCACATCGACCTCCGAGCTCACTTCGTCCGTGACTACGTCGAGAAGGGCACCATCAAGGTGGAGTACCTACCATCGGAGTCTCAGCTGGCGGATATGTTAACGAAGGCCATTCCGACGCCACGTTTTGTGAAGCTTCGTGACGCATGCGGACTTGTGGACTGTCAAGTTGAGGGGGATTGTAACGACCTCTAATTGGGTGTCCCACAGTATGTGCCAACTTGACATATAAGAGAAATAGTCACATTCGAGAATATCGAGACAGAAGAACACGTGGCTATAAGTGAGTTAGAGCCGAAAGTTTGCTTTATTCCTATGAACTTACTTTCCATTTTGCTCTGCGACAATCTAATTGTAATAAGGCTAAGAACATGTGCAAATTGTGGTCATTAGTTTGTTGAAGAGAGAGACATCGCTGCTTGATGAAGTAGTTATAGAAGACTCTGAGTCGTACGTCTTAAATTATGTGTTACCCATCGGTAGAAGATTACTAAGGTGCTGTCTGAGAAGTCCTGCTTACGGCGTTACCATCGCATCAATGTGTTCATCATGAACTTTACTCGATTCAACTCTCCGCGTATCGTCGCTCCTAACTCCCGGAAGGATCATTTACGAAAACCATGAAGCTTCAGCATACCGCAAACTTTTTAAAGGGCAGCGATGCACAAGTTCTACAGACGTCAATTATATCAGTGAAATAGTAACTCGCTTCGTTCGTGTGAATCGATTGGTATGTGAAGCCATGCCCCTGCCCCTGCAACTTGTTCCACTGGTGACAAAGTCTTGACAAACATTGTCGATGACTTACATTACGTATATCTGGATCAGTCCCAGAATCAATCACCGCGGCTGATATCGCATGCATTTCATTGACGCTGTCTTACGCCACGATTTGCCTAAGCCTGAGATCCTTCTTTTTCCATCGAGCTATTGTCAAGCACGCGCTAGCAAGTACTGTCTTCTACGAACTCTGTTTTGTGGCTTGCAGAATTCCGCACGCGCAGTAATAGGACCTCGCCATACTACCTTGCTGAAGCCACCCATGATATTCAATACTAATCATTAAAAGTTTTGACAATATCTAAGCCTAAAATGTTTGCTTCCAAAGTTTTGACAGCAGCTGTCCACAGACTGGGTGGAAGTGGAAACTGGGTGGAAGTTGGCGGCTCCCATTTAAAATATACCCGTAACAAACACGATTATAAAGTAAGGCTTTTTTACGTAAGCAATTCTCAAAGATGTGTCCAAGCGCGCGTTAGCTGATGCTCGAAGTCACTCCTGAGTGGCAAAAGGTTAAGTATTTTGAGTCAGTTGCTCGAGGACCTAGCTCCATGACATTCTCTCTTGCTCTACCTGAAAAAATGACGGATTGTCTAAAACTTTTTATCGAAACTTTCTTGTTTTATCTTTCTACCTGATTATACTCGCTCTGCCCCAATACACAACGGTGATTGGCTATAATTGCCTCTTTCGTGACAAAATACAGAAAAGGCAGCTTTGCTCGAATCTACTTTTTTCCCATGTCAATTTGAATGCAGAATCTGCTGTAGTCACTTTGGGGGGGGAGAACTCATTTGTTTGTGGACTATTAGGAGCATGATTCTAACGCAGGCATGCGTCAATGCCAAAATGCCTCCAGACAGTGTTAGCGTGTGCCTTGACACCACCGACATTACCCGTGGTTCACTTCCGTCAATGCTTCCAGCTCCTCTAGCTGCTGCGCAGTAACCTCAGGTGGCCACGTGAAATCCTTCATTCAGCAATAGGTTGTCGAGCGTATCGCGTGCCTCTTTCAGACTGCCGTAGGTACGCTCTGAGATATCTTGGAGGCAGTATATTGTGAAGATCGTAAAAGCTGAAGTGTCTTGACGTTAAAAATGTGCGTTTTGGTGGACATTGAGTAAGAGATGACGATGCGATGCGCTATCTCGTTGGAGATTACAGTCCTTGGATCTATTTTTGGGCAACTGTAACCAATCACCGTTGTGTATTGGGGTTAGGGGTTCTATATAATCACAGACTGGGTAGAAGTTAGCGAAAACTGGGTGAACGTTAGCGGCTCCCATTTTAGATATGTACTTAAAAATTTAATATGATTTAATGCGCTTGTTACTCATGCGAAGGAACACATTGTCAGAATAATAGCTATGCTGATGAAGACGTACAAGAGCTTCATTTGTGTTAAACCCGCCATCGCTATATTAGGTATTTTGAAGCCGAGCGCATCAACGCACAAACAATGAAAATCCCAAGAATACTGGATAAATCTTTATGGTATGCTTAAGATAAAAACAAGATTCGATTGGTGTGCACCAATTTCGATTAATAGTTATAAAATAGAGCAAACAACGAGAATTTGCTTTTGAGATCTCTGTGTTATGTAGCACAAACGGTGTGTACAAGCCTAACTTGGTGGCTGTTGAGGCATCGCGAAGAAGTTCAGCAAAATAGACGATCTCTTTAAAGTTTAGGGATAAAAGATTTGCTAGCCGATCCATTGTCATAAATGCGCTGAGAATATTAATACACATAAATACGACATTTTCATGACTCAATAAACAATAGCAATGATGCATATTATCCTGGACTTCACTAGCGTTAAGCACTGGTTTCTGTTGGACCTAATTTTTCAACAGCTATCGCGCCCATCTTAAGGGTCATTGGCCTACGTCGTCTGGTTCAGCGCGTAATATATCTTGCGTTCTCTGGTTAAACATGTTTGCTGACATTTTAATTGGACTTTGAAGAAAAAAAATGGTGTGATAAACACGAAGTTTTAAATATTGGCACCAAGTATAAAAGATCGAACAAATGCATTAATACCCACCACTCGCGCCTTCTAAGACGGATGACGAAAAGCAGTCATATGCCATTCTATGTACCGCGTAGCAGTCGCCATTCTATGTACCTTGCATGCTTATTTGAACTTTTCGTAATTTTCTTTTCTTGATTTTTTCCTGTTATTAATATGACGCCGCTGTTGATGTGACGTCACGACGAACCTTCGAGAAGGATCTAGAAGGATAGGCTTGGAGGGATTACGGCAAATACCGGTTGGGTACTGGTATGATGATGACGTCATTAGATGACGTCACGACGAACCTTCTAGAAGGATCTAGAAGGATAGGCTTAGAGGTAGCACAGGGTAGCGAACTAAGGACTCAAAAATATATTCACTTCACTTTTTGCCTTCTCCTGCGCACAACAACTCAACACTTCCATTGCTGTGTTGCATGTGCCTAATTGCGCCTTTATTCGAGAAAGAAGATCATCTATAAACTTATTTTTGTACCATCCGATATATACTTCGATAAAGCTCTTCGTTCAAGGTCAGGCAACGTTCAAGCTTGTGAATGGTCGACAAGAGACTTCAAATATGCCAAGTGGCTGGTGAACCCCACGGTAGTGAATTTGACGACGCCAAAGTCACTATCTCTGGGCAAATTTTGAGGATTATAAAGTTTTGTGTTGTCGACTTTGTGGATAGCATTAGCGTGACGATCTGATCTTTGTCAAGTTATGATAAAGAACTGTTTCATGGTTTGGACCAAACTTGTCGAGATGTCTTCCTGGGTCCTTAAGAGTACATTACATCGATCAAAAGTTACAGTGTCAATATCGATTAGAAGACACACGTTGATTACGTAAAGCATTCGAATCAAATAGTAAGATTTAAAATGTCGGCAATTTTTCGGATCGACGGCAGTGTACGTCTCAATTAGATGTATGTCGTCCTACAGCATTAAACATCCTTTTTCTGGAGGCAAACAATAATGGAAAACTCACAGTCACAAGTACTTTTATCGACGTTCTCGGCGGTATCAATAGTTTTGTCGTGTCCGAATTTCGCACGACGTGAATTGATGGTCAGCGCACTAACGTATTTTTAAGTTGTAGAGGTGAGCCTTCTGATCATTCATACTGCGGCAACTCCCATTGCACGCTGGGCCACCCTTACGCTCATTATATGAGCACCACGCGGCCAACTACGCACTAATATGCTCAGAGCGACAAGCTAACACGGAAGCTATGCCGAGTTTTTTTGGTTATATCTGATCGATCACCATATTCGTACGCGACGCTCTACACCTCACAATGACAACACAAGCATCATACAAAACATTTGGTCGCAAAAGCATTGCAAGACGATCGGGCATTGCTAATGTCTTGGATCGTTGAGTGCATTCCGGATCACACAAGCCTTCGAGTTTCTAAATACAATGCAATTATCGGTACGTAAGAGTATTATTTGTACTTTAGTCGTCGTTTCTCTCCAAACCAATCAAATAAATTTCGGAAATGAAAAAAATTCTATGTAATGAGCGTTATCTAGGCCGGACTTATTGAGTCACATGAGATGAACTCTAATATAGTAACACGTCAAGGCCGCCGTAATAGATGGCGGTCCATCCAAATTGTGATATAATATTGTGCCTCTCTCACGCCCAACAGCTTCTCCAAAAGGTTCGTTATCGACCCGCGCTCCCCAAATGAACGTTAGGCGAGTCCAGGGTTTTCTGTCTAGGCAGCTCTACTTGACGTTAGCGGAAATTAATCAGTCGTCAATTCATGCGATGTTGCAAAATTTCACGCGCAACTCACCAAGCAAATGCTCGGGAAGCACCTACCGAGGACATATCAACCACTTGGCGAAAAAGTATCCAGGTACACCTCACCAGAATCAATACAGTGCTTCTCTCGATGCATCTACTTGTGTTTGGTTGCGTGCTCTTTCAATCGACAAAAATTTTTAAATCGCGTCTAGAGCGTTCAAATGCTCGCCCCAAATAAATCGTAAGATTTCAAGGCCTTTCTCGCTAGCCATCACGCCAGAGCGAATACTTTGACGGCTCATTGCAGCCGGTTGCGGCTTTTTATCACATGATAATCTACAAAAATGCATAGTACACATAAGTTCGTAGCGCGTCAGCTGACCCTTCACTTGAACCCCGGCGAGAATTGCCACCTCACTTTATGTGTATTCATTTGTGTGCCCTGTCAACGACCTTCAAGATGGTTTGAAGCTTTTATTGTTGCCGTGTCTGTACAAGCTGTAGATCGCATTCAGACGCGCGTTGATGGGCTCTTGCAAAATTTAGCCCGTCTTTAATATATGAAGGTAAGTAAAAAAACAGCTCCATTCTGGACGAAAAAGAGTCCTCTTCCGGGAACAGCGTAGCAGCCGTAGTACCATGCTTAAAATAATTGTAATTTTGTGCCTTTGTAAAACTCATAACAGTTATTGTGCTTTAACTTGGTTTAGACATTGTGAATGCTTTAATACAAAGGTGGCTTCAAGAATTTGTATTAGTCTTATTTCAAGACCTAATACAGTTTTACATTTTGAAATCTAAGCTGAACTTTACTTCAACTTCTCGATAAAAACTTTCGTGGGGTAATTATATTGCATCAGAATTTCCGTCTGTATGCATAAGCAGTGGGTATATATTCATTAGTTGGATCTTTTATACTTGGTGCCAATATTTAAAACTTCGTGTTTATCACACCATTTTTTTTCTTCAAAGTCCAATTAAAATGTCAATAAACATGTTTAACCAGAGAACGCAAGATATATTACGCGCTGAATCAGACGACGTAGGCCAATGACCCTTAAGATGGGCGCGATAGCTGTTGAAAAATTAGGTCCAACAGAAACCAGTGCTTAACGCTAGTGAAGTCCAGGATAATATGCATCATTGCTATTGTTTATTGAGTCATGAAATGTCGTATTTATGTGTATTAATAATCTCAGCGCATTTATGACAATGGATCGGCTAGCAAATCTTTTATCCCTAAACTTAAAAGAGATCGTCTATATTGCTGAAATTCTTCGCGATGCCTCAACAGCCACCAAGTTAGGCTTGTACACACCATTTGTGCTATATAACACAGAGATCTCAAAAGCAAATTCTCGTTGTTTGCTCTATTTCTTAACTATTAATCGAAATTGGTGCACACCAATCGAATCTTGTTTTTATCTTAGGCATACCATATAGGTTTAATCAGTATTCTTGGATATTTCATCGTTTTGTGCGTCGATGCGCCCGGCTTCAAAATACCTAATACAGCGATGACGGGTTACACACAAATGAAGGTCTTATACGTCCTCGTCAGCATAGCTATTATTCTGATAGTGTATACCTTCGCATGAGTATTAAACGTATCAAACCATATCAAATTTTTAAGTATATTTAAAATATATCCGTAACAAATACGATATGAATAAGGCTTTTTTTTACGTAAGCAATTCTCAAAGATGTTTGATTTTCACGGCAAGCGTAGCTCGGTGGCAAAAAGACGTGCGTCAGCTGATGCTCGAAGTCACTCCTGAGTGGCAAAAGGTAAAGTATTTTGAGTCAGTTGCTCGAGGACCTAGCTCTATGACATTCTCTCTTGCTCGACTCAAAATATGACGGACTGTCTTGATCTCTTATCGAATGCTTTCTCGCTTCATTTTTTATCTAACTTCCTTCACTGTGTACAGCCGCTGTCAAAACTTTTAAAGCAAATGTTTAGGGCTAAGGTATCGTAAAAACTTCAATTGCGTCGTATTGACTATTATGGGTGGTTTTAGCCAATGTAGTATGGCGAGATCCTGTAACTGCGCGTGAAGAAATAAGTAACCCATGAGGCGAGCATATAGAAGACGTCACTTGAAAACGCGTGCTTGTCAGTAGCCTGACATAAAATTAGGAATCTTAGACTTAGGTAGACCACGGTGCATAAGACAGTGTCAACGAAATGCATGCGGTATTAGCCGCGATGACTACATCTGTGACTGGACTTAGACGAGATAAACCACTTTTTGGGTCCGTCTGCCCGCAAAGTATGTATCCATAACCATGACAAACGAAATGTTAATCATCGACACTGTTGCTAAAGGTAGAAATTCCTGGGGCATACCATGACTTTACAGGTTCACGCGATCAAACCCAGAAAGTAACCTATAGATTGTAGGGCCTGTAGAATTTGGGCATCACTGCCGTGCAAAGAGTTTGCGGTATGTTGGTGCTTCATCCTACTTTTAAATGATCCTTTTATGAGTTGAGAGCAACGATACGCTGAGCATCGAGTAAAGAGTAGGTCACGATGAACGTCTTGATGTGTTGGTAATACCGAAGGTGGGACTTGTCGAACAACATCTGTGCCATCTTTACCGACGGGTGATATGGATTCCAAAACAGCTATAAATTTGCAGACTTGCGTTGTCGTCTAAGTGACTTATATGACTGCAACGATGAGGAGTTAATCATTTCTACGAAAAAATGATCAACGCTTTGCATACGTGCTATGGTTTGAAAGCCTCTTGATCTTTCTATCGTGCAGATCAATGTGCCACAGAAATAGACATCTTATTTAGCTCCAGCAAGACTTTTAGTATATGAATAGTATTTAACTTTGTCTTTCACTGAAACGATGTTCTTAGGAAAGTATGCGGGCGCGCTCTTTTGTTTACGAGAGTACGAGGCAGACCATTATTGTGTTCAAAGGTACATACAAGCTTTGTCTTCCCTTTTGCAAGGCTAAACCTCTCTGATCTACCTAATGAGAGTCAAGCAATACGTCCTCAATGTCGAAGGCATTGTATACCGGACCGTAATTGTGTGAATTAAACCGCGCATTGACGCACCAGCACCCACAGTAGCATCTAGCAACGAGCTGTGCTTATCAGATTCCTTATTAATTAAAACATGCGCTGCTCCATTACTATCGAAGTGGCAGCGCCCCAAATGTCTTTGGTCGACTATGTCACGCATGAGATACACGAAGTGCTGCTCGCGACAAAAATTGCTCAGAAATGTGGTGGGAACTTATAAGTACTGTCTTGACTGATAGTGATTCATGAACCTATCTCTAACAAGCATCTCCCGGCAATTAACGTACCACCTCACGTTTTGATCAGAAACCTCATTTTCCAGCACATCGACTTACTCAGCTCGGAGGTCGTTTCACCTGTGCTTCTAATACTGAAAAAGATTGAGCGCACGACTCTTAAGAACGTCAAATGAAGTGGTACCTAAGGTCTCTGATCTCTGTTAAATCATGTATGCTGCCCTCTTATCACGCCGTACTCAAATTGACGCAAAAATCGCATCAAGATACAAGATTAAGCTGCGCCCGTCGGTAGCAAATCTGGAAAACTTCACACCAAGGCCCAACCATATCTTAGGTGCAGTGACCCTTGTTTTTTTAGGAGAAATGCAAAAAGGTAAGTCCAAGTATTCGTAGAGCATTATTATGTGGTTGACTTCGTTAGCTTAAAAAGCGTCAAACATTATTGCTTAGACTTCCGGAGTCAATAGAGACCACCCATGCATTCTCATAATCCTTAACGAGTAATTGAACAAACACTTAAGTAGATTTACATGAACATTCTCTCCTATAAATATCTCTCTGGCTTGTCGACCTTTAATCTTCCCTTAGGATTGATAGTACTTCCAAATCTAAACATCACATACAGTTTTTGCCATTTTCCCGGGGCGTACTAGAAGGCGAGCTGACCGTTGAGATTAAGCTTTTTTAAAACCCAGTGCAGTCGAAGCAGAAGCTACTTAGCCAGTAATGGCAGGTATAAGCGCAGATAAATGGTCGACTATTTTTATATGCTGGACAGCAGATCGGAAGTCTACTTCTCTCTTCTGAGCATATCTGAGCTCCGTGAAAACCGGATTTTGTAGGCTATCCTAACCAGTGCCATTTGAATAATTAATTTGGCGTTCATCGATTTCTTCACGGCCTTTAATTAAAGGTTGGATGCTCATGGAAATATTAGCTTACGCGCGTCTGCGCACAATCCATCCATACGGTGGGTGACTGCAACCCCATCATCAGAACGTTGCTGGCCCCATTAGGCCCCTCTTTTGTTATATTGGCTGCATTTAAAAATATGAATTACATAATAGAAAATAAAAAAAGGCTCAACAGTTGGCATCAATTCAATCATAAGTCACAGCTCATACGCTTGTCGTGATTTTTCAAAACACTGCGAATGTGCGTCTTTCTATACTTGCGGTTGCGAGTCTGTTAACAATTTGTCAGGCAATATGAGTGGACTCTAAAAATGAACCTTTCCACTTTTTATGGAGTTCTTAGTACGTAATTTCGACTCTATTTCTTTATTTTTAGTATGATGCTCTTAGTATAAACTTCATGACTCCTTTTTTCAATGAGCTTACTAAAATAAAGTTTACGCCGGTTACCGACCGCAAACATGAAGGAATTTCTCATATGGAATCGCGAGGGTGTTGACTACAAGCCTCACAACGCAATGTGTACCATAAGACACGGCGTATTGCGGTTGCAGTCCTTAAACTAGGAAACTAAGCTCTTGAATCATTTGAGAGACGATTCTTACGGCCTCTCAACAAGAATGCAATATGCAGGAGATGGGAAAAGCCGCGTATTCCTAGGTAAAGGTAAATCTAAAGCCGTAAGATCAAAGTGCAGAGCGCTATTTAAGCGGCAAATTCCGCGAGGTCAGAGCTGGGAGACCCAATTAATCGAGGCGTAGAGACGGTCGAATGTGAAGACGGACGAAGAGTACGTGAAGACGACGGACAGATGGGATTCAAGGGTTATTGCAAGGGTGGTGTTTTCACTTTCTTGTACACTTGTGCGGAAGTCAGTAGTACTTTTGACGAAAGGTCCAGATAGGTCTTACAAAGCTGCAGGTCCACCGATACGAAACTTTCGGTTATGTAGATGTTCTTTAGTTTTTCGTCGCTAGAAATACACAGTCGTGAATCCTCATCGATATAATAACGATAGTATCGATTGTTCTCTCACTGCGGCCGCAAAACCCAGTGAAGTGATAATCTTCAGGAGCCACGCAGCTGCTCTTTCAGACCTTTAAGTCCGAAGTCATGCCGGCTTTACTAGGCTTATAGTCTTGGTTCAAGGGCTTGGGATAACGATTGCGCGTTTGAAAACTGTGTCTTCCAGTGTGCACCTCAAACGGGTAAATGTGCCAAGATTAAGCACTTAATGACCCTCGTTCAAGCCGTCAAAGGGTTCATCCTCAGACACAAGATCGAAACGCTAATGCCATCCAGTTGGAGGCCTTACCACAGTTTAATTGCAGTCAACGTTTGTCCAGCGCTAACGGAATCGGTGTCGTCACTGTGGGCGATCCATTCAGTCTTCCTAATATACTCCGTCTTTTTGCAGCGGTCCCTTTAATTATTTTAATACCGTGCAATATTGTAATAATGGAAACTGCATATTGTACTGAGATATTTAGCGTAGAAGCCGGCTGAAGAGGTTGTTGTATTTGTAGAATAGAACTCTGCAACACGCGCACAGATAATAAACAGAGCGAAAAATACTAATCTTAACTTTACAGATAGATCATTATTCTAGCTGTGTAGGCATTGGCAAGGGCCTTCAAACAACTTATTTGATGGCCAAATCAAGAGGGAATAGGAAGGGGATTGTTATCACTCCGAAAACATCGTGGCGAGTCATCCCCAAAAATTCGTCGGAGCGTTTAACAGAGCAGCAAAATCTTGTCCAGTGTGAGCGTTCTCGAGATCGCTGGCTGTGCGGTGCCCAAATTTACAAGGGTGCATTTGGCCCAGTCCGCAATGAAGACTCAACGATTCACAAAGCCAGACGGAATGTCTTTTCCACGAAGAATGTATTGGCCTAAAAAGGCGTTACATATAAAACTTTTTAATATTAAAAAAAGTGAAATTTTTGTAGCGGCCGTTGTTGATTGTAAGCTGATCACCGTTCTACGACCCGTGATCCGAAACACCATGTTCTGTTGAGGACTTCTTGAGTAGAAGTCACGGGGAACCTTACAAAAATCTCTTTTCGCCAAGCCAGCGCTTCCAGTCTTACGACGGGGCAAGTGGCTCTGTCCAAGACGGTGATCGTTATAATCAAAAGCGTCTACGACGTCTGAGCAGTCTTGCTAAAGTGAATCTTTAGGTTAGATTGTTTTCGAAGTGAAGGTGCAAATCTACTGCGCGAAATAATAAGTTCCGCTGCTTGAAAATGCCCAGACATGATAGAAGTGCTTGCCATCCGTTAAAAGGGGAGGATATTCAAGGTGTCAAAAACAACCTAGGACTGAGTCATCAACAGTACGGAATGGTGGTAGCGATTCGATTCTCTTTTTAACCGGGTTGTATACCCCTCGTTACACTATGTTCTTTTTGTCCAGCCCACTCAACTGTATTGAATGATTTTTAGTACATTTAGCGCGATTGCTTGAACACTTTAGTGTTCTATCTCCGGCTGCCTCAATTTATCCCCTATGGGTAGAAAACCAAGTAATTCCCGGTCGGTGGGCGAGCAATAAAACAACCAAGCCACAGAGTCGGTATTGAGTGCCGAAACGATCTACGGTCATAGATACGTCCTTTCTATATTTCTAGACGCGTGCAGACGCAATATAGTTATGACTATATTGCAATATAGTTATGACTATATTGCGTCTGCACGACTATATTGCAATATAGTTATGACTATATTGCGTCTGCACGCGTCTAGAAATATAGAAAGGACGTATCTATGACCGTAGATCGTTTCGGCACTTCCAAAGAGTAAATATACGCTTAGTTGCTACTCCATTGCGTCTACACGCGTCTAGAATGATAGAAAGGACGTATCTACGACCGTAGATTATCTCAGCACTTCCAAAGAGCAAATATACGCTTAGTTGCTACTCCATTGCGTCTGTTTCAGCACTTCCAAGGAGCAAATATATACGCTTAGTTGCTACTCCATTGCGTCTGCACGCGTCTAAAATGATAGAAAGGACGGATCTATGGCCGTAGATTATCTTAGCACTTCCAAAGAGCAAATATACGCTTAGTTGTGACTCTATTGCGTCTGCACGCGTCTAGAATGATAGAAAGGACGTATCTATGACCGTAGATCGTTTCGGCACTTCCAAAGAGTAAATATACGCTTAGTTGCTACTCCATTGCGTCTGCACGCGTCTAGAATGATAGAAAGGACGTATCTATGGCCGTACATCGTTTCAGCACTTCCAAGGAGCAAATATACGTTTAGTTGTGACTCGATTGCGTCTCCACGCGTCTAGAATGATAGAAAGGACGTATCTATGACCGTAGATCGTTTCAGCACTTCCAAAGAGTAAATATACGTTTAGTTGACACTCTATTGCATCTGCAGGCGTCGAGAATAATAGAAAGAACGTATCTATGGCCATAGATCGTCTCAGCACTTCCAAAGAGCAAATATACGCTTTGTTGCGACTCTATTGCGTCTCCACGCGTCTATAATTATAGAAAGGACATATCTTTGGCCGTACATCGTTTCAGCACTTCCAAAGAGCAACAATACGCTTGATTGTGACTCTATTGCGTCTGCACGAGTCTATTATGATAGAAAGAACGTATCTATGACCGTAAATCGTTTCGGCACTTCCAAAGAGCAAATATACGCTTTCTTGCAACTCCATTGCGTCTGCACGCGTCTAGAATGATAGAAAGGACGTATCTATGGCCGTACATCGTTTCAGCACTTCCAAGGAGCAAATATAAGCTTAGTTGCTACTCCATTGCGTCTGCACGCGTCTAGAATGATAGAAAGGACGGATCTATGGCCGTAGATTATCTTAGCACTTCCAAAGAGCAAATATACGCTTACGGATCTATGGCCGTAGATTATCTTAGCACTTCCAAAGAGCAAATATACGCTAAGATGTATGAAAAGCGGTGGATCTCGTCCGTAGATGATAGCAACTTCTCACAGTTCCTTAATGCAGCGGTCATGGAAGACACTTAGAGACCACTGACTGATTGGAGCAGGTCATCAACTTTGACGAGTTGATCCAATCCGTATCATCTGTCGCTATCGTCGATATCTGACTAATTTTGCCTTCAGCGTTACTTTCGCACCGAAATGTCCGTCATGAATATGACTAGTATCGTGGGATCAAATACTTTGTGGCACAAAAGCAGATTCACAGCTATCCGTGTGCCAACATTGACGCATTTTACACAAAGCGAGAATGGACCAAAACAATAAATCTTTTCATCCCAAGCCACTATTCTGTGGCAGAATGCCACAAGTGGCTCGTACAAAGTACAAATTTTAGATGATTCCGTTCATTTATTCTTTTCATCATGTGCCAAGATTCTCTTTAAAAAACAAATGGCAAGTGGCGCGTCGTACACACTTTAAAAAATCTAAATTAGGTCGCCACCTGGCATATATGCCAAACTTTGCTGAAAATCATTGTGACGATGTGTATAAAGAACAGTTTATCTGACTGATTCGACGATTATTCCTTACTTCTCCTACGAGAGAATGACATACCATTGACCCCGGTCAGCATTTCAAGTGGTGTGCTTTCTTAAGGGCTCATGAACGCGTCTGACATGTTTTATCGTCTAGTAACGCAATTGTCAGGCCTTATATTTTGCTTTTAAAAGCTTCATTAAAGAACAACTCCTTTGAGTAGGCCAACGCCGTCGTCAGTCGATCTAATTCGCTGATCATGAAAGACTTTAAAAAGTGTCTCGGTCTTGAAAATTACTCACAAAGTTGTAGTGTGATTTAAGCAGAAATGTCGAGACAACTGTCCAATAGCTCGAGGAGATCAAGAAACGGGTTTGAGATACTCAACTCTAAGCAGCATTTGACAAAGCTGATAGATCTGTGTGTCGTGCACCAACCCTAGCCTTGCCGGATCGACCAGTGTCTATTGTTGTGAAGCGTCAAAGTTAATTATCGGTACTTCACCACTGCAAATAGACGCCGAGGAGCAGGCCCAGGTGAACGCGTTCAATCTCAATGGCCTTGAGCTGCCGAGAAAACCTTTGTAGTCTTTGACATGAGATAAAAATGAAAGTGTATATATAAAAATTCCGCTGCTAAGATTTTGGTCATTTCTTAATTATTAAGACCATGTGTCGCTGCGGATCGAGATACAAGTTCCTCACTTCTTGTAGACAATAGCCTGATGGCTCGTTATTGCAAGCTAAAATTTTGTGGTAAAGTATAACCTAGGAAGGTCGAACGTTCTGGCTAATGGGTTGACGCGCCGCATAGACTACAAGCTAGCTCATGCCTCAGCTACGAGCTCATTACACTCGTACTATTTGTGCATTTGTCATTTGACGATGACATGATGACATGACAGTAGAAAACTTGTTGACACGATTAAGCGCGATTCTACTCATCTCAATGGAAGCGGGGCTGCCATATTAGAAACCCGAACAAGACGATCTACCACGTGAAGTGGTTTTCATTGATGAGAATTTGAAATACAATATTTTTATTGAACTGACAATATGTCGCTGAAGACGTATCGCTTGATATGCACTCAATATCGGTGGCTCAAATTGAAAAAGGGTATCTTACAAACGGTCAACTGAACTATACGACCCTTACGGAAGATAAAAAAGTATCGAAACCTTTTTGATAGCCTTCTTTATACAGGCTGAAGACGTGTTAAATAGGGGTGCACTGTTGGCAAGTTTCTGGGTGCCATTTCGCCATGAGTATGGGTTTTATGTGTAGGCTTGGCAAAAAACTTAGCAAACAACACTGGCATTTTTCTGTTTTGTTGACCACTTTGACAAAGTAGACAATTTAGTAGATGTTCCAGATACGGTCCAATCGACGGTATCAGAACGCAATACAAGCTTTCGCGTAGCATTGTCAATCACCATGTATTGGTACGAAACGGTTGCTTTGATGTTTTAGATCTTAGTATAAACTATATTTTAATTTACTCAAACTAGCTTTCTCGCACTCAAAAGAGTTATCGAAAAGGTCGTAGAAAAGACCTCGCAGATGCCTACGTGAGTATGAAGAAATGATCTGATTAAGAGGGCAGCTATTCAAAGTGACTAATGGTCCCTGCCTTCCTAGAATATTTACTCCTATTGAGGCAGAACGACTGCATCGTCATCAAATTCTTAAGGAGCTATCATGCCATACTATGGCCAGTCTTTTGAATCTCAACAAAAGCAAAGAACGAGCGGATAGATAAGGGGTAGAAAACTGTGAGAATCGAATGAAAGATGATGACTAGGTGACTGTCAAATTGCGTTACAAGACTAAAAAATATTAACAATCTCTACAATGAGATTTTCGTCCCAAAATGTGCCACTTATGCGAGCGGAAGCCTTGTTTGCACAAGAGCATATTTTGTGAGATGCAGCATGGGTTATATTAAACGCGTTGATGCACAATATCAAACCGGTTTCGACACCACGACCCATATGTTTTTCTTGTAGAACTTTCTGGCTTGCCCACATCCACACTTCCCTCGAATCATTTTTGCGCAATCAATTCTATTCCAATCATATCTTTATTCGTCAGTACCACCTCGCAGGCACACACATCAATTTCCAACTGTCTTTCTACTACCCACTCAGACGTTTTGTAGTCGCTGTCATCGGTCCTTGACTTATGCTGGCGATATTCGTTTACTCGTAACCAACTGATTTGAGTTCTTGCCTTTAAACGTTTAATAATGTGCAGCTTTTTTAAAATTTGGTGATGAACTCAACGAGGACGGCCATTTTTTGTCCAATCCGCACTTGCCACACCATAATGGACTTATCATCGGCCAGCTTAATTATGTCGCCCTCGTGCAAAACATGTCAAGGTCCATGCCTATTGAAGAGTCACAAGTTTGCCATTACATATCGCCGCGAAAATCGTGTCGGTGTGTCGACCGAAGAAATTAAAAGCTTAAGCGCTGTTGCCGCGGGAGCTCGAAAATTTTTTTTGAAGAAGTTTCGGCATTAGCCACATCTTGATCAAAATTTAAAATTGAATTGTGCGCGCGAAGAGCCGTATTGAAGTCAGTGAAAGCTTGACGAGCTTCTTGGCAGTGTAATGCGGTTAAGTCGCTTGAAATTAGCGCAAATTTCTTTTAGCTTCTTGAAAAGCTAAATGTAGCTGACATAGTTGAGCAGTCAATGCATGTCTTCGTTTAAGGTATTCTTTACCCACATAATACGATCTCGGCGCTTGTACTCATCCAGTATACAACCTGGGTTGCAGAAAGGGTCCGTAGTAGCCAGAAGACGATTTAAATTAAGCCCAAGCTAATGTTGGATGTCTTCACATTTAAGAAGCCACGGCAGGCAATTAAACGGTGCTTTTGTAAGCTAAGAGTTCAACCGGGACACGGTCTCCGGGGTTTTTTTTCGATCAAAAAATGTGTTTAGAGGAACGAATAAAGCTGTCGTAAAAATCCACACTTGCAAGGCAATAGTCGATTCTGTTTTTAAGTTGGGACCAGTAAATTCGCGCGTGGTAGGATTTTCCTAACGCCAAAAAGTCCAGTAAACCCAAGAAATCATTTAGTCGAAAAGCTCTGGTTTTCCGTTTACATGATGGTTAAGAAAGGGGCGGGCCTGATCGAGTTCGGAATCCATAGTAATATTGACATTACCGAGTACCAAATGGTAGGCCGAGTTAGTAAACGCCCGTGGATGAGCACTAAAAATGCTGATCGGTCGTTAGATAAAACAGGACCGTAAACCACGTGAATATTTTTTTTAACGCCAAGATGTGCCGCTATAACCAAGTACCGATCACTTAGTATTGCGTCGCTGGCATACTGTAATGTGACGTTTTGGAGATTTTTAAAGGGGTGAGCCCCACTATAAGCGAGGGCGACCCCATTGCGTTTCTGGTACAGAGCTGTTTGCTGGTTGGACCAGTAAATACAAGCATTTGAGTCCGCTACGTGAAGAAAGATGTCGTTTTTTTTTAAACCAGGCTAGTGAGTTTTGGCTCTTGAAAAGCAATAACTTGGTATTGAGAGAGAAGATCTTATTACATGGTAAGGCTTGGTCGATTAAGACCGTTTACGTTAAGTGAAACGGCCATAAAGTCCAGCCCCCCTGTATTAGAAGTGAAGTTGAGGAGTTAGGTCTCCAGACTAAGGCAGCTTAAGATCTTGGACATTTTGAATTACAGCTTTCAAAAAAGTCGGCACCGTTCTATATTGCATCAGGTCTTCAGCAAAAGCGCTAAAATCGAGTAGCCAGAGAGAACGGTCGATGAGAAGAGGGATAGTTAGACTGGTGAGGTATCGCGGATTCTCACAAGTCATAACCATTACCTTGACCGGGTCGTGGCAATCCGTTGGCGCCATAATATGAATAACCGCATCCCAAGCAGATAGAGCCAAAAGCGCCACTACAGCCCCAGGTGGTACGGGTTTGCCGTATTTTAGAAGGCGTTGCAGGATTTTACTAATTGGACCTGTGGCACGAAGGAGGCGAAGGCATTTTTGGTGCCTTTAATATTCTTTGGAGGTGCACGGTCGAGAAGCTAGAAGACGGCACACTGCTCTATTAAGAGCGAGTGCGCCAAGTTTTTCTTTAGAAGAAATTGTTTTTAGCATATGACCCGGGTTAGCCTCTATAGTGACCAATTGGTCTAGGGGGGGTGGGGGGGTCGACTATCATATTATTTAATGGAAGAAATTACATAGTCAAAGAGATCACCCCGAGTCATTGACCCAACTTCATAGTTAATGGTAAGCGGGGTGACCATAGTAACATATGTGGGGTCCTTTTTGTATAGCGGATCGCTTTCCAAGCAAATCTCATCGTCTATTGATTGATGAAATTCTATATTAAAATGCCATTGCGGAATTTCAGGGTCCAAATCATCGGGCCATTATGGGCTATAATAATTTGGCCTAACAATCGACTGGGCTTGGATTAAGCCATCAGTTTCGTTCACCGTATAATTTATAGAAAAAATTTCCACAGAGTTGCTGATAAAGTTTGACGATTTTTAGCCGCTTTTGCCCATACTAGAGCATTTGGTAGCGAAATCGGAGCAAAGACCGTTTCAGCCAGCGAGGCAATATTATCGGTAGAACCAGGTTTGTCTTCTTGCAAATCGTCGTCACCGTCGTCAAACGCCGGGGGACTATCCGAAGTTGATATAGCGTCATTTATGTCGGGTTGGTCTTCGTTGGTGCTAGAAATGTCTGCTTGAAGCGATTCACGAAAGACGAGCGTAAAGGATTGACGACCAAATCTTTGGATGGGGAAGTGGGGATAGGCCCGTTTTTTTGCCTATCCATATTTTCTGCAAATTTGTTTGCAGCCTCCTGTTCCTGGCGCAAACGAATGGAATGGGGGGAGAACTCGATTGTAACGGGCCACCTTATGGTTGATAAAACATGGGCGAAATTTTATCATGCCATCGTCCGAGGAGGAAAAGAAAATTTCCCGTAAATACTCGTTTGGCGATGGAACCAAATCTTGGGGAGCCTGATTTTGTGCGAAGTAAACGGTGCGTTCGAGAGAAGGCAATTCGTTTCGCATGTATATCGATAAAATACACGTTGGAAGGGCTCCACGGAATTTAAACCAATTATAAATAGTGCGGTCAGTTACTTCCTCTAGAAGTCGTACTAAATCCACATAGTAGCGGGACCGCTTCGGAAAAGGTTGGGGTGACGCCCTCCTTCCAAGCGCGGGGGCTAATTGCTCGCGCGCTTCGGGTAGGTGCTCTCGAGCATCTGCAGGTCTCTGACGAGTCTAACCCTCGACGCGACGGTCTCCAGCACCAGGGCGCCAATTGGGCTCTTACCAAGTCAGAGCTAAACAAAATGATGGAAGACCCTCACGACCTCGGTGCTGGCTGCACTGCCCGCCGAACGAGAACCGACGTATGCGGACACCACTCTATGCCGTGGACTAGCCAGACTGAGCCTAGCACGTGCATAACTTGGCAACGCGATAACGTAATACAATACAATTCAAATAGCGGGACCCATACTAAGAAAAACGGGCAATTTGTACGGAAGAGCTAAATGCAGATAATAAAACTTGGCTTAATCTAGAAGCCATATCATTCGATGCGCAGGTAAATTGGACTCTCGCATTAGGAATTGTTAAAAAATCCTGTAAAAGACGGGCTTGACGCGCGTCTTTCTATATTTGCGGTTGTGAGTCCGTAGCTAATTCGTCCAGCAGATCTGCAAGATGTTTCTTGCGAATTATTGTGGGACACGGGATCCACATGCGGTGGATTTCCGACGATGCAACTGGTGTAGAGGCCAGTTTTAGTGCGTTGCATCGAAGCGCATCAATGTTGGAAGAGGCAAGTTCGGCTTCGCTTGCGGCGAGAAGTGAGTCCGTAGGGACTTGGCGTGGAAAAAAATGGGCGGGATGAATTTTCTGGTGCGATAGGCATCTTTTTCCTGTTCTTTCTTTTTTTTTTGTTTTGTTGTATGGAGTTTTTTGTATGAACTTCTCTTCTTTTTTTTTTCTTGTTGTGTTGTAAAAAGTTCTTAGTATGAACTTATAAAGCACTTGTTTTTCCTCTTTTTTTTACTATGGAGTTCTGGGTATAAACTGTTGAAGCCCTATTTTGAGCTTACTAGGAAACTTCTTAGATAGCAAAAGGCTAAACTCAATTAAAGTTTTTGCGGGTGCCTGACTGCAATTAAAGTGCAAACGCAAACTTTGAGGGAATTCACCACACAAAATCGCGAGAGTTTTAACTGTAAGCCTTGCAACGCAAAGTGTACCTTAATACACGGCGTATTGCGGCTGCAGTCCTTTAACTAGGAAATTGAGCCTGTAAACCCCTTGAGAGGTGGTTCTTACGTCCTCTCAATTAGAATTCTATATGCACTAAGATATCAGGAAACGGGGGTAATATACCAGGCAAAAGGCGCGTATTCCTTGGTAGAGTAAAGCAAATAGGCGTAGGCACAAAGTGCAAAACGCTTATTAAGCAGCAAAAACCGCGCGGTTAAAGCTGAGAGACCCGGACAATCGAGGCGAAGTCGGTGCGACGAAAAAAAATCGAGGCGGTCGAAAGCGAGGACAGGCGGGGTTTGAGTGGACGACGGACAGACAGGGTCTGAGCGTTGTCGCAAGGGTGGCCTTTTCTTGTGCACTTGTGCGGGAGAAAAAACTCTTTTTTCGTATATTGTTCATTGTCGAAATTAGAAAGCTATTTCGATAAGCTTAACAGTGATATCACCCCTAATAACGAGCCAGAAATTAATTTTTTTTAGGAAAATGAAGTAAAATAAACCATCTCAAGATTAAGGAGTCTACGAATTAGAGCTATTCCGTATATTGTGTATTTATTTGCGTCTAAGCTTACATTATTGTAGAGGGAAGGACAAAACACAAGTAAAGGCGTTATTTATGCTGCTTCTGACGCAAATGTAAAAGACAAATCGAATCCAGCCATGATCGCACGAGTGGCAATGTAACATATAGAAGGGATGTATTACGCAGCAGATCGTTTTTAAACAATCCAAATGAACACGCGATATGCCTGTCCGGCGAATTGCCATGCTGAGTATTAGGAGGCGTCACTGGTATACACAGGCTAAGGAGAAGTCTCATGGCCAAGCCGTTACCCTTGAAGTGGCCATTTCTCTGGTAGTGGACCCCATAGAGCACCGAGCGCAAAGATTTTATCCTCACTGCGCCCGTAAAAGCCAGCTAGTTGGTATCCTTCAGGAGCTGTGCATTCGCTTATTCCCTCTTTTCCCCTATTCGACATTTTGCCGATTTCATAGGTCTTATTCTCTTGGCTCAAGAGCCTGATAAAGCCAACGCGTGTCTCCGAATCGATTTTTGCACTGTGAAACTCAACTGAAGTAATGTACTCGTAAGGGCTTAGTTGGACATCTCGACAATTTTGGTCCAACCCATGAAACGGCGCATTTTCCTCAACTGACAAATCCCAGATAGTAACGCCAATGCCATCCACAAAGTCGACACCACAAAGCCTCAAAGCCCTTAAAATCAGCCCACGGGAAGTGGCATTGGAGTCGTCAAATTCCTTACCGTGAGGTCCGCCAGTGACGTTGCACTTTTGAAAGCTTTCGTCGGCTACTGAGTCAACACCATTGAGAAGCACAAACGTTGCTAAAGCTCGGAGCAAGAGCTTCATAGAAGTATGTGTCGCGTGATTAAAGAACGGAATGATTAAAAATGAGGTGTGTGCATGATAGTTGCCATCGACGATGTGGTTGTACTGTCCAAGTTTGAAATAATATTGTGAGCTCGGAACCGATCAAATGAGATTTGATCGGGGGATGTGTCGATACGATGTAAGCCACTGGCTTTTACATGGAATTCAGGTGGATGTGGTGTCGTTGCGTCAGCAGGGCTACTTAAAATTATGTATCAAAGCGTTTATTATACGCCCATGCATGACATGTGTCCTTTGCTCCAGCAAGCGGCCTATTTGCATTTTCGGATACATTTTAGCTCCCAAAACCACCACGTTCTAGACAAATCATTTTATCGTAAACTCGTTGATATTTCTTAGTACACGAAGCAAAATTTGACAATTTTCTACTCCCGTGCGCGTACTTTATCTGCTCATTCTTCGCTTCCGTTACAACAACAAGATGGTGGCGCCACGGTAATTGCTATTCATTGTCGCTGTCTTAGAAAAAATCCCGATGTCCAAAAATAATAGATTGCGCTTGTAAAGAAGATCCCTTCCATATTAGGTAGTGAAATCCTATGGCTGCAATTTAATGTGTCCCGCAGGATAGACATACGACAAAAAACGTAAGAACGCAGCGTTTATTGCCCGTTTGATGAATCCATTTTATCCTTTTTATTCGATTCCTTATAAGTAATTTTCAGGCATGTGCGTTCAGCTCAATTGCTGACTTTTTCGATAATTTCAAATGCAGTTGCTGCAGACTAAACTTTCAAATGAGGTCAGAGCCAAAAAGGGCTTAGCGTCTACGCCTTGAAAATTGGACATCGCACAAGCTTTTGTGTACCATTGACAATCTCAATCACGCCGGTAAAAAACGATCCTGTCAGCAAGATCAATGTTTTCGACAACAAAGCATAACATAATACTGTCTGCTCAATACTCTATTTTGGTTACATTCCCGTTCACTTGATAAGACCCCCGTTCACTTAATTACAATGTAAGCCAATGATACTAACAAAATCCATTGTATGCTCTACAAAGCGCAGATCACGCAGCGCGCCTGTCGATACTTTACTGATGAAACACGCGACTAATGTTCCGGCACGCATTTTGAAGAGTTTTTAATTGTGACTTTTTTGAAATCACTATCGACAGGATTTCGGGCGAAATGACCTCATCATCATCACTTTTATCTCATGCTCTAAAAGTCTGTACTACATTTTCAGTGCTACTTATAGAACAGTCTCAATTCATATACTTTACCCAGGTCTTTTATGGTAATTGCAAACATCGTTTTCAAAATTTGGGTAATTTGAATGGTGTGACTACATCATAAGAACAAAATTGGATGTAAAAATTGTATACTTGGGGTTGTCAAAAATTTAATTTTGTGTCTGTTGTTTCGACAAGATGCCGACACATATACATAAATGCTTTCATAACGATAAAAATGATTCGTTTGTCAGGGTAGCAAGAAAAGTCATGGACGAAATTGTCCAATCTTCTGTTATGCTATGCTTCAAAATGCATAGATGACGAAGTGCACACGAGCAATGTGCGAAATCACTGGCGCCCATGTTGCAGGGCTTTTATAATGTGACTCCCTGCAATACTTTAAAAAGGGTGATTGAAGATGCCTGAGGCATTACGACTGCGTCGTCATCAGCTTCATCTGCTGCGAACTCGCAAACTCAACGAAATCGAGCTCTCATGCTGAGCTAATAAAGTCTGTACAAAAATTTCGATATTACCCGTTACAGTGATTAAAAAAAAGAGATGGCAGTGCCTTGTTAATGTCAAAAAAAGTGAAAACGAGCGAGCAAAAGACTAAGAGAATTGAACAAGGTGATGGCTAGATTTTTTTCTTATTACATTGTGCTTAACAAATTTTACTATGAGGTAATAGTTCGAAATTGAGAGCTGACACCTTGTTTGCACTAATTAAAATGTCTTTTTTTGCGGATAATTCGAATGCAGGGGCATAGTATAAATGTTGTGTAAGAGGCAGCATGGGCGTTAACAAGCGTTTTGATTCATATTATCGACTAGTTGTGCTGACGTCACGCCACCACATTTCACCTTTTGTTAAAACCCAGTGACTTGCTTCACATCGAGAAATCCCTCGACCGATCCTTGTTCAATAAGATATTCGTTCACATAATTATTACTAACTTCATATTGGGTCGCTGACACCTTTCGAGCATAAACATCATTCTGCTTTCTACCCACTCGATATATACTGCGATGAAGCTCTTGCTCCAAGGTTAAGCAACGTTTGTGCTCGTTAGTGGCCTTGACTCAATGGCCGACACGAACATCCAAAAGTGGACAGTCGCCAGCGGACCCCATGGTCGACGCCAACACCATTTACCGTGGGTAGCTTTTGAGTACTTTGGAGCGTTGTGGTGTCGACTTTGTGGATGGCATTGGTGTTCCGATCTAGTCTTCGGAAACTTTGGATAATTACCCGTTTCAAGGTTCGGACAAAAATTGTCGAGTAGTTACTCCGGTGTCTCACGAGTACACTGCTTCGGTTGAGATACACAGTACAAAGATCGATTCGATAACACGCGTTGGCTCCGTCAAGCTCTTGAACCAAGACGATGAGTCTTTCGAAGTCGGCGTAATGCCCAATAGGGGAATAGACGGGATGAGTGAGTGCACATTCTTAAAGGATATCAATTGGCTGGCTTTAATAGGCGTAGTCGGGCTGAGATTGATGCGCTCGGTACTATAAGACATTAGTTATAGAGATATGGCCAACGATTGTGTGAGGGCGACTACACCTTAACCTGTGTATACCAGTGGCGCCTCTAAAGACTCATCATATCATTTTGTCGGATCATACAATGTATCACGCATGTTCGTTTAAGGCTACAGTTGAAAAAATAGACTTTGCTACACATACTACCACTCATGTTTTTTTTATATGTTGCCTCTCTTGCAATAATAAGTTGCTCTTTTGAAATTACTCTCTTACTAGGCACCTCTCAAATAGAAAATCTAGCATAAACATCTAACTGTCCTGATGAGGGGCGTGGGAATGTCGTGTGATCTAAGGTCATCCCTGTTGCTTAAATCAAACTGTGGGCCATTGCAATGCAAAGGGCAATGAAATGCCAATTGGTGCTATGGGCTAAAAGTGTCATTTTTAGCAAGTTTTACTCTGTTTACATTTTAATTACCCAAATGATGTATGATGCCTTGGAGTAATATCTATTCTTAAGAGAAGCCCTCACCTTTCGTTAATGAGCCTCCACTCCAAAATTTATTGGTGAAATTTAATCAATTTATTGCTCCACCATACGTCGCCAACACGACAGCGCGAAAACGCCGTAAACAAGTCAATGACGCAACAAAACAGATACTTTCGCCCAACGTTGCACATCTGCTTTGCTACTTTGAAACGTGCGGTTCACAATCAGTGGACAGTAATACGCCCTAAGCCCTAAAGCCCCATGCGCAGCACAATCATGCTCCCTTTGCTGACACCCGCAAGGCCGTGCTCTAATTGACGATGAAACACCAGTCTGTACTCCATTTGCGTCGTGCCAGTGTAAGCGCTTGCCAGATTGTCACAATCCATCGATAGAGGAGGCTATGGCTTCACCTAGTGGTGTTTATAACATCTGTCAAGCAGAGAGCCGTCGTGTACTAGCAGGCGCTGGTCTCCATCAGTGGGTGGCCTAAATAATAGTGCTCCAAAACCCATCTCTTAATAATTTCGCCAGCTCCCAAAATAATGCAGCAGAATTAGCGTTCGGAAAGCTTTGGCTTATTGATGCAATATAAAGAATGATTCGTTTTGGCCTTCCGGTATTGCATATTGTCTAGAGGAGTACTATAAAAAGTCTCTCAAACTAATATCAGATTCAAAATATGTCTTCATACAAGATATATATTCTTCACTATTGGTGCACTGAGCTTTTAAGGCTGTGTGATGCTTCAGCTGTGCATACTGCGAGCATTTTTACCGCAAATCCTGCCGCGAGCCAATATCTTTTGCTCAGAGCACCGCACACGCGAGACATTGGCGCGTCGGGCATTTGCTGATCCAATTGGTGAATTCAGTTTTAAATTTTACGGTGTCACTGACGTAAATCTGTCTTCGTCACTTTAAGCGAGCTGGTCGACGCGGTAATTTTTTTCTTTTCATCAATCGAAATAAACTAGCGCCTAGTTTAAATTCCAAAACTAAATCAATTCGATAGAGTGCTCGCTTCTGCTTTTGCGCCGAAGTCTACCAGGACTTAAGCAATTGTTCATTAGCCGTGCACAGACGGAATTGAGCAACAACAAAGCGTACAATCGCTAAGGGTGAGACTATTGTGGTTTTTGTGCTCCTCTTGATCTACATCGACAAGTAGGCTTAGAACAGAATTCTATGTCTTGGATTCTATTCTAAATCTACTTGTCGCTGTAAATCACACCCACCTTAAGCTTAAATTAGGTCGATGGAGGCTTAACACAAAAGTATTCATAAGTACAGGCAGCAACATGCCTTTATCAAGCCAGAGCACTTGTACCGCTGTGCTGGCCCGCGCAGATATTCCACTGAATTGGCGATTTGCGTTAAATTGTTCAGCGCATTCTTGTTCACAAGGATGTTGGCTTACAGAATACGATGCCACCATTGGTGGTTTAGGCCGCGTGGAAAGATAAGTTTGACGGCTTGGTTGTCCTTTAGACGACATTTCTTTGTCCGAGATATTTTGGACATCGTTTGTGAGCTTTTTATCAAGGCCGCGAACTCACTCGGAATTAGCGTGATCAACGCCGGAAGTCACTCGGTCGTAGAAGATGAAAAATGTAAACAAAGCATAAGCGAGGCACACGTTATTAATGGCGTTCCACTCAAAATGCGATAAAGTGTAGTGTTCCTTACAGATCTATTAGCTTTCCGAACGGCTCCTCATTTGTCCGCGCTTCCATATTGGCTTACATTAAAGAAGTCCTGGTACTACAGTCTGACAATCCTCATTGACGTCGACAAAGAACAATCGATTGTCAGTCCATGTGGTGTCGTCTATTTTATCGCGCAACTCGCCAAATGAATGATAACAAACTTGACGAAGATACTTCGGGGTCGCACATCTTTTTACGCCTCGACAGAATTTCAGGATGCATCTATCGTTGATTTGTTGCGTGCTCCCAGAATCGACAAAAGTAATCTTGCATCGCGTTTAAACCATCTAAATACTAAAATGTAGAATACTCATAACTTATTTACTAGCGACAGCTCCAGAACAACCACTTCGACAGCTCACTACAGCCATACATGCCTTCTCTTCATCCAAGGTTCTTCGTTGTCAGCAACGCCGTTGTCGATATATCATCATAGCCACCGATGACGCAAATTCTGCTTTGGCATGCTTTTAGATTTTCGGCTGCTTGTTTGGGCATTCGACTTGGTCGATGGCTATCAAGTTTGTTGCTGCCGATCAGCTTAGTTTCTGCACTACGGTATCACTGCCGAATCTTGCTTTCAATTTTTTTGTTATTAGTCGGCACTTGCGGAAGCGAGCGAGAAAGGGTAACCCGTCCTTATACAGTAGTATAAGTATTGATTAGCAAGAGTGTTTAGTTCTTAAGTTTTGAAATGAGCTTCGTTTTAAACATTTAATAAAAAGACTGCCTGATTTCTACTACTACAAGTCCATCATGAATTGAAGAATTTTTGAGTAGTATACCGAAATGGGACGTCTTTTTTCTTTCAAAACTTCAACATAGCTTCATCTCCTTTAGTCTGAGGACTTAGTCGTAGCCGTAACGCTTCGTCATACTAAGTGGAAGACAATATGACAGATAAGTTAATTGATCATAGCAGCTAAAATGATCATATCTCGAAAACAAGCTTCATAGTACATTGAGGGGGGTTGCGAATATGTAAAGTACTCATGATTTCGTACTGCGTCGATTGACCCCCGGTGAAGACTGCCGCCTTCATTGACGTGTGCTCATTTGTATGCCCTGTCATTGATCTGCGAGACAAACAGAAGTTCTTTTCACTGCTTCATTTGCAGCAAAGCTCTAATGTCGAATTTTCTGATATAATTACTCCAGAGTATTTTTTTTTACTTCAGACTATTTCGTAAAGGATACCGCGCATACTGTGAGCGGTTCTAGTCTACGCAAGAGCACCCACACCATTTTCGACGAGGACTACTCCACCATCCACAGTACAATATCTTTACAGAGTGCTCTTGAAGCTGTAGTTCGTATTCAGATGGCGTCAGGTCCCTTTGCCAGATGTGAGATCAAGCTAGAATGCCACGATACTAAGCTCGTCTTGTATGTTTCAAGGCAAGTGAGAAACAGCGCCATCTTTGACAAGGATATATGTAGTCTAATAGTGGGCGCAGCGAAGCAGTTTTTTTTGCTTAGAAGTAGCGCAAATTAAGGACTGTGACTTTTGTTAATACTTAGAGCCATACGAGTCGCCTTTTTTCCAACCTGACTCAATATCGTTGTCACCTCGAAAACCCAAAATAGTTGTAGAATATATAGTCTGGGCCGAACTTTATCTTCTTTTTTGAAAAAAGACTTGTTTGAATATTTATTTCAGTCAATATGCATAATCAGTGGTCTTTAGCCATGCACGTTATCTTAATTCCTCAATACTAAGTGCCGATGTAAGAAATAGTTGGTTATGTCACGCAAAATGGTAATACCAACTGGTGTGACTTACACCGGAGTTCTTCAGATTCTGATGCAGATTGTCGGTGTACATGCTGCACAAAAGTATGCAAAACATAAATCGCGCTGACCAGAGGACATAGTTGTTTGCATGATGATGATCCGATTACGATGGGTACGGATATCTACAAAGATCAAGGTCCAAGCAAAGCAACCACTTGACGCAATCGAGGTCTAGGATCTCTAGATCCATCAAAACAGTATGCACAGTATTACCCGTTTTTGTGGTTTAGTGAGTCATAAAAATATCATTTTCACGTAAACAAAGCCCCTTAGCGTATGATTGACTCCTTTTGACGATGAACCGTCTAGGAAAGTCTTCGATCTCCATAAGCCGAAGTAAAATCGTCCAAATTTGCTTAATTTCTCCACAATGCTTCGACAGCGAGCAACTTGGGCTTGCACACACAATTTGTGGTATATAGTATGAAGCTTTAAGATCCAATCCCTAACTTCAATTTTCTTAAAACATAACAGACTTTAGTGCACACTCGCTATCTCCCTGCGGCCTATCAGATAGGTGGACTTATTAGACATGAGGTTTCGATTCTTGAGACTTAATGAGCTTGGCATAGGAATACCGTATACAATGACGGTTGACATCACAGGTGCGAATTTGTTGGTTAGTCAGCAGCAGCGTTCTCCTAATCAATTACAACTGAAACAAAGGGTTAAATTACCGAAAATTCTGACTCCGCGGACCACATCTTGCCTTTGCAAAAGCTTTTTCTTTCCTTGGCGGGTCATAGGAAAGCATAATTCACACACCAAGCGTAGTTAGGTGGCGAAAAGACAAGCGTCAGCTGATGTTCCGGGTAACTCCAGTGGGAAAAGGTGAGGTATTGCAAGTTCGTTGCTCGACAATCTGGCTTTACGAAAGTCTCGAATAAACACTCACATTACGACGGAAATTTTGGACATACTGACATTTCTATCGAAAAGGAATTCTGCTACAATTCTTCATTCGAATATTTTTACGGTATGTAGTCTTTCAAAAAGGAATACTGCTACATTTCTACATTTGAAAATTATCACGGTATGCTGTTAATATCCTGAAAGCAAATATTCAAAACCCCATTGAAAAGTCCTGACGTTTAAGTCAATATAGCATGGCGAGGTCTTGTTGCTGTGAGTGGCGCAAAACCCACTAAGCATAGAGGCCACGAAGCGCCAATGAACCGCAAACATTTTGCACCCCATTGGTACGCAAATCCTAGAAGCACCAATTACATTAGTCGGTTTGTTATTGGTTTTGTTCGTGTTGTGTTTTGACCAGCATATAAACCTTGGCACTACTGCTGCTTTTTTTCGTCTAGCGATACAGAATTGGGGAACAGTGTAGAAGATTAACATAACACGTATTTCTGGTTCAGCGAGAGATTATTGTGTACCTTAAAAATGTTCTATCTTGTCTTTGTCGACTTATATCTGCCAATTTGCTTGTGTTGCACTCTGCATGGTGCATTAAGTTTTAAGAAAGATGAAATTTTAACGGCCACCTCGCCTTCAGGTACGCCGCGGGAGAAGTGCCACTTTTATGTGATAGGCGATTTTCATATGCGCTGTCGATCTCACCTTAATGCGGTATAGCACCAAAGATGGTACTTGTCCGACATCATCTTAATTATCTTACAGATAGATAATACGAATTTGATAAGGTGGCAGACCTTCTCCTTGCACTTAATACCGTCTCAGTATCATCTATGACTGTCAGAGGCAATAGCGAGCGGCTACATACTCTTCTGAAGTGAGATCCTTACGGTCAAAGGGGCGACATGCTTTAACTCAATCTTCGTCGTTAAAAAAAAGCTCGAGTAAAGTGAGTTGTCCTTAAAGAGATCAGCTTCTCATCGTTGCTTGATGAAGCAGCATATTCTCTTCAACCTATTTGAGCCAAGCCTGCTCTACTCGATGAGCACCGTGGAACACATCCTTTTCTGCTCGAGAGATCGCTGGTACTAAAGCGACACAGTACATCGTATTCACGGCAACGCGATCGGGCATTGACACGCCAGCTACCTCAGGTGCATCCAGCAAAAAGCTATGCTCATCAGAACCCAGCTCAGTGGTATACGTGGCCTATTATAACTCTGGGCGGAGTAAGCCAATGTGCTGGCCAATACTTTCTCATTGGCCAGCACATTGACCTAATCCGCCCAGTGTTCGTGTCAGTTGTGCTTTTGCTTCCGATCACAAATGGGCGCACGACTCGTTAGAGCTCCAAAAGGAATGGCACATTAGGTCTCTGACTTTTTATCAGATTATGTAACGCTGCACTCTTTTCTCGCCATATTAATTATAAGGGCAAATCTGGAATCTAAGTCCAAGACTTAGCCGTGCCAGATGCTGGCAAAGCTGTAGAACTTCACACCTGAAAAACTCGGTTTTTTGATGCGATGACTCTCGTTCCCTTTTTTAAAAATTTGACCATAATGATGTGCTCGTAAAGTATTAGCACGCGGTTGACTTCCTCATTTTCCGGAGTCGAAATGATCTACCCACCCACTACAAAAGAGCGAATATACGCTTGGTTGTGGCTCTATTGCGTCCGCGCACGTTTTCTCATATCGATTCCTAAGTGATCTAACAAGCATCAAACCAGGATTGCATACATTAACTGTCGTATAAAGTATGAAGCTTTTTGGCTTGTCGACAATCAATCTAGCACTTGCAATCGTGTACCTGAAAAAATTTCGATGCTAGTTAGAAATCTTGGTCCAAGACGACTGACTTCGACAGACCGTGGTGTAAGAAGACAGCGTTAGCGATGTGCATGCCACAATACCAGCCGCGAAAATCTAAATCTGCGAAGGTGAAGCATTGACGGATGCCTATATGCTGACAGCAGCTCGAAGACATATCTTCCCCTTCTTAGCTTAGCTGAGATCCACAAAGACTGGGCTTGCCGATGGGCCCTTGCTGTAGCAGGCTTCCTTGATCAACGCCATCTGGAAGTATTGCATGACATATATCAGATTCGACACAACATTTTCAAACAAATTGGTAGCTCGTGAAGCACTCTAATCTAAGCGCGCTCGGTACTGGCCCCAATAAGCGCGCATCTTTTGCAAAGGTAAAGACATACTAACGAGCACTTCAGTCTTGAAAAAACAAAAAAAACTTACATTCTGAGTAGTATACAATTATCTATATCATTATTAGTCAAAGACCATTCACGGTCTGATTCTTCATACTATGTAAAAAGTTCAGCTGTTACACTTTCAGTCCTTCTCAGGACAACGCCTGCCATATGCACAGTCGGAGGTCTTTGCTAAACCTTTTTTTTTCGAAGGTGTCAAGTAACGGCGTGCGCGTTGGCTCACGCAAACCAGATTTTGAGAATTGCAAAAGAGGCAATGTTAAAGTCAAAGAAGTAGAATAAGCAACATATCCTTTCTATTACTATAGGCTCGAAGAAAATGCGTGGTCCATGAAAAGGCAACCGTCTGCTTTTCATCAACAAACGACTGAGTCTAAGAAGGTACTACTGGTATACTCATGCTAAGAAGCATCTCAATGCCCAGGCCCTCACAGCATTCGTCTGGAACCGGTGTCATATATCACCGAGCGCATCAATTTCTCTGCGCCCATAAAAGCCAGATAGTTGATATTCTTTGAGACGTGGAACTCCGTCTATTCTTCTATTGGGCATTTTGCCGACTTCATAGGACTTATCGTCTTAGTCCGAGAGCTTGACGAAAACAACGCGTGTCACCGAATCGATCCTTGTACTACAGATCTCAACCGAAGTGATGTACTCGTGAGAATATAGGGTGACATCTCGACATTTTTTGTCCGAACCATAAAACGGGTATTTATGGAGAGTTTCCGAGGACGAGAACAAAATGCCAATGCCATCCGACACCACAAAGCCATAAAGTCCTCAAATTTGCCCATGGTAAATGTTATTGGTGTCCTTAAATTTCTTACTGTGGGGTCCGCCAGCGACTTTGCACATTTGAATTTCCCTGTCGGCCATTGAGTCAAAGTCATTGCTAAACCTTGGAGCAAGAGGTTTATCGTAGTAGATATCGAGTGGGTTGGAAGAAGAATGGCGCGTATGCCTTAAAGGTGCCATCGACTGTGCAGTGTTCAATATGAAGTGCGTAACAAGATTTTGATTGAACGAGGATCGATCTAGGGACGGGTCGATGTAAAGTAAATCACTGGATTTTACTTCTATTCAATGTTGAAATGCGGTGTCGTGACGTCAGCACACCTACTTGATAGTGCTCTTAAAATACGCCCATGCTACCTCTCACATAATATCTATCCGTTACCCCTGCACGTGACTTATCCGTAAAAGGAACTTTGCATAGTGCAAACGAGGTGTAACCCTCAAAAGTAGATTAATTATCTTATTATCGTTGAGCACATCTTAAACTAAAAAAAGGTTATTCAGTCATCACCTCGAGCGATTCTTTCAGGCTTTTGATCGCTCGTTTTCGCTTTCGTTGACATCAACAAGACTCTGCCATCACGGTGCTCTTACTGTGAAGAGTACTATCAAAAATCAAGATCAATTGCGGACTTTACAAGCTCAGCATAAGAGCTTGAGTTTGGTCGCGAGTATGCAACAATTGAAGCTGATGACAACGCAGTCGTGATTCTTTGAACACCGTTCATCAAAATTTGGCGGGGAGTCACACTGAAAAAGCCCTGCGATACGGGGGCCACAGATGTCCGACATTGCTCATGTGTTGTACTACCATGGGCGACCACTATAACAAATAGCGACTGTCGTGGTGCCAATGGCTTGATATTCACAACGAAAGCCAAGAACGAGCAGATCAAATGAGGGCAACAAAGCTGGAAGACACGGAAAGAGTGATGATTTAAAAGTTGTCATATTGTGCTCCGAGTAATGTAATGTAATGTATTACGTTATCGCGTTGTGTTAACATTACACCGCTGAATGCATGTTGAACAGGTGGATGGCTTTACAGTAATTACAAGTACGTCACAATTAGTAATTACATATGGTAGCCATTCATTGGTCAGGATAAATATATTCACTTCGGTTTTTACTTTCTTCTTAACAGGTTAACAGCCGCAAACAACAGCCTCGCATCACCACACCGTCACCGCCATGACTACCAAGCGCACCGAAGTCCTCCTAGGAGATGGTAACTACTACCATTGGGAGTTCAACATGAGAATGGCCCTCGCAAGAAAAGGGCTGCTGGGACACATTATGGGCGCGAAGGGCGAGAGCGAAATAACGGAGACGTGGCTCGTGAATGACGCCAAGGCATTGGGTATAATTGCCCAGGGCGTCGAGATACAACACCAGACCAAGATACGGTCTGCTACTCGTGCCTTGGAGGCATGGGGAACGCTTCGCGATTTCTACCATCGTTCCACTTTACACAACCGTGTCACGATGACACGGCGCCTTCATGAGTTTAAGATGGAGAGTGGCACTCGCATGGTGGAACATCTGGACGCGTTCGATGAGCTGGTCGTGGGACTCCAGATGACGGGAGAGCCGGTGGATGAATCAAGACAGCTAGTGGTGCTTCTGAGCAGCTTGCCGGCGGAATATGAAATAATATCTTCTATCGTGGAGAACGCCAAGGACATCACTCTGATCGAAGTCAAGGAGAAGCTGTTGAAGGAGTCAGACAGACTACAGAAGAAGGAAGCAAGTGAGAAAGCGTTTCGAGCCACATACAATGATGGACGGATCAAGGGCAGACGAGGAAGTGGCCGCAAGGATTACGCGCCACGCAAGGGCGGCGGTTTTCGGGGAAAATGCTTCAATTGTAATCAGACTGGTCATATGAAGCGGGACTGCCCAGCTGCTGAGAACCGTTCCAGAAACCGTTATAGCGGTAATGATGCAGTGTTTGCTGTGGGGGATGAGAAATCAGTAAGCTGGCTGATCGACAGTGGTGCGACTTCACACATGACCCCTCACCGAAGTGACTTGATCGACTTCAAGCAACTTAAAGACGACATCAAGGTAACAATTGCAGATGGCAGAAAGTTACGCGTCGAAGGAGCTGGAACAGTGAAGCTTATCGGCTTAGATGGAAGACGCATATCGATGATGGAAGTGCTGCTTATCCCTGGACTTGACAGACGTCTACTGTCGGTGGGAAAGCTTGCCGAACGTGGACTAAGTGTGGAGTTTCAGCGTGCTTCGTGCATCATTTGGGACAAGAACGAAGCTTTGGCAACTGGGACAAGAAATGGGAAAGCTTACACACTGGATTGTCAGCAAGAGGAGGCACGATTGGTGCAATACTCGGGAGTTGATAGTCAGTGGGAGTTATGGCACGCTCGCATGGGACATCCAAGTGAGGACGTTTTAGTGAAAACTATGCGATCCACAGAAGGTATTCCTGCGCTAAAACAAGGTATCAAGACCCTGTGTGGTGGATGCATGAAGGGCAAGCAGACGATCGAAGCCTTTCCAGGACGCTCCATGACAAAGACATCGCGTGTATTGGAGTTAGTTCACACAGACGTGATGGGACCCATGAAGACACTTTCAAAAGGAGGTGCTAAATACATTTTGACGTTTGTGGATGATTATTCACGATATGTGGTGGCTTACTTTCTGGCAAAGAAGAGTGAAGTTGCCGACAAGATCAAGATGTTCAAAGCACTGCATGAGAATCAGTGGGGAGCCCGTATCAAGTGCCTGCGTTCGGACAACGGAACGGAGTTTGTCAACAAGACAGTTACGAATTTATGTCAGCGGAACGGTATCATACATCAGCGTACAGTACCATACAGTCCCCAACAAAATGGTATTGCAGAACGAATGAACCGCACGATAATGGAAAAGGCACGGAGCATGCTACACTACAAGTGTGTTCCGATATGTTGGTGGGCAGAGGCAGTAAGCACTGCGGTGTACCTGATCAACCGCTCTCCTAATACAGTGCACCCAAATAACACCCCATATGAACTGGGATTTAAGATGAAGCCACGGATGGATCATCTTAGGGTGTTTGGGTCTCATGGATATGCTCACGTTGATCAAGTGAAGAGGACGAAGCTCGAAGCCAAAAGTTTCAAGTGCATGTTCCTTGGTTATGCCGAAGACACCAAGGGATACCGAGTTTACGATTTGGAGAAAGACAAGATATCAGTATCACGGTCGGTGAAGCTGGACGAGCGTGAAGTGGGCGGCATTTATGAGACACACACGCCCAAACAAATAAAAGTGATACACGTTACCAAAGACAACGATGAAAGTGCTGTGTCCGGGCCGACGGAACACCAACAAGATCAAGATGAACTTATGGAGGGTGAAGGAGAAGATGAAATTCCAGATGCTCCAATGAATGAAGAGGAGTCCGACACAAATGAGTCAAGGATCGAGATGCTTCGATTACCGACCTCTGTACACTCTGAGCTGACAGAGTACAGACCTCCTACACTGGATGCACAGGAAGATCGATTGGTATTTCGACCGCAAGTGGAACGTTCAAGGCGTACAAATGAACCAATGTTATTGCTGGAAAACGGATCAGATGCCGATGAAAGTCTGGGAGGAAGCGAAGGACCACCATCTTCAAAGCGTGCAAGGATTGATGAAGACGGCCTGATAGCTGAAGCTATTCTCGCTTACGCTGTGAGTGTTGGTGAAGAATCAGACTTGCCTACCACGTATGCGCAGGCAATGTCTAGTGATGAGGCAGAACAGTGGCGACAAGCGATGGACGCCGAATTGCAGTCGCATCACAAAAACAAAACATGGACACTCGTTCCACGAGAATCAATTGGACGTACGATTGGATGCCGCTGGGTCTTTGCTAAGAAGCGTGACCAGAATGGATGTGTTGTGCGCTACAAAGCACGATTGGTGGCTAAAGGTTTCAAGCAGAAATACGGCGTGGATTTCTTCGAGACTTACTCTCCAGTGGCCAACATGAACTCAATTCGAGTTGTACTCGCAGTGTGTGCGGTATTAAGCTACAAAATGGAACAGCTGGACGTCGACACCGCCTTTCTCAACAGTGTACTGTCGGATCGTGTTCACATGGAAGTTCCAATTGGTGTAAAGGGAGCTCAAGGATTTGCGTGTCAGCTGAACAAAGCTATATATGGTCTCAAGCAAGCTGCAAGCGCTTGGAACAAGACAATCGACCACGTCTTCAAGAAGAACGATTTTAAAAGTTGTGGAGCGGATCAATGCGTCTACGTGAAGAAAGTGGAAGAAGGTTTTGTGTACGTATGTCTTTATGTCGATGATATGATCATTGCAGCCAAGACGAGCGACGAGATTCTAGAGGTCAAGGGGATGCTTAAAAGTGTTTTCAAGATGAAGGATCTCGGTATGGCGAAGTTCATCTTGGGCATGGAGATCGACCACGACATGACAGCTTCCACACTAATGATCAAGCAAACACGCTACATTAGCGACGTGGCTGAGCGATTTGGGCAGAAAAACGCCAAGAACGTCGACAATCCGTGTACGTCCGGTCTCAAGCTGTCAACATCACAGTCACCAAGTACAGAAGCTGAGCGTTCAGAGATGCGGTCAAGACCATACCGCTCACTAATTGGATGTCTGCTATATGTTACAACTTGCACTCGGCCGGACGTCGCATACATCGTGACACAACTGTCTCGATTTCTCGAAAAACCGGGGTTACCACATTGGAACGCCGCAATTCGTGTATTGCGCTACTTAAATTCGACACGTCATCATGGGATCGTTTATCAAAGAGGGACGGGAAAGGTGATTGTTGAAGCTTTTTCGGATGCTGACTGGGGTAGCAACACCGATGACAGACGGTCTGTCTCAGGTGTGTTGATCAACATTGGTAAAGCTCCGGTTGTATTCAAGTCCAAGTATCAGAGAACAGTTGCACTAAGTTCCGCAGAAGCAGAGTATATGGCGCTCAGCTTGTGCACACAAGAAGTACTTTGGGCGCGCGCAATGCTCAAGGACATGGGTCAAGAACAAGTGGGAGGCACGCAAATATGGGAAGACAATCAAGGTGCGATAGCTTTGGCAAACAACGCGGGCTACCACGCACGTACAAAGCACGTGGACATCAGACATCACTTTATTCGGGAGAACGTTCAGCATGGATTACTCAAGATTGGCTACATTGATACGAAGAGTCAGCTTGCAGATATGCTAACCAAGGCGCTTGGAACCAAGATGCTGAAGTATCTGCGCGAAGCCTCCGGAATCAAGACCAAGTCAGCAACAAAGGACACACAGCATTAGCGGTGAGTGGGAGTGTTAACATTACACCGCTGAATGCATGTTGAACAGGTGGATGGCTTTACAGTAATTACAAGTACGTCACAATTAGTAATTACATATGGTAGCCATTCATTGGTCAGGATAAATATATTCACTTCGGTTTTTACTTTCTTCTTAACACGTTGCCAAGTTATGCACGTGCTAGGCTCAGTCTGGCTAGTCCACGGCATAGAGTGGTGTCCGCATACGTCGGGTCTCGTTCGGCGGGCAGTGCATCCAGCACCGAGGTCGTATGGGTCTTCCATTTCTTTCGGTCTTGTGCAAGGGTACGTACCACTTCGAGGTCTTGTGCTATCCGGAGTCGAGAGCCGGAGCCACGGGAAACAAGGTTGTGGTCGAGTGTTGAGGGGAGCGTGGTGCGGGGACGTCCGCGCCATTTTGCTGCGGTGGAGAAGAAGTAGGCACGCATCTGGAGGTTAGCTGGAATGTCGGGATTGCGGCGAAGTACATGGCCAAACAGGCGCCAGCGAGCTTGTGTCAGTCGTAGTCTCAGCGGCCGCTCATCACAGAGGTCGTAGAGTCTTGCATTCGAAATGTGTCGGGGGTAGCGATAGCCAAGAGCGTAGCGAAGCTGGCGGCGATGGAAATCTCGAGGCCGTGGAGCTCTGACTTGGTAAGAGCCCAGGTGGCGCAGTTGTACAGCAGAATCAGTAGAACGTAGGTGTTGTACAATCGAATGCGGGTCTTGCGTGAGATGAGAGTGAGGCGGAGCCAGACGGACCAGAGACGGTGGAGGGCGAGAGTGGCCAGGGACTTGCGTCGGGATAGATCTTCAATATCGCCGAGGAGTGTTCCGAGCTTCTTAGTGTGGCGCCAGGTTTCTCCTTGGGCTCGGGCGTGTCGAGTGGCGCCCGACGGGTTGCAGTGGCGGCGGATTTCGGTGACTTCGGTCTTGGCTTCGTTTATTTTTTTTTTTCAGGGTTAGAAGGAAGTCATCAATGCGGTGCTCACCTCTATCGTGGATCTTGGTTTCTCGGAGGCCAAGGATATCGACGCGGTAGCGCCGGAGATCTTCGGGGAGTGTTTCGTGCTTCTTGTGCTTCGAATCTAGAGAATTCACATTAAAGGAGCCAATCCGGATGCGGTTGGCGCGGTTTAGGGCGTGGAAGGGGGTTTGGCCTGGTGCTGGAGACCGTCGCGTCGAGGGTGAGACTCGTTAGAGACCTGCAGATGCCCGAGAGCACCTGCCCGAAGCGCGCGAGCATTTAGCCCCCGCGCTTGGAAGGAGGGCGTCACCCCCAACCTTTTCCGAAAATGTGCTCCGAGTACCAGCGAAAATTCCAACAAGTAATTAATTTCCAGATGCAGTACCTTTGGAAATTATTCAAAATGCAGATTGCAAGATGGACATCATGTCAAACGCAGCATAAGCGTATAACGGTCGCTTTGATGAATGAATCAACTAGCTGTGTTGACGTTAGAAACATCCCAATGTTATTTGAAGTAAAAAACCCGTCACTTACTCTATGCCAACACATCCTTCGATCGATCCTCGTTCAATCGATTCCAAGATTACATACTTAATCACTCATTTTACATTGGACAGTACTATTGTCGCTGGCTCCTTCCAGACACACACGTCATTCTTGAACATTCTTTTCACTACTCACTCGATGTATCCTTCGATAAGGCTCGTTTTTCAAGTTTCAGCAATATTTTTGCTCGTCATAAACGATGAAGTAACATCCGAAGAGGTCCGAAAATGCAACGTCACTGGCGGACCCCATGGGAGTGAATTTGACGACTCTGAATTTTTTAGCCCTGGACAAGATGTGACAGCTTTCAAGCTCTGTGGTGTCGACGTTGTGGATGGCGTTGGCGCTTTGATCATAGCTTCGTCGGGTGAGATGCAGTACGTGCTTCGTGGTTTAGATAAAGAATGTCGTGAATACAAGCTGGGACCTAAAGAGCATATTACTTCAATTGAGGTACACAGTGCAAAAATTGATTCGAAAACACGCGTTGGGTTCGTCAAGCTCTCGAACCAAGAGGGTAAGACCTATGAAGTCGGCAAAATGCTCAATAGGGGAAAGGAGGGAATAAGCGAATGCACAGCTCCTGAAGGGTATCAACTTGCCGGGTTTTACGGGCGTGGTGGGGATGGAATATATGCACTTGGTGCTTTATGGGCATTAATCCCACCGACTAGGACAGAAGTCACGGTTTATGGTGATGTATAAAGGGCTGCTTCTTAGCCTGTGTATACCAGTGGCGTCTCCTCAGACTGAGTATGGTGATTTTTCGGACAGTACAAAGTAGTCGGCCGCCATTCTAGGGGTCTATGGTCAAAAGAAAAAAATGCATCTGTCACGTAATTTACTTTGGCCTTGATTGTTCCATTGCCTTTTTTCCGGAAGTGTAACTTTATTTCTGTTTTGCAATATAAAGAACGTGACAGGGCGACATTTCTCAAGTAATCGTCATATTGTTATGTGCTGCTTTCGGAAAAGTCGAATTTTACACACCTTTTTACGAATAAACTTCAACTATTTATGACCCTTTTGACCTCAATAAACTTTTTTATTTGTTAAAAGTTGGAACGTGATGAATTTTTTAACGACCACTTTGACCTAAATGAAAGCTATTATCTCCGTACTTTGCTATTATTGAGCTTGCTGGAGATAATGCTATTACTTTTCAATCAGATGTTAACTTGACTAGGCGTCCGGCTGGCCAGTCTCACAGGCATACATGACGACTAAGAATCGTTAATAGAAAACAGGATCATTTCTTTCGATCAACTATGACGATCGCAGTGATAGTATCGTGGTCTTGGTCAAGCCATTAAAAGACATGGATTGGATCATAAACACGGCCAAAACGATGGTGGCAGCATTTTATCTGGCCGACGACTAAAACGTTATAGCGGAGCAGGTGCAACTTGGACAGAAGAATGACCATACACGTATCGGATAAGCCAAGTTTATCGTCAACAAGATAAATGTGTTTAAAGGTGGGGCGTAATCAGACTGTAGGGAGGCGCCACCAATATTGGGATTTCGACTGAGTCAGTACCATTTGAGCTACGATCGCAAGCATTAGTCAAAGCCAGACGACAATGACAACGACAACTCAGATGTGAGCATATGATGTCTTCTTAATTGAAGCAAATTGTGCGATCAAGTGCATGATTTAAATATCACAATTCTGCCTAATTTGGCCGTCTATACAATTCCTCTTTCACTCGAGCTTAAAATAAACCTGCGTGCGTAAATCCTCGAGCATAAATGCATGTCCTAAAAGATGCAAAAATGGTGTCGATTAACAGCATGCACTTTGACACACGCTCACAAAGACCGCTAGTTAGTGGCGTGTAGGGTGGTTTTGAATTGTCATAGTTGGACTATTCATGTACTTGTTTAGAGCCGAATGGCGCTATTTTACTGCAAACGGTGCAAGATGCTGTAGTGCAACGCAACTGAAAGACCATATTGTGACACAGTGGCGATGGAAACTTATGGAAAATCGGTCGTTGGACGAGACTTGAATGGCGAGCGGGGTGAAGTCGATGAAGAAGGAGGACTGTTAGTTGCATGAAGCAAATCAAGAAGTGCTATTACACGAAAATTTTTCACGACTTCGTGTCTTGCTACAGCCTAACTGGTAAATCTCAACCATCTACTGCTACCATCGTAAAGACTATCATTCTTCTTTACTCCATCTGATTTTTCTACACGTCCTAGATTATATTCAGCCAAAGAGGTCTCTTGGCTCCCAATTATAATAAGACATCTGGAATTATCGTTTAGTCTAAAACTGTATAGTCACCTATTCCTATGGATGGTACTGAGCATGTTTATTTTTGGAGAAAAATGTTTTTTATGGTGTAGTAGCCGTGACAGGCCAACCTACCGGCAAAGACAGTTAAATCACGTGGCCTCTCAAAGAAGATGCCTATAGCAAAAGATAATTGTCATTCGTTCGGTTCCCAACCGAGGTCGATGAGTCAAAAAAATTGCTACAAATTTTTCACTGACTCGCAAGTGGCTTTCTTCTTGGTTTCATTAAGCCACCAAACTTTGTACTGCACGTTTCCAATGCGTTCAAATACGGCTTAGACGAGTTGTTCCTCGGAAATATCTGCCAATATGAACTAATACACCTTTTGCCAACGCTTGAGTTCTTGCGGTGTGGCTTCAAAAGTGAAATGTGAAAAACCTATTGCAGCCCTAATCCCTTCAAAATCCAAACTTATAGCAGTCTAGCGAAAATTTCTTCAAGGACGTCCGAATTCTTGCCGTCCGAAAACATCATATCGCCAATTTGAAGTTTAGGACATGTGTATTCTTGTCGTAATCGTACTATATCCGTTCTTTTGCTGCGCTCACCCGGTCCAGTGCGACCTTGCGTAACGTTTCTTGACATGGTAGAATTTTCAGGCTGATTTTGACTCGGATCCGTTTTGAACGGTGACATTCCAATTAAAGAGTGTACTCGTCGACTATGGGTTCTCTTGTCCGAACGCAAAACGTCATCCCAATCATTCTGTAATGGGTTGACGACTTAGGAGGAAATCTCCAATAGAACGACAAGTCTTTTTTCGATTATTGGGGCATTTTAGCCGAAGCCAAATTGTGTTGCGTTTCCGCACCAGACTCGACTGCTTGTCATAACTTAGATGTGAACTTGGCTTCTCGTTCAGACAAAATGGTCTTTGGCTTGCCATGGTCCTTCCTTTGCAAATTCCTTTACAAAGACTTTTGCAATTTCTGCAGTATCGTCGGTTGTCTTCGTAGCAGTGAACATGGCCTACTTGATAAAAGATTGACAATTGCCATGACAGAACACTTTTGGTCTTCGATAAAACATCGATAAAGTCCATTATAATGCCGATTCATCGGTTTTTCTTTAAGTCCAAGGACTGAAGTAGTTCTGGCGTCCTTGTCTGCCTAGCCATGTTGCGCTGACACAGTCTGCAAGTGTTGACATAGCGCTAGATGTTCTTATCATGTTCTGTAGTACTTTTGACGAAAGGTCCAGATAGGTCTAAGAAAGCTTAAGGTCTGCCGATACAAAAATTTGAGTTTCGTAGATGACGCAATCCTTTAGTTTTTCGTCGCTGGGAATATACAGTCGTGAATTCTCACCTACGCCTGTTTGGCAAACAAAGACTATTGTGCAATGAACTCGGGCGCATCACCCCCTTTTTCTAGCATCCTGACTATTTACTGTTGGCTTCTATATCACGCAAACATTGTTTGCGGACTAAGCAACTGTGACCTTGCTCGTCCTAATTGTTGCCACGATCTCGCGGCTATTAGCCGTTTCCAGAATCTCTCGCGAGGTGACTTTGGCAGTTTTACTCTCGATTTTCGGCTGGCGTGCATCAACCACGGATGCAGTTCCACCGGAAATCCCACATGCTTGAAATCTGTAATTCAGCAAGCTCATTGATACTCTGCGCTTTGCAGTCTTCTGCGTTAGGATCATATTATTACTTCTGTGATCCGTTTCGACCGTTAACGGTCGATCGAGAAGGTACACACGTAGTAATTTTAGCTCATACATGATTGCATGTAGCTCTTGCTCACACACAGGGATGTTTGACCCGGCTGACGTCATCGTTCGACTAGTAAGAGCGTTCGGATGCTCGAATCTTCTCTTATATGAAACACGACTCTCCCAATTGCAAAATTCGAGGCGTCCATTCATACACCAAAGAATCTTGAAAAGTCCGGAATACTTAAAATAGATGGAAAAATTAAGCGACCCTTAAGTATGGTAAGGCAGCGTACTCGATCGTTCGAGAGCTCGATCGCTTCTCGAAGCGATTTTTCTTAATACTCTCGTAAAGTGGTCCTGCAAATTGCGCAAAGTCCTTGCAGAGCCTTAAGACATAGACTCTAGTGCCTAAGAAGCACTTTATTTGCTTCTTTGTCGTGGGACAGGCTATTCTACGATGAACTTAATGTCGTCAGGATCCATTCGAACGCCTTTTTGTACAACAAAGTCTCCTAGGCTTGCGGCCAAAGCCACGAAGAACTGGCACTTTGACAACTTGATGTCTTCACACCGTTTGAGTACACGGTCACAAGCCGTAACTTAGTGTGGTCGGAGATATTTTTACATCGGATAAACAAAATAATGCTGTCGAAGTAGAATTCTATCTTATCCTTTAAATATTGGAAGTATTATGCAAAAAAAATCCGCTTAAACGTACTCGAGCTTCCGCTTAGCCTCATAGAGGTGACTGACTTGATACAAAAATAGACCACCTGGGACCGAAGAAGCGGTAAATGCGATATCCGATTCCCGCAATTTAACCCGATAGTAACCCCAAAGTAGGTCCATGCACGAAAACCAATGGCTTCAAGACATGGCGTCAGGAGTGTCTATCTTACGCGGTATTAGTATCACCAGCAATATTATCGATAGATGTAGCTGACGAAATCTGTGCACAATGCGCCAACCTACAAGCTTCTTGACACAAATCATTGGCGCCAAAAAGGAAGACATAGTTGGTCGAATGATGCCTGTTTGGACCATCGCTTTGGCCCCTTCTTCAATTGTCCTGCGCTATCCAGGACGCTGGTACCATTGTTTGATAGATTTCGGTTTGCTACCAGTTTGAGATAGCCGGAATTTGTCGAATTTGTGCTCAATTTTTTTTTCCGTACTGGAGGTGTCTCGCTTGGAAGCTTTGTGCGAAAGACTATGTTCGCATACTTGCGTATAGTAGCGTTTCATAATCCGGATTCTCTTCAAGCAATTCCCATCCTTGATTTTTGAAGTGCTCAGCACCTTAAGAATCATGGGGGTTGACGACAAAGACAGCTGATGTCTTTGTCTTGATGAAACAATCTTAAAAGCTGGTGAGAAGAAATTAGCTACGTCATTTCTTGACGGCTCTGGTGACAATGTCGCCGATAGTAAAAAAAGTCTCGCGGCTGTGGTTGAATCGAGCCTTTCGTTGTCCAGCGGACCATCCGGACGACGTTGCTTCATTCGAATTGTCGCGTGGTTCTCCGTGTCGATCCGAGAATTGTTGCGCCCTGAAGTCCGATTGATATCTGAAGTTCGCTCACGCAGCCGCATCGTGCCGATAATGACATCCTTATTTTTAGGAAAACGCATACTTTGGAACGTTTTTCGAAGATAAAAGGTAGCCAAGTATCCGCAACTTCGTTTGCACAGTTCACCGGGGGCGGTGAAGAGTCCTGTTATGATCAAGGTCGACATGCATCATCTCACTCTTGATTATTTATAGCTTAAGTCGCTTAAGGATACTACATCCACTGTCGACGAAGACGGTGATGGGTCTCTCTTGACCAACGCCTATTAAAGCTTGAGCTTCGGCTTTGAAGATTGCACCTTTCAATAGAACGATACGCTCTCTTACGAATGGGAGCGGTACATTGCGACAGTATGTGGCTGACAACACCACATATTTATATGTTATTGATTAAGTGCAGTCGTTGTTCTGGAACTTCCTTTTTTCAAAAAGCTATAGTGATAGAGTTGTGACTATATCACACGGATGCTTGATTTTATGAGCATCATCTTGAACGACATGACCGATATACGATTTGGTCAGTCCAAGTGAGGAGCAAACTTGAAGTTGGAGAAAACTTAAATGTCCTACTCAAAATCTCCTTCTTAAACTTCTTTGCGGTCTCTTTCCGCAATCCATTCAAAAACGGCGCTTTTCCAACTCACTGATTTTCAATTCAGTTTCAGACAACAAATGGAATTTAGAGACGTGCTCGTGGATATTTTAGTTATCCTCTTTATACAGAGGCTTGCTCGTGGATAGGTTATATATCCTCTTTCGGAGATTAAAACCGTAATCCTTTGGCCTGAAGCGTGTGTGCAGCTAAAGTATAAACATGTATTATGCGCAACCATGCGCTCGCAGTAGCTATAAAGACACGGTACAAATCTAGTACGGATTTTTATAAATTACTCGAGATGAGCATCACAAAGTCTGACGACTCTAATGTCCTCAAGCGCTATTTGCCGCAGTACCGTTTGGTTGCGAGGATCAATAATTCAGTATTTCCGCTAAATCTCCCTTCATCAACAGGGGATCTCATTTTCTTCTGCCCGCCTGTTGATGCGACGAGAAAGTCGAAGCGCATATTCTTCTGGTGTATTTGAACTTCCATTTGAGCTCGCACATAGATGATACTGCTGTTTGTGCTGAGTGAGATACAACAAAAGTTACTTCTTGGATAGTGTGGCTCGTCTCGCCACTTCAAAATGAGTTGCAAAAGCCTTAGCATTTGAATCCGATTCACCATTGGCACCTATCGCATCTTGCGAAGTCGGCGCTCTTGAACTTAAGCGCGACGTAAAAGCTGTCGTCGCGAGCCCTTATTCGGCTCCGTTGACATGGTCTTGGTTTTGATAATAAGCGATTAACCATACGGCCTCTTCGTAGGACCATATTGCTGAACTTTTTAGTGCTCTTCGTATAATCTATCAAACCCTAGAGAAACCTAAATATTAAAGAAGTGAACTGATCAAATTTTGCTCTACAGGCTACGCTTTTTGTAGAAATGAATAGATTGGTCTAATAAATTTTCCAAAAGCCCTTGACTTTGCTCAATGCGGTGCTTTAGGCTCTTAAAGATGTCATGCACTAAACTTTCGGCACATGAGAACTTAAAAGCCCGGATTTCGTTTGGAATAATACAGACAAGCTTCGGCTGTTCTACCGTTGAAAATCACAACTTTTTTCGAGCTCCCTCTTCCACCTTGTTAGAAATTCAGTGGTAAAAATAAACGGGGTTGTAGGCTCACGAGTTATTCGTTTTTTCATAAAACGAAGCCGAACGAAAAAGCTCAGTAGTATCAAATGTAGTCAAGCAAAGCCAAGTGGGTGATTTACCTGGAAGTTATTCTTCGTAGTTTCAGTAACGGAACAGGGATATTCCACAAGGCAAAATCACTAAACCACAAAGCATCGGAAGGCCTTTCAATTGTATACACTACACAAGCGTTTAACCACACAAAAACCACCAATAATCAATTTCGTGCTGTAAGGCAACCCTTTGTAATCTAGTAATTCTCACTATGTGGCCCGTACAAATAATAGAAAAGGCACGACGCAATTATGGCCGTACGGCGTCTCGGTACTTTGGAAGAATGATAATACGCTTTCAATTGTGCCCATGCACGTCTAGATCGATGAAGAGACGTATCTGTGACCGTGCAGCAACTCAACGCTTCAAAAGTGTGAAATAATGCTTCGTTGTGGCTCTATTGCGTCTGTTTGAGTTTAGATAGATTAAAAAGACGTATTTGTTGCCGTTCAGCGTCTCGGCATTTCAAAGAGTGATTATACACTAATTTGAGTCTCGATTGCGTCCGTGAATTTCTTCTTTTAGAGACACGACGCAATCGTGGCCGTACGGCATCTCGGTACTTTGGAAAAATGATTTATCACTTTTTTGTGGCTTAATTGCGGCCGTGCATGTCTCCTTCTCACTGTGCGCCCACGAGCGCCCTTACTTCAGACTCTCGAACATGACACGACAAATGCTACTATGTAACAAAGTCGCGAAGGAACCATATTGAAGGTCGGCCGTCGGACGAGGTCGAGGCGCGGGCAAGGTGAAGTTCTAGAAAGGGGATGAGTATCAGTTTCCAAAGCAAAAAGTAATTTCTAATTAATGTAGAGCTCTTGCAAATTTGTGTCTTGCTACAGACATCCACTGCTATCAGCCTAAAGGATATTCTTCTTCTTCAATCCGTCTTGCTTCTTCCACATCTTTGATTACTTTCGGCCGATAAGTTTCTTTAATTCCCAACAATTATTGGACATCTTGGCCTTACTCTTGGTCTGAAGGAGTACAGTCGCCTATTCGTATGGATATTTCAAATGCATACGTATTATGGAAATTACATGAAGTAACAAGCGTTACCGGCAAGCCTACCGGTGACGATGGTCACGTCACACATGTAGATTAATAAATAGCAAAACTAAACTTTTTATTAAACGCAAACATCACACATTTGACGTTTTTTGGTTTAGCATCGCTTATAGGGATCGGAAGTCAATCACTTTTAACGAGGAACTTCAATGCGTATTAATTCTTTCGTCGTTCCAGTACTGCTGCTTCATCATGGCTTTGAGGAAGCTGGGACTTGTAAATAAAGACGTCATAATTTTGTATAAGCCATGCATGGCATTAACATGCAATCTGACTGCGAATGTGCTCCTCAATGCTCGAACATCTCTAATCGTCAGTCAAGTCTGACAAGCTTTCCTTTTATCCTCACGCTACTTGTTATAAAGGTTTTTGGCAGGTTTTGAGTTTCTAAATTTTGGGTTACACGACAATTCGTTCAAAAATGCACCCCTTCACATGGACGTAGAGAAATTCGATCATTTAGATGTCTTTATGCGACGTGCTGTAATTGTTGGCCATACCTTCAGGCTCTAAACACGTGAGTGCACCCACATTCCCGTTAGTTATTGCATGGATCGCGTTGCAACAAATGTATTTTTAGTCGTCTCGTTCATGTGGTGAAGCCGTTCTTTCTCACCTACTATTTTCTTTTGGTTATGGTGTAGCAACGATTGAGATTTTCATTTTCTTATCAAATTTTTTCTATTTTGACTTAATAGAAACACTGGACCACCAGTACAATTTTTCGACTTCCTCCAAAGAAGACAAGACGAACCCAAGCTTTAGCGAAAGTGCGAGTGGTTGAGCTTTATGAAAAGCCTGTTAATTTCAGTCAGCTGCTTGTGTTCGCTTTCAGTTGAAACGAAAAGCTAGGGTATGTCCAATGAGCAATTACAGCTTACCAACATTTTTATCCAAGCTCAATTAATAGTACGGTCTACTCAGTGTTTTGACAAATACAAAAGTGTGCTTTTATACAACCATCCGCATTTCTCACCTTCAAGTTCGACCAAATCTGTCTTCGACGTTCAATTCACCATCATCTCGACGTGACGATTCGAAAATCATATGGTTCATATTTACATGACAATTGCTTGCGATATATATTACTTAATCGCTCACCGTACATTTACTTGCAAAGAAATTTTGATTCCGAGTGGCTCTTTGACAAAACACCAGAGATTCTTAAAATCAAGAAGCGTCATAGTTGTCAAAAACTTCAAATATTATATATTAGAGGATGCGAAACAGTTCTTTTTGATCGCATGCAATTTCTTATCGGCTTTATGACAGTTCAATACGTCTGAATCTTTCGCTTGTTCTGCGAAATATTCTACGTAAACGGCCAAGACCATGACTCTTTGCTCTTTCATGCATGTGACATCTAGCTTGTGCACAAATCACTTCAATAGAGGTTGTGTCTCATTTTTTTTGCATTAACCTTTTTACAGCAATTAAGGCTTTAGCTAAGATTGCTGCCACTTTGTAACATAATGGATCGTTGTGTGTATAAAATTGACGCACAGATTATTAATGAGCTTGCGCCACTATATGTTTACCAATATTTTAACCAACCTCACCTTTTAGTAATGTAACCAATCATTGCGCAAAAGTTGTATCTCTCGAAAGAGCAAATTTCATACTTGCTCGTTGGAATATTTGCCACAAAATATTTGCACTGGCCAGACGTGTGACGTGACCGTCGTTATTGGCAGTTTTGCCGGTAACGGCTTCTACGCAAAATAACAAAAATATTTCTTTAATACATATGCATTAGTACCTTCCATAGGTGAAGACGATTTTACAATTTCCAACCAGAAGACACTTCTTGAAGTCCTATCATCAGTGGGAAATCATTAAGACTTATCGGCAAGATTAATTCCAGAATGTGCAAGAAGCCAGAGCGACTAAAAAAAGAATGGTAGCTTCTAAAATGGTAGCAGTATATGGCTGGGAGCCACTAATTTGGCTATAGCAAGGAGATTAGTCGTAAGAGCTCTTTTTCTTGTATCACTTCTCAATTTGCTTTGAGATACAAGCACTCCTCCTCTTCGTACGATTTCACCTCGCCCGCGCATCAGCCTCGTCCGACGACCGACTTCAATCACATATCTCCGCGACTGTGTTACAGACGTGTGCTGTATTGTTCACGTATTCGAGCTTTTTTGGTAAACAGCTATCAGATTGCTTGCTTGAGTCTTAAATCAACTCGATCACTTTTATTATTTTTTGAACTTTCTACTACTGAGGTAGCGGATTGTAAATTTGCTACTCTCCAAATCGATTTTTTAATGGCTAAACCTCCAGCCTCACATTGACATATACGACAAAACGACTAAATAAACATCAGCTCTGGGCAACAAGTAAATTAGTCATTTTGACTCACCGTAAATATTGGGGCACGTTATTCCAGTCAAATTCGGAGGACCTAAATATTGAGCCCAGAATTTTCAATGCTGGAAATCTTCAATCCATTTTACAACACAGCAGCCGGAGACTTAACGCTTTTCAAGTTTCATCATTATAGGCGCCACTTACAGCGAACGACTTCTATTACGCCATTATACACACGGCACGTTAAAAAAGCCCAGGACCCGATGGCCTGCCAGCAGAATATTATCAACTCTTTCCCTCCCAATGGGCTCTGGCGCTTGAACTGGTCTACGCTTCCCAACTCCGGCTCGGACGCATGACCAAATTTCAACGCCGCGCTTACCTATCCTTATCGCACAGAAAAGGTAGTTGTTCGGATCCCAAGAACTACCGCCCACTCACTTTACTTAACCACGCAACGCGAACAACTGAGGAAACTAAAGTGAAAGCTTTGACATGTGATAACCAAGTGCCGCTTTTAAACACTTCACATTGTCAGGGCCTCGACAAGCAAATCGCGTCTACTAAAAGACTCAACGGTTCTACACCACATCAACTCAAATGAAGTTTTTTCAGTAAGATCCAGAATGAGCACAAGTTTAGGCTCACCGCGCAGGGATGTCGTGCTTTCTACAACCGTACTAAGTCGGTTTTGTTTATAAGCTTCCAGACATATCGAGCAATCCGGTACGACACAGGCAATATGCTGAGCGCGAAGCTAATGTGCGGCGCGAGATACAAATAATATTTAAACCTGCAACAACGCGCAGGAGTATTTGTGTAAGTTTCAAGGCTGCATGCCGCACTAAATGGTATAGGAGTTCTACTGCGTACAAAAGTGTTATTTTTGGTGTAGATGAGCATTACACTCATTTGAAATGTCCACGTACTAATCAATGTTGGGAACTTTGTCTAACTTATCGATCAGGGAACCTTCGCCTTCGAGTTATAGATTATAGCTTCAGTGACATTCGTTGCTCGGGTACAGCTATCTAGATGCCATCGTTATATTTCATTTCATGCAACGAAGCAACCAAAATTCAAGGGCAGCTAGCATTACAATCAATTTGCCGGTGAAAGAGCTACTCAAAGACACATTTGTGAGCGTGTGGTACTGACTAGCAGCGGTGCATATATTGCCGCGCTTCGCGCAATAAAGGACTTTAAAAGTGAGCACGTACGACTTTAGGACAGCTGATCGAGACTGTTTCAATTTATTTACTGTTTTGGGACTCAAGGATAAAAAGAGGTGTATAATGCAAGATTCGCTGGAAGACTTTCTTGATTGTAAAACCAGCTTGCAAAGGCAACGAATAGCGCAACACTGTTGATATGTAGTGGGGATTAAAGTTGATGAATTTTCCATCTGTGGGTTGGCTTAGCTGATGCGAGCGCGGGTTAAGATGTTAAATACAAGCAAATTCCTGACTTTATTGTTACGCGCATGATGAGCAAAGACGCGATATGCATAGCGTAAATTGGTGCCGAAGAAAGCGGTCGCATCATGTATGGAGGGACGCTTGGAGTGATTATTGAAAATTTGGTACAACAGCCTTGGCTTACCGGCTTAATCAAGTTTAACCTGCACTTTAAGGAGACGACCAATTCGGGTTTGGGCCTGGTCGGGATATCCGCCACGCACTACGTTTCATTTTGGATTTTCAAATCACTGCACTAATTGTGATTCGCGGACCCCTGCTGGTGTTATTTGCCTCGATCTTGCAAAGTGTCAACTGGCAAGCTCTAGACCTCGTTCTACAGCACTGGGGATTTGGTGAAATATCTCGTCGCTGGACTTCGACGTTCTTTACTGGGACATTGGTGTAAGTCCTAATTAGTAAATTTCGCTCACATCTTTTCAGTTTGGAAGGAGGCGTTCGCCAAGGGACCCGCTACCTCCAGGTCTCTTTGTCCTTTTTATTGAGCCCCTACTTTGTTATCTTCGGTTCAATAATCAAGATTTTTTTATCAAGAATCGAGACAATACTCATCACATTATCAGCTTTGCAGACGATGTTATTGGGCTTGTCAATGATCTACGTCAGGCTCAATTATTTTTCGCCCGGGTTCAAGACTTTTGCAGTGCGACTGGTTTGCAATTAAAAATGGATAAAACAATTATCTTTCCGCTTCGACCCTGGACATCGGCCGACTCCAGTTTACTACAAACTTTGTCCAACGTTGGATCTCAAATTTTGAGCAATGAAGAGCACACTACGCTTCTGGGAATTCAAGTGGGATCCAGTGCCGGCCAAGCTTATAACTCAATCAACTACCTATCCGATTTCAAAATCTCTGCGTGGCTTGGCGTAGGAGAGCCCAAACTTTACAAGGTCGCGTTCTATTACTAAAGACAATGATACAGTCTATACTATGGCATTTCTTGAGCGTGCAATTGGTTTCTAAGGAGGAATTGAAAATTTTTGTTGCTCTCATGGAGACTTTTATTAACAACACTCCATCATCAACAACAACGAAATCAACAATTCGAAGTGAATTATCCAGCAAGTGGAACTCCGTGCACCACACTGCTGAGGGCTTAGATCTTCACACTATTTCAGACTCGGTTGAGCTGCTCCAGGGAAGTTTATTCGACAGCTTATTCGGCATTGCAGACAAAGAGTTGGTTCTCCTCCTAAATGGTTTTTCCCTGCACAAGCTACCTTGGACTCGGCTCTTCAAGGTCTAGGCATTGGCCTAGACTATCTATACATGCCTCATTAAACCTCGACTACTACATCTCGTTGAAAAGGTGTACCGAGCTATGGGCAACGCGCGCTTCCATTATGGACAACTTAAAGTTTGCCTAAGCTTGTAAGCGCCAATCCGGTCTTTACTAAGCTAACTTGGTCAATTTGGAATAATGTCTCTTTACGCTTTACTTCAGGACGGAAAAGCCTGGCATTACTACATAAAAAAGCTTGTGAGTATTTATCCCATCACGAAATTTTACGAATTTCTACCTTTTGTCAGTGTTTTGGCTGGATTCCTGTCATCGTAATGCTTCGAGAAGCTTTATCCGGGTCCTCTAATCAGTGTGCTCGCTTTCGTATTCGAGTGGCTGAGAGTTTGGCGCCGAGACTAAAATTACCTTATCACTATGGCACGTTTGCTATCTACCCGGCTCTCCCGGCATCCTTGCTTTTCGCTTTTCATATATGGAAATTTGACGAGTACGACATTGTTTATGCGGATAACGACTTAGCTCGCCGCCTTCTTCACGCGAACATACCAACCCAACTTCCGATACAGTCTACAATTTCGAGCTACCCATTAATTACTGGTTTACACACCGACGGCTGCAACGTGATATTCTCCCCTTCTTTTCAGATTTTCTGTTTCTACTTCAACATAATGGATTGGGATTTCGCTACAAATATGGCTGGCACACTCAAGACATACAATGTGTTCATGGATGTTTCAAAACTGAAACTCATAAACACTTACTATGGGATTGTTATACAGCAAGACGTTTTTGGCAACTAATTCTTCCCCGAATTTAATGGATATTTGCTACTAGGATTTGCTGGGAACACGCACTATTTCTCGTCGACTTAACTGTGCCAAGTTATCGCCAGCATATTTATGGCGTCAATCTGCATATACGAACTTTAAATATTTTTCGATGCTGTATCCTATGGACAATGTGGACAAACCGTAACAAGGCACTCTACGATGCACCTTGTCTTATTTTTATGGGCGTTTTTTGACAGTGCTTAACAATGATACGCCTCCATTCACAGCTGCTATTTAATGTTCTTACGCATTCACGGCTCGCAAACTCGTACCGATACGATTTTCAGCTAAACTCATTTAAACATGAATGGGACCGGCACTTTTTCGAAACTCCATTCATCATAATTTCTGGTGCCCAACTTCTGAATTGATTTCTCTCGATCATAGTGAATTTCAAGCACTTTACTATTGGTTTTGTCCATTAGTACTTTCTTCATTGAAACTGCGAAATTGCGTCAGTTTTACTTCACGCGGATGTGAAGTTTTTCATTACAAAAATCGCTTTGATTCACGATACACGCTTTATAGCTTTTTCAGCTTTCTAAGCTTTTGCACGCTTTACACTTTACAAGTCTTATAAGCTGTATTGCGCTTTTGAACCGTTCATGCTTTATCAACTCTATCGCGTTTTTATGCTTTATGAGTTTTATAAGCTTTGTTACGCTTGATTAGCCTTTACACGCTTCTCACCTTTATTCCTTAATGGGAATGCGGAACTAATTCAGCTATTTTCTCGCGCGGTCGCAAGTTTACTTATATTTTGGGGTGACCGCTTTCGCGATACATGCTAGCCATCTTTCATGACCAGCGTGCTTTTCACTCTTTTTGCGCTTCAAGCCTTTTGCTTCTTATTTGAACGCAGAACTGATTTTAGTTCCTTCCTTGCGCGACTGCAAGGTCATTTAATTTTGGGGTGACCGCTTTTGCGATACATGCCTGTCATCTTTCGACACCGGCGGCTACACATAGCTATTGACTTCCGCGCTTTAAGTTATTCCAATTCCATACCAACTTCTTCTGCCAAAACGAAATTCCAAGATCTAGAAAAATTCGTCTTTGTCATAGCCATTCGAGCCCGAGTGTTGCCAGGAGATATTTCCGTTTGGTTAAAGGAAGCAGACTGTTTTTCGCAAATAGTGGAGCCACGTAAACTGGTCAGGTAAACGGCTTCCCACCACGCAAAATCGTCGCATGCTTTGTTTTTTTTTATACCACAAAGTGATATCAAAACGTGCGCTCACGCCCCGAAAGGCGTGATGTTAGTTCGAGTAAGACCAGCTCTGTGATTAGCGCAGCACCCTCCCCGCACATCAACACGTCGGTGTGATAAAAATTTCACTCTTACCTCAAGTTACGACTAGAACGCTCTCCACAAAGTTCAAGACTTCCGCTTTCACTGAAGATTTTGATACTCCATAGCACGACTCAATTACACTTCAGAAGGTAACTTAGTTATCTTTTAGCTCATCTAGTTAATATCTAAAGCATAATGTCACGTATCTTAACCAAAAGAGAAAGGGCCTGATTGGAGCTGTAATCTTTTCTTTGAAAGTTGCAGTCAAACTTTTTGGAGCATGTTGCGCGCGAGCGCGCTCATACCAAAATGGTTCACGAGTACCCAAGGAGATCGAGAGATGCTGAGTATAAATTTCAGATGGCATATATAGAGGTAGGCTACTTAAGTCTGGCCCCATTCGGCCAGTCCGGCCTCGCAAAGCTGAGAAGGGGAAGATAGACCTCCGAGCTGTTACCCTATATCTAGACCGATGCCGATGCTTCATCTGTGGTTGTACCTGCCAGACTTCACGTGCATCAAGTTCCGAGATGCCAAAACCTCAACGACCAACTCGCCTGCTGGTACGCCGCGGAAATAGGCAGCACTTTTGAAGTGACAGGTGGTCTTTATAGGCGCTGTTGATCTCAGTGGGGAATTGAAGGTCGAACTTTGTACGGCAGATCTACATGCAAGCCTATTTTGGCTTCTAGTCAAATCACTTGTGAAGGATTTTGTAAAATTATTGGCGATTAAGGAGTCATGTTCAGTAAAAAAATGTCGGCCACATGCTAAGACATAACGAGAAAAAGAGTCGGGTTTAGCGCTCATCTTTGAAGATTATTCGCGGCTATTTTAATATGGCTATAGTTGGTCCAGCATACGACTTTTTCTAATACCATTAGCTAGCGGCTTGGCCCTTTTTTATCACAGGACGGGTATTAATGCGATGGACCATGTTTGGTAAAATACTTAATTTAAACCTTAAACGATCACCAGAGAATTAACATATATGCGCCTTCCGAAACTTCTGTAAGCTCGGCTTTTTCATGCTTAAAGTCGGCCGAAGTTTCTATCAATTATCAAAAATCAAGTTCAGTTTGATTGTAAAATACAGAGATTGGATCAGGGATTAATATTGAGACTATTTTAAGTCAGGCCGAGAGGAATGTGCACCTCGTAGTATAAGCTGAAGGTCAGATAATCAAATATGCGTTTCCGTACGGCTGCTACGCAATACCTCGTAGAGTATAAAGTCTTATTATAAGTAAGTACGTAGGACTGTTCTTTGTCGAGGATATAATACTCATCGAAACAAGGAGAATCTCACTTTGCGCTGACATCGGCAAGTGGCACATCGTACACGCGTACTCCCACTTGTCTTGAAGGGCTAAGTAAAAATGGTAATCTGGCTTGGCTCAGAAAGATTCAACATTTGGCTCAAGACCTGACGCCATCAACGCGCGCCTGGATGCGATTCACAGATGAACACGCTCTGTAAATTTTGTAACAGAAGACGGTGAGTTTTTTCTCGTCAATGATGGCGATTATCGATGTGGGTACTATGCTCAAGCCAGAACCGCTCACAGTGAGCGCAATATCTTTAAAAAATAGGCTGGAGTTGTTGGGTCGGAGAAATCGGCATTAGAGCTTTGCTGCAAATTAAGCAGCGGCTGCTTTGAATGAAAAGTCTTTGAGAGAACATGATTTAACGCCATATCAACGAACGTGCACACTACGCGTTCTTGCAAACTTCCATGTGATAAAATTGTGGTAGACATATTTTACACGGTAAAATCTGTCTTGGACGGTATGATCAGCGTTACGGGATACACGAATTCGTCATTGTATCTTTCAGAAAATATGAGGAGGCTTTACAGCTGAGACTTAGGTTGTACACTTGACAAAATGTAAACATGTTTAAAGCTTAGACCAAGACTAAACGACTGACCTCTAAGGATAAGCTTCAGACCACAATCAGCTTTGAGTACAACATAAGCAATCTTCTCGTAAAACAGTCAAAATACAGCTACGTATAAAGCTTGAAAGATTTTAGCACTCTTAGAGTATAACAGGTATGCTGATGTATAAGGAAAGGGTTCCCACATCACCCCTCTACCGCTCAAGTACCGCAAGTGCCGACTGAAGACAAAAGAGCGAAAGTGAAAGGGCGGGGACTAAGCTAGTCAGCTTCAAAAGCTTTAGCAAAGCTAAGCAGCCATCAACCGATTAAAACGCCCAAATGAACGATCGAAACATCCATAAACATACCAAAGCAGCACCTGCATCTTTGACGACTACTGACAACGCCATTGTTGGTGACGAAGATCCGTGGCTATAGAAAGACATGCGACCGGGTGCAGTAGGCCGTCAGTGAAACCTCGCTGGCGGTATAAATGGCGACATAGGCCATATAAGCCTTACGATTGCTTCGGACAAACATCTGGATGCTATAGACGCGATGAACGATCGTATTCAGTGGATATGGGAGCACGCGACATTACGGTGGCAGATGCATCGTGAAAAGCACTTTAACTATGCTTGTGAGAAGTAAGGAGCGGATGTGCAAAGCCGGGTTTATCATCATCAGGTAATCGGTGTATTGCTAGGTGTTGCTTGCCGAGTCTTCTTTTCGTGAGTTGCGCGTGAATGTCTGCAACATTGCACGGACTGACGACTGATTGTACTTCGAAACGCCAACGAGGGCTGTCTAGACTCTAAGAGCAGGACTCGTCTTAATCGAGCTGATTAAAAAGCGCGGGTCAGCTAGATTTTATTTGAAAAAGCTAATGACCCGAGAGGAACGCTACAGCTTGTCACTTTTCACATTTTATAGTACTGCGTGCCTCATCTATGTTGCTCACATTGAAGCTTCCTCTTCTTCAATCTTATAGGGTCGGCCTTAATCACACCCATTGCAAGTAAGTTCGTGGTGATCATATCAAAGATTCTTACTCACGAACAACATTTAAAATGTCTCGTACGAGATTACGGCTTTGAAAGAATAATTAAGCTGTCAGACTTCGTGCTGATGGTGATACCATATTTGGTTCCATGCGTTCAATAACATGAGTCGCCGCTCGAGACAATTAAATACGGAGGGCCAGCGCAATAGTACAAGCAATTTGGCTTGCCAGGACGGTGTAGAACAGGCGTCAACTATTCTTAAGCAATACACGGAAAGAAGCCGATTGCGTAACCAGTTCGGTTGGGCACTCGAGCGGACGAAAGCTAATTTGCACCAGAAACTTTGCGAGATGTTAAACCATATTTACCAGAAGGAGCAGCAAATCCTTGATGCGCCACTATCTCGTGTGTGCAGTGCATTCAGCAAAAGATCTAGTCGCGCGGTAAATTTTAAAGAGAATGCTTGCTTCATAAACAGCTAAAGCATCACTCGACGTCAAAAGCTGAGTGCACCCGTAGTGACATGGCTATACGTATGGTTAAGGTGTGATTGGATATCTTATCACCTTGAGCGACCTTTTATAACACTGCGCATCTAATTGCTACACAGAAAATAACAACGCCTGATCACCTCGCGATGTTTTTGCGACCAGATTAAATTCTATGTAGCTTTTGTTGATCCATTAGGAGCTGAAGAGAATCGCGTGCAAATATATTCAGCGATTGTGGAGACCTCGGCATAGCTTTAGTGTCGACTTATCGCTATGAAAACTTTAGTCTGCGTGGTGCCCATATGGATATTTTGTCTTTTTTACCTGTGATAAAAGGTCTTGTAAAGCTATGGGACGACATACACATACACGAAGATGCCGACAGCTGTTGGTAAGGACCCATAAAAATTATTCACATTCTAGAACTAAGTTCTCTTTAGCGCGGTAGCTATCTCACCCAATTTGGGTCTGGGTGCCCCCTCCATATTTATTTTGGGAATTTCTTAGCCAGTGGAACTTTCAGGCTACTCGACTATCACCAATGGTTTCGTACGACAGTCGCACCTTTTAGGCGTGATCGCTCGTTACTTTTTAATACTCACCTTCGACTGCCTTAATTCAAATCGTCTGGGCTTAAAGCAAGTAGGATATGACCTGGATCAAACGTTTTGGCCGATTATAGTCTGGATCAGAACCGTTGACGCGGAACCGGTGTTATAAATATTAAACTTTGCCAAAGTTAGTAAATATTTCGGGTGGAATAGCTATCTCCTCCATGGTGCTCAATCGTTGTCAAACTTTGGTAATGGTAATGTACAAATTTCATCCAGAACGCCGACATGGATTAAAAGTATCTTGGGTTGAGAGGTAGACCGTGATATAGAACGATAGCGTCAACAAAGCGTTTCGCGTTGTAGCCGCAGTACAAAATTAGCAATTTTTTCAAACAACAGGAGATATCCTGCTTGGTCGATCAGCAAGCTACACAATGATTTCGAGCCGAGAACTCCGAGTGTAATTCATCGACAGTGTTCACCGAAAATTTGTCGCCTGAGGATGAAGTACAACCACACAATTATCCTTTACATCGCTCTAGACGTGCACAGCCGCAATAGTGCCGATACGAAGTGTACAATCACTCTCGGGGTCGTTAAGGCGCTTAAGTTTCGAGGATGTGTCCTTTCTATCGTTCATGACGTGCACAGACGCAATAGAAGCCCAACAATGCCGTAGGAGCGCCTGCGATGGTCATCTTGCCTTAACGTGCTGGATAAATCACAGGAGTGCACTCACTTAGGTATTCACTATCTGTCGTCTGTCATCGTGAAGGGGCTTTACTATTATAACAAAATCACGAAGAAATGCGCCGAATCGATAAAGACCTTTGATTTTCTGCTAAAGAAGAACGTTACTTGGTCGTGGTGCGGTGAGACTCAACGAAAGAGTGAGATGAACACGAAATCTTGGAGCTAAATGACTCGAGGCTTTCCTGTATCAGCTGTAAAGCGCGCAACTTCACCGTCAGCTACTCTCTGAAGCAATATAGTGACAAAGAACAAACGCGTGTAGCCACGAGAAACGAAATCCGCTAAAACAATTTACTTGGTGCTCGACACTCTGCCTAACTTAAAATGTACCTTATTAGCAAGCCGACCTCTGCTATTCGCAAAGACCACGTGTATGTACGAAGCGATCTTTTTCCACACCGCAGTCTCTAGAAAAATTTACAAGCAATTTTGTACATTACAAATCGGGTAAACCAAGATTTTAGCGCACGAACTCTCGCAGAATAAAAGAGTATAATCCGTGACATGACTCATGTGGTCGGTTACCCGACGACATAGAAATCTAAGATTTAGATCTCGTGTTCTGAGTGCAAACCTGACAAGTAAATCTCTGGTACTACTACTGCATAATACATTTTCAGCCGAATTTCGGATCAACAATTCTTGCTTCAGCATTGTTTTGCTCTCGCTTAACCAAAAAGCACCACATTATAGACGCTGGACGCGAATTTGTGCAACCAGATTTACTGCCACCAGCTCAACGGCACACTAGCCGCGTCGCGTATCGTCCCTGTTAACAGCACCGATCTACATCCGCTTATACCGTAATGCACCAGCATGCCTTAAATAAGTGAAAGCGTAATTTTTTGCTTGGTTTTGCGGACACGTCATGCATAGTAAACATCACATCCGGCACGTCATTTTATATACTTGGCAATCTAGCACGGGAATATTTGGTAAAAGGCATTTCTCGCGAGAACCACCTCATTGTCATGTAGAGCTTCTACCTTTGAAAATTGCTGCGCGCTCCGGAGCCGAAAGAAATCAGCCTTGCTTTGTGAAACTGGACAAGAGTTACCAGATGAAGTATTCCCCACAGTATTTTATGATTAACATAAAGAAGCGCTATAAACTCATTTGACTGAGCCTAGTCCTTAGCCTTTAGCAGATTTAACTTCGCTAATCTTGAATCTGGGACATCTAGTTTTGGTTTAGTCTGGTCTCTGTAAACCACGAAAAAGAATCTCTGACTCATGATTTGCAAAAAGTAGAATCTATTACTAAGGCACTAGGAATGTGTGCACGTCTAAATTGATACATCGTGCCATTCTGTGGCACTCCTTTTTCAAGACGCGCACACATTAGCAAAAGACGCCACTTAGCGAGCACGACACACATGTCGACTAAGATGCACAACTGGTTTTTGAATTATGTATTATTTAATGAACCTAATCTAGAAATGTTTACGGCGAGGGCGTCGTCTAGCCACTAGTTGCAACTACTTCTATAAGTGGACCTCGTAGAGGCGCACTTTGGTCGCGAGAGCGGCAATGATTACCGATTTAACATTGAGGCGGGATAGGCTGTAAATCTCGCTTAAATCCTGAATCTGTCGAACTGTCCAGCGCATAAAAATCTCAGTTGTTTTGATGAGGAGCACGCAATGCTGGCAGAATAAGGCTGTACGTGGATGTTTCAGCTTCTGTATAAACCAACGCTCGTGGCTAGGGTGTCTCCTGCATCAAGCGTGCCAAAGTCTAAGAAATCGAAATTCTAGTCGTATTGTATGTCTTTACAGCAGCACCCTGTAGGCGCGAGGTGGAATAATGGGGAAGAGCTGTGCTCTGTCGAGCTTTGTGGAAAAATTAAGAGTCGGTTGGATGTAGGCCTGACAAGATTCGTGCATCCTACACACAAGTGGTGCTTATAAGCCTGAGTTGCTGCTTGTTAAGACAATCGTATAGGTTTCGGTGAGGGGCAGGACTCCGGAGCGTCAAACAATTATGTTTGACATTTAATTGTCGGAGTTGTCAAGCATGAGATAACGCTCAACGGGTATTGTAGCTAATTGATTTGTGCCACTTGCTTTGCTTCCACAGAAATTTGGTCTCACTTCTGCAAAGATAATTAATGCGGATGCTGGGCTGAGTCGCCAATGTGCGGAACGTGAGATGTCAAAAAATAGACACCAATGGTGTCGAAGACAGCAGTCCAAATTGTTAGTTGGCACGGAAGCCACTTAATATCGCTCGCCAGACACAGCACTAGCTGCAAATTGTTGTATACTTGGCTAAGAAACAAGGCAGTATTGGCGAGGGCCTATCACTGCGTTTAGAATGCTACGCAGATTTCAAGGCAATATTTCAGGAAGTTGCACGCGTAAATCTCTTCAATAGCATGATATGAAAAAAGTCTAGGTAGTATAGATAAGGCTCTGCTCATGCAAATGGAGCTACACGCAATCCAATAAGCAAAGCTCGATGCAGGTAGTGCATGCTGCATACAAGAAAAATTATGCTTTTTTCAGGAGGTATACTTAAATATGCATGGAGGAGCAACAATTATACAATGCAACGATATATGCTAGTTGAGCTTTTTTCTATTCATTGATGCTCATAGATCGCGTGACTTGTATCACACATTACGGTAACCAACGAGCCGGTGTGAAACGCACTGCGTTTATGTGGCCATTCAAGTCTTTAATCCATACAATCTAAACGTCCAACGGGCATGGACTCGTGACTTGTGCCGCCTCTTAGAAATAGCACGCCGAACTGAATATTTCCCAAAGCATCGTTCGAAGCATAAATCGTAGAGTCAACTGACTTTGCACCTAGGGCTCGTCGTAGTCTGGAACAAAGATAGCTTCTTAGGTCACGAGCCAAGATCAAAGTGTTCGAACATCACGCGACAAGTACGCTATTCCATCAAAGGATAATTCGATCGATCGCATTGCCCACTCGCGCTGCGCACGTTGCTCACTCACTATTAAAAATTAGCAAGACACACGACGTATCGACTACGACTCGCCAGTTTTTAGACCAGAACGCAAAAATAATTTTATCAAGTAGATTAGTCGAATTTATACATCCCCAAGAGAGTAAATCAGTCCTCTAACTGTTTTTTCACTGCGCACGGTGATCCATCACGATCTAAAAAAGCGATTACTAATTTTTGCACGCCCCCTGCTGTGTGCCTTGCACCGTTCAATGACAAGACCTTGCAAGTGACCGACACGTGTTTACATTTGTTGATACGTAGCTCAGATAGATTCCAAAGACTTATGTGTCGCTAATTGCGGACAAATGATCGTTTGCTTATTGATTCTGATAAGCAAGCTGACATGTTTATTCATTGTAAGCTGCGTGGACAAGTGTGCTCAAAGATGAACGAAGCTATAACACAGATCGACTGATTCATTTTTGCATGCATTTTTACCTTTCTTGAAGGTGTTAGGACATAATAACTAACATTATTCCCTATCGTGCTAGCGACAAAACGCAAAAATATTGCCAGGTTAATTATCCACGTCTAAATATTAAAGAGCGGTGTTTAAAAGCGATAGTGTGCAGCAATTGATTGCTCTTGAAGCATTACATCCTGATAGCGTCCTCCTCGTCAATCAGTCCATCCGCTCTCACGCAACCTTCACTCGCTTGACATCATCACCGTCACTATCACTGTCGTCCTACAATCCCATCCCACACGCACAAAAGAGGTGACTTTCGAGCCACAACTACATCCTTTCCACCCACGTACCTCATTCAGTGTTCGCTTCAACTCCCCGTTCCCATCCTTTTCACCGTCACTCGTCACCATCTTTGCCGCCACGTCTCGTTCAGCAGGAATCAAATGCGCCGATGTAATTTGCTTTGAATTCATCATGACCGTGTCGTAGCAATACTTGTGAAAAATCGTCTCTTGCGTTTCCATTCCATGGCCACTCGTGTCATGAATCGTACCGGCCACGGCATTCGTATACATCCAATCTTCCTCGTCTTCGTCCCAGCTTTTGGTAAAGTTTTCACCACAGATTCGACACCGCGTGATCGCCTCATCGACGGGTACACGGGCTTGTTCCCACGACGCTTGGTCATTCAACCCTTGCTTTTCTGGGGTACTTTGATCAAAGAAACTGCTACTGGTGCTTTCACGAGGTGCCGTGTCCCCTGAGAAATCAACGACCCAGGGGTCAACGTCGGGGTACCACGACCTCGAGACCCCCCCTTTGCCACGCGCTTTTCGCGCACGATTAAACTGGAACAAAAAGTCCAAATGCGCATTCAAGTGAGCCTGTTCACGAAAACGCACGCCACTTTCACGACAGACTAGAGGCAAGGCAGCATACAACTTCTGCACGTTCGATTCGACTCGCTCTTTGTGGGCCACAATCTGGTCACTAAACCACATTCTCGACGCATGGTCACTCCGCACTGACGTCGGGTCCACCTGTGGAACCTGTGGAATCCCTTCCACTGGTCGCGACGGCTCACTTTTACTCGCCAGGCCTTTTAACTTTTGCAAAATCGACATGACCGCAGCAGCATCGGGGGCACGCGATGGCGCCATTGGAGTCTCTTGACTGGGCTGAGGAGGAGACGGAAGCCGCTGTTTGCGCTTCAGTAATTGCATCAAATGCGCCACATTTGCCGATTTCGTCGACGTGGGTATGGCGCTACTTGGTCGTGGTCGTGCGCCGTGCAACGCTTGAGACGGCACGGGCGGTCGACCCGTACGTGGATCACATGGCGGTCGAAACGCTTGACTCGTAACCTTCTCTTGACTCTGCCGTCGCGGCGGATTCCTCGCCTCGGAATCGTGGCTCGACTCCCCTCCAGCCGCTTGGAACGCAAGCAATTGCTTGTAATAGCTTGGATTCTTCGTCCGGACTTCCTCCAAACTCATGTGTTCCGTTGGATGAATGCCCATGTCATTCTGCAATTTCGTCAACAAAGAACGCAACTCCATATCTTGTTGCTGGTGCACGCGTTTTTCCTGCGCGCTACTACTCGGTGCCCCTTGCAATGGCTTGTGGCTTGACGTCCCCGACGTGGCGTGCAACACATGATTGGCCGCCATGCGCATTTGAAGGATCGCGTCTTGGTGGAACAAGTGCGTGCTTTCCCACGTATTCAAGACATGGATGAATCGCTTGAGATCCTTCTCCGAGACCTGGACATAGAAGAAAAGGTCGTGATTGTACAAGCACGTTGGCACAGCTCATTTGGTGGCAACGTACCTGCCGCACGCAATTGCAATAGAGCGGTACAATCTTGGCGGCAAACAATGGAATGTACGGCCCGCGGACGTTCTTGAGGATCGAATCGGTGAGGTAGAAGATGGGCAATTTGCAATTGGGGGCCACCTGTGCATGCAACAACACAAGAGCAAGATTAGTTTCCTACGGCTTGGAGAATAGAGGCAAGAAGGAGGCGGCATCGGTCGACAGCTCTCTTAGTTTAGCTGCCTGTAGCTACGATAGGCGTCGTGGGAAGGACAGCATGTAAAAAAAGAGAAGGCGACGTCGTATACAATGAAAAGAGAGAGAGCGAGAGAGAGAGAAAGAGAACGAGAGAAAATGTCTCTTTTGAGGCTCATTTACCCGGTGGATCTTGGTCTCGAGAAAGCTAACAATCTCTGGCGCACATTGGGCGCGCTCGGCCAGCATGGTCAACGCGTTGATCGTGTCTTTGGCGGGATAGTCCATCATCGTGTTGATCTGAGCGTCGAATTGACCGAGCAACGTCTGGATCTCCGTCTTGGTACTGGACGTGGACGTTGACGAGCTTGATGTGGTAGCACTACTGGCTGCGGACGACGCCAGCTGTGTCATTGCCATGGGTCAAACAAGTCGCGGACTGGGCAAGAAGGCAAGAAGCGCTGGTGTCGGCTGGCTTCTTGTCGGAAAGAATACGCGGCTACGTGTGTAATTTTGGAAACTGTGATGGAAAGGGGATGGCTTGAATTGTAGTACTACGACAAATGTATTAATCAAGTCCTACAAAATACTACATTAATTTCTTTATTAGGTAAAATGCCCACCAATTACCGATTAAAAACCGATAAAGAATCGACGCATGTTGGCGCACCGCTTACGCGTCTTTAATCGCTCGATGGCTAGCGCCGCGGATGACGCATGGAAGTTGACGCACGTAAAGCAGGATAAATCGTCTCCTCGTATGGTAAACGTTGGGTCGAAACCGATCACCCAGCGCTCTGCCACTGCTCGCTCCACGATCCGTCTCCCTCCTGCTGTTCTGGCGGAATTGGTGAAGGGCGGCGTCGAGGAGTTACTGGGTCCCAAAGGCCCCATCTCGTCCACTGCCGTCATCGCAGGTGTCTTAGGTGCCAAGCAAACAAGTGCACTCCTTCCATTCTGCCACCCACTACCGATAGAAGACTGTCAAGTAACCCTGCAAGTAAAAAAACCCAACGCCATTGAAATCGACTGCCATGTGCGGGTCACCCACAAAACAGGCGTCGAAATGGAAGCCCTCACGGGTGTTTCTATTGCTGCGCTTTGTGTGTACGACATGTGTAAAGCCCTCAGTCACGATATCGTAATTGAAAAGACACATCTGGTGGCAAAGACGGGGGGCAAAAGGGACGTCACAATTGATCAAACACGCAACTTAAGCTCGACGGGTTACTCGTCCGAGTCGGCGTAACTCTCGTCGGATTCGTAGTCGTCAAGATCTTCTATTTCCTCCTCTCCAGGATGGACTTTAAGTGCTTGCACGGCCCCAGCTTCAAGAGACGTCGCGCCCAATTCCTCGTGAGCAAACTCTTCCTTGTCATCGTCGTAGTCGTCCGACAAGTCAGCCTGTAACGGGGTTGTAGCTGTCGGTAAAGCGCTTTCAACCATACGCGTAACCTCGTCGTCGTCTTCATGGTAGTCGTCCTCTTCGTCTGCATATGCGTCGTCCTCAAGACCTTCCGTCACTTCTTCAATCTCTTGCTCCCGAGCAGAGACTGGTGGCGTGAAACTTGAAGCCGCTCTGTCTGTTCGAGGTGTCGTGTCATCCTTGCTGTACTCGTCATTCTCATACTCTTCGTCCTCCTCTTCCGTTGATTGAGGTACAGACACTAGCACCTCAGGGCGTGGAGATGCCCGAACCTCTTCGATGTCATTGTACTCTTCGTCATCGTCGTACAGATCTTCCGTCTCACCAACATCGACGGGGAATACAGCAACGTCCTCTGACTCAAGTTTCACGTCGAGCGCTTCAAGAGCTTCAAAAACGGCGTCATTCTCAGACCTTCGCGAGGTCACTTCCCTACCGTTCTCGGTCTGTATCGCCGGCGTATCTTCATGGTAATTAGATGAACCAACTGGCGTGTCGTCAGAAGCATCAACTTTGACGCTACCCACGTCAATGGACAGCTCTAATGCACTTGTTGCGTTAATCAATGACTCGACAGCTTCAGAAGCGTTGTCATTCTTCGTCACTATGCTTGTGTTTTCAGAAAAAGGTGCTGGTTCTTCTTCGTCTTGATGGACAGCGTCGACAATGCTCGTATCGCTCACTATAGCCGCAGCATTAGACTGTAGCGGACCATCCTCTTGTACCTCAGCAATATCTGGTGAATCTTCTGATGCGATTGCCACAGCATGAATGTCTTTTAGGGAATCAGTCGAAGCCTCGACAACATCTTCCTTTTGCACTGCATCACCGAGCATATCATTCGTTTTCTCACACGATTCTTCTTCACGTGGTGATTGATTTGCTTTCTCTTCACTTGGACTTGAACAAGTCGCCTCAGTCAAGCGATCTTGCGATACCACGTCTGCATCAGAGGCTGACAAGTCGCCACTGTTTGTCACAACCGCCTCGACATTGACCGAAATAGCTGTGCCCTCGGGCTCGTCTTTAATTTCGACACTATCAAGCGCTCTAGCTTCCGGCGAGTGAACGTCAGACTCAATCGATATGTGTTCTACAGCTTCAGAATCCACCTTTTCGACAATGGCAGCTTCGTTACTCTCCGCTTCGTCAGTCTCGACCTCGCCGTTTAAATTGCCAGACGCAACTCCTGTCTCGACTGATGCTTCGGATTCATCGTTGGCAGCTCTACCGTCTTGATGATCACGCACAACTCCGCTATCCGACTGCTCTACGACATCATCGTCTTGGACGGTAGTACAATCCACGCCTAAATCGCTCGAATCCTTCGTATTGACAGTGGCATCTAAAACGTCATTGCCAAGCCCGTCGTTGTGCGATTCGTGCATCGCTAAAGCTTCGTCTTTGGCTGCGTCAGATCCATCAAAAGGTTTTGCTAAATCATCAGCATTTGCATCCGAACTATCGTCGGGCATCACCTCCAAACTCTCAGCTTTGACCTTAATATTGTCGCTATCGACTGCTTCATCTTCGATTAAAGCCGTAGCACCTTCAATTGATGTACTTTTAATCGCTTTTAAAAAATCACCATCGGTAAAATCTTCCTTGTACGAAACAGAATCCGTATCGGACGCTAAAGCGTCCTCCTTTACCTCACTAACGTCTTTATCGTCATCATTAATATCGTCGAGATGATTTTCTGCAACGAGATGATCCACGAGTTGCTCACCTGAACCCACAGCTGTAAGAGAAGGCAACCTTTCGATTGCATTTTCATCCACGTGAGCTGAAACAAGCATGTCTTCTACAGCCTCTGGCTCGGTATCCTCACGGCTTGCCACTTCAATTCCATCATTTACTACCGATGTTGCCGTAGGAGTAGAAGAAATGTCATTGTCTGCAGTGGCATTTGATGACGAGTTGAGCTCATTTGATTTATCGTCTGCTGCCTTTGTCTCAGTCTCTGCATCGTCAAATTCGGTAGAATCGGACGTAGAATCGTCCTTTGTATCGCTTGCTACCGCTTCTGCTACATCACCAGCCTCTGCAATGGTGTCAACTGTAGTCAAAGTACCCTCGACTTGATCGTTATCATAAGTGTCGTTGTCTTGAGCAAAAGGTGCACTCTCAATCTCACTTAGCGCTGCATCCTTTAATCCATCCTGTTCGATTGACTGATCTTCGCAATCTGGCGCCGTTTCTGCAGTATTAGCAACTACGGTCCTCTCTTGTTCAGCCTCGTAAACATTAGGAGTGATCAAATCTTCTTGGTCCACAAACTGTTCAAAATCAGCCTCAAATGCTGTATCTATCTCAAGATCGTCCATTGATTTAACTTCAGGAAGAGACACCGCGTCGTCTTCCGCCAGCAAGTCATGAAGGTCTCCAACAGATGCTTCAGACTTTAATTTTTTTGCAATTGCAGCCTCATCGGCGTCGAGTCTCGTTCCAGCTATCTCATCCACAAGATTCGCACAAAGCTCTTGCACCTTTGGATCAGGCGATACTTCCACCACCTCCAACGTGTCCAACTCTGCAGCGACAGCATGTACAACCACGTCACCAGCATCTTTCGATCCTCCAATATCTTCCCAAGTCGAGGCATTCTCATTAGGTACCGACTCAGCCCCAACAGTTGCATCACTTATAGCTGGTTCTTCATCAGCATCGTTGCCAATAGTGTCCCTTTCTCTAGCCGCTGGCTGTATATCGATGACTAACGAGTCGATTTCATCGCATAAAAGCTCAGTGTCTGTCTGAACGATCCCACTCTCAGATGATTCGATATCGATTGGTTGAAGTGTTAGACTCTCACCCAATACTACAGCAGAGTCAGGAGTTTCTATGGCAACAACATTTGATACACCCTCGCTCAAAGGTGACTTGACAACGTCAGTATCGCTTTCAACGCTGCTACCTTCCTTCCTCTCTTCGCCAGTGTATTCGGAGTGCATTCCCTCTTGCGGAACAGCATCGAATGGCTCATCATCTAATACTGAAGTACCCGTGCCATCCTGACTATCCTCTTCTTCGTGATCGCCAACCTTGTTTGCCATCTCAAGTATTGGCTCGACGACTTCAATACTCGCTCCGTCACCCTTTTCGTAACCATCAAAGTCATCATCGTCGTAGTTTTCAAGTCCGTTCGTTGTAACGCCGGGATCGAGTTCGTTGACTACCTCGTCATTACCCTCAAGCTCAGCAGAAATTTCTCGTACCCGATCGTCGAAATCCTCTTGATCAACCGTAACTGACTGGATGCCGAGCTCAGAGCTGGCAGCAGCCAGTGTTTCCGGCTCCTCTTCCTCTCGATCAGCATCAGCAAAAGCAGTCGTCATTTCTGTGTCGTTTCCTTCCGTTTGATCCAGCTCGGTCATTTCATTTATTTTTTCTGTGTCGGATTGAACTTCGATACTTTCATTTAGCTTCACTTCGTAAATACCTTCCTCTTTGTCAGAGTTATCGACTTCGTCCACAACAGACTGAATAATAGTCGCCTGCTCATCCTCAATCTCTCCTGCCTTTACTTTGACGTCACTTTCTTTAGTGAATGAATCCTCGTTTGGCTGTAATAAAGCTGCCTCTGCTTCTTCAGTTGTAGAAATAACTGCCTCGTTTAACAAATCAACAAGCACAGGATCCTCTTGAAAGACATGAGATTGATCACCTGCTTCCTCGTCTTCAATTGCATCGTGCGCTTGAGTCCTCACCTCTCCATCCTCACTTTTCTCTCCAAATTCTGTCGCGTACTTATCAACGTCGTCACCCTCTCCCGTTGTGCCAGCTACATGATCCAAAGAGGTACCAGCGTCCGTGACTGTATCCACTACGTCCATATCTATACCACTGACTGGTTCAAATACTACAGCTACTTGCTTTGTGTCTGCATCATTCAATGTAACTCCATCGTCTAGTACCTGTTCAGTCACGACGGTCACTTTCTCTTCATGTACCAAACACTGGTCTATTACCGCAACGTCATCGGCTACGACATCAACTTGATCCTCTGCAATAGGATTCAGTATATCTGCTTCATCTAGTCCATCGTCACCTATGCTTTTCTTGCTCGAATCAGCCTCGTCCTCATCAAACTCATCAATATCATCATCGTACAATGCTCCGCCACTCTTGCTCTCTTGTAAAGTCAACTCAGCCAAACCACTCGTGACAGTCGTCAATACCTCATCGGCTTGAAGCTCCACCAGGTCTTCATCGTCGCCAATATCATCAAACTCGTCCAAGGCATCGCCATACATTGCATCGATTACGGCACTTGGCTGGTCTTCCCGTAGCTCAGGCGCAACATCAACTTCTTCTATCGGACATTCACGTGCCTCTTGTGCGTCTTCCGACGGTACTTCAATTGCGATCTCTACTGTAGCGTCTGCAGTTTCTTGCTCAAGTACAAGCAAATCGTCGTTGACGTTTACAGGCTCGACATCCATTGATTCTTTGTCAATGACATTGGCGTTCAAAGGCTCGACGTCCATTAATTCTTCGTCGATACCGTCACCAGCCTTCTCTTCACTTGAAGAAGCAATGTTACTCTCCAATGATTCATCTACAGTGTCATTGCATAGCTTGAGCTCCGTCTTAACCTCGACGGGCTCGTCGCTAATCAAGACTTCCGGCTCGACTTGCACTGCCGATATTGTCTCTGCTACATCCACTAGTTCAACAGCACTTTCTTCACCGTCAACCTTGTTATCATTCACCTGATGGGCTTCAGGATCCATTGGAACGTTGTTGTTTGACACTAATGAAGTCTTACCGAGCGAACCGATTTCGTCTTCTGCTTGTTTTACAACTGTCGCCTTCGTTGCTTTCGTACCAGCTCGCGGATCACACTCGGACAATGTCTTTAATGGACGAGAAACAGTCGGTTTTCGTCGTGGAACCTCCGGAGGTGAGGCGGCATTGTCCAATGAACCCAAACGCTTTGTTGATAGTAAAGTCGACTTCACCGCCCTCGTTCCTCGATGGGACGGACCAACGCGTTGCTTTGACGTCGTGCTCGGCACTGAGTGCATTTTCTTGTTCTGAAGACGCTGGTCGTCCAATAATCTTGACGTCACCGGCTGTGCTCTTCTATTTGTCGCACTACTTGCACTCACTTTCGGAGGTTGCGTCTTTGTGCGCTCAACAGGTGCCGAGACACTAGTGGCGTTCGTCAAGGTCGATTTGGCTCGATCAATCATCTTGTGTAGCTTTTCAGCAAAGCTCAGTCGCTCACGCTCTCGGATCTCTTCTTTCTCACGTGACGTCAGTCTCGAAACGTTTATTCCTCGATAATTAGCATTCTCCTGAAATAAATGCGCTGCGTAATCGTTCAACGACTCAGACGGACGCGCTGTTTTCGACCCCTCACTTCGACTCGAAGGGTTTGACCCAGAAAGCCGCTTTTGACGGGCCTTGGCTGCTCTCTTTGTCGCAACACCCAAGCACTGCGGCGACGGGTCAATTGTCCGTGCGTCTTTCGAGACACGCAATTGATTCGCCTTCTCTACTTTTACTTGAAACGCCGTTTGACCACTCGAGCTCTGTTTCTTCCTCTTCGCATTTCGGACTTGTTGCGATTCCACTTCAGCCACTACTTTCGGCGGCTCACCGTCTCGATCCTCCCAACACTTTTCCCGGCTCAACATTCCTTTGTGCGGATCAACTTGATTCAATCGGCCTGTCTGTGCTCTAGCATTCAACGAGTTGAGGTGCGACGTTGTCCTTGTTTGTTCAGCGGCTACACGATGTCGTCGATGTTGACTTCGTTTCGGTCCATGGGGTCGTTTAATGCTAGTCTTGCGCACCCCGTAAGCTTCATAGAGCTCATTCTGTCGATCTTCTTTCGATAATTGTTTCAATGTGTAAGTTGCATCCCTTTTCGTCGTGCCGTCGAGAACCATCAGTCGAGTTGGTGGCTGTGGTGCTGATCCAGCGTGAGTCGAGTAGCTAGAAGCGTGTTCCCTATCCCTGTCATGACCTGTTGCGTGTACGTACATTGACGAATCGTTACGATACCCTCGTGGATTAGTATGCGCCGTGCTAGAGCGGTAACTTGCTTGAGCCTCACGGAGAGCCATAGAGGCTTCATTGTCACTAATTCGATTGCTCTTTCGTTTTCCCGTGCCTGGTAGCCGTTGAATAGCACAATTTGAAGTGCTTTTGTTCCCAAAAGTCGTGGTGACGTCAGTCCTTGTCTCCTGATTCCTCTTTGTCGGCGGTTCCTGAACGCTGCAGAGCGCGATTTGTTTCAAAGCCCCGGGCGAGTACTTTTGGATGCTCGGTTCACTTGGGTACCGAGTCAAGACCGTTGAGAGCTCTGCTACTCCATTCAAAGTCAAGAGCAAACCAGCAGCTTGCTTATCATTAGCTGCTAAGCTGAGAGCACGATACCACATTGTGAGGAAATGAATACTGTCAAAGTAACGCTCACAACGTGATCGTACCACATGAGTAAGCTGCCCACTGCACAGCACGTTTTCTTGTCATCGAGTGCGAGCCCTTGGCGTAAGAGACAGAGAAGGAGAGAGAGAGGAGACGATTCCCCTCGAAGCTCCTCTTGTTCACCGCATAGCATTGTCAAAGTCTGATGGTCGTCCAATTCACATAATTCCAACAACACTAAAAGCAAAGAACAAGACGCCGGTCAAAAAAATCAGTCGATACACTATGTCGTCCCCCTTTTCATCTCGACGTCTTACCTTCACATCCGTAATAATGCACTTGGCGCGTATGCACACTATACGTCTTGTGGTACAGTAAAGTCGTGACGACAAAGTCGGCAACTTGGTACTCAATCAAGCTATTCAAACCAGCTTGCGTTCGCGTAAACACGGCCAGTGCCCCACAAGCCGAAGCTTGCAGGATCGCATCGTCTGGAAACGCATTCATTGCTTGAATCATGAGATCGACAATGCCGTGATGGAGGAAAAAGGCCGTGCTGTTGCCACACAAGAAACACAGGCGACGGAGCAGCACGAAACCATAGCATTGAACGACCGCGTGGGCGTGATGCCCTTTGAGCGCGTCGATGAGTAATCGCTCCCCATTGCATGCATTCACTGCATCGGCAGTCGGCTGGGGGTACGCTCGCATCTGTTTCACTAGAGTGGATAGAATCGATTTCGTCGCGTCGGGATCATTCAGTTGCGTCTCCAGGAGCTCGAGCGATTTCTGTACGAACGCATGCTCTGTCGATCCTTTTGTACCGTCCCCAGTCTCTTGAATTTGATCGTTAGCGTGAAGAGTCTGGTCTAAAGGAAGGAATACTTCACACTCCATGTCTTTCTTACAGGCCTCGACAGACTGCGAGCTTTCCACAGCCGTCGTTGCCACGTCCTGTATGTCACACGCCTGCCGCTCCTGCTGTTCTGTAGCCTGGTCACAATCAACACGCTCTTCTACAGCTTCGAGTGGCTTGCCTACTTCGTCCTCTGATCCTGTACCACGCTCCGTGTCTTCGTTTGGTTCGACTATGTGTGCAATTGGTACGTCCTGTTCCACCTCGCCATCATCGTACGCAATCGTATACCTACCATTCTCCTGTACGTCTGCAATCTGACCAGGATACACGTCATTTCCCCCGGCATAATGACAAAGTACACGTGTGCCCACACAAATGGTACCCGCTACATGGTTCCGAAGATTCTCGACGCGCACGTTCGATTCAACTTCGCCGTCATCGTAGAGCACTTCGAACGTGACCTTGTCGGCACTTTCATGGATGTTTTGTACTCGTCCTGGATACCACATTTCGTCCGAATTGCCATCATACAATCCATCCACTCGCTCACCCACGCGGTATGGTGTAGTCATTGTGGCACTTGCTCAAATCACGAGGTCAGCTTAAATCCCTCTCTCTCTTCCTTGCTGCACCCACGCCAGAGGATTAAAACCCCAACTATGAACTTCTTTGAGGCAATTGTCGTTTTAACCGATCAAAGGGTTTCGTTCGTTTCTCGCATGGCTCCAAGTTTGGCACCACCATCTCGCCTTTTCGTACTACAACCGTTTGACAAGGTAAAGTTTCGCTACGCTCTAAATAGTAGTACTACTGAGTAAAAAGAATACTCTACTACATTCTCAATTATGAACTAATACGATTATCTAAACCACGAGTCCTATAGCAATACATTATTCCACACGCAATCCAAAGCCGCACGTCACTTCACGTCACGTGAGACGCACCACATCAATTCCTGTCCCTCTATCTTGCACGATCTCATCTCATCGACATCATTGGCTGCTGAGCTTGGACGACTTGGACTTGACGCGTCTTGCCGGCGCGAATGTCGGCAATGAGTTGCAGCACTTGTTGCCGATCAACTTCGACCTGGGCTATGCGTCGCTCGACGGGCCATTCTTCCAATTGGACTTGCATCTTGGCTTTTGCCTCTTGTAATTCACGTTTATCATTCTCCCGCTTGCGGGCAATCTTGTCGCGTAAATAATCGCATTGCGACACATTGCAACGTTGGTTTAACGGCGTGCGGCACGTCTTGGCGTGAAAACAGAGCAGACCCCAGATCTTTGAGCACATTTCGCAGCTAGGGAGGGCAAAGAGACGCACGAGCGCATGAGATGTGCGTGGTAAATAAGAGACATGGACGCCACCCACCTCTCAATGGGAGAAACCTTGCGGCGTGGACCGTAGCAGCGCACAAAGTGGTCGATGCTCGCTTTGACCTTGTGGCAGCGACTATCGAGCGCGTCGCATTTGGCCTCTGCACACGTTGCGGCATGCATGAGCGCTTCATTGTATACTCGAAATTTCTCCTCATGTGACACGGTCCCGTGGTCTTCCATCTGTACGTCCATGGGTGGCGTGACTTCAGTTCTTTCCGAGTTTTTCAAGGACGGAAGTGAATAGACAAGCGAAGTGTACAGTAGGACGACGGATTACAAATTTGACCCTCATGGTTGCTCACTATGGTAAAAACGATCCGGAATTTGTACTAGTCGTAAATGCGAGTGCTTTTTGTGTATTACTTTTACAACCTCAGATTGCTATTAGAATTACTAATAGGACTTAAATAAGTGCATGCTCATATTCTACATCTATGGATAGGCTCGTGCCGTACAACACGAGCGCGTACCCTCCTTGTTATGCCGCGCATGTGTGGGTCTCGGGCAGGTACTGAGGTTTAACCACTTTAAGATGGTAGCGTTCAACCACCTTTTGTTGCTGTGGGTTCAGGTCACGAAAGCCCTCGAGGCAACCAAGTGGGATCTGGCTCACCGACTTGTAGCACTCGACGTGATGCCAGTTGATGCATACAAAGCCATTGCGATGCTGGTACACGACGCCCACGCGGAGGCGACCTGCGTCAATCGTCGCGTCACACGACTTGCAGCAAGCGTGGGCCTTGCGTGTCGCCTCGATAATGTAAGTCCCGTCCTTTGTCCACGGCGAGTTGTGCGTGGTGGGACTAGAGGGGCTACCAAGAGGGCTCGCACGGAAATGGTCGATGGTAGACATGATGGTGAGGGTCGTGGGGTAGAGCGGAGAAGGGAAAATGAAGTGGATAGGATACACTCGACACGGCCGCACCACCACTTGAACGGTGTGGCATTTCTTTGTCGTGCCCGCCATATGGCAGACGAGGCGTGAAAATTACAGCAGTAGCACTTGCCCGAATAACGGTTCGACGCTTTGCGGCTGCTGTCTCGTTGGGACACCTGCTCAACGTGTGTTGTTTTTTGCTGCTATGTCGGGTACGATGGCATGTGGCGATGACATGTGGCATGTGGCGGCAATAATGGCAGTCACTAAGGTCGTGGAGAGGATAGTATAAATTACGCCCATCTCAGGTTAAAGTTTAAAATTTGCGTCAATTTTTTGAAGAGTCTGATTGCAGAAACTTATGCATGCTTGGTACCCAGCTGGGATTTCACATGCTTTGCGATTCGCAATTTGTAATTAAAAAGTAAAAAAAGCTGAATTGCAATCGTGATTCGCGATCAGCGATGTGCAATAACTGCGTGCGCCGAACCCTCGCCTTTCCAAAAGAAGGCAATTGAAGGGCAAATTTTCTGCTGACAAGTTTATTCACGGCTTTCACTAATAATAGTAATGAAATGCTCGTACATAGTATTTTTAAGAGATTTTTGTGCATCACGCGAATTTTTCAGCACCTCTTCTATATCGCCCCAATGATCGTTCGAGAAAAAGCTTAAATTTGCAAATTAGAAGAAAAAAACTATTGCTGGTTTTGAGATTGATCGCCGTTTGCCCGACAATTTTGTTTGCACAAAGAGGTCTCGGTTCGACTAATTTGAGCCAACATATAGTCGCGCTGACACCTCTTCAAGTCGCAAACACCATTTCATACATCAAGCGGTCCATTGGCAAAGCGATAAACTCAGGTCCGCTGTATTTTTTCCGGAGTCAATGAGTCAATGTTGTAGATTTTTCTCGGAATTTTTCATTATGGTAATGTTCATTTTATTTACTTCAACCCTTCGTTTATTGGCTAGAACATTTTCGTAGACTCAAAAAGCTCGTCAAACAGCTAGTTCGTACTAGACACATCGAACATATACCATCATGCCCGATGCGCAACACTAGAATTAATGCAATCAGAAGTTGTTGCTGTGTAGGTAAAAAATTGCAGCGGATCCACTTTTTGCAATAAATTACGCGGCCGTACTTCAAGGTAAATTAGCTTGTCGTGTTCGGTCGAGACAGCGTCCTACTACTCGTCACCTTTGTCGCCATTCACTCGTCGACACGATCTAAAGTCCATTGCGGCACGCACACTACGCACCAAGTGCTTTCCGATACATTTGATACGCAAACGAAGTAACCGATCTGACGGGTCAACCGCATGAATGTATAAGGTAAATATATAACCAAAAGTGGCTTAGGGCAGACAAGACGACTCGAGGCTTGCATACTATCGTGACATGAGCCTGGTCTTAAAACGACAGTTAGCCAGGACTCTTTTCTCACCTGCTCGAAACGATTGGGCGGTCTGCAACCGAATCAATAAGCACAAGGCAAGTCCATAAGACCACGTACACATAATCATGATTTAAATTGCGCATGTGTAGCAAAAGTATGCCATTCGAGGGCGGAACGATGCACCGTGTGTGCCAATATCTAAAGTGGTTTATTTAGATGATGCTAGGTACTGGTCAGTATATATTAATGTACTTGATTGTGTTATACACAATCGGATTCCTCAATTACCACAATACACGAACGAAAATCAATGCTGATATTATGAAGGTGTAAAATTGTGAGTAGTACAGGGTTGCAAAAATCCATTCATTCGTTACATAAAGCCGGACAGTACTGAAAGGTGGCCGGCCCCCATTAAACAGAATCATACAATAATGGTAGTTTCTTATCTCTATGGTATTTCAATCTAGACTCGCTGTTCATGGCGCACTTGCAGCCTTTGGCGCAGAGACCGCCATTTATGCAGATGCACCTGTAGGTACAGAGGCACCCTTCCAGATAAATGGCTTGGTCATCGTCAAACGTTCCGACCTCTGTTTGACCGGTAAAGGATGAAAAGATATTATGAGCCGTTACATAAAGCCGAGTGTTTGTAAAGACAACTTTTTAAATATACGGAGCCACAGTGGCCCTCGTCACCCCACAGGATTTCAGGAGAACATTCAAAAGGAAATTTGACACCCCTTGTCAAAACGACGGAATGGATCCTATAATGTGATGAGGTAATTACTCAAAATTTGCACAAATTTTTGCACGCCTTGAATGTTTAACGTGATGTGTGACCCTGTTAGAATTGCTAAGCTCGAGTAACAAAATTTAAACGACATCTGCTTGAAGAGAAAAGCTCTAGATCTAACGAAGAAGCGTATAAAACATATGAAAGAAGATAAATTTGGATGGAAATTTTCTTATTGTTCTCTTTCAACATCTGTTAAAAGCTTTTTTCAAGCTTACCCAAATATTCTTGTTAGGCATATTGAACAGTGTGAAGCGAGTTTAATGAAGTTTGGCTTGTGCTATACACCGACTGAACAGTCAATAAAGCTCACACAAACAAAAAGGCAAACAGCGTGTTCACCAATATCTGCGAGCCTATCATACTGCTATTTGTAACCGCATTTTTAGTATTAATCCAAATTTAGTGTCAAGCTCGCAATTTGGCCAATCATACCAGAACTAGTGCCATAATATTATCGAATAGGAATAAATGGCTGTCTCGCCCAATCAGCCTTCCCCTCGGCAATCTAACGAAGAGCTCCAGTTCCTACGATGGCATCGCCGCGCGGCGACGTGCGGGAGGCGCTCCGAGCATCTTTGGACTGGAAATTCGCTTATGCTTCATCGGACCCTCAATCCGCCCGCTGTCTCGTTCCACACCCTCAAGACGCCACACAATTGGCCGAATGGCTCGTACGCGAGCTGCCGTCGCTACAGCAGTCGGTCGAGTCGAAAACGGGCACACCACCACGTCCATCAGCTATAAACCACCATAGCAATCGTCTTCACCACGACTTGGAGACGCTTTTAGCTCAAGAATTGGGTTTTGGCCACGCCCAGCACCTCTTCGAGCCACTAACGCACGTCTCGACGCAAGCGCGCGACGTCTGGGAGCTGCAACAGGTGATATTGTCAATAATCGTAGGATATCCACTGATTCGTCGTGGTGACACCACTTGCTGTCAACACATCTGTAGATATCACCGCAAGACGTACTCAAGCATTTATACGCGGAGATTCCAGTGTACGAACCAGTAGCCGGCGGCGACATCACGTACAAACTCTTTGAAAAGCATGCCACGTCCCAGAATGCTCACTTGCCTACGCTGCATGGATTAATTACGCTAAAGACAATGCCATCACCGTGCACGTACGCTGTCTTGGAGTTCCCAGCCCAGTCGCTGCTCGATGTACTGAAATACAATCAATCCGTCCTCACGGGTCCATCATCCGTCGACTTTGAGACGCACGAATCGTGGCACGAGGATCAGGATGCACTCAGTGATGGCAAGAAACGACTCGTGTTGTTTCAATTGTGTCGCGTCCTTGCGTTCTTGCACGAGCGTGGAATGGCGTGCGACGGCTTGTCCCCCCGTGACTTGTATCTGTCCGACACGCTGTGGCTCCATCTTGGTGCACTCCCTCGTGTATACGACGTGCAAGGCCACGCCAATGCAGTGGGTACAACGTGGACCGTGCCACGGGCTGTCGAGTCGTATACGTCGCAGTCAATGACCGAGCGATGGTGCATCGGTGACGTGAACAATCTAGAGTATCTCTTGGTGTTGAATACGGCGGCTGGACGTCGAATGGAAGACGGCGTCTTTCATCCGTTCGTGCCGTGGGTCACGGACTTTACAGCAGGACCGCACAGTGGCTGGCGCGACTTGAGCAAGAGTAAGTTTCGATTGAACAAGGGCGATGCCCAACTAGACCGGACGTTTGCCAGCAGTGCCGTACCCCATCATATCACCGAGAGTCTATCGGAGATCACGTACTATATTTACGCCGCGAGACGGACGCCCATGCCGTTACTCCGACGTATCGTACGGGGCGACTTTCAAGCTCGTGAATACCCCGCGACAATGGCGCGAATGTTTGAGTGGACGCCGGACGAGTGCATTCCCGAATTTTATACGGACCCGACCATCTTCAAGTCCTTACATGGCGACGACATGGCGGACCTTCAGGTTCCGGCGTGGGGGACACCACATAGCGAGCAGGCGGCTTCGGTCTTTGTGCAGTGTCATCGGGAAATGCTCGAGAGCGACCACGTCTCGGCCCAGCTGCACCAGTGGATCGATCTAAACTTTGGTGCGGCGTTAAGCGGCAAAACGGCGATTCACGAGAAGAACGTGCCGCTTGCCGTACATTCTGCCGGCAAGAGTCCGGGTTTTGTACAATTGTTTGACGTTGCGCATCCGCGACGCTTGTATCGTCAGGACAAAACGAAAGCAAACGATGAAGCCATGACGAGTGAGTCCTTTCGTGCCAAAGGTGCGACTCCACAAGCGGTTCTGCGACCGCAAGGGACACCGAAGGAGGTGAATGCGATGGTATCGAGAGCGATGCAGGTGGTGGCCGATGGACAGAAGGATGGACCCAATGCACCGTCGTTGACGTCAAACGGAAGTGGTGGAATGAGTACGCTTGGGGTTAAAACCGGTCAGGAAGTTGAAGTCACGCGCTTTGGTCTTGCACATGGTCTGAGTGGAGGAGAGAACGGGAGCAGCTTTCTTGGGGCTGGTACCGCAAATACCGGGAACGTGCCAGCCGCTGCACCGACGGATGTCACGCGAAGTCAAGTGCTTATGCGGAATCTAAAGCAACGTCGACGTGGAGGCAAGCCTCGCACCCGTTCCCAAGCGAATTTGGCCGCGATGGAGCCACCAGTGTCTTCGATCTTTCTCACAAGTGGTGGTCGTGACGCATCGCCGAGTCTCGTGCCGTCCTCGCTACCTGTTTCCAGCGGCATGAGTACGTCACGATTAGGCAATCTTTTTCATTCCGAGGCGTCAAACTTGAGTAGCAGTACGAACAATAGCTTTGTCAATGGTGCGAAACCTCTCAACATCTCGGAAACCTCAGCTAGTCCACCAAACTCGATAAGCAGTCGAAGCTTGACAGGCAATAGTGGACCGATGGACCATTTGCGAGTCCTTACCATCACGACGCCCCAAGGCGTGAGTGGCCCTCTCACTGGAGGACCATCAGGCAATGGCGACCGTCGAGAAGGATCAAACCACACACGACACGCGTCGTTGGGGAGTGGAAGTCCCAGTACCGGCACACACTTGTTACGGGATTTATGGCAACAAATCCGTCAGCCGGAAGACGATTCTTCAAACGGGGTGACTGGCAGTAGCTATGGCCATCGACGCAGTGCAAGTGGAGGTGGAGGTCACGACTTGTTGCTCGCGTTAGGAGATGTGCAATCGTCGGAGATCAATGCTGCGAACGATTGTGCAAGAATTCAGGCGTTGGGGCCACTTGATGATATGGATTTAAAGCTGCTGCAGCTTGGACTACGGATCGTTCTGCCAAGTGATGACCACGACAACGAAAGGGAAGCGTTCAGGTATGGAGAAGACCAAACGTTTGCAGAAGAGATTGTTGATCCAGTCTACCGCATTCCTGACGAGCTGCTCGAGTCCTCAGCACAAGAATTGACGTCGTTGGAACGTGCACAAGCGGCCGACATCTTTTCCTTGGGGTGTATTGCCGCCGAGTTGTACATACAAACGCCAGTCTTTTCGAGACGTTCGTTAGAAAAGTATCTGAAGGCATATGCCCGACATAAACACAGTCAAGGTACAGCGAATCGACCTTGTGACGATGGCTGGATCTCGGGTCTATTAGCTGCTCAGTGCAAATCTTCGTCGACCCATTCGAGGTTTCCGTGGAACTACGCAGTGGCTAGTCGACTAACAGGATTGCCGCTCAACTTGAAAGCGAGCGTGCTGGACATGTTGCATCCCGACCCACGTGACCGTCTCCTTCTTGCGTGTCAAGTCGAAGGGTTGGAATTCATTGCCACGCCACAGATCGCTGCATCTGCTTTAAGAAATGATCGATGTGTGGTACCGACCATGCCTCCAGGTGCTATCCACGCTGCGCCGTCGGCTTTCTTCCCCACGGATATGGCTGTCGTGTACCAATTTTTAGCCAAGTTACACACGGTTCCAGAACGGGAGTGGCACGCGCGCTTTACACTTGCGCGCCGATCGCTGTCGTCCATGTCTAATCTATCCGAATTGCTTTTTCGCGTGGCAATGCCAGAACTCATGCGCTTTTTTCGTGCGCGCTCCCACACTGAGACGATCCGCGCCGACTACGTGACTGCAGCTGTTGTTTTTTTGCTCCCTGAAATGGCACGTCAGCTCGGTCGCGAACGCGCACGTGCGGAACTGTTGCCGGATGTTGTACGCGTGTACGAGAGCAATGAACTGGCACAGTCGCCACTCCTTCGCTGCTGTCTCGTAGCGCCTGACGTGTTGCTATCCTTACTTCGCGCGTTTGGGGCGGCTACGGTGCTCACTAGTTTTGTTCCTGTCATTCTCGAGTGGCTCGTCCCTCCTGCAATAGCGGATTCAGATGCTGAGGCACGATCGTCGTTCACGCCGCTTCCTCTTCATTCCTCCCCGTTGCCACCCTTTGCTTTAGAATCCGCTGCCCTTGCTGCTGTGACGTTTGGCGAATTGGCGTCACCCGTGATGCTTGGTCCGTCATTGACCACAAAATACGTCCTCCCTGCGTTGTTGAACCAGCTCGGTCGTGTGAAAAGTCGATGGACGCACCTCGCAGAGGCAAAGACACTTCGGTGCACGGACAAGAAAATACCCGTTGTCATGAACGAGACCGTGTCGGGGGCGTCGGACTTTCACTTGACATTCTTGTTTAAGACGCAGCTGTACGAACCGCATCACGTAGCGGACGCGGTCTTGCAAGTGTGTCGAGAAGCAGGCGAGTATCCGGTAATCGACATGCTCTTGCCGCGACTCTTTGAGGTATTACCACGGCTTGTCTCGTTGTCTGAAAAAATTGGTTCCGTACGCATTGAAGGGGTCCCGGTACGTTGTAAGATTCACCTGTTGCAAGTCAATTGGGTTTTAACTGGTGTTTAATGGCTTGTAGGAGGAACTTGGTCGAGAGATTTACGTATTGTTGCGCATGTTACGACACGTGGTACGTACGCTCAATGATCCGACGTCCTTGCACGATTTACTGTCTCGACGGGCGCGTAGCAACTTGATGGAGTTACTGGCCCAAACGTCGCCGCCTTTTCTCCATCCTCAAATGGCTACTGCAGTGATCGCAGCTGCTACCAGCCAAAGTGTATCGAGTGAGTCAGTGCCTCTATCGTCCAGTGTCACGACACATGCAACAAAGCAAAAGGTGTTGCGCAGTTTGCACATAATCAAAGATGCCGACCATCGTAATCTCCGCGCGTTCACCGTGGTGGGTCTCGCCCGTACTATCGTGGCAGTGTGCCGCAAACTTGGTCCTGAAACGACCGTCGCAGATTCGATCGTTGTGGCCGGGATCAATCGCTTCTTCAAACGGTGCAGTGACGTGTATGCTGAGCTGGAAGTATCCAACTTTCAATGGGATCTTGCCAGTGAAATGGTGAGTGAGCTATGTGTGCCACTGCGTACGTTGTTGGGAAAAGAAGGATTCAACCGGCACTTTCCCCTCGTCGCCGGAAGTTCCGTTCTTCAACTATTGTTATTGCCACTTGGCTCCAATACTAACGTCGACGCAAGTGGCGTGCGAGGGTACACGAGTCAAGTGGGGCGCAATGATCAGCGACACGTCAGTGCGTTGGATGATCGCTTGGCAAAGTCGCGGGTTCAATCTCAAGACCTGACGCAGGTGACGGAAGACGCAACTGAGGAAGAGAGTGAGAGTACGGAGGAGGCAGCGGATGAGCAAGGTAACCCAGTGGCGACGACAAGCATTGAGCAAGAGAACCCAGCGACGTATTTGCCCGAGCTGTTGCGCTTCGCATACCATGCTGTACGACTGCACTGTGTGCGAGCAACCAGTTTCCTTCGGATCCCGTCGACGCTGCTCGTGGGTGCGGGTGCACAAGCCGTTCACTGGGAAAGTGCGCTGAGTCAAAAAATGTTGCTCTTGCAAGAAGCGCGTCGACAGCGGAAACTCGTGAACACTGCGCTTGCCCCCGAACGCGCGAGTGCCAACGCCATTTGGCTCCGATCGCGCGTCTGTCAGCCGTTCGACGCTCGCCGCGAAGATGGCGGCAACGCCAGTGGTGGACTTGGTACTTCGTGGGCCTTGAGTGCCGAGATCCGTCAGTCGATTAAAGCGCATTCCAGTAACGTGCGTTGCATTAGCGTGGACGCCGACGAAGAGGTGCTGTTGACGGGAAGTCGGCATGGTTCGTGCCGTGTGTGGCGCCTGTCGAGTCACCCGATCCAAGGGCGCATTGCGGCGTCAATGAGTTTACCCGACGGCCGTCCAATCCTTGCAATTGCACGCACAGGTCGTGCAACGTCTTTGCAACAAGGTGGCGCCGGCGAATCGGATGGCTCGGCGGTGGCCGCTTCGGCTTCTGGCGTCATGCTCTGGGACTTGCGCACGAGTCAAATGCACATGCGTCTCCCGTTCTCTGCGACGACAGAGCCCGTCGTCTCGTTGACGACCGCGACGGCAGTGGACGTGGCTGTGGCCACTACGCGACGTGTTGTCTGCGTCGACGTCCGGACTGGTCCGCGTGTCGTGGCCGAGTGGCACGCCGATGCGAGTGGCATGGCATCCAACTCGGTGGCGAACGGGGTGACCTTGTCAGCCATCACGTCGTTTGTGAACGGTGCGGCGTACTTGGCTCTAGGCAGTGTAAGTGGAAGCGTGGTGTTCTTAGAGTCTCGAACAGGTCGACAAGCCATGCGGTGGCAGGCGCTGGAACATGGCGCACGGGTGGTGCATTTGAAGCAAATCTCCGTCTCGCAGTTGCTCGTCGTTGGAGCAGACAAGGAAGCGCGCGTGTGGCGCGTACCCGTGCGCACACACGGCCACCCGCAACTTGGCCTGACCATCACAGGCGTGCCGGACGGGATCTGCGCGTCGCACGTTTCCGTTCATTGCGCTGTCGATACGACCGTCTTGTATGTTGCCAGTGGCGCGCGTGTGCATTGTGTCGAGCTACCGACTGAGGCGCGTGCTATCGGAGTGGTCGAGACTCCAGGAACGAAGCGGATGGAACCGTGGCAACTCATGGAGTCGACGGGCGCTCGGAACAGCAAAAGCCGCGTCGTGGTTCATAGTGTGGCCGTGTTGCCATTGCGGCAACTTTTGATGCTTGGCACGGACGATGGCTGCATTAAGTGCGTCGTGTGATATTTTTGAAATTTACGTAAACTATTGGTGAGGTTGCATGCAGTTGTGAAACAAAAATACAGATTAATAATCAACAAAAGTATTTGCATTTTGGAGGCTGTGAAAAGGTAAAATTACAAGACTGCACGTGCGTCTTGGTGGTCACAAAATGGCGGACTTATTTGTTCAGGCCCTTGGCCTCATTGACAGCGTTCTTGTGAATTGTGGCTATCTTGCGACGGTGCGCCTGCCAGTCAGCACCAGCGTCTTCCTTGTAGCGAAAAATGTCCTGGCGGTTCTGCTTATTCCAGTTGACGTCCGGGTGGCCCGCTAGGTACCGCACGCACTGTGCAGTGCACAGGCCCGCAGCGGCCACGCAGGTAACAATTACGGGCCACGTGGCCTTGTCGCCGAGCCATCTCTTGGTAGCACTCTGGGCAACACGTGCAGTCATTGTCTTGACTAGAGAAAGAGGATGATGGAGGGGGTCCTAAGCGATTTGAAGAATGAGGTTTAAGAGCCGGCTAAATAACCCGCTATTAATAATTTGTAGATATTAAATAACTTTCCTCTCTTGTACATATGAGTGGCCACTAAACGAGGACGAGGGAAGATCAGAATGCAAATTGAGCGGCGGTCACGTCCTGGGACGTGGTCACCGCCGCAACGGATTCTCTCTTGCAAATATTATGGCGCACCGACTCTTATTTTGGACTTGAAAATCATGAAATTATTATGATAAATTATATATTTTACTAGAATAACAATTCATCATAATATTTTCATGATTTACATTAGTAAAATACTAGAATAAAGATTCATGCTCAATAAGAGGTGTTAGTACGATTTCTAGTGTCATTATTTCGCTTATTGCTTCTGACAGATACATCCGTCTGTCTGCTCCTCTTCGTATGCATCGTGATTCATGAAAAGGAGTGGGATCATACCTATCAAACAGCCAAGAGTGATGCCGCCCGCGGAAGCAATAAAGTTGCACCATAACGTGACCGACATGTTGGCTTGCGCTTTCGAAAGCATGGGGTCAGGGATACCCAAACGTCGAGCCATGGACTCAATGCCACCGCCTAAACTCAGCCCCACAACGTCAGCCACTGTATTTCCCAGTGCAGCAGCGCATAGCATTGACATTGCGTACGACGAGTGAAAATGCGTTTCAATTGCGTCGCCTGCCACTAAAAGAATCAGATTATCCACAAGACCAAAGCCTACAAACGGGATCGCCGAGCCGATCATCACGAGTTTCAATTGCCGATGTGTTGGTGGAGATAAAGCACGCGAAGAAAGGGATGCCGTTGGGTTCATGCTGAGTACTGGCCGGAGACGAAAACGGGAAGTTAGCAGTCCACGTAGTTGGTCGTGACTTAATAGTCCATCTTGGTCGGTATCAGCAGCCTTTAAAAGCATTTCGAGCTCTTTTGTGTAATTACTAGCCACTTTTTTCATTATGTTAAAGCGTTGGGCCTTTGACAGCGATTGAAAATGGTTCAATAACGCGTCCACTGAGGCTTTTGACTTCGATTTACTGGATTTCCGTCCAAGTACTTTGGGCATGGATCCTTTTACTTTAAAAGCACTGGTATGTTGAGCTATAGCAGAAGCTCCCCATTGCGTGGTTGTCGTGGACCGGCGAGACGAAGCTTTGGTGCGGCAAATGCCTGCATAAGCGGCAGACAAGCGCTTGCGGGTCTTAGGACCCGCAGCTATATTCCGATAACGTCTTATTGTGCTCATGGGCAGATAAATTCTTCGTAGTCGGACACTACAGACGTCAAATTTCAGAGCTTTTTGTGATCTTGATTCGCAGCTCGGGCTTCTTGATATAGTTGAGTTAGGGACGAGAAGACGGCGAAGTCTCAATATAGCCTTATACACGATGCTATTAATACAAGGATATGCGTCCAGATCGTATTAACAAGTTAAAGTAGGTCTCTCATTGTACGCGGAATAATATTGCTTTACTTTGGCGCACTGCATTGCCCCATTTTCTCTGCTTGCACTCACCATTATTTCACCCCAGTGTACTCGCCGGAAGCTTCGCAGCTCTCGCCGGTCTCTTAGGTAAACTCAGTGCGGACGGTCATTCAAGTGTGCTCCACTTCTTCGACACGCACTGTCAACTGTTGGCTCTGTCCCCACATTGCTCCCTCATATCGTCTGCAATCCGTGTGCTGTGCTTGGCGCTGATGCTTAGCGCTAACACACTCATGCTCAGTTGCTTTGTAAAAAAATTGCATGAAACAGACTCACTAACCGCCACCGTCACCAGTGCAACTGTCAATTCTATGCTGTCGGCTGCTGGTGGCTTTTTCTTCTTCCAGGAACACTTGCCTCCGCGCTGGTTTGTAGAAGCGACCATCATTCTCATCGGAATGCTCTTCCTATTACAGGGAGATGTCACAGAACCTGTAAAGAAAAAGAAAGACTAGCGGTACATTTATGCTCAATTCAGCTTCTCCCTATGCTTTACTTAAAATCCGCCGGCTCAAATACAAGATGGTAGAGGTTACCATAGTGTGTGCGCTAGGTCGGGAAGGGGGAGTGGACGTCGTCCCTGTGGATATCGACGAGCAGAAGACAGTGGGCCACCTTAAGGATGTGATTAAGGCGTGGAATCCGAAGGGATAACGTGTGATGCGTTAAGCTTCGTTTTTTCTTGGCGAAGACAGCGGCGGGCGCGTGGCTGTCCGACAACGAAGACCTGGACACGTTTTTTTCTGAGCAAAATCGACACTTTATCGTATTTGCACATGCGTGCGTCGCGGAAACTAAGCAAGCCGGACCTTTTCGGGCCTGGTGTTTCGCTAAGAGAAGATGTTGTTCACGTGCTGGTGTGGTTCCGGAGCAAGGGATCTCGGCTCCAGTTGCCTCCCAGGACGGTGTTTTCGATCACTGCAGTGACCCATTCTTCTTACAATTCCCGACAGTTGACCAAGGTGGTGATTGGCTCGAGTTTATGTCGTTGCTGCCGCTAACGAGACGTCAGGCGCTCTTCATTCGCTCTTCGTACTAAGTGATCGCCGACCAGGCGCTGTTGAATCCAGATGTGGACGTGGTCAAGTATGCTGTCGTCACGGGCACGCCTGGGTTTGGAGAGTCGGTGTTCGTTTACTATGTCATGTGGAGATTGATCAACGAAAAGAAGCGCGTGCTACTTTTTGACAACAATGGGCTCTTTTACTTCGATGGATCGGCGATGCTGAACTGTGGCGTTGCCAAGCAAGTTTAACGTACAGTTTTGGTCGCCAGACCTGTGGTGCCTTGTGGATTTGATGGACCCAACAAGCATCCCTGGGCTTCCCTACTAGCTATGCTCAGTTTTTATCGCAAGCACATCGCGACGAGACGTTTTCGGTGAGTTTAAGAAGCAGCCTCATACTGCCGATGTTTTCACATTCCACTGTGATCGAAAGAAGAACTGGCGGCAATTGCTCTTATGTGATCACATGCAGCATCTGTGTGGGAGAATCGACTGGATTGCTTGGGTGGTGTACCTCGCCTGGTAGTGCAAGACATTGGAACAAACCCACAAGCTTTGCTGATGTCCGTATGCAGCACTTGTTCTCTCAATGATTGCATTGTGTTGGTGTCTATAGACTCTGAGCTTGACTCGAAGACCAAGATTATTCAGACTTTGATTCACATTCACAGCCAAGGACCGTATCGAAAGTACGAAGTCGTCTATGCATCAGATTTGGCGACGCAGTTGATTGTTTAAACAAAGTCGCAAATTGACCGCGCGAAGTTGCAAAGGCTTCTCGGTTTGTCAGATGGAAACTTGCTAGCACGATCACTGTGTGGATACATCTTTGAGTTTTATTGTATGGCTTGGCTGGAGCAGGGTGGGACTTTTGTGTATTGAGAGCTGTTTTCTGGAAGGAGGAAACGCACCTCAGCTGAAAGTACAATCGACATTCCACGTCATCGCAGCCTCGGCAAGTAGCGGAGCGGGTGGAAGTCGGTCAACATGCAAATTAGTTGTACGTACCTCGGACAACGAATTACATTGCTATTGATCGTGGATACCGCAGATTATTATCGACCAAAGATATATAGGCAATATGTTTGCATACGAACTCGCTGGGTTACAGAGATCAAATATACAAGCTGTCAAATGGGGCAGCAGCTATCGGGTAAAGATTCGTGGTAGGACAGGTAAGATGGTTTATGTTAGCAACATTTCGCGTTCAGTCAAGTAGAGATTGGTGGCCAAGCAGAACAATAATTCGATTGAAATGCTTAAGACGCATATTTCGCCTGATTCTAAGTTTGATCCTAAGTACCGTTTTTACAATGGTAAGCACATGGAATTACACCTGTATAAGGGTATTGAGGCTAATGATTTCTACGATAACTTCGAGAACGTTCTTTCGACCCAGGCAAGTGCCTTTAAGGTAGATATTGCTCTTGGGTATGAAATTGTGATAAATACTGATCCTGATGACACTCGCCACTACTACCCAAATTTTGCCAACACTTATGTCTCCAATAAGTCAAAAGCAAATCGAATATTCAAAAGAAGTTGATTTTGGAAATCAGATCTATAGAGCTGACTAATAAACTGAACTACGCCAGCTTCGGATATGAGCTCGAAGCGATCACCGCATTCAAGATTTTTATCTACAATCGCGATCATGCTCTTGGGATAGCGACGCTACTATATTTAAGGTAATCCGCGAGAACAAGCATGTGATCGATTTCACTAAGACCAACAACAAGTGCGTCTTCCACTGCGTAGCCTGGCATACATTTTAGTCCTAAAAAGGATCTCGAAGAATTCAGGCTTATATAAAGGAGGCATCCCAGCGCTAGTACTCTTTCGAGGGGGTAAATTATTCTTTAAGCCAGTTTCGAAGCTTCAAGTCCATTGACCCACTACAGCTCGATGAGGTTGAGCACTGCTTCCAACTTATAAATGCATATAGCATGGATGTAGCTTCTGGAAATGTAGAATGCATTTGAAGAACGGACGAGGAGTTTAAAGCTATGGATATACAATCACACGAGAATCATGCTCTCTACATCAAAAACATGGCTATGCTTTAGTCTAACTATCAACAGTCTAAATGTGGATTGATTTTCTCGACCAGTGAAAGGCTTAAAAACCATAAGAAAAATTAGTGCGAGCTTGTGAATATCGAAAGCTTTCCAGCTAGACTAATACTACATAGGCCAGCCCCCAACGCAATCCGATCATTGCTTACGAAATATTCCATTGAGGATGCTTGTGATTTCATCGACTATCTCATCGTTTATGACTTTGAGGCCATCCTAAAGCCTACCGCGCCTCAACATGGAGAGGATACAGTCTTCACGAACGAACACATTCCGGTGTCTGTATCATAGCTGACAGCTTAACCGAGGAAGTGCAATGTTTCGTAAATAACGTTTCAAAGATGTTGCTTGTAGACATGTTCAAATACTTTGGTGATGGATCGGTGAATATCCGACAGCACAATGTTGAGAAGTACAACTCGCTTCTGCAAATAATCATCAATGCCCACGGTCTGACAGGTATGAAATTTCCAGGCATCAATCTCGGTAAGAAGTACAAGATGTCCGATGTTGAGAATTGGATTAAGGAAGGAAACTATGGTAGATTCTTCCACTTTCATAGCAGTCTTGGCTTTGGTAATCAAAGGTCCGACTACGGAATACTTAAACAGCAGACTGATCAGGTACCTGTTTTTGGCTTCAACTCAGGTCGGCGCGACATTAACTTGAATAAGAGCGACTTATTTGCCATCATTGGTACTGACAACACCAAATCTGTCATCAAGAATCCCAGCTACATGTGTATCGCTACATCGAACATAAACATTGCTCGATATTAATGACTATGTACCGGCTGGTACGAGCTATGATAAATATATCAAGACACATCTGGGTGGATGCAAATGCGACGATAAAATCTAACGTGTTTGTGGTCTTGGTGAAGGTTTTTTTCCATACGAAAACATCCCAGCGTTCAATGTTTCAAATCAGACTTCTATCCTACCTAAAACAGCTTTTAACAGCAAGCTCCGTGAAACAAGCATTACCGACGACGGATACGAACGAGTAAAGTTCGTGTGAGGATCCTATGGGATGAAATCTATCAAGGACCTGGTAGTCTGGTACAACAATCTCGATGTAGTTCCATTTGTCAAGGGTTTCAAGGCTCAGCGTGAACTATTCATGCTTTTCGATCTATATATGTTCTCGGATGGAGTGTTGCTACCTGATCTTTTGGAGAAGGTTATGTATCAGACCTGCTTCAACACTTTCCAATATAAGAATAAGAAATCTGTCAACGCATGCCAATTTCCAGCTAAGCGATAGGTGGCTACAAGAGTCAGAACGCTAAGGCAAAACGGGACTTTGGTAAGACATTTGATCACTTCGATACATTGCTGCGAAAGCAAAAGCACCTGTGTGATTTATGCCACTGTCAGCTAACCAAAGAGACCCCTTCAGCCAATCGTATCAACAACAAGCTTGGACACATCGATGGAAAAATATTGGTTAGCTGTATCAAGTGCAATACCGCCCGTAAGGACATGTCGCTCAGAGCATTTCGCTACAAAAAGCTGCTAAAGTTGACTCGGACAGGTTGGTGTATAGCATTGTCAAGGTGGAGAAAGACATTCACGCTAAAATGAAGGCCAACATTGCTGGAGGCCCATCCATTATCTTCAATCGCTGTGCCAAACGCAAGGAGACCATGCTTCGAGGTAATAAGCTGTATTGGATTCAATGCTAACGCTCTCTATCTGTGGGCACTTTGTAATGAGATGCCATGCGGACGATTGACTACGAACAATGCTTATGAAGACATTGTCGAGGAACATCGTTACTAACAAGATTTTTGGATTCCTCGGATGTGATATTCGTACTCCAGACCATCACAAAGATTACTTAAGTGAGATGACCCCAAATTTTAAAAATACGCAAATCGATTGTACTGATGAGAGTGTCATTGGACATCACATTTACGAGAACAACGAAACATGTAAGAAAAAGCCGAGCAAAACCATCAGGTAGGCTAATAGGTAGTTGTTTGGTGAGAAGATCCTTATCTACACGCCTTTGCTTAAGTGGCACTTACCCAAGGTATGGAGATCACTAAAACTTACAGCTTCACCAAAGTAAGCTCACACATGGCGTTGGCTCCATTTGTGGATGCTGCATTGAACGCGACGAGAGCGTGGTATTCATAAGCCCAAGACGATGATTGCTGAGATGATGAGCTTGTAGATAACAGTGCTTTGGTCGATCTGGAATAGATATGAGCAAGCACAAAGAGCTTAAATATGAGTTGAACGATGAGGCTATACTAAGAAAGATCGAACACTTTACGTTCCACGGGTTGGAGGAGTTTAATGGCTCCTGTGCGATTACGATGAAAGAAGGCCGTCTAAATAACAAGAATCCAATCCATTTGTCGATTGATATCTATCAGCTTGCTAAGCTACGCATGCTTCGGTATGACTTTGGCTGCGTCGACTTTTACTTCGATCATTCGGACTTTCAATTTTAGGATATGGACAAAGACAGCGGCTTTATCGCGTTAATGTGCGAGAAACCTTACAAAAGTTGTATCAAGCCTGAGCGATGTGATCACTTCGATGAGCATAGGTACGAGTGGTTCCCGCGAGACTACAACATTGAAGTAGCTACGTATGATCGCCGCACGCCTGGACTATTTAAGGAAGAGTGGCGAGGTGATGGAATGGTCTCATCATCCTCTAAGAACTACATTTGCTACCCACCAGACGAGGAGAACATGGTCAAAGTCAGTGCTAAGGGTATACAACAGGATCGGGGACGCAACACTGATGTACTTAACCCTGATGGCAAGATCGTAAAAAAGAGACCATATCGAGCATTACCAATAAACAATTAAAAAAGCTCTCTCCAATTACTTCGATGAGCGTTAGGTTCTATCAAATGGCATGTCGACTATCGCGTTGAATATATAAGCTTCGATTTTAATCAAGCAGCTAACCACTATATTTTTTCTTGGTAAATTTACACCAGAACGCGCTGTCAAGCAAACTTTACTATAACCCATAAACCGGCTTAATTGGAGCTCAAGCTCTATATCGAAAGGCACAACGTTCAGACCCTTAGATAATTATCAAAGTCGTTAAGGATTGGTATGCGAGTCAGACTGATATTCAGCGATATCAGGACCAAAAGAAGAGATTCAATGGCTTCAAAATAGCTTAGTATAATCCAACTCTTGGCAGATGGACCTTGAATTTTGAGTGAAGCGACCAGCTTTTAATATCAACTCGAGGTTGGGCTGTACAAGAGTCTTATCGAACAAGACAGCACAACTGTGCTAGCAGCACTTAAAGCATTTGTTCGGCTGCAAAAAAGTAGATATCATTACAAGCGATACTGGTAGCGGTACAACAACAATCCCGGTGACAACGAAACAATGGGTACAATCGAAAGATCAGAGAGAAGCTCGAAGTAGAGACTAACTAAAATGTCCCCAATGTTTATTTCCAAGAGCTTATCACTGACGTTATCGAAAGCCATAGCACCACTTTTCATCGCACGATTAAAATGACTCCGAACGAGGCCGAAGGCAAGAGATAGATGCGGATCTTAGTCATATTCAGGCAGAAGCCGATAGGATTAAGAAGGAGTTTGAGGTCGGATCAAATGTGCTATATCGACTCAAGAAGCAGACATTTGATAAAGAAACTGCTTGATGGAGCAAAGCCGTTTATTCGGTCGTTCGAATCGATGGGTATCGAGTCCAAGTTCATAAACGGTCATACACTTTTCAAAGCACCAAACGATCTTAAAATGGTCAAATTTGAAACTACATAAGCTTCTATCAATCGAGGCGATATTCTTGAGGCTGAAAAGATCTTGATTCACAATAAATACGCTCTGGAAGAGCTACCGTAGGTGCAAAATCCGCACCAAAATACAAACATCTAGTCGGATGGCTTGGTAACGAAGCTGACTTCTGAACACCATTCCATAACCTTCGATTGGTCAACAAGAATCGTCAATTAACCCTCTAGAAGAAGTACTAGGCAGCAGCAAAAAAATGAATTGCTATGTTGACAAGGGTAAGGCACACATAGTTATAAGAGAACCCCGCTTTGCTACAAGCCTACACAATTGATTCATATATCATAGAAATTTTTCTCGAGAGTGAAATATCATCATGTGTATAGTTATAAAGTCACGCCATGTTCCAAATGCTTAAGCAATCAACAAAATCTTTCAAAGCTGCGACGTTATATATGGATTATTCAGGAGGTAGATCGAATCAAGATTGAATTAATCTTGACGGATCTGGTAGCCAGTTTTCACACAACGGTTACGAACAAAAAATTCGTCATGAGCTTGAGGAAATATTCGAGATTTCCTCCCATTGTATGAAAAGCCGCTATCTGATCTCTTGAATAAATGAAAGGGTATCTGTCATATATATCAGCCATTTCGTCATGACCCAGTGATGCCAAGTTTGTGGTAGATATCGTAGATACCGAGCGATCTTTATTTTTTTTATATCGAATTATATACAACTTAAGATGTTTCTCAACCTCGAATCCCTCGCTGAGCGAGAGCAAAAACGACAAAAACTTCTTTACGAGCACAGCGACGTGTCCAACAAACCAAAATCAAGCGCATCATGTATAAAGATACATCGTGGGCAAGCGATGTCGAAAGAGTATATCTTCACCGGACGCAAAAAAATTCAACATCGACTCGGACAAATTTGTCTGAGCCCTTTTGAAAAGATTGTTTAAAGAATTTTCTCCGATAAACCCAGCGGTCGCAACATCGTTTCCTCAAGCAAAGACGGTTGACAATGGGATGCAAGGAACTCCCGACACAACTGATAAAGGATTACAGGCTCGCCCTGATACAACTGGTAAGGGATCACAAGCTCGCACAGATACATTGGATCGAAACTTTCAGGTTCATCCAAAGTCTAAGAATGTCGGTCCTAATACGGATCTTACAATACCGCCAAAGAAAACAACAATGGATACTACAGGACAAGTTGATCCAAGGGATTGTATTTAAAATAATTTTATTAAGAATTCGAATCGGGTTGCTCTTCGAATTCATCTTAACCGATAAAAGAATGAAAAAGATGACCCGAGATACCGCCTCGAATTGAAAGGGTCTATCATTTCCATTACAAAAAAAAAATGATTGGGTTTCCACAGAGCTAAAAATTAGGGATGTCTTATACGACGGGCAAAACAACTCAATCGATGAGGTTGATCCATGCGTGATGAAGAAAATCGAACGCAAACACTTATTCGGTTAGAGAGAAAGAAGCGTGCAGGGGAAGAAGTAGAATAACTCGATGTAAAGCTTAAGGATAGGAGACTGAACGGCATGCATTTCGCCAACAAATCAACATCGGCGACCTATGACAATGATCAAAGTTGGATACAAGTGCTTTCGGCTATAATGTATTACATGGGGTTGCTGATATATAATGAAAAGCATTCTTCTGTCTTCAAAGAAAAGCTCAAATCTGATAAATGTCATTCACGTCAGTACGTTTGGATTGACAAATCATGAATCGATGTTTATGGTAAAGAGTCATAACTCAGCGAACGATAAAGTTGGTTGGCAATCGACGCTTAGTACATTTTTAAACATGGTAAAAAGCAGAGGATTCGAACTATCAGTGGTCGGGACACCTGACGTCAAAAACTTCCTTAAACAGTTTTCAGACAACCGACGATGATTATCCAGAGGCGCGACATGTAACAAAAGCGGGCTGAATGAGAACAGAGACTCATCGTATTCAATGATGCTAAACGAATTCTACTAGATTATTACACGCAGTTAAGTAATGAATTATGGTTAACCGATAGCCTCACGTCCTTTCGACATCATTACGAAAGATAAACACAAAGCTGTGTCTGTAGTCGCCTTGAAGAAATAAATGGAGATTTTCCAATGGTTACTACATTCACATCGCTGCTGAATGATTGTGGCGATTTATCTCTCTTATATTGACTATGAATTTCCATCGAATGATAAAGAAGGGGCGAAAGTCATTAGAAGAAGAAGCTTAATAAAGACCGTAAAAAATCTTGATCAGAATTTAGTGGTTCTCAACAAGGCCATCGTAGGGACTGCACAAGATATCACACGACAAAGTATAAAGAACTACCATGTTGAAGACCTACAGAAACTACACGATGATGCTGAAGCTTTTTTCCAGATGTATGGTGAGGCTTAGAAACGATATGAAGCGGCGGTACTGACTGTCAAAGAGCCTAACTCAAAAGCAGTGAAATCCGCTCTGGAGGCAGCCCATTTAGCTCTTATTTCTACTAAGTCTGTTTATCAGTCTAAAGCAAAAGAATTCAGATGCTCAACCTAAATTACAGGGATGTGGTGTGAGAGGGACTGGTGTCGCTCCATTGGAAGGGGAATTTGGACGTGGTTGAGCCTATAATCTGAATGATTTTTAGGGTATAATTACTCCATCGACGTGCGTATATCGACAACTGGGTAGCATGTACAATCGTTTGCCAGACCTTGATGCAAAGCCACTTGTATCGGTACAGCCTAATCGACGTAAATGTGGTCCTTAGTGTTTGATAAGTGATAGTCTTCAAGCTAAGATCAAGACCCTCGTCTTTGAGCAGAACATAGACCAAAATAAAGTTGAAAAACTCACCATAGATGACAAAAAATTGTTCAAAGACATCACACATGTTCAGTTTCATCTCCATAATAAATTCGAGGATCCGCTACAGACACTCAGAGCCGAGTACGATAAGCTCAAAGGAGAGCTAGATCTAGGCAACGATGCTCCAAGTATCCTTAAACAGTTAAAGTCTCTCACAAAGGATATGTATAGCAACCAATTTATCTCGGAAAACAAGTTTCGCGATAACATCACTCGGATACTATAATTAGACACATAATGTTTTTCTTCAACAGGCGCATCATTTCAAAATCTGGGAGTGGCTATGGCGACAACGCCGACGTCAATGTCGCTGAGCTTAAGAGAGTTGTGAAAAGGTTTATCATTAGTGAGCGACCTCAGAAAACTCAAGCAGCCGCTTGGGAGACTGATCTTGACAAATCTGATGAGAAAGCGAATTCTTCGACTCAAACAGATGGTGGGTATCACAGTTTCGCCGGAGGCAAAACACAGAGGTGGGCTTACCAGCCCATAAAAAAACATAGTCAAGACATTCGCCGTTTAAGATATACCATTTTTTAAAGCTTGTTGACAAATTCTCGGTACACACTGTTTTTTTATCGCTGATACAAACTTGAAGTATTGCAAACTCTCCGTCAGAAGTTTTAGTAGGAAGGAAAACACTGTCACCTAATGCTACAATCGACCAGCTTTCGATATCGTCGATCCGATGATTGATTTGGTTCACCTGGTGTCAGATTCGACTCAACTTTTTTACTTGGTATGCATCCCATGACTAATATATTATTATCACCCGAGAAATTTCTTCGAGACGGACGTGGAAGACTAGAGGACTGAATTTTTCGATCGGAAAATCAACTCAAGGATTTGACGACCCCCTGGCATCGCCCATCATAGGCTTACCATTGCTCTGAATACCAGCAAACGATACAGCACGGCCATCACTTAGTAGAGCGTCGTACGTTTTAGCCGTTTGTCTGACACTCTGAAGTTGTAACATTACTTCTTCATGCTTGTTTCATACTATTTTGTCCGGTCTTGAAATATGCTTCTTCTTTCGATAGATGCTGTATCATCTTCATATTGTATGCCGATTCCTCTAATAATCAACATTAAGCTGCTGTTTGCTAGGTTCGAGCGATGGATCTTCTTCTTCCTCAATATCATCTCTAAAGTATACATCAAATCTGTGAGATGAGCATATACTAAGTTCTGAGCGATGAGTTCTTCCTGACCTTGTTGATTCTCTGGCTTATTCTATTCGTGAAGCTTGACAGCTACACTATCGTAAAGTCGTTTTTAACGGTCGAGAGGCGCAGGGATGACATTCCATTTTAGTCTCCTATCAGAAGTCATAGCCAAGGCAGTGCAGGCAATGCAGCCCCCGAAATTAGCAGCGACTGAATAAACGATCGGACCAAGTGCTGATTCGGTCACCCCAGACTCTATTCGTAGTCTATAGACCGTACTTGAGCCAGCTCCGAATGTATAAATTGACAGCATTGGTAACGGTTAGAGAAGAGCTTGGTATATAAGTCCCGAGTCCGAGACGCCCACCGGCTATTAAAATCATTGTAGTTGAGTTTCCCGTTCCAAATTGAAAATCGGCTGAACTAATGTTGCCTATCGAGGTTGCATTAGTCGAAGTGGAGTTAGAATTATTATGCACCTCTATTTGTAATTGACAAGAAGTGGCATCCGATCCCGAAAATGCACCCACCAACGGATAGCTACCATCTCGATAGCTTAAATCAGAGCCTTTTATATCAAGATATGCGGATGAATTGCTCGTATTTATCTCAAGCTCTGTCGAGTGTCCTACGCTTGTAATAGCTGATTGGTTCCCATACGTTAAAAATCCACCCAAATTTGTAGCCGTGAGACAACCAGCAACCGAAAAATCATCTATGCTTTCCGGACATAACCATACGAGTGATATTTTGCGTTTGTAGAACAATTTCATGAGCCAAGGTTGTGCCAATTTACGCTGCACCTTTTTGAAATGAAGCAACGCAAAGGACAGAGTTTCGCTTACACTACTACATGGCTGACCGCTCGTAGTACGAGTCGATTTGATTAGATCAAAAGCTGATATTGTACCAAAATTCAAGATATTTCTTATGATATCACCTGAATTCCTTATATCGAAAGCAACCCAAAATCTCTTGTCGTCCCCGAGACCAATTGATCGTACTCCCAGAAACAGACCCCAGACCAGCCGTGTCTCTAGAAGCCTTGAGAGCTACCGCCTTAGAAGCAGTCGCTGAACCTTATGTTATTGGGAGAAAAAAACTCTAGTTGAATGTAATACCTCCGAATCTCAAAGTAGGCACATCTAGCCCCATACCTCCAGAGTCAAATGTCATGCCGTAGATATTCGTACAGGATCGTGTAAAGTAGAGTACAAGAACTTTTATTGAAGTAGCTGTTCCAGGGATATACCAATAACGTAAGTCAGAGTAGTCACTACAGCGGATCCATTCATTATCAGATTAGCACAAATTAGTGCCCCGATTCCGCTGATATCATTGTAAGTTTCTGGCACAAGAGAAATTGCTTACGTAGCAACTCCGGAAACGATTCCCGTGATATGTGTCAGACGATAGTCGTTCTTGCTAAAATACAATGTTTGTGCATACTGATATGTGAGATACCCGCTTGCATCTAGCGCTAGATAGAAGGCTGGATTGTAGATCGGTGGTCTGAACACTGGTTAGGGATACGCGAAACCAGAGTGCTATTCCAAACTACGGAGCTTCGCTTCGGAAAAGAAGTTCAAATCTGCTGCTATGGGCGATATACCAGCATTCATAATATAAAGAAGTTATTCTAGGATGATTGTCCTTGGCCCCTCGTTTAGCGAAAAAAACAACCTCTGCATGTTCATTCTCAAGCATTCTCCTCATACATTTCCTCATCTCACGATTATTAAGCTTGACATTAGCCACCAATAGCCCTATGAGTATCTCCAAGATAAGCTCGAATTTTATCGTATTTGCAGACCCAGATTCACCTTCCAAAGCTGCTCAGGTGCGACATATACCCATGAGCTCCAATTGCCTGAGCTCATAATAATAAATGACTACAGCAACGACAAGCTAACATTTTCTCGAACTATAAGACCTGAGGATGACACTTCAAGTTGAGCACAATCTTCATATCTCACTGCTACTTCGCAACGGATAAAATGATCAAATTGAACTCTGAGAATGTAGCGATTTTAGAGGCTAACTCGAAGCGAGATCTACAGTTGGTCGTCAAAGACTTCAATATCAAAGGAGTGGATGATCAAGCATTTGTGCATTACTACGACTAAGCCACGGAAAGAAAAGGCCAAATGTCGCTTATCCACTCTGTCAAGAAGGAAATCAGATACAACTTTGTTAACCCGATTACGACTCAAAATTATGAATAAACTTTTATTGATGATCATGTAGCTATCATGGCAATTTTTTTGAAAATCGATAGCACAGACCTCGTGCAGATGGACATAATTCCTCGTGGATATGTCACCGGCAGCTGACTTTAGTAAAGTTGTTTGCGCTATACAATCAATCAGCCCATTAAACACTGAGTATAACATCGATGCTATTCGATTTTAAAATACATATTTATAAGTTGAGGCTCCGACGGATACAACCACTTCAACGCTCAGCAAAAACCTTCAAGACGAATACTATAGCTGTGATGATATCAACAGAAGCATTCAAACAGCTCTGGTCAATGCAGGAGCTAACAGATCTCTTTGTGAGAAATAGCTAACCGAGTGCCTTTACCAGATTTGTGTGCTCAAAGAGCTTTAGCATAAGATTCAAGCAGTCGCACCAGACCCCTGCAACTCATCCTAAGTCAAGGAGAGTGTGCCGGTCATGAAGCTCTCTTGAGCTTTTCTACTGGAATACCGGATGAAACGGCAATCTCTTTGAGCATCATGATTATATTCCGTAATAGAAATACTGATTTTAAATCAAAGAATCGTCAGAGTCAGGTCCTTGAATCGATGTTATAAGTTCAGGTTCCTATTTTGTTTGCAATATTGCCATAGCATAAATCATATCCCACAATAGTCTTCGTAAGTACCTTGATACTGTTTAGGATTATATTTTTCGATTTCGTACTTTGTAGGAGCAGCCTCGCTCATAGAACCGATGTAATTCCCGCTATCAACACATGTCCAATGTCCAATGTCTCGGTTGGGAGCTCTTAACAGTATCAGATAGGTCCCTTTCTTCGAAATCGGTTTGCCAATCTCACTCGATTCGACTATACCCTTCAGATATTTTTCGACTCGATCCGCAAGCTCGATAAGATCGTGTTCGCTGGTGATTGGTTCAATAAGATCTAGCATAATCATTACTTTCACGTAATAAATTCGAATCCATATAAATTTTACCCTGAGCGAAACTCAACTATCCGATCAGTATTGATACCAGAGCTCGCTTCAAAGCGATCTCGAGATCAAGGTGCTTCGGGCAAACGTGTTCCTTTGTCATCGACCTTAACTAAGGCCCATGCCAGAATGGTATCATTACTAAAGATGCTACAGCTCAGCTTAATGGAAGCGAAGGATTTGCTTGCCTGCGTGAAGTAAACATCATGCTTCTATAAAAGATCTCGCTGATGGCGGTACTGTCCAGACAGCTGCTAGTAACCGTTTCTGCGCTACACTCAAGTGTGGTAAGTGGAATGTCATCGACAGCATGTCTCTGGAGCTTAACGGAAAGACGATTGTTACAATGGCGGACTCAAACTGTTTTGGAAAAATGTTCGAGCCCACACAGGCTACAGCCCTCCGTTTGTTAAGAAGCACGAGGCTGAATCATTACTGTACCCTGATGCTGCACAGTCCGTTTCATTCAGTGCTGCGACACCATTAACTAATGGAGATGGGTTCTCAAATAACTCTACATTCTTTTCCTCATTTGTTATTTTCCCTCCCTCTGGCGGTGCTACCGTGTCTAATGATGGTCTCGTCAGACCTCTATTGTCAAATCCTCCTAATGTTGGAACAGACCTTACTTCGACGTGGCCTTCACTTGGTGCGGCTGCGGCGTCAACGAATATTGCTAGCCAAATGCGCGTGGTGTCCTCGTTGCTGGGGTTATCTCTGCTAATGGAATTGGTCAAGGTTGAACTAGATGACCTCCAATCAATATTAAAGGAACATGACGTGATGGCTATCCCTCAAATTCGTCTTCGATTCCGCGTCAATCAGGAAACTTCTGTTGTCGCGGTTGATTCTGTAAAGGGCATGTCTCTAACGAGCACTACTCTTGCACCTGGTAATACTTGTCCAGTGATGGTAAATTCCTCAATTACGGATAATCCTCCTTGCTGCTTCTGCCGAATTCAGCATTGCATGGGGGCTGTTGTCAAATCTCTCGAGCCTATCCTTTGATGGTACCATACATGCCATTTACTACATGGCGTCTTTACGTACCATTTGTTCATCATGAGAACCCTCAGGCGAAAATCTTAAAGTCTGTGAAAAAAGTTCGATACAACGACTGCTACGCTCAGTGGCTCAATCAGCGAGCTGGAATTGGCAAGCAATCGACTCAGTTCAACGATGCTTTTGATCTCCAACTATCGGCATCCATCAAGAAAGCTGAATTCGTCATTCTCCTCTTGTTTTATTAGCAAACGAGTAGCTTTGCAACTGCTTCTGTCCAGGAGTTCCAAAGTCCTTTGAACGGTTCATCCTGGTTCGAGTATCCGTAATTTCAACGTACGTATCGGGTCTCAGGAAGTATCTAATATCAGCCATGACTACGACTTCCACCACTTCACTAATGAAGTCACTAAGGTCTCAGCGATCAATGGTGTTCTGACCCCTGAGCTGTTCGATGGCCTTCTTGTTCACAAGGCATGGTCTGTAATTGACTGTGCTCTTGTTGCTGACATTAGCCAACTAACTGATCACGATGTCCCTACATCCATTCAGATTCGGAGAACAAACGCCGGATGTCAAGTTTGTAATATGTGGCATCCGAACAGGAACTGACCTATGATCGTCTGACAGGGGAAATTTTAAAGTTTACAATCGCTTAAGAAGAAAATAACATCTTAGTTCAATTCTGCTTATAGCTTCGGACATCTATCAATAACTAATTGATTTTTACGAAGCCAATCGATATCATGATTTGTTCGAGAGGCTTACCGTGATATTTACCCCACATCCTCATGTATGAGTGATCATCAATGCGGAACTTCGAGTGCAAGAATAGTTCGATCCTTAACATTTAAACTGGGCCGATTAAATACCCATCGACAGCAACCTGGATCAGTACCATATACTTTTTCAACAGTCTTCCAGAATATTTTCCAAAAGTTAGCTCGTTCGACATGTTTTCTGTGCTGTATCTTTATACCCCTATATTATTCCAAAAATTAAAAATACGACTATTTGTTCGAGAGCCAATTCAATTCTTCTACTGTTTTCGATCTCCATTAATGTCCATGTGTAGACTCAAGCATTGTCGATGCCCATGATTTATATCTCTTGGTTCGACAATGGTGGGCATAGTTCCACCATTTGCCTATGTATCAACAAGGACATGAAATATCGTGATAAAGTCGGGCTTTGAATATGTTACGCATCACCCCATCAGCCTCTATAACATTTGACACCACTAAACAATGTTTAAAGCAACTGGGTTTCGTTGGAGCCTTGCTACAAACATTTCCGTTATCCAGGATGAACTTACACATTGCTATGAAACTATGTGAATATACATCCTTCAGGTCAATTTTTATATATTGTCAAATATATTTTTTTTCTCAATATTAAAGAACGGATAGAGTTTTTCTTAAGGTTTAGGTCGAGAGGGGGCGTCGATAAAACAGATTAAAAAAGTTCCAGAATTATTGTGGGTAATAAATACGGTAACGAAAAAAAGACCGTCGACCAATAAAATTAGTGTTAGCCCCTCTTGTAATGTGTGTTTTCTAAAACTACTGGTTGGTAACAGTGCTGTGTTATACTTCGGTTTAAAAACAATTAAACCTACTCTCGACTATTGATTGCGCTGAAAATTATCGAAATTAAAAAACTGCCGGCGCAATGTTCCAAATCTCACTACTCCGACGCTACTGAACCAGTCGGTAAATACACGAAGAGACACCGTCTTCTCAACATCCACGGTATTATCCACTTCAATCGATGAATAAAAAAAAAACTGAACTACAGCCTCAGCACCGGGTTCGGCCAAACACCGAGCCACTTCGGCACTCAATGAGCTGCTCATGCCGTAAATGCCATCAGGAAGCACGTGAGACTCGACTTGATGGTCTCCAATTGAACCAAAGAATCGTCCATTTTATCTTAACCTTCTCCTTCACTCTTTGAGACACTCTCGCTATCATCATCCGAAAGCAACGCAGCACAGCACTTGAGTTTGTCAAGCATCGATCCTTCTTAAACCACGAACATGCCACAGATCGCTGCGCTAACGTCAATTGGATTTTCCTCGTCCTCATTAGCACTGGTATGTTGAGCTATAGCAGACGCTCCCCATTGCATGGTTGTCGTGGACCGGCGAGACGAAGCTTTGGTGCGGCAAATGCCTGCATTAGCGGAAGACAAGCGCTTGCGGGTCTTAGGGCTCGCAGCTAATTTCCGATAGCGTCTTATTGTGCTCATGGGCAGATAAATTCTTCGTAGTCGGACTGGCGGCGATGGAAACTCTCGAGGCCGTGGAGCTCTGACTTGGTAAGAGCCCCGGTGGCGCACTTGTACAGCAGAATCGGTAGAACGTAGGTGTTGTACAGTCGAATGCGGGTCTTGGGTGAGATGAGCGTGGGGCGGAGCCAGATGGACCAGAGGCGGTGGAGCGCTTCCAAACGTAGTTGAGTTAGGGACAATACAGCCTTAAACACAATGCTATTAATACTAGGATTTGCGCACTAACAAGTTGAAGTAGGTCTCGCAATACGCACATATAATACTTATACTTTTCATATATATAATTGATCTACCATGCGGTTCAGGTGCGCGCTGCACAGCCCCTTTCTCTCTGCTTGCACTCACTATTGATTCACCTTAGTGCATTTGCCGGATGCTTCGCGGCTCTCGCCGGTCTCTTAGGTAAACTCAGTGCGGACGGTCATTCGAGTGTGCTCCAGTTTCTCGATACGCAATGTCAATTGTCGGCTCTGTCCCCTTATTGCTCTCTCATATCGTCCGCAATCCGTGTGCTGTGCTTGGCGCTGATGCTTAGCGCTAACACACTCATGCTCAGTTGCTTTGTAAAAGGTTTGCATGAAACAGACTCACTAACCGCCACCGTCACCAGTGCAACTGTCAATTTTATGCTGTCGGCTGCTGGTGGCTTTTTCTTCTTTCAGGAACACTTGCCTCCGCGCTGGTTTGTAGGAGCGACCATCATTCTCATCGGAATGGTCTTCCTACTACAGGGAGATGAAACAGAACCTGTAAAGAAAAAGAAAGACTAGCCGTACATTCATGCTTAACTCGGCCTAGTATCTACTTGGTAGCTGTGATCAATCATCTTCTTTACTCGTCTCCCGAGTCGTCCGTCATCCCGTTGCTACCACAGACGTTAATAGCTGCCGGCCAGTGATCAAGAACTGCGAGCTCAAGCCACGGATGCGTTGGGTATCCGACGCTACTGAACCAGTCGCTAAACACACGAAGAGACACCGACTTCTCAACATCCACGGTATCATCCACTTCAATTGATGCCTCGAGAAAAGACTGAACGACAGCCTCAGCACCGAGTTCGGCCGAACACCGAGCCACTTCGGCACTCAATGAGCTGCTCATGCCGTAAAATGCCATCAAGAAGCACGTGAGACTCGACTTGATGGTCTCCAACTGGACCAAAGAATCGTCCATTTCATCGTTACCTTCTCCTTCACCCTTAGAGACGCTCTCGCTATCATCATCCGTCAGCAACGCGGCACAGCACTTGAGTTTGTCAAGCATCGAGCCTTCACAAACCACGAGCATGCCACAGATCGCTGCGCTAATGTCAATCGGATCTTCCTCGTCCTCTTTATCTTCGTCCGTTGCAATGCGTTCGTCTTCCTCGTTCGATGCAGCTTCTTGTGCAAACACTCCGAGAAGACGCTGCAGCATTTCTAACCCTTCGTCACTCAAAAACCCCGTCGATTTCTTAGACCCATTTGACGAAGCGATCATAGGTAATGTTACACAAAACTTTTCAAATGCACGTAAGAACGTACTGCGTTGTGTCAGCATGACGCCTGTGCAACTGGCAATAGGAAACTCCAGCGCTTCTAAAAGAGCACCTTGCAGCTCCCAAGACGTCACCGAGTGCAATTGCGTCTGTCGCAGGAACAATTTGATCGCTGAAATGTCCTCATTAAAAAACTGCAACTCGGCAGCGCCTTTAGCTACTGCAAACACCATCACGGGGCCATCCGACGACAGACTGACAGCACCAGACGATACGCGAGGGTCAGGTTTTGGATTAGACGCGGCAGCCGGGAGACCACGGGCAAAAGGGGTCGATACGATGTCGCTCTGTCGCACTTGCCGTCGGCGGGTCACGGGTTTTACAGTCTGTTGAATAGGTTGCATGGGTTCCACTGGCATGGGTGCAGGTGTCGAGATCGGCCCACGATTCTGCGAGCCCATAACAAAGGCAGTACGTTTGCTCTGGTATGCTGAAGCAGGACTGGCTGTTGTCATGGCGATGGTTTGCTCCTGGAAGTCCTGTTGCTGTTGCCACTTACTGACATCGAGTAGCTCCACCCACGAAATTAGCTGGTAGCCTCCTGTGTTGTACCATTCGCCAAACTGCTCAAAAGTTACACGCGCGCGGGAGCGTGCACTTCCATAACCAGCAAGACCATCTGAAGACGGAATGCTCGCACCATTCGCAGTCACATCGGTCATTAAATCACCCATTGCTTCCTCGATAAAGTCGTCTGCCTCGACGTAAATTTTCTCCAGGCCGAGACGGTATGTGCCATCACTTAGCGCCATTAACGCAAGTAAAAACGAGCGCAAATAAATGAACAGCACGGAGTGAGGAAGTGCATTAATCTCAGCGGTCGAGAGTGGTGGCGCCTGACGATTTATACCACCTCGCATTCCTTGTGCAGTCGACCCAAAGCCACGAGTGCTTGGCAATCCAAATCCACTTGCTCCACTCATTGAAAAGTGATTATTTGATGCACCACCAAGATTAAGACCAAACCCACCAATTCCCGTTCCTTGTATTCCAAAACCACCATATCCCGTGGCTGTACTCGGAGGCGGCGGTGCATAACTCGCAAGTGTCTTGTGCCTTTGCTGGCGCATTTTCGTGATAAAATCAAACGCCAATGAAAGTTTCTGACTCTTGGAGCCTCTTCCTAAAATACTTAGACCGCACGCCAACTCCAGAGCATTCACTCGACCACTGCGTTTGCGATCAAAGACATTGAATAGTCGAGAAAGCAACTTAGACGACGTCTGCTGCGCTTTCTCAGTCATGCCAGTTTTTGAGACCAAACTACGTACACATTCGTAAAAGTTTGTACGTGTTAAGACCAAGTACGCGCCTTCGTCTTCTTCCACTGCAGCATACGAGTACATTTGCCCTTTGCGACTTTGGGTTCCGGCGGCCTTTGACATCGTTAGCGCCTCCTCTGCTGGCGGAGTGGCGTAAGCCAGTAATGCATCATACACTTTACTCACACCCAACTTGCCCAGCTTTGTCGAACGCAGCATGAAAAGATACGTCGAGATGTCGCTTTCGGTAAAGTGCAAAATGCTGCCCTCTTCTAGCATGTCAAACGCATAGATCAACGGTTTCTCGCGCTTGCTCGCCTCAAAGGCTTCTTTTGCTGGCCACTTTGACAAATCTAGCAGCTCAAGCCACGGACAGTCCACATAGCCTCCTGCTGCATACCACGCCGCAAACTCTGCAAGACTGATCGAATCCGGACGCTTACACATGGCCTCACAGAAGAGCTTGGAGACAACAGCGCCAGCAGCACGCTCTGCGATCGAGTTAGTGCTCCATGTATTTACAGACCCTGTGTCGTTAGAATTTCCTCTCGTTGCGTTATAGCTTGAAAATGCAAATAAAACGACTAGTATTGACTTCAGCATCTCGAAAAGTCGACGGCGCGATACGCGTCCGTCTCCATGTGAAGCAAAGAGCTTGAACAATACGCTGAGCTTGGCACTCTTTGTCGTACCACAAAAGACACACATACCAGCGACTAGCTGCAGCATTTCCACAGATATCGTGTTCATGCCCACGCCATTGACAAAATTTCCATTCTGATAGTCCTCGTCATCATTATCGCCATTCGCTCCATTACTCTGCAGCACGCTTTCACTCTCAAACAAAGTGAATATGCGTAACAAGTGAAATGATAAAAATTCCTGGTCCTCATTTGACAGCTCGTCTCGTGGCACCAGGTCGCGCATGACTCGCAAATATCCACTCTTCGTCAGTGAGCGATTGTGCGCGTGTTTCTTCAGCAAGTGCACAAGCTCACCACAAGTCAATCGACTCAAATTCATGCGTTCCGAGATCGTGTAAACAATGGCAACATCTTTTAAGCGGATGCGCAAGATCGTGTTGTCATAGCTTGTGAGCTTAAATTGCAAAGCCACAGATGCGAGATCTTTCGCTCCGGTTGACAACGTCGGAGAAGTGATGAGGTTAGCAATCCCGCTAACAGCATCCATACCAGCTTCGACAGCGTAGCGGTCTACCGTCCGCAAGGATGAAGCATTAAGAACAGTCAGGTCAGCTTCCGAAATATTTGGCTCTAACGAAGCACTCACACGGTTCGTACTCTCGTTGGACGAAACCGTGTCATTTGATGACCCCGAGCCTGTGTCTTCATTGCCCATCTGAGTCGCAATCTCTAGCGCATGTTGCTGACGGCTAATGTAGCGAAGAATCGCTTCCGATACTGAATGAGGCACTTCAGGCCACTTCTTCGTGTCCAAGAGCTCAATCCATGCAATGATCGTGTAGCCGTGTTGCGAATACCAGACCGCAAATTCTTCAAAAGACACCACGCCACCACGAATAAATGCGCTTCCAGCGCCAGCACCAGCCGCTTGTGAGGCTGCGCCGACAAGATGAAGATTACTTTCTCCAGGTAAAGATCCACGGTGTTCGTAACGTCTGCTACGATGGTGCCGTGCTGTGCTCTTCGGTGATGGTGTGTCGGTAGTTATAGAGATGTCCAAACTGCGACGTTGACCACCTACTTGCAAAGAATGAAGCGATTCTCTCGTACTAAACGTCTTATCCGTGTCTTTAAAAATGCAGTCTGCAATCTCAATTGCAGCTGTATCGGCCACACTAGCAATTGCTTCCGCAGATAATTCCGAGCCATTCCCCAACGCCAACAGCATCGTCAGGAAAGATCGTAGATACTTCCACATTTCTCGACGAGTAAGGCAGCCATCTCCATCTGCATCAAAGAGACGATAAGCAAACGCCAGCTTTTCACTCTTTGAACCCGCACAGAAAATAGTAAAAGCTGATATAAACTCGACAAGATCAATTTTGCCCGTCCCGCCACGATTAAACGCAAAGAAAAGCCGACTAAGTGTATCCGCCACCATTTTCGGACCCTTTCCCCGTCCGACGCTTCGTGGAGGAATGCGTGTATTGGCGTTAGCACCGAACGCAGCAGCGACGCTTGGCGCAACGTTGGCTGGTAAGAGTTTGCCCACGCACGTATCGAACGTGCTCTTTTCGATACACAAACACGCCGTATCGACCATATATGGCTCAAAGACGTCATACACACGGTATAGCTGCACATGATTGAGCTTGACGACTCGCTGCAGTTCAAAGTACTGGATCAAATCCCCGTTGTCGAAACTTAATGTAGTGATCGGTAGCTCGGTAATAGCGTCGTCATTGGCATCGAATGGCAGATCGAACTCGAGCACAATTTCATTCTTCAAACATATTGCAGGCAACGTCGCCGGAATACTGCTATTATACGATCGTACAGCTGTTGAAGGTGACTCCATCGACACTGACAGCGGCGTCGGGTGTCCACTAACTGATTCCGCGTCATCCTCATCGTCTTCTTCGTCAATCACGTCAGCAAATGTAAAATATGGCTTTTTAACTCCTGCGACTTCGCCTTGCGGGTCAGTCAAATCAATATCAACTTGAATATTAGCAGCTGTATAGTAGTTGTTGCTGGCCACAACCGGATCCACAGAACGAGTATCAAGAGCCTCTACATCGAACGAGGGAGATACAAAGACCCATTTGCGTAGGTCCAGAAGTTCTAACCAGCTCATGTCTTCAAAGCCTCCACCATTGTACCACGTGCCAAAATCTTCAAATGTGTACAGACCCAATCGCATGTCCGAGTTCGTACGCGCTCGATCGCCATCAATCTCTTCGACACTTTCCTCGCCGAACTCAGCATTCTCCTCTTCGTCTTCTTCATACTCGGCGTCATATGAAAGCCCTTCCATAATGATTTCTAAAATCTCCTCTTCTCCTTTATCCACGAGTTCTGCCAATGAGCCATATCGATAAACAACGTCTTCATTCGGAGGCGACAAGTGCAACAGCATGATCAAAACCGAGCGCAAAAACCGCCACAATTGCTGCCGATTCAAATATCCTTTACTGTCTGCATCAAAATAATGGAACGCCGACGCGAGCTTGTCGCTTTTGGATCCCCATGACAAGAGACTAAATCCAGCTGCAATTTCAAACGCGTCAACTGTTGGAAACTTTTCAGGTAAAAACGACCGGAAAATGGCGAGCATTTTTTCTAAAAACAGATTGTTTTCCATCAAAAATAATTTGTCTGTCATACTCAGTAGCTCTTCAATAGCCTCTAGAAACGTCTCTTCTTCCAAAAGGCCATCGCCAGTATGTTGTACGAACGTGTCGTACATGGCCTGCGGATTAATACGTGTAAAAGCCGATTGCACCAACACATCGTACAGATCCAGCGCTTGTTGTTCGCCAATAGTTACGACGCCGCCATCTACACTTGAGAAGCGGAAGCTCAGTTCAGCTAAATCCTCTCTGCCACTCATTTCATCTTCATCTCGTTCACCCGCTTCTGAATTGTCCGGAATTCCCCACTTCCCAGGAGATCCTTGCGGGGACGACAGTGTCAAGCGTTTGGACCCAGGCCACTTTTTCGCGTCGAGCAGTTTTATCCACGGTACAGCTTTATTTGCACTAAGGTTAGCTTCAATCCACGGCCAAATATGGTGCTCAAACGACGCAGTGTCGTCTTTTGCCAGCGAATTCGCACTAAACATGCGCGCCACTGTCTCATCGACACACGTCGTGACAATAGACGCTGTAGATTGCAACTGATGGTCCGTGGCCGTTGACAGATCAAAGATAGCAGAGATCGAGAGCAACAGACAGCCCAGTGCTGCCCGCACGATCGACAGCGTAATAGGAGTTGATTCATCCACGCCACAGCCACAGAGACTAAATTGGATCGCAATCTCCACTTTGCGCTTCACGTCACCAGAAAGTAACACTAAGCAGCCGGTCGAAAGCTGGTAAATGTCCGTGCGATTCGTTTTTTCAAACGAGCGAAAAATCCGCTCTAGCGTCTCTTCCATCGGCTTGAACGTCTCCCCTGTCCGGAGCTCAGGGAGTGATCGCACAAATTCGATTAAATCATCTTTTTCCAAACTCGACCCACTGTTTGCTGCTGCATAAGTGTCTACGGTTTGAATGAGCGTCTCGAGAGTGCATGTTGCCAATTTAGACGCCACGAGCGCGTTGCGCACGTGCCACACGCGCTTGGACTGGAGCGCTAGCGAGCAACTCGGCGTGATAAAGGGCAACTCGATGAGTGTATCGGCACTAGACGCCGTGGTGGATGATGGTAACGACGGGACTTCTTCTGTGCTCATGTTGCTACGCAATGGAATCTCAAGAATCGGTGGCGAACGCCTCGAGCTTTTGGGCGTCGATGGTCGGTCCATGATAGATAAATGCTTACAATGAGGGTAGAGGCCGCGAGACGATAGACTGTCGATGCAGAGGTACGCAGGTAGGTCACAGTCTAAAAATCTTCCCTTCTCTAGTGCCTTTTTCCTTCTTGACCTTGCTCTCTACCACAGTGCGCACCCGTTATAACTGACCGAGTGATCTTTCTTGCAGAGTACTTTAAAACTGCAACAATGTTTTTAAATAGTCTAGGATTTTATAGGATAGTAGTTGTAAAATAAGGGACGGTCTTGACGAAAGGTCGCGGTCTTATTTTTGTACCGGTAAGAAAAAAGTGTAGCCATCCTTAAAACGCGGCGAGCCAAACGTGCAATGTCTCGTGCGTTCCTCTCTGTCTTTACGATCTGCCAGTCGGTGCACGCGCAACTGGGCGTACCAACTGGTAATCTCTGCGCTGCACTTAACAATTGCAATGCGCACGGACGCTGCAATGCATTGACCAAGACCTGTACTTGCTACGAAGGCTTCGGCGCCCCGACGGATATCACTACTTACCGGTCGCCCGATTGCTCTTTGCGTATACAAAGCAATCCTTTGTTTTGTTGCATTGCAAATTACTTATGCATAGTGCGGGTTTGGTAGGAACTTGCCCTGCAGGTTCGTCGTGGGGTGGGATCCCGACAAGTTCAACGACATCTCATGTCAAGGCAGAGTGCTCGAACGCAGGAGTCTGCGATCGTTCTACCGGTACCTGCCGTTGCTACTACGGATACGAAGGATCAGCTTGTCAGAGAAGTAAGTTGAATGATAGCGATGTCAGAGACGTCAACTTATCTGATGAATGCCACTAGGCAGTTGTCCGAACAGCTGCTCCGGACATGGTCAGTGCCTCAGCATGCGCGAATTGGCAGCAGAAGGCAGTGCGTTTCCACTGTCGCCTCCTACAAAGTACGAGGGCGACGTGACCGCAACAACCTGGGACCAAGACCGTATTCACGGCTGCTTTTGTGACTCGTCCTGGCCCGTAGGCCTTGGTGCAGGCGAGTCACAGCTCTCGCAATATTTTGGACCTAGTTGCTCTCGAAGTATGTTGCAAGCGATGCCTGAGTGCTCCATTCTTACTATGATGCAGTGCACTGTCCTTCAGGTGACGATCCGATGACTGGAGTGGACGAAACGGACTGTCAAGGGGTCTTTGCAGAGGGTGCGGGTGGAATTGGGGCAGCGGGTAACCTATGCCATATTGATTGCGCTAATCGAGGCATTTGCGACTACTCTAGTGGCGAGTGCTCATGCTTTCCAGGGTTCTACGGCTCCAATTGCGCTAGCCTATCGCCGCTCGCGTAAGTTCATCTATCAGTTGTTAAGACCGGTTAAGAAACAGGTCAGCCAATCAGCATCAACCGTCGAAATACGTTAACGTGTGGTCCTCATTGCGCTATTGACGACAAAAAAGCAATTGCTCAAGGAGAAGCGTCAAATAGTTTGAGAAGTTGTGTTTTGAACTGACTGGCTTGCCTGTTTTAATACACGGTCTTGTGGTCTCTTGGTGGCTACTTGATCTGAGCATAGCAAGCCTATATTGAGCATGGGGGTCGAGGGATCTCTTCGGATGATCGGGTGAAGAAGGGGTTTTCACGATTCTCTCCACACTTGCTACTCAGCATGCAATCTACATACATAACGTGATTTATATGGTAAAGTTTGCCACTTTTACTTGAAACAAGGACCATGTGATTCCTGCAGTAGATTTTTACTATGAAGTACATAACAAATTGCCGCAATATTATTTACATACGTTACATATTCAAACGCTACGCTCGAAACGTGCACCTGTTCCTGATGCGAAAACATAAGCGCAAGTTACTTTTTCTATCAAATATTCTAGTTCGCTATATTCGCGCCGTTGTCGATCCTCGCGGCAAAAGAGCATTTTGCTTTCTCGGATCTAAAAGCATTTTTAAATAAACTCCCGCTAATTATAAAATAGTGCTCAATAGTAAAGAAGTGGAAATTTAGATTAAAAAGATGTAACGTATGGTTTGTTATAAGAGTGGTGTGTGACTAGAGCAGGATTGCGTTTGGACTAAAAATGGGTGACCAGCATCAGGTAAATTTACATAAAGGTCAGGTTTATTTTGCGCCGCCACGAAGTGAAGAAACAACATTAATGTGTCAGGCATACAAAGACTTAGTAGATTGCTCGAGTTTTGATTGTTAGAAGATTTAGCAGAGGGTGATAACCACGCCATGGATGCAGACGACGATGCTGCAATGCAAGGGTGTTGTAGTGACAAGCAATTTCAGAGATGATAATTCGATTAGCTAATTAGTTGCTTAGGCGCTCAATAGCCGTATTACACACAATTATGAAATTGCCGTTTAGTGTACCAGCAAAAATTTACAAGGCAACAGGTGCTCTATGATTGCGAACAGACGGGCGTACGAGATCTTTTTGACATCTCACAGCATCGCGATTATACTTTATTTCATAGGCCTTTAGCAGGTAGAAACAAAGTGCCGAATTTTAAAAGAGCCTCAGAAGGACCTTAACAGTGAGATTGAAGATCGACATCTTAATCATGACCTACTTATAACAAGCAATGGTGCTATTATGCTGCATCCATACAAGCGCTTTGTTGGCTTAGGCAAATTGCACGTGTTTGCAGACTACTTAATGTCTCGGCAAAGAAGTAAGCGTTCAATTCGAGACCAAAAAAGCTTTGCTTACGTCCATTCTTCATTCACGTATTTCCAGCTACCATGAACTTAAGTGCGTTCGGCATGACGGGCAGCAGCGTACTTGTCGAAAGACGATTCCTGAGAAGATTGCCTGCAATGTTTAAAGCGAGATACAATATTAGTAGCGTGCCCTTAATATCATACATCATTTGCTACATTAACAGACCAAAACGACGCAGCTGCCATAGCCGCGCCAGCAACAACACCCGCGCCGACACCCACGCGCAAGCTCTGCTTTATCATGCCCGGAACAACACCTACCAGAGCACCACCAACGCCAGTGTTGATTGGGTCTTCTTTCTGACGAATGGAAGCCGCCACGTATTCACCGGTGGTGAAGATGCAGCCGACAGCAGCGAATACGAGCTGTAGTATACAGAATACGCCATTACATTGCAGCCAAAAACAATTTGCTTGTCATGTATCTCTTACCGAGCGCGTGCCTACGTGCTTGAGCTGATTTGAAAGCTTTGGCAGCTGAGCACCTATTACGAATGAGCGGATTTCAGGCTGAATGATTTTCATCAAAAGGCCATGAAGACGCACCAAGCTTTGGAATTGCCCACACTGACTCGATGGTGCCAACGGTGGCGCCAAAGAATGCACCTGAGGCCTGCGCAGCGTAGGGATGTTTATATCGTAAAAACTATTCTATTCAGATAGTGTCGGGTAGCTACCCACCGTCGTAAACATTATCTTTTCGCTTCCAGCGTGGCCGCTCATTTTCGAACAAAATGTTTGTGTGTGGCTCAACGCTGATTGGATTATAACTTTTGCAATTCAAGTAAGCTCCACCTGTTCGTGAGGGTCCTTGTTTAGTACAGATAAGACAATCACATTTAGATAATTTCATCTTTGTGCTTGGGGCAATACGATAGTGTGTGAAGCTTTGCTGATGCATCGTGATTGCTAGTTGAAAACTACTCCAACACCCGTGAGAAGGCCACTGGCCAGCTCCAATTTCTGTTTTATCTCCCAATTCGGGAGGACAACTTCAAATGTTATTCCATCAAAAAAGACACTGTAGTCCACGGCACCCTAGTAGCAGCTTAATCCCAACCAAGCTACGTCAATATCATTAGTGATCGCCCATGTTAAAAACGAAAAGGTGATCAAATACATATTATTTGGTACGATCGTGTAAATTGAATACGCATCTAGATTACTTGGTCTTGATATTTAGGTAGGTGAAGTAATACAAATGATCTGCGTGACACGGTGCAAACGTGTCTACGCTCCGAGCACCCAGTTCGATTTGCAGGCTTCCTCGCACGAGATTCGCTTGTTTGGGTCTGGGTGTAATAAAGATGCCAGTAGGAAAGCAGCCGGAGGTGACAATGTCGATGGAAAGAACCATGGTGGACATGCCACAGACCGACGTGACTGGATGCTACTTGCGCCCACAGCTACGGACTTGAAAACATTTGCATCGATTGAGAAAGAAGAATTGCCGCTAGAAGATGGAGAACAGGACCCAGCAGCCTGATTTTGGTTCCATAACATATTAGAGCCATTAAGCATCAATCCCATCATTGGTGACGTCGCAGGAAAGGTCGGATGCTTCGACATTTCTGACAACTGCTGCTTCGAGCTACTTGCGCTGCCACTAGCCTGAAACAAATGAAAGTCGTACAGGAGCTTGCCAGTGTGTGGGTCGAACGGCAAAGATCGCAGCCACTCGCTAAACTTGAGATACCGCGGGCATGTAGCGAGGTCACGTCCAAACGGCAATGTACCCACAAGAAGTCCGTACAATATGACGCCACTGCTCCACATGTCTGCTTTTCGCCCATCATAACCATATCGCGCATTCTGCAACACCTCCGGCGCCACGTAATGTGGCGACCCAACAATCGAATTTAACCGTCGTAGACGCGACGGCGCCATGAGGTTTGTATGGACGCTCTCGTCATTATTGTCATCATCAGCACTGGCACCGCTACTCACAGCAGCGATGAAATGCGCTGACAGCCCAAAATCTGCAATCTTGAGCACGTCCGAATCACTCAGCAGCAAATTCTCGGGCTTGAGATCACGATGTACAATGCCCAACTGATGACAATACCGAACGCCTTCCAGCAGTTGCGTAAAATAGGTCCTAGCCACCTCTTCCTCGACCCCAGAGTCACCACGAATACGCTCGAATAATTCCCCTCCGTGTGCAAGTTCAAGCACTAAAAAGATGGTCGATTTCGACGGCTGCACGAGTTCTAGCACGTCATACAGCTGCAGCACATTCTCATGGCCGCTGCCAATCCGTTCACCGCTCACGCTATTGCCTGTAAGTTTATGCATGTGCGCAATTTCGCGGTAAATGGTCTTTCGTGCCTGTAAAAACGCGCGGTATTTCGCCGGAAGGCTAGGGATAACGTAGCTTACGTCATTAATCATAATCACCTCGTCTCCATCTTCTCCAGTCTCTGTTTCTTCATCCACTTGATCAAGCTGCATGGCTGCAGCAGAGGCCGCAGAGGCAACCGACGCTGCCGCCATTGTATTTCTCGAAGGTTCCTGTACCGGGTCCTCGCACGACATACTTGACGCCATTCGATCAGAGCTTCTCATCCGCCTCCTCCGCTGAGTCTGTGGCTGGTCGCGCAGCTCCTCGTCGTGATGGTCTAGCAGCCATAAACTTACGCACATCTCTAGCGTCAGCTCTCTCATCACGGGCGGAGCGGGGCCACATCCCGTCACGTAGCAAGCCAATAATTCTCGCCGACGAGGCAAATGGACCCAATACACATTGTCCAGTGTCATTCCACGTACATTGCCCACAATAGGCACCCCTTTCTTCACAATCTCGGCGCGTCGCAAAGCCCCCGGACTTGTCAGTTTATACCCCACGGCATTGAGTATTTTTACAGCGACTGGTCGTTTCATGCGCTGGTCAAAGGCTTCGTACACGACACCGGCGATGCCTCCGCCCAAATAATTGCCCATTGCAAACGCAGCAGTGTGCGGGGCCGACGAAAGGGTAATGTAATGGCCGTCGTAACTCGCCACGCGCTCTGGCGACACGTCGGCGTCGCTCAGAGGCATGTACTTGTTCTTCAAGAGCGCCATGTCGGTCAAGTGGTGGTAAATAATAACAACCCCCCCCTGTGCCTATTTTATCTTGTCTCTCGGCGATCTCACCAGGCGAAAGCACAAATGGGAAGAAAGCCGAGCCCTGCCCTTGCGCTGTGGAATAAAACCGAATCAAGATTTTAGTGGACGTTTTCTGTACTTATGGCCAATAATGGGGAGGCAAGAAGGGTCTTATACAATTTTAGGTCATCGGCCGCCTTGGTAGCTTGGTCGGCGAAATTCAGTACAGTGCACCGCCCTGACTTTAAAATATGCTTACGAGCGGAAGCCATGAGGCTTACGTACCTACACCTCTTTGCGGCAACAAAGACTGCACCGTGCTTCGTCTTTCCCGATTGAGGTAGTTGCACCAACGAGGACCGCTTACGATTCTGTGACCGAGAGTCATGTGGTTCTTCCGCAATCAATGCAGATTCTCTCACGAAGAAATTCTGGTCGATACCGTACTCTTCTTAATGAGTTTACAATACAAGACGCTCTGACTTGAATTTTGTATCGTGCGATCTGACTATATTGCAGAAGTCAGACCAGGCATCTAGCAATTCGAATAACAGAGACTTTGCTAAGTAGTCCATGCGGCTTTTTTTCTTTTCTCAGCCAGGCAAAGTATAACGAACATGTGGTGGTCCTTAAATACGACCCAGCAAATTAGAGAAAAATTACCTCGGATATTTTTGGACCCGATGATTATGGACAAACTCTAACAAACCAGTATAAAAGGCATTTCCAAACAACACGATGTTTTTACGTGATATATATATAATGTATGTATACCTCTATAAAAATATTAGTAAACTCGTTCACTTTTCCTCGTGTAGAAAAATCCTAAAATGTAAGAGTTGCTGTCGCAGGCCCCTTTTACCTCTTCTGCAGTACTGACTCTCGGGAATCGCGCTTTAGCGGACACGAACAATCTTTTTTGCCATAGCGTGGAGATAAACTTACTGTGAATTGAAGATGCCAAATTATCTCAGCAAGTGCGGTGTAACTTTGACAAATAATGACGTGGCTTTGGCCAAAGCAGCTGTTTCTCGTACGCTCTTCGGACAAAGCAAGTATCAATATTCGTCCGGTGCGCGTTATATAGATTGCTTTTTAGTCGGGCTAAAAAATTTAGCGCACGCAGAGGAAAATTCTTTGGCAGACAGACCGCTCTTCTAGTACTCACAGAGAGATTCCTCGGCAGACAGACCTCTTTTCTAGCACTCATTCACCACAGAAAAATGTGTATCGGTACCAAGGAAATTGTTCCATAATCTTCAATTATTAATTAGGAAATTATATTTCTTTATGTACCAAGACAAATCCCTTCTTCGCTCCACTCTTAAAATGTATTCGTAAAAGACGTAATCAAATTCAAGACAAATTACCTGGATACGCAGCATTCAAATTTAACTGGCTTTGCCTAGCAGAACAATTCACGGCTTTGAAACACAGTCATAGCAGCATTGTTATTGCGGCACTCGTATCGAGCAATATCGATCTATAAAATTGCCTAAGTTTCCCCGAGCCAAACTTTGCTGGGTAAAATTCTGTCAATTTTCAATGAGGTCACTCCGAAGCATCAATTAAATATAGATTTCTACTCGAAATGCATATAAGTCGGTGTCTACACGTCTTCGTCCCATCCTTAAGTTCGTGCACTTGGCAGAGAATATTGCTACGTGGTTGTATTCAGCGGAACTGTCTCTCTGTTATTGATGTGAAATAGTGCAGCGCTCTCTTCTTAAGAGAGCGCTGTACTATTTCAGATCATTCAGACTCCAAGCTTAGTAAAAATTACTCAGCTTGAATCATTGAACAAAAGCTATAAGAATGCGATTAGGAACATACTACACAACAGTGACATCGCTTTGAGAGATAATTTGTGTCTGGTTTTCAGGCAGGTACTTGGCTAAGCGAAGAATTTCTGCAAAATTGTCGGCGCCTGCTTATAATAGCATGTAGATACCTCACGCCTTATTGATACAAGCCAGTGTGATACCGTTAAAAATCATAATATAAGTGTGGGGCTCGAGAAAGATCGTATGTGCCATTAAATGGTAAAAAGAAAATTCAAGGGAATCGTTAAACTGCCGGTACCCCTTGATTTAAGCCAATGATATTAGTTCATTCTATCCATCCCCCATCTTTGTGATTGGCTAATTAATAGACTACGGATTGGCTGAAACTCGGGCTTAACATTTAAATGTTCGTGACGCCCGGTACCCTTTTGGTAAACTGCCGATAACCTTGATTCTAGCCAATGCAATAAGTTCATTCTAGAAGCAGTTTATCTTTGTTAATGAACACAGTGTTTCTTCAACCAATAAAAAGAGAAAGCAATACCCATCCGGTACCCCTTTTTGTCAACTGTCGGTACTCCTTGTTTTCGAAGAAATAACCCCTACTTACCTCTTCTCACTATTACTCTTCTCGCACTTTTCATCTCGCAATGGGCTTAATATTTAATGTTCGTGACGCCACTTTACTATTTAATGTCAGCACTAACTACCGCACTTGACAACCTTGCATTTTTCACGAAGGCTTGTAGCCAACCCTTTCGCTTGACCCTTTGCTTCGGTGAGCACTTCTTTCGCATCCTCAGGTGCGTCTAAGTTGATATCAAGTGAGAACCTTGCGATCGGGGAAGCACCTCCAGGGCCATGCATAAGCTGCCAACAAACTTCACCAAAAGGGTACCGGCAGTTGAACAATTCCCTTAAATATATAAGTGCAGCTGAACGATTCTCAAATTCAATATTCTTAAGATTCTACTTTGCAATGCCACCTCTTCTGTCATTTTTTTAGAGTTCTAAGTGACATACGGAAACAAAACTTGCCGTAATTGTTGTGAAGAACTAGATCCATTCGCCCGCCGAACTTGACAACAGCTCCCATAACTGACCACGACAAGTCGCCTGATGCTTTTTATCGTGCGCGCTTGCTATTTGCGATTTCTTCTGCTCCTTCTTCTTGCCAAAGTTCAAGCGGACACTTGGTGCTCTAATGGCCTTGCTTCCAGCTGTAGTGGCACGCGTAATCTTCGATGTCTACGATGCCTGGCACTTCCTGTTGTCTTTCACAATGAGCGCTTAACTATTCGTAGTGCATTCCAAAACGCACCCTTACTCCTATAGGCTCACGTACGTATGACGTATGTGAGTTATCCTATGTAGCCACATTGGTGAGTCCATCTCAACGCCAACGCCGTTATGCAAAATCGATATAACTCGCTCAGACTTGCCAGATCATATGCCACAAGTGGTCGTATATGTCAAGATGATCCAACTACGTCTTAGTATTGCTTACTTGCTTCCGTACGTCATCGCTTTCTGTAATTTTCGCGTGTGAGAAAAGCTGACAAAAGAAGGGCTTATCGGCCATACTTTCCTGTTCGATAATCAGACTTGACCGTGAATCGTGTGCGTTACTCTCCAACAAAGTCAACGAAAGCTGCCAGTCCTCCATCGCAGAACAAAGAGCACCGCTTAGTTCAGCTAGGTGTTGCAGTGCCTAATGTTGATTTAACTGCTTATGGCTCCATTGGTCGAGCTTCTTCAGCACCGTCTGCATCTTAAGCTCGATAGATAAAAGTTAATTACTGTAAAATGGCTGTTTGATGCAGGACATCGTGATTAAAATAATGGCAAGTATGCAATCGGTGTATCGAGATGAGTCTATAAGGCTTGGTCTTATAGCCTCAAGATAAGGGTTTACCGTTTACTTGGCAAAGTGCAAAGTAGTTGTACGTAAGATCCTAAATCTGCAAAGCTATCTTCTGTTACGACTGTTTGAAAATTTCTAATGGCGTCATTCGGTGAGGTCCTCATATGACGTCATATAGTAGTCTTACGCCTTTATCCTACTGGTATACCTTGAAATACAATATGTTTTATCAAAATGATCGGTTGAGACAAAGCGATCAAACGCATTCTTGACTTGCAATGCTACTTCAAGACCTACTTTAAGTATCTATAAACGTTTATAATGTCGTAATTGGTGTCCCGCCATGAAGTGAAGCCACATCTTTACCAGATTAAGCCGATTTTGTACCACAATAATTTTCAATGAGTTGGAGTGGTCTGGCTTTACTAATATAATGAATTGAATGAGGCCGCGGTGGCCACCGACACCACTATCGTCTGATTCTCCGTTGCGCACAATGCTTGCTGTACGGGCGCTCAGCGTAACTACGCAGAAACGTTAAGCTGCCTACTCACGCGATCGTTCGATTGAGAAAGAAAAAAAATTGGCGGCCAGCGCACCTGAAGTCCTCCCGCTACCCGAATGCAGAGATGTGCGTGCGCTAGACACACAAGTGAAAGAACTTATCATCTCTGCTTGTGCCTAGCGATAGCAATTGAAAAAGTTACTTGGGCACTACTTAGCAAAATGCAAAAGTAAAAATATTTATAAGTGCTACCTTTAAGTAGTCATCAACTGATTGCAGATACCGGTACTTACCGATATGTAGTTGCTGGTCGAGGCGTGGATTCTCCAACACTCCCACTCGACTCGTCAGCACTTGGCGACTTGATGCCCGACTTGTTCCGGAGATTTTGAAACTGCACAGCGCTGATTGGCTTGGTCATCATATCGGCCATCATGGCTTTTGTTGAGCAATACTGCATTACCACTTGGCCATCTTCTACCTTTTTACGAACAAAATGATAACAAATGTCGATGTGCTTGGTGCGCTTGTGAAATACCGGGTTCTTGGCCAATGCAATGGAGCCTTGATTGTCCTCGTAAACTGTAACCGCTTCATCAGTTGTCAACTCACCCAGTTCGCACAAGGAAACCTTTAGCCATATAGCCTCTTGTGTTGCCTCCGACAACGCCATGTATTCATCTTCGGTAGATGACTGCGCCATCGTACGCTGCTTCTTGCTTCTCCAGCTGATGCATCCGCCGTTCATCATAAACGCATAGCCGCTCGTGCTTCTTCTTGTTGCAATATCCCCAGCCCAATCTGCATCCGTGAAACCTCGAAGTCCATCATCGCAGCCCGGTTGGAATTCAATACCATGTTTCCTTGTCTCTTGGATGTACCTGAAGGCCCGCTTGAGCGCTTGCCAATGAGTAGGACATGGATTTACCGCAAATTGGCTGAGTACTTCCACTGCTGCCGCGGTCTGGTCGAGTACATACCATGAGATACATGATGCACCCCTACTGCATTTTGATAGGGGACTCCAGCCATGGTCACGTCGTGTTTACAACCGTCTTCACACATATTCTTTGTCAGTTTGAGGCTCGGATCTTGAGGTGTCTTGACCGGGTTACTGGCATCCATCTTAAAATTGTGCAAAATGTCACTTGCAAACTTATTCTGTCGCATCGAAATAGCTCCACTTGTCTTGTCTTGTTCAATTTCAATTCCGCGGAAAAACTTGAGCTGACCCATATCAGTCATCTCAAATCGATCACTTAATGTTTGCTTGGTATCTTGAAGAATCTTGACACTGCTGCTTGCGAACACTAAATCATTAACGTAAAGAGCCACAAAGATGGCTTGGTAGTTTCGCATCAAGTAAATGCAGTGGTCTGACTCACACTTCTTGAACCCAAGCTTAAGCATGAACTCAACGATGGTCTTGTTACACATGCGAGGTGACTGTTTCAGGCCGTATAGTGACCGCTTGAGGTTGCAAACAAAGTCCGGGTGCTCTAATTCACAAAGCCGTCCGGCTGCTCCATGTATATGTCTTCATCCAACAGTCCGTTCAGGACCGCTGTCTTGACGTCCAAGACTACGCAGGATCCGAATCGATGTGAACTTCGTCACCGGTGCAAACAATTCACCATAGTCAATGCCGTACTTCTGTGAGAAGCCTTTAGCAACAAGACGAGCCTTGAACCTTTCAACTTCCCCGTCTTGATTCTCTTTCACACGAAAAACCCATCTGCATCCAATCGCCTTCCGTCCTTTTGGCAATGGCACAATCTTCCAAGTTTGATTCTTATGCAGGGACTTAACCTCCAAGTCACAGGCTTCCTTCCACTTTACCGCGTCACTGGATTCCATAGCCGACTTGAATGAAGTCGGCATTTCTCCCACTGAACCCATGACGTAGGTCGCCTCAACATTGAAGCAGTCTTGTGCTGCTGCCGACATCTCTTCAAGTCCACGACCTTTGCTGAAGGTTGTATGCCGCTTAATTCTTGGAGTTTCTGTTGCTTTCTCGAGCGATTCATTTCGTTGGTGACGTTTCCTGCCCACCTCAATGTCAACATCGGAAGAAGTTGCCTCTTCTTCTTGTGATTCTTCATCAGTTTCTTCGACATCTTCGATGACAACCTCTCCATTGCAGTGATCACGCTTCCCAGTATCAAAAATCATTTCCATGAACTTGGCATCGCGACTGACTAGCACACGACGAGTTTGTAGTTCCTCAAAACGATACGCTTTTTCATGCTCGGAATAACCGATAAAGCGGCAGCGTTCCGACCTTGCATCAAGTTTGGTGCGTTTTTCTTTGGGAACCGTGACAAATGCGTAGCAACCAAACACCTTAAGGTTTGCCAGCAATGGCTTTTTACCGGTTCGAATTTGGTGAGGTGACTTGTCATGAGAAACAGCGCGTGTAAAACAACGATTTCGTAGGAATTCAGCGGTCATAACTGCTTCACCCCAGTAAACTTTTGGTAATCCAGCAACTTCCATCATGCACCTCGCGCACTCAACCAACGTTCGATCTATGCGCTCAGCCACTCCTTTCAGCTGCGGTGTATACGGCGGGGTGAACTTTTGAGCGATTCCCCGGTCTCTGCAAAGCTTGGCCATTCTGTGCATTGTATATTCTCCACCATTGTCACTGCGAAGCGACTTTACTCGATATCCGGTCTGCGTTTCAGCAAGCGCGACATATTCAGCAAACTTGGTAGCAACTTCGGATTTGTTGCGCAGCAAGTATACCATGCAAAAGTGTGACTTGTCGTCAATAAATGTTACGAAATATCGCTTCTCACTAAAAGTAGGCGTCTGCATAGGGCCACAAACATCGCTGTGTGATGACCTCCAGCACTCGTTTCGCACAGTTAGGTGACGACTTGATGTAGCTTGTACGCGTTTGTTTGCCAAGCGAACATCCGTCACACGCCTCCCACAGCTTAACAGACGCAATGTCAATACCAGTTCCATACTTTTTCTTAATAATGGCATCCAATCCACTAAAGCCAATGTGACCAAGTCGAAGGTGCCAAAGGTACGAATTGGTGTCCTCATGGCATCCCATCGAAGTGGTTACATTTGCCGTCTCAGCTGGAATTGGTGTCATGCAGAGATTAAACAAACCCTTTCCTTCGCGAGCACCAAGCTGTCATCGCAAACCTTTGGCATTTGCAAAGCAACCGTCTCGCTCAAAGGTGACTGGTCCGACATCCTTCGTAAAACGGCCCACTGAAAACAAATTTCGCAGTAGTTCCGGAATGTGCCACACACTTGTAAGTACACATTTCTTGTTTGCACGTGGTGTTTGCATTGACATAACTATGTCACCCGTTCCAACCGCTTGAACAATATCGTCATCAGCAAGGTGTACGTCCACCGGAGACATGACCTTGTAATTGATCATATACTCTTTCGAGTACGTCATATGCTGAGTTGCACCCGAGTCTACCAGCCAGACACTGCTTGAGTTGGTAGCACTTGTGTCACCACCCACCGAAAAATAGAAAGTCGCTAGAGACATCTTCGACTTGTGCGACATTCGCACGCTGTGGCCTTTGCCGCTCCGCATTATCACGAATTCGCGCGGGACACTTGGCAATCCAATGACCTTGTTCCCCACAGTAAGGGCAAGACCCACTTGTCTTTGCCTGCACAAGACGTCCTTTGCGCTTGTTGTTATCATTAGCCATGAACGCTTGCCCTTGGTTATGCCGCCACCCTAAGCCTTGCGCTTCATGTCTTCATGTAATACCCGAGACGTCACGAGCTCCCACGTCAATGAATTAGCACGGGACTCTAGTGCCGTGATGAGAAATTGGTTTGATTTACTCAAACTACTCAGAAGCGTGATAACCAAGTCGTCCTCGCTAACCGGAGCCCCGATCGCATCAAGCTGCTCCGCTAGTATCTTTAACTTGTTAATGTGCTGAAGCACATCATCACCTTCATCCATTGTTGCTGTCAGGAAACGTTGACGAAGGAAGAGTCGATTGGCGAGGCTCTTCTTCTCGAAATGTCCTTTAAGCCTTGACCATGCATCATGCGCGCCAGTAGCAGAACGAACCAGTGGCAGCTGCGAATCTTTCATCGCGAGACAGATGATCGCAAGAGCATTGCATGACTTCCTCTTATAGCTTCCTTGGTCCAGCGAAGTGTCGCATTGCTCCAACTTAATCTCGCCACTTGCCACGTCCCACAGATCTTTCTCCTCCAACACCATCTGCATCTTGAATTTCCAGTTGTGGAAGTTGGTGCCGTCGAGCTTGTTAATTCGGCTTGGCGTAGACGCATCCATGGTGGCGAAGGCAGAGTCAGGGGGCGGGAAGGCAGAGTAGGCGGGGCTTGGGCTCATAACCAATTGAAAAAGTTACTTGGGCACTACTTAGCAAAATGCAAAAGTAAATATATTTATAAGTGCTACCCTTAAGTAGTCATCAACTGATTGCAGATACCGGTACTTACCAATATGTAGTTGCTGGTCGAGGCGTCGATTTTCCAACAATAGCTTCAGCAAGGAAGATGTGCAAGTAGACAAAAAGTTTTGCTCGGCTGAAGACATTTGACAGTGGATTACCGACGTGAAGTTTATGGTCTTTAACGCCATGCTTCTTTGAACATTGCCCGTTCAAGGATTGCTTTAGATCTCAAAATAAGCTCAACACGCTTCACGCAGCAGAAAGTGTGACTTTGCCAAAGATATTGATTATCGTGATCAAAAGCGCCTGTGGCGTCAAAGCAATGGGGCCTTGAACTCTTTGGTGAAGGTGTCAACAACACGACACTAGGTCGGACTCGGTGACAACGACGCGCAAGATTTTACATCATGTAATTGTTGCGCCTGCCCACATAATTAGATATGAAGAAGAAAAATGATGTCCAATACCATCATTCACGCTAAGTGCTCTTCATTTGATTCGGCAGACGCGACTGATGAAGTGTCAAATTATCTACCTCAACTGTCTTTGCCAAGGCTTATACTAAATGCAGCAGTTTGACTGGTCAGCTCTAAGGCTCCGAGCGTGTAGGAGCACCGCTACGCGAGAAGGTCAATTGATTTGTGTCCTTCAATACAGAGTGTGTTATATTTTGTGGCCATAAATATGTGCTGGCTAAGTTTTGATTGTAAATCACTAGATTAAACTCAGCTTCGGAAAAGGTCGGGGTGACGCCCTCCTTCCAAGCGCGGGGGCTAAACGCTCGCGCGCTTCGGGCAGGTGCTCTCGGGCATCTGCAGGTCTCTAACGAGTCTCACCCTCGACGCGACGGTCTCCAGCACCAGGGCGCCACCTGGGTTCTTACCAAGTCAGAAATAAACAAAATAATGGAAGACCCTCACGACCTCGGTGCTGGATGCACTGCCCGCCGAACGAGACCCGACGTATGCGGACACCACTTTATGCCGTGGACTAGCCAGACTGAGCCTCGCACGTGCATAACTTGGCAACGCGATAACGTAATACATTACATTACATTAGAACAAACTCACATCGAACACAATGTGTATCCATGCGTATCAATTAAGCATATTCCGCTTATATATGTTTAAGTCGTCTAATGGGTTAATATGTAGAAACAGAAGTAGCTGATTTGTAGGTAGACTTTTTGCATCTACGAATATCAAATTTTGCATGTAAAACCTCAGCTGTAAGCAAACTGTTTCTTAAGACCATAAGCCATTTTAATGTTTCCGAAGACAACAAGTCGTTTCGACTCACGGGGGCTTCCGTTTAATTGAGCAAAATCTGACACAAAGTTTTCGGCTTGCTTGCGCATTGTGAAGTAATTGTTCTCATCAAGCCTATGACCACCATGTTTTAAAATTAGTAGAACGCGAGGTTGACTAATCTACAGATATATAAGACAGTGTGTGGTATAAATGGCATCATTAAATGCGAGTTCAACGAGTAAGGTCTATGTTGCTACAACGTCTTGGCGAATAGAAGCATACATCGCGCGGTATGTCTTCGTCGTCGCGAAATTCTTCCTAAGTACGTCCACCAATTTTTCATGAGCAAGTCCAATCTGGTACTAAGCATCTTAAGACACACTTCTGAATGTGTCCTTAGAAGAAGGAATTTCGGCCCACGACGATTGACCTTAAAAGTCTATATTTGTAAGACACGATGAAGAGATACCGCGGGTGCTTCTTTGCGGTCGATTGGGCTCGTCAGTAAAGCATATTGCTCATCCGGTCAGCATATATCCTAATTGCCTGTAAGTCGTTGAGCACAAAGCTTGTACCAGATTATTGCCAGCATTAAATTTGCACCGATAAGCGGTCGCGTTCAACAAGAGCTTACCCTTACCCCGTTGATATGTTTTGGGTGTGCATACAATTGTGCCGCCAATAATGAGTAAAGCCTAAGGCTTCTGAGCCGAAAATACGGTATCCATATTATACGTAAAAGGGGTGCTGTAATGTAGCAGTCCGTCAAGTACCAAAAGTCGATGTATCCTTTTTACTTGACGGCGTCTGCAGTTTCTTGTCCTGGCTTTTGACTCATCGCATCTTGGACCGTATAACAGAGCTACGCACATACCACTTTAAGCGTGCGCAATACATTTTGATCTGCTTCAAACGAAGTCACGGCTGTGATATGAGCTAGCTCGGCGCAATAACGCACCAGCCAGATCTTTGTGCTTTCCCGGCTATACATTGCCTCAAAGTTATACTTCACATAAAAGGAGAGCTGAGGCGACTGTGTTGCAATGCCCAACAAATCTTAATCTGCAAAGATCACAAAGCATAGCAGCCAAATTTCGCAAGAGCGCATACCATCGCAAGTATCTCTTTGTCGCTTACAATACAGATTTCTACCCGATCTTGCCTCTTGGCATTAGCGATAGTGCAGACAAAATCTTATTCGTCACAAAAGATAATAGATAGTTATTTGAATTTTGGCAAGGCCAGTACGCTGATGTTATAATCAGTACTAGCTGCCCCGAAGTCACACCTACTCGCCAGACCAGCAAGGTCGAGCGTGGAGACAACGAAATAATGCTTTAAATAAAGTCCGGGTGCCTTGAGATTTAGGCCTAGGGTCCTGAGGATCGTGTTAAGTCTCACATAAATGGCGTACATCGTCTTGGGAATGTCGATGGTGCGACGCAAATTCACGTATCGGTTCACTACATCGTGAAAAAGATTGTGACACCTTTTGTACTGTGGACGTGCCTTCGAAAAGATCCGAATTTGATCACCGGACGTTTGCATTGTGCTGACGCTGCTAGGACAAAACCATCAAGGGAAGAAGAACGAGAAAGTGCGGGGCACACACATGCTGCTGCGGTTGGATACTTCAGAGCAATAGCAACGGTACGATTATTATCTTCGATCTATCAAGTTCAGCCTAAGCGACTGCAATCGCACGGCCATAATCGACAAATTGAGACGCCTTACCGAACGTAATTTTTTTGCATTGAAGCAATAAAAAAATCAACAAGTGTGTGTTTTCAAAGATTTCTCAGCATAACCCAAACGTCTGCCACGAACAGTGTTAAATGTCGCGACAAATGAAGATAATATTGAATTCTCGGGGAAATACAAAAAAGCCCGACTTCGTGCCTTTTCATTGCGGCAGCGCAATCTAGATATGCTTCGCAAATGTTGAGAGACCCTGAAAGTGATTCATTGACACGACGTCATTCGTTTAAATTCGAAACAAAGCTTGATTTTATGGCAGTGTGTGCTTTGATTCGCAGTTGAAAAGAGGGTGCAAGCCCTAGTTGACATTGAGCTTTACTAGCTGGTGTGCAAATCATGACGCAGCGAAGTTTAGCTTTGCTGGTAACCATACAATGCTTATCGCAACAAGATCAATTGATGTATATTGACAGAAAAGGCTCGACGTATTGAGGTACCGTTAGAGAAGACATCGATGCTTGAGAAAAAATGTTGGCGTGTCTCGCTCATGGAATTTGGGTACAAAGCTACACTGACATTGGGGGCCAAAGCTGCTTAGAAACAAGACGCAGATAGTTTTTTTGATTATAAAGGTTGATCGATTTAAAACACGTGTTTCTCTGTCAAAAGTTTTTAGTGTCTGAATGGAGTAGGCATCACATTTTTCGAGTCGCTGTGGTTTAGTTCCTGTCCGATTAGTGGTACTCGCTGGTACGACATCGATCAAATCCGAGCACAAATCAGTTTCAACGTTCTTAGCTCCTTGCCTTCAACGTTCTTAGCTCCTTGCCTTTAACGTGACTAAAGCAATGGTGCATGCTATCTTTTGTAGCGCGAATCAACGTCCACAACTCGTCAGCATATAATCTTGGTGCATAGTCAATTGGGTGCTTATTGGGCACCCAATCAGACAGACCTATTACAGGGATCTTTATAAATTGGGTGCTTATAAAGACCCCTGTAAGAGGTCTGTCTAGTGATAATTCGTTTTCTATGCATGAAGTCGAAACTTTAGTGTTTAATTACTCGACATCCATAACGACTTTTGCGCTGACAAACTTAAATGTAACGATCAGCAGTCATTCTTAGAGTTAACAAGCAAAAATTGTTTACTACAATTTTGGGCCTAAACTTTAATTCAACCTCGAATAACGCATTAATGATTTTTGACCTCAATATTTGCAATCTTTCAGGTCCAAGCGACAGCACAATTCGTGCAGAAATGACCTTGTCCACTTGTGGCTGTTGCCTCGCGACTTGACAAAGTTACTCAGTGTGGCCTCTCTCTGCCTTAAAGGACCTAGAAAAGTGCGGCATGTGGGCTCTAGAGTCAACATTGGCTCGCCATTGAAAATCTGGCACGCAATCACCGACAGCAGTGGCAGATGTCGATCCAAATTCGAACCAAGTGTCAAGTGGGTGTTCTGAAACGTGGTCAGGACGCCGATCTGCTTAAGACTATTGTAAGCAAAAGCAAGATTTACGAAACGAAAGTTGCATGTGGTTGGTCGCGTTGACCAAAGCAATTCTAAGATATGGTCAGCTTCACATTCCGATACCAGCAACACGTCGCCATTGTCAAACACTAGCACGACATCAATCACTCGCAAAAACTCATTCAGGTGAGCGAATCTTTGCGTTTGGATAGTTGCAAAGAAATTTGAAGTTCCAAAAATGTGCGCTTCAGTCCACGGTAAAGCTGCCATTTCTTTTGGAGTAATTGATTGGAGTAAAAATTGAGTCATCGTTAACACATTCACAACTCCACTAAGATCATCAACTGATTGAGCACCAAGAATTCGACTGTACATCCACTGCGTCTCTCTGGCAGGAGAACACTTAACTATTTCAAGCTCCCGCACTTGCTGCACTTCTTCTTCAAGCTGCAACTCTCGCTCGCATTCATCAGTGTGAGAGGCAACGCACACTTCGTCATCCAATCCGTACAGGAGCCCTCGTTCACAAATTTTGCCAACCAGATCATCAGTCAAGTCGTTAAAAGTAAACAGAGCCTTCGACTGAATTAATTTAGCAATATTATCGACACAAATTTTATCTTGGTATAGCGTCTCAAGATCCCATTTTTCGTCAACCAGCTCATTGTCTCGGTTAAGCCGACTTTTCTGAAAGTGAAGTCCGTTGCTTCCCCACTCTAGCAAGCCGCGTACAGCCTCTGCTTTTGTATTATCTATGACCCAATTCAGTACATCGACAGAGGAAATACTCGAGACTTCGTCGCGGCCACTAATTTCGAGAATACTTTGTGCCACCTCGTCAAAGCTTACAATTCGTAGACTCTGGTGGCACCCAAGCTGCCGCATGCGCCCTGCACCTTGCATCAATTTGTCCTTCGTTAGCTTTGGACCCAATGTCAGTACAGCAACAGCATCTGGAAACAGCTTCATATCCGAACCTCGTGAGCGAGCTTCGTCGAAAATGACAAACGTTTCCTTCTCCAGCATTGATGCCTTCTTTAATGGTACCTCGATACGTCGAGCCTTTTCTGCAATCATCCAGCAATTGTTCTCTTCACGATTATCGTAGTATGTCACACCAGCAAAGGCAAACTCAGATTGTCCAAGGAGAAACTTCGCTGCGTCATAATTTGCCACACCAGCTAGTAAAGCTCCAGTATCAATCAGGGCTTGTGTTTTCTTTTCCATTGCGAACAGAAGGACGCACTGCCATGGTATTAAATTGCGTTCCGAACTGGGGCGAATGACGTCGTAACAGTGAGTCACTTGCACGATCTTGTCAATCATTTTTCCATTCGTGCCAAGCAGCGAAGGCTCGTCTGGCTCGCGCTGCTTTACCGAAAGAGGAAGAAGTCGATGGTTATCGTTTGTCCCCGAAAATCCAATATTATCTTTATTTGCTGCGACATTCCACGCTGTTCGTGAAAGACGTTGTGGGTATTGCTGAGTATCATTTGGAAACACGCACGTGTTAAGGTAAAAATTAATTGCTTCCATGCAAAACCTGTACGTTCTGTATAGTGTCTCGAATTGTCGAAGGTCAGCAAGACTGATATGACGTACATCACTCAAAGTCTTGCGATCACCGTCACTTAAGCCAGACTCAACAGACCGAAACCAATCATCATACCTTTGCTGCTGCTCTGAAATATCCAACCGCAACAGCATCTGAAACGAACTCATGACTTCCTCCTTCTCCAACCCTCGATGGTAGTATCCCAACAGCGTCAGCACAATGCAAACATCAGGATGACTGAATTCGGATCTTTCCGAAGGCACATCCGCAGCACAATAGGGTATCGCAATTTTTTTGGGTCGCGTGCCTGGATGCGGAAGGCCAAAGTTTACACGATAACGTTTCTCCAAACAGTGTTCCAGTACGCCAAAGGCTATCAAACCACGCAACGCAAGCAACTGAGCGGAATAAGGAGCAAGCTTTGACATGTGGTCACCAAGTGCCTCTTCTAAACTTACACTTGACTCGGTTAATGCTCGGACAAGGAGATCACGTGCTTTGGTAGACCCAAGGGTTTGTAACCACATCAGTTCAAATGGAGCGTTCTCAATAAGTTCGAGAATGAGCGCAACTTTAAGCTCACCGCGCAATGCTGTCGTGCTTTCTACAACAGAATTAAGTCGGGTCCCGTTATAAGCTCCCAGACGTGTCGAGTAATCCGGTGCAAAACAAGAAACATGCGGAGCTCGAAGCTTGTGTGCAACACGAGATTCACGAGATTGATCTGCAACAACGTGCAGTAATGCTTCTGCAACTTTCCACCGCTGCATGCCGCTACAAAGCGGTATGGGAGTCCCCACTGCGTACACTAAGTGATATTTGTGGTGCAAAAGAGCGTCACACTCGTCCAAAACGTCCACATACTGATCATTGTTGAGAATTTCGTCAAGTGTATCAGCCAAAAAACCTTCGTCTTCAAGCTCTAAACGTTTGAGCTCCAGTGACATCCGATGCTCAGGAGCCACTATCTGAATGCCACCATTTAATTTCATTCCGTGCAACGAATCACGCATAATTTCAAGGCGGCGAGCATTTAGATCAATTTGCCGGTGAAACGGCTGCTCTGAGACATTCAAGTGAGCGCTTGATGCCGACAAGTAGCGGTGCATATACTGCAGAGCTTCACTCAATAAAGGACTCAAAAAATTAGCGCGAACGACTTTTTGACGCACACTTTGCGTGAAATATAGAAACAACATTGGTAAAATTACGCGAGTCTTACCACGGCCCATATTCAGCTGACAGGAAGTCCCCGGTTGATCGATAAGATGCTGAGCAACTACATACTGTTCGTGACGAATTTGTAGTCTCCCTTCCACCTCGAATGCTAACCAGAACGGGTATTTTTTCGACTGCCACTGACGATCATTCATTAACTCATCTACCAGTTGAGCGTCCGACAACTCGCCACTGTGCTTTGTTTTCCAAACAAGTCTCTGCAATTTATCTTCCAGCACACACAGCTCCATGTACCGAAGAACCCCTATTTTAAACTGTTCCCGTGCTTTCTCACTTAGCTTCGGCGCTAACGTACGCAGCGTTTCCTCGTCAAAAGCAGACTGGACGAGGTCTATCACAGTGAGTTGCGGCAAAAAATTGCCAAGAATAAGGAGCTGATCCCGTTCACTACTCGTCATCTTGAAATAAGAATCATGTAAATAATTTTTCATCTTATTACATTGAGCAGAGACATCGCCCAGTAGCTTGGTAAAAGCCACGAACAACACACTTGGTGACGCTCCAAGTTTCGGTTCAGTCTGCAAATGGTATGTCTTCCAGCTGATTTGGAGTTCGTCAAGCATCCCTTTGCTCATAACATTCGCAACGTACGTATTAAGTGGAAGGGGTGGTATAATTTTACTAGCACGATCGTCGATGCAAAGAAACCGCTTCAATTTCATCTCAATCGACTTCACGTAGCTTTTTGTTACTGGAATTGGATCGCATGATACGACTTCCGTTCCTAATATGGGGACTTTTAGATGTTGCACGTGCCCCAAAACAAACTCTTCTTCTTTGCTTCGAAATTGCGTACGTAATGGATTACGCTGAACATGCTGCAAGCACATGTCACCATACTCGGTTTTCTCGTCGATACTTGCCATTGCGGTGTTAAGTTCCTGCGTTTGACCAAAGAGGAATGCAAGAGAGTTCGCTTCTCGGAGCAGCGTTACTGCCAAAATCTTGACCGCTGGTTCGCGGTAGCTTAAGTTGTAAATTGTCACTATAGTCTCCTTTTCAACATTAGAATAAGGGCGACTTGACCGACAAGCTCGTAGCATTTGCAGTGCCGCCTCTGCTCCCGTCATTTGCAACCGTCTGCTTGGTACGCTGGAACCCGCTCTGGTACAAATAGCAGCCAGTTGCAATCTCGCGCCAATCGTCACGGTTTCAAAAGTCTTTAATCGACGGTGAATGTCATAGTAATGCACCTCAACACGATTATCCGCCTCAGTGGGTAAAAGGATATCAACAGTGCCATCACAAGATTCCTGAACTGAACCCACGGGAACGAGCATTCGTAATTCAGAACGGGACGTATCGGATTTATCCTGCAATTCGAGCAGCAGATACCGACTAAATCTTGGCAGGAAGTCGTCGAGTTGCTGTGTTGTCGCTAACACGTACCCTTTATGCTCCACTGATTCAAATTGTAACGTTTTGTTTAGATAAAAATCCAGTTTAAAACGAGGAAGCCTGATCTTTAAAACACCTTGAGAAGATCTTAACGGATGAAAAAAAGATGAAGTCTCAAATTTTGTAAGGACCTCAAAAACCCTGAGTAGCGTCTCATCTTTTTCAGCAAAATAGTCGTAACCGTCACGAAGGCTCAAAAGGTCTTCGTACGGATACTTTCTGTCACTGAAAGGCACCTGATAACAACGAAGAAAACCACCTTTGTCAAAGGTAGCAATAAAAAAAACCTCGCGACGTTTTGCTTGTTTCGGTCGGAACAATACACAATTTTGCTCCACCCAATACCAATGAGAATACAGATCTTGCAGTCGAGCTGGAAGCACAAAGCTCATTGCTTCTTTCCACTGAACGCTACACAACTGAAGTGTACAAGCGATCTTTGTGGAAGAATCTAATTTCAATTCTTGGACAAACAATTCGCCATCATCTTCCAATGCAAAATCGTACAACCGATCACAATATTCTCTTTCCGTTCGAAACAAGCCGTTCATAGAAAAAACCTCAAAGTTGCTTGGCCCGAAAAGAACTTGAAACTGGTCATGCTCACGAATATCCACTGGAAGACCACCAGGTGCATAGCCATTTGTCAGGACAACACCATTAAATAAATTTATCGAGTAATGATCATCCGTTGACCTGTCAATTGCTTCGAAGCAGCTCCCAAATTGCTCGCTGTCCGCCGAGATATTACTAAATCGTTTCCAATCTAATCTCTTTGGAGATGTTGCACTTACCAAACGCACCAATCCAGTCAGCACCGTATTCATTCCATTGTTTTCGACATAAGCAACCAGCTCCGCTATGCGACTAGACATAAGGTCAAAAATTTTGCTTTCCGTTCGAAGCATCTCTTCGGATGAGCTTAAAGTAATACTTGCACATCGAAACGAGGTGCGAAATAGCACGATTAGCTCACACACTTCTTGAGTCGCTTCGTCGTCCCAGGACCCGAGGGTAAAAGCTAACACAGCAAAACCATAAAGAACGCATTCTTTCTGACGAATCTCGGCAATTCGACGTGGACAACACTCCTTCTTGTACTCTAAACGGGTGTTTTCTGCCCAACGCCGTGCCATGGCGCTAAACATTTTAACATAGTGCCGCGCACTGTTTGAGTACTGTAAGGCAAAGCCCGCTAGCTCGCTGAGTAGAGGAAGATTTTTGAAGTTGCGCGGGGTTTGATCAAGTTTATCGGCTATGAATCCCAGCGTCGTACAAAATGTGCCAAGACCACTATCATCAGATAACATGTCAGTCTTCCACAAGAGTTGTGGGCTCTCCTCATCAGTTAGTAATCCCACTTGGTACATAGACTGTCGTACGATTGTCTCCACACATGCGTTTGACCACGGTAAAACGTCATCAAGCAAAGCCCATAGCAGCTTTCGATATTGTTGATTCGGAAAGGCCCGTATTGACCCGAGAGCAATAAATGCAGCCTTTTCGAAGCTTCCGGGTTGCTGATGAAAATTAGCGTATACCATATTCCCACGTGTTTCACCGTCACCGGGCCACGCGTTCATCCACTGATACTGACACAAGTTCGCAGGTAATGTCTCTGTGAAACTGCTGATCACGCTAGCCTCCGAAGCAGCGAACGGGTCTATCTTCCTACCGATAGAGTCTGTCCAGGTCAGAGCTGTGCCAACCAAATTAGGGTTCCAAACACATTCAGAAGTGTACTGATCAAGACTATACAGCTCATCCACAGAACTGGGACCCCAGGAGCTTGGAAAGGAGAATGGACCAAGACTCGCTGTAAACACTTTACTGGTTGTAATAACAGCTTGCGAAGGTGAGTAAGTAGCGTAGAAGTGCTGCCATGTCGTGGGGCTCAAAGCAGGTAAATTTCTCATTTCTCGGGTTGGCCCAGTTGGGGCGAGAGCTCGTTGAGCTGTTAAACACAGGCTACCCATGATTTCAATATTACGCGGCATGATGAGCATAAAAATAATTTGTATCGCGTCAATTTTTGCCGGAGGAAGCGGTCGCGCCAGGTACGGAGGGACAGCGAGTGCTGATTGAAGTGATGATTGATTTTGCGCGATAGAATAATTAATTTGGATGATCTCATTTTTCAGTCGAGATTTTAAGGCGCTATGACGATCTCTGTAATATTCGTATATTGTGACAGAATACTGCAGAACCAACCGTTCCTCTTCCTGCGCGAGAAGCTGTTGCTTTTCCAATAAATTTCTATTTTGCTGATGAATATCAGCTCGAAGTTGGGCGGCTTCACTCTTTTTCTCTATAATTACATTCCACTTCTGCCTCACGTAAGCATCCCAATCGTTAAGTTGACGATTGTATACAGAGACCATGAACGGACTATTTAATCCATATCTCTTTCCAAGTTCAAACGTCGGTACTTGTTTGGTCAAGTGAAATAGAGAACCTTCTCTTGCCTTCTCATTCCAGATACGGATGTACTTCGCAACACACTGAAGCGCGAGAATGGCTGCTCGTTCTCGAACGACCGCTACCTTAAGATCGATCCAATGTAAAGCGATCTTGTATTCGGCACATAACGGCTCTTCAATGACACATTTCTGGTGTACAAGACAAAATGCGATCCATGCGACCAGCATCTCGTGGCTGCGCTGCTCAACGTTCAGGACCGACATCATTCGCGATGATTGGCAACATTGCCTTGCAGTGTTCTGGTACTGTGTCACGAGCGCTTGCATGCTTTCAAAGTTGAGTGGTCTGTCCACAAGACTAGAGTTACCAGATAATCGCAGCGCCTCTTTAAACATAAATGCTTCAACAGTCCGCAGTATAAGAAACGATTTGTGAGCTTTAGGACATTCAACTGAGCCAATCCACAGCAACAATTTTTCCAAGTTGCACGATGCCCCGTTTACATGGTAACATCCCTCCAAATTTGTCCACGCTCGCTGGTGACGCTCCTCGGTAGTTTCACAACCGTCCAGATCTCGAATTCGTTTAGGCGAAACAATTTCTAGATCGCATTTCAGCAATTCTAGTTGCTTTAAGATCGTATCGTTGGGTAAAACATATCGCGCAGCTGTCTGCAAGTTCAATTTATTAGCAAATGCATCGATTTGGAGGTGCAAAGCCGCACATTGTTCATGCAGCCCCGAGACTTCATACTTCGATTCCAGTAGCTCGACCGCGTCCAGAATAATAACCTGTAGCATGGAGAACATGTCGTCCACATTTGCGCATTTATCTCTAATATTAACGGTTTCGCCGTCGAGCAAAGTTTTGAAGTTTTCTACTTCTCTATAAAGCAGCTTGAACTTGATTGCAACCATTGCCTTTTTAAACAGACCTTGACCGCAACAAAGGTTGCGGGCAATAACTTCTTGAACAAGTGCCCAGCAAGTATCCCGTGCACGTCCTCCAGTGTGTAGCCCGACATCGGTTGTGCCCCCTTGAGGAACCATAGTAACGTCGCCAATGTGCGGACTTTGTCCCATTAATGAAACAACAGTGCGCTTCACAAGTGCAGCAATAAACTGTGGCGTCTTTTGATGTCCCAGCGTTTTTGCTGCCGCACTTCTCTCGGATCCTTTGCTGCACTGAGCTTTACCCAGCATTGATTCAAAACAAGATGAAAACTCCGCTTCTAGCTCTGCGTCCAAATCTACACAACATTGGGGGGCGTGGACAGAGCGTATCGAAGGTACAGCACTGTGCACACATACGCCGCTTGGTAAAAAGTGAAGTTTGCGTTCCCAACCGTCAGCAAACACGACTTCCAATGTAACCTCCATTGCGTTTTTCTTAGACCTCTGAATCACGCAACCGTACATAGGCAGCCACGGATCGTACCACACGTCCCCTCTCTTGTGCTTTCTATTAACATCAGTAAGACGTTGAGACACTTTTTGCAGGACTTCTACCTCATGGGCAGCAAAGACGGATGCTGGAACCACTCGGTCGTCTGCAAGAGGATCCAAACGACCGCATTTGTGTCTCGGCATCTTGACGGCTTCCAAGCTCGCGACAAATGCAGCAAACATCTCCACTAGGGCCCGACACGCCCGTGCTTCCTGACGGTCACTCGGTACCTTATGCTTGAAGTGGAATACTGCGTTGCAACGCTCACTATCGTTCATCTCCGACAAGATATATATTTCGGACTTCTCTGTGTTGTTTAGAATAATTGCAGTGCGCAAACCGAGGCAAATTTAAAACTGACCCATAAATTGGTACGACACAAGACGGTTGAAAATCGACACGTAAACCGCCTACGGAAAGAGATGCTGACACTTTAATCCCGCTGTTTTCGCAAATTACCTTGTCCAAGTTCAAACATATTCGTTCCGTTAATATCCCCGAAATTTCTTGGCCAAATTGTATTAACACAACCATCGATTTTTGCCCACCACGGGCTCGTCATCGCCGTGATTGCGCACCGCGTTGCCAGTCCGAAAGAATTTTACCTTCTCACCGTTTCTCTCCAAGCTTTACAACTGACTGATTGAATCGTTTACTTTTTCGCCGAATTAAAAGTTCATTCTACAAAGCACGAGTAATCTTCAGTTACATCGAGTACTTGATAGCTTTACCTAAAATCATCCTTGTGACGTACCTTTGCTTGTTATCAATTGCGTAGATACGAACACCATCGCCATCTACGGCAGCGCTGTTGACTTGGTTACTGGCCAGCCGCGTCTATGGTGTTGATGTTGCTTCAAAGGTTGGAACATCGGTCCATTTTAGTGGTGAACAAGGCAACAGACCCGAGAAAAAGATCGATGCGGGCAAGGAAAGGAATGTGTGTTGCGGTCTAACTGGAGTCTTGATTGTATGAGCTTTAGCAATGTGTAAATACAGCGATTTTTTACTAGTAAAAATATTACTTTCATTATATATAGGGGAAGTCATATTTTTACTATACTATACTACAGCAAGAAACGCCACTGCTTATATGACTCGAGCCACGAGCAACATACGGTCGCAAGACTTAATGCCAAGTTTAACTCTCCAAATGTTAGCATCATGACCATCTCGTTGCATAAGGTTTTAACACTCTTGCTCGAACATTGACATTCTTTTCGAAAGGTTAAAAGTATTACGATTTGTCGAAGCCACATCATCCACGGGTGCCATGCAGCAAAAGCTCTCGTAAAGATCTTGCATATAGACCGTCATTATAGCCGAAATAGTCGCCACACTTAAACCGGTATCAGACGTGCAGCCAGCGAGATTGTTGCTTATTGCTTTTCCTGATATTATAAAGCATTCCTTGATGTAATTCGGTGCTAGGATGTTCAAAGTGATCAAAATTATATTGACTTAAAGATGGAAAAGTAAGCTATTGTGACCGCAAATATATTGATAAACAAAGTGCTCTTGTAATCGAGAATTACTTGGTAGAGCCACTTTGTAATGACAAGATTGAGTTGCATTAATTTGCAGCACGATAATTGTTTCTTTTTTCTTAAATTAGGGATTTGTTACGTAACTCCTCCAAATATGGATTGAAACGATTAGCTTTAATGGCTTCTGATTGGCTAAACGGTTAATTCTCGGTCGGATATGAATTCTCAGAGGTTTCACCGCTCATACATGCAACTTCACCGAAAAAGTACTTCTTCCACTAAACGCGACCTTTGCACGCAATCTTGCCGTGTTTCTCCGCGTCAACAGCAGCCATGAACATTTCATCGCCGAGTAGAATTGACACTTTTTTATGTACCTCGAAATATTGAGACCTTTTTGCTTCATCCTCATGACACTTTGTCTCTACTTTGTTGTTGTATAGTCTCTAACAGCAATGGTTCAGACAGTAATTGGTCGTCATAAGAGTCTGCGCCGCTCGCATACCTAAGAAAATCGTCGTGGTGTCCTTCTAGTCCAATGTCGGATTGATCCATTTCAAATAGGCAGCGGACGGAGACGTTAATTCACCACAGATTAGCGACGGTAGCGATGATAAAAAACAAAACTTCTTTTTGGTAAAGGTAATGTGCTGACTGGTAGCAATAGAGTGGCAAAATTCCGACCAAGTAGATGAGCGCGGCGACTGCAAATGGAAGAGCTTGAGACCAAAAAGCTTGTCGAGTCATAGCAGAATAGAATGACGAACAAGACGATGGGGTCGTGCACCGTAATTAGCGCCTTGTAGACGTTCTTGCATTTGATGTCCGTTGTTGAAGTCACGCGAGAGACGCATGATTAGATATACATCTCATGCTGCTTACCTTTTCCGACAAATTGATAGAATTGGGCGCTAAAATCGCAGGAAATGATAATCTCTAAGGCTTTCAGGAGCACTTGATGTGTAGACGACCCACGTATAAGGGTAAAACGTATTTCCAACAAAGGCAATAGTCTTGACAAAGCTGGCGGCCAGTGCAACGATTATCAGCTATTTCTTTATAAAAGCTCACAAATGACTTAAGCACTAGATCTGCATCAACAAGGTTAACACACCTTTGAAAAGCATTAGATCCGCAAATTCTTTGACGTTGAAGCCCACAATAGTCTTAAAAGAATCGTCGCAATGTGAGGCAATAACATGACAACTCCATAAAAAAGTGACACAGCATTCGATCAGACTCACTTTTAGCTAAAAGGAATGAACCTATATTGAATATTCCGCTTAGGGCAAAAGTCGCAAACGCTATTGAACATTTGAGTAGCAAGAAAATTTAATTCAAAAGAGGCTCGGCATTGAGCTGATGGGGGTCACTAAAGCCCACTGTATTTTATTCGTTTTAATTCGCGCAGGAAAAATTTCCTTCAGGATCACCAGAGCCCACAACACTTTAAACATGAAAAGGCACCAGTAATTTGCATTATGTCTTTCTACATCGAAGCATGTGACAAAGGGGTAAAATATGACTTTTACATCAGGGAATAGGCAAACTTGCTACTTAAGAAAAGAATGGTACGATGAAGGTAGATACAATAATTCATTCCATAAGCCGCTGCACGATTTTCAGACGCAACGATATCTGCGACTGCTGTACCCATGACCTCGGGCGTCCTGATCGATAATAGCGCAAATCTTTAAGTTTCGCTTTATCTTAACATTGTACAAGTATAAATAAGTACTTATAGCCATATTTAGTGAATTAAAAAGGAAGTACATGGCGGAGAATGGAGTCGCTACTCGTATCAGCCGGCTAAGGATTGCACAAGGATTTAAAAATGTCTTGTACCTCGATGTTTTAGCAGCTTGTCTCGATCCGTCTGTGCTCACCTGATCGGATTTTTTATTAAACGTTGAAAAGCAACGTTTGGTTATGTTCAACCGTATCGTGCGGTTTCACGCCACAGTTAATTGGTAGCCCTTGTCGGTGCAGTTTTAGGAATTGTAATATGAATAGGGATTTGATACGCAGCTACCACTTTTATTATCCGATGGAGAATAAACGTTCAGGCAATCAGAAGCCATGAAAGCCAATCAATTTAATTCATATTTGGAGGGCTGGTGGCCAGTCAACCAAATGTGGTGGCTGCGTATCACTCGGCCGCGTTATTCATCCCCCCATTCCGTTATCCATCCCGTTCTTGTGATTGGCTAATCAAATAAGCTACTGATTGGTTAAAACTCGGGCTTGGAATTTTAATGTTCGTGACGCCAATTGCAGGTTTCCCATCTACAACACGAGTGATTTACTTCTATACTGCGCGCTACAGAATATTGTTAGCCCTTGAAGACTGCTCAAACGTTCATTATTCTATCTTAAGGGTATAGAGTTGCGCGAGGGGGAAGTGTAGAGCCTAGTGCTGACAGATATTAAAATCACGGTAAGAGCATCAATAGTTTCACCAATATTCAATGCGGTTAGCTTGAAATAAGGCGATGCCTATTGGGGGTGGCCTAGTGATAACAACGGTAACCCTTGTGCTTAGTCACTTAAATCGAGGCACAGTTTTGATCATCTCAGAAGAGTTTTATAAAATGTTGTACGATACTGGTTGAAGCCAGCTTACCGAAATGATGTGAACAATGTTGACAGCTGAGGCAGTGACGGCGTTACATTGTCTGCTCGCGCAATCGGCATGTTCGCGAATTACGAACATTCTTTGGATGGTGGAGTAAACAGCAAAAAGAGACGTTAAGAGGAAAGTGGCGTCACGAACATTCAAATACCAAGCCCGAGGTTTAGCCAATTTATCTATTTAGCCAATCACAAAATGGGAAATGGATAATGAAATGGGGGATGGATAACGCGGCTCCGTATCAAATCCCTCTTATTGTATTAAACGTGAATAAAAGCGTCACCAATGTCTGAAAAAAGCATTCGTATTGAAATGCCGTAATTATGAACAGCTTTGCTGTTTGCATCTCAATCATACACGCTGATACAGCTGTTTAATGAAGCATCTTACTTTGGCCGCCACTTATTTATTAACAATTCTTAGCATATCGAAATCTATCGCAAAATTGTAAGAAATATAGATGTATACTAATCCAATTTTGTACAAAATGGACAGATTTCTCGCAGAATTGCACATAAAGATCTATAGATAAAACTAAGTGCACGATATTGTATTTAATATATCTAAATGAACATTATCATTTAAGGTGACACGCAGCTCACGTCGATGCCTTTGAGACAGGAGATAGTCAACAGATAGTCTGCGGAAGATCGAATATCTATCTGCATGCATCCTACTATGTGGCCCCGTCAGAATTGGTAGCACTTTGCAATCAATCCCGAGCCCGCGCGGGTAGGTTGTTTGCTTGAACCCTCGCAAAGGTTCTGGAATGGACAGATTTTCCCATCAGACGCGTAGTCCGCAGTGCTTAAAAGTAGTACTTGCTTACATTAGCGGCTGCATTTACAACCCTTTCTGCTGCCAAATGTGAAACGTCGTGACACTTTTCGATTCTACGAGCAACGGCTCTTCTCCAAGAATTAGACAACACGGGTTTCGGCAGCCTCGAGTGTAGCACCTGCCAAAGTCAAGGTTATACATCCCGAATGTAAAAAATAATTCTTTCTTCTGTATTAAGACAACTAAGGTAGCGCCTTGTTTACGGATTCAGGCGCACGCTGAATTTGCACTCTTTTTTTAAGCTACAAGCTGGACATTTGTATATAAATTCACTTTATCTGAATTTTATGTTCTAAGAGCGCATAGAGAAAAGTGGGAGTAGCGTATTTATGATCTATCAGAAAGTTGATGTCCCCGGATCATCTCTGTTCTTTTTATACACCAGGTACTGTGTCCATAATTTTTTGGCAATCGGTGTGCCCACCTAATACTCAACTCTAAAAAGTACGATAAAAAAACGACAATAAAAGCGTTAAACGAGGAGTTAAGCCATAAATGGGCTATGAATACTGCACAAGAATAGTCCCTTGTTCAACAGGATGACATTCGTGGTCTCTTGACTCGAATTCAGTCTTAGTAACCCTGAGAGTTGCTGACAAAGCAGCACAACCGCTTTGGCAGCGGTAAAAGGTCACGAAATTTGTGTCAACTCTAAGGAAGGTGGACCAAGTGGACCTTCGTCTTGCCCAAGGGATTTGAAGGGTCGCAGGCAGTAGCCGCGGCCTCGAAGCGAGGAGCATGCTGACTTTTCGCAATACTGAGAAAAATATTATTCTTTGTGATGTGGTTGATTAACATGCACCTTGAAACGTGGTCCTTTGAGCTTGATAGCACTCAACATAATAAACATCGGTAGAATACTAAGTGTGCACGCAGGTGTATCTTAAACAACATGTCGAGTCTAAAAAACTCTTAGGGCGTCGAGAGATTTGTGAACCGGCAAACGAATGCGGTCAGCCAAAAAAGTTGAGTTACATGTTCTACAACGAGTAGCAAGAGTACGTCAATTTTACTTCCGCTGATTCATAGAACATTGATAGTATTCTTAGTCTCAAAGTTGACTTAAATGTAAATTTTATAAATTTGGACAGCACGAAGTCTTGGATAAGACAAGAGCCTGGCAAGCCTTGGGTCGGCTTACGGGCACGGGCATAGATGCCATTCGCGCAATCCCGCGCAATAGAGTTCTGGCGAGTCATGTATTCCACCCCGTTGTGTGTATAGCTCCTTTGTTTTGAAGTTTAAATAGCTATACAAATGTGTCGTCAGTAGTGTTCATTGCCATACTTATTGCTTAGTCATCACCCTAGAGATTTCAAGCTTTATTGCTTATATCAGCTAGGTATCGGGTTTATAGTTGTTCATTTATCATTGCAGACTTTACTAAGTCGCACACAGTATTTGGTACTGAGTAAACGTACAGACAAGATCGTTCGGTATAGACCCTTCACTATCCCCAGACTTCAAGTGTGCAATAGATTAGACAACTTTTAGATACTGATTGCTCTTACTTCCTATTTAGTATACGCACTTTATCGGTAAAGTAGGCCGTATAATTTCAACGTCCTTTGAAACACGTCAGTATGGAAATCGGGTTATTTACCGATAAAGTGTGTGCCGGGATCTTAAAGCTAGCTTACTATTAAGGCTCTTACAATGGGAAGCCAGCTCTTACCTCAACAGCTCGGCTTTCTGTAACGGCTCGTTACATCCTTTCCACTAGACTTGTATTACATCCAATAAGGAAGGGAAAAGTATTTTCCATCATTCTCTACTTCAATCCAAAAAGATGAAATGGTCATAATATCGAGCAGAGATGGCTGTCGGCCAGCCGGGTCAGGTATCCAGTCTAGCACCAAAGAAGGTTGCTTTGACTTCTTTGCACCAATATTGGCCGCTGTGCCCAAGCCTGCGCCTAGCCATAAGCAGTAGACGTTTTAAAGCTTGAATTCGGAGATGTGTTAAATAAAAAAAAATGCTACTAATGAGCCTCCTACTCCACCGCAGCGGGCAACAATCGCCTATCGTTCTCCCTCGCTCCACAGATAACTTCGATTTTGGGGGGGGGGTGAATGTGGTGTAAAACTCTTCCGACCATTTGCTCGCTAGGACCACGAAGAAGCCTCACGTCAATAACTGCAATGCCAAAGCACAGGGTGTACACCCGTACACGTGTAAGACTTGACCATAGACTCGCTAATCATGCAAAAGGCCTCACCCAAAACGACACGGATTGGTAGGGTGTTACACTTTAAAACTTAACTGCTTAAGATAGTAAATGCAGACGTTCAGCCGCGCATTAGAAATTGGTACTGCTTTTCTTAATTCGAGCTTAATACTTATCACCCGATCGGCATTATCACGAAGCCGAGCCAGATTGATAGAAAATCATCTTTGACTAAACTGGCTTGCAAATTTTACTATATGCTGACCGGCGCAAAGCAAACCTTTGCAAAAGAATCACTCGTTTTTCGGACCCAACATCACAGCAGTCGTCAACAGATCAATACAGAGCTAATTTAGCAACTCCTTCGAGTTCTACGAAGGAAAATGACTTCACCTTGGCAGTCAGGTCGCGGCTCCTCTAAATTAAATTCGAATCGCTCTAAAGCTTTTGAGAAGGTGGTGTACTCTATCGACCGTATACCCATTCAAAGTGACTACTGTGTGTCTCAGCGTGAAGTTTCTGAACTATGTCGAGCGCTTGATTTTTGTGGAGTAGCCTCTTGGATTGATCGGCCACCTGAAGCGCACAGTCAAATGCGTAAGCGGGCCCCCAGCCGCAGGACAGATACGGCGATGACTTTGAGCACTATTAGCCGCCTATGGTCACCCATACTCACCTGAACAGCAAGGATGAGTTTGGAGATAGCGTTTTGAAATAATGCTGTGATATACATGAGATTTAGAGTCCTGAAAACCGATCTACCTATTTGGACGCCTCACAGAACTAGCTTGAAAAGATCGATGTTATTCGCTGACCCATGCCTTTTTAAATCGTGAAAGGTCCAAGGTCATGATTTTTTACTCCGTTCGATAGATGCAACTTACCCTTATTGACAATATGTTCTTAAATTCCAAATGTATATATTCGCTTAGATGCTCATGTTGTAGATGGATCTTTCTGGGTGGATACAATCGCACCACATACCCAAGTATATATATATGCAGCTGACTTTGCGAAGTCAAATTTTTGTATTGGTAAAGAAACCGGGCTTACAATTTAATGTGAAATATACTGGAAAAAAGTTTTTTTTTGGCCTTATCCTAATAGCATTCGGGCTTAAAGATCAATGCTAGAGTGTTTTGCCTGTTGGTACAGAAGTCGTAAATGCATAAATCGCATCGAAGAACGCAAAATCAGCGTAAAAAGCTTATCGATCCTCAAGTTTGACTCTCCACTGCAATGAATACTCCAGGACGTAGTTGTTCATTTCCGTCTAACTTAAGACATCAGCAAGCTGTTTTTCGATAATTAAGACAAAAATTTGAGCGGTAAATTGCGGACACCATTGAGATCATAAGGCCAGGGTATCTAAAGGCCGCTGTCAAAAACAATCTTTCGTTTTGTTAAGCAATTGTATCAATTTCAAAAGAAGCTAAGAGAAGAGGCGGCACACGAGCACCACTGTCCTTAGCTTTCGGTAAACCAAAGACAAAATTGGGGCTTATGACCGTATAACAGCCAGGCTTCATAAAGAGGTGAGTATGTGGGTACGGGTGTGACCTATCAGCACTCGTCCTCTCACGTTTACTTGTGTGGCCATAGGCAACTTGTATAAACCGAGCAAATTTTTCTCTTGGTCAAAATGAGAGCTGCGTGTGCTTCACTTCAAGTCTCCGTTGCTTAAAGTATCGACTTAGACTAAAATTGCAAAATCTGATTTATAATGGGGCAGGTCGTTTACATACTTACAGCAGTGCGTCTGCAATCTTTATCAAGTCTCCATATACAAGACTCTTATATATTCGCTTGCAAATAAAAATCGAAGAATGGCCCCTGATTGGCATTCGCTTTGTATGTCTGACTTGTCCTCTCATCTATAGAAATCTTCGACCTTAATTATGTAAGCAAATTCATCACTTGGCTTTCGATTAGAACGCGTCGGCAAGCACGATAGGTTTACGAGGCTTGTATATAACGCAAAAATTATTACCACGGCAAATGAAAACCATGCTGCCCTTCTTTATACCAAGTGCGGCGTATTTATCGCTTTTTTAAGGATGCGCGTCCCCTGTAAAGTGCAGAGGGACTAGGTACTGCGGGCTGACTAGCCGACAGTACGCTTTAAAAAAGTTTAGTGCGATACAGAGGATATAATGTAGCCTAATATTTAACGTTTTTCTTCAAGAACGCATATCTTACAGGCAACCATATGGATCGCTCACAAGAAAAATTGTAATTTATAACGATAAATGCAAATATAATTCGTAAAATTTCTGATGGCCTGTTCATTTTTAAAGCACTACACTCTCTTATTTCTTGACTCGGCCGGTGCTATCGGGTTTAATTCTTACCGTACTTGGTGCTAAAATATTTCTTTGAGGAATACGCCGTAATTCTCGATCTAAGCAACGTTACTTGGCCGTGAAACGATTCGTAAACAAGTAAAAAAAATCATCAAGTATTATAGTTTCTTCTTGTTCTGTACTAGGCTAATATTTGCTGTACAATTGCCATGGTACCAATCGGTTGTTTACACCAATTGACAAGATGATGCGACATAATTTTTTTCCATACATAATCTAGGTCACAAAGAGCTAAATTTAAAAGATGACGGCTAAGAAAGTACTACTTTCTAAGTAGTACTTTCTTAGCCGTCATGGCCTACAAGGCTAGATTATTGAAGTGGGCAACCATCCCTAAGCAACAGATGGTTGCCCACTTCTATATTCTAGCCTTGTAGGCCCGACCAGAAAATCGCTATTTATATGGTCAGAATGCATATAAGTTCCGTGGTTGTGAACGCAGGAGTTTAAAGTTGAGCTTGCATCGCGTGACGTGACCAAAAATACGATTAACACATGCACACAGTATTCATAGCGATGAATACCTCTCAAACAGTATCGATACAAAGAATCACGCAGCATATCAAGGAAATCGCGCTTTGTGCGTCTTCATTTAACGCACCGCTCCAATCTAATACGATTTGTATGAGCCAGCTGCGATCGACTTTTGAAGACAATCTCACTTACAAATATCCGAGTGTCTATACCAATCAAACCGTTCACATAGACACTAATGATACGGATCGTTTGCGTGATAGGGGCCTCGTTATCGTGTCTTTTGATGATGTGCATTGGCGTTTTAGACGTCGCACAGATCATTCAGCGATCATCAATTTAAAAAAATGTATCACTACACAAAAAGACAGTTCACATGATCCAATTTATAAACTGGAATAAATTGACTTGCTCATGATCGTTTTAATGTCTAAAAGACGGCATGGTTAAAAAGGAATGGCACAAAACAATCTTTTCTTGTCTGCCAACATCAGGATATGCGCCCGCTCAAGATATATCTTAGCACTAATAGAAAATAATGTGCTGCTTTTCCCAGCCCCACTGAATTACCTTTCTTGTTTAATGACGAGAGACTGTGCGAGACCAGCATACCAGCACTGTGCTCGTGCCAATAATTGGCTACGCTATGCCACCTTCACAAATTACTTTGCGATCGTGGCGCAGACAAAGCCGCAACAGAACTTGCACGAGCCAGTGAAATCTTCTACCGCAAACTCGTCTTTTTATATAAGCATATATTCTGTAGCTTGGAAAAGGTTGGGGTGACGCCCTCCTTCCAAGCGCGAGGGCTAAATGCTCGCGCGCTTCGGGCAGGTGCTCTCGGGCATCTGCAGGTCTCTAACGAGTCTCACCCTCGACGCGACGGTCTCCAGCACCGGACGCCACCTGGGCTCTTACCAAGTCAGAGCTAAACAAAATAATGGAAGACCCTCACGACCTCGGTGCTGGCTGCACTGCCCGCCGAACGAGACCCGGCGTATGCGGACACCACTCTATGCCGTGGACTAGCCAGACTGAGCCTAGCACGTGCATAACTTGGCAACGCGATAACGTAATACATTGCATTACAAATTACATATACTCTGTAAGGAATGAAGTTGCCTTGTGTGGCCAAGTGACCGATTCTCTAGCCAACTATGGACAGGTGTAATGTCAAGGTATGCCCGGCAGACTTCCATTGCGGCCGAAAATGCTATGCGATAGCACTAATTATACCTCGAAACGTATTAAACGCCGTAAGAAGTGTTTCCGAATCTCTCATGTTGTAATTTAAAAAAGAAAGTGCTGTTGAACAGAGATTTAAGCTACCGGAACCCACGCGCTAGGACTAAGCTGTCTCTATCGCGGATTGCTGGTAACAATCCGACCCATATTGGGACCGGGTTCCGTACCCCTCATTACAGTATGGGGCTTTTTCGGTCAGTGGGGCGTCCCCTACCCAACCCTTTTATTACCCAATCGGGCGCGAGTTGGTAGGGCAGTCACACACTCGGGTGTGATGGCTCGCCCACTTTAGTAACCTATCTCCGGCTGCCTTAATTCGGATCCTATGGGTATTGAACCAGGTACCTCCCGGTCCTGGGTCGAACGGCTAACCGCTCGAGCCACAGGATCGGTGTGCTGTTGAACAGAACAGATGATTTACAGTATTTGTACAATACAAGTTGGTCTTAGCTTTACCTATTTGCCACTTTCCATTCGGCCTTGAAAATCAGAAAGTTGGTGGCGAGTGCGGTGATTTTGACTCCTACACCATGGCCATCTTTTCCATTTCGGCGAAGGAGGCAACTCCGCTATCACATTGCTCTCGTGGCAATAGCCTTTAGCTTGTGACATAGTAATTTGTGCTTAGCACGAGCTCAATCTTGTGCTCTACCCCTCTATCCGGTCAACGGTTTGTGATGGTGGATTGCCGGATATCACACCAGAGTATGCAGAGTATGCTTTGATAAAGATTATACCGAATCATTGACGTGATCACCTTCGCTGCATCCGTCCATGCCAAGAACAGCTCAACAATATCAATAATGAAGCTTGCTTGAGTAAGAATCTTGTTGGCTGCACGTATGATACCGGCTTGATAATGGCGACCATCTTGGCCAAATTGACAGACCAGGTCCGGTATCTATGCAAGAAAGTCTTGCAGCATGCCATTTATAAATGAGTCGGCTTTGGCACAATTGTTAGTCAAATTGCATTAAATTGTCATAATGCTGAGTTTTAAGGAAGTCAAACTTGGTTTCACTATAAGCGGTGCATAACATCAATTTGACTTTAAAAAGGTTTTTCTTTACATGAAAATCACCAACTATCTAAAAATACATATCTTTCGCCATACCAAAGTATCGAATTCAATCATGAAGTAAATCTCGACGGTCGGCGACCAAAACACACATTCCTTCCTTTGCCCGCCTCGATCGGGTGCGTTGACTTGCACACCATTACCAGCCAAATGAACTCGCGTTCCAGCCTTCAGAGTAGGACCATTACAATAGATGCAAGTAGCCGATTACGACTTTGACAAAAGCGAATGAGAGAAGCCATGCAGAAACGCGCTGCCATTGCTGCCAAAGCTGTCCGCTTTTCAATCTTTAACGCTTTTGGCTAACGAGCTGAAGTACGTCAGACGGACAGGGGTAAGACGGTGCGCCCTTGGGCGAGCAACATGACGATCACATATTGTTAAAGTGCTTGGTTTACCGTGGATCATGGACAATTCACTCTTTTATACAACGAGCCAGTCGTAAAAGGTTTCACGTTGGAGAGAAGCAGATGAGAAGGTCGAATACTGTCGGACTAGCAACGCGGAGCTTAATCACGGCAATGACGAGCCCATGGTGGTCAACAATGGATGGAAATTTTAATGCAACTCGGCCGAGAAATTTTCGCGGGTAGTAACGGGATGATTATGCTCGGACTTGGCTGAAAGATGCGCATTTAACGGGATAAGCACGTATTCTTCTCTGCAAACGGTCCGCGTGTTGATTCCCAACCGTTAAGTGTCGTGCGTATTTATATTTTAGTCTTTTATTCGCCTTAGCTTGCGCATTGCAATTAGTGAAGCAGCGAAGAGGCATTCAAATCCAAATTATTATTGTTGGAGATGGACGATAATGAACTTTGCAACGCAGTCTTCCGCTTCAAGCACAAGGCCCCGAGTGACCGTCAGGAAGCACAAGCGTGTCAGGCCCTTGTGGAGATGTTTGCTGCATTTGTCGCAAGCTTGGAAGCTGTCAAAATACTGGGATACAAGTGTGATCATTTAGATTTTTTTGCAGACGACCGAGTGGTTCCAGCATCCGCCTTTGCTGTTCACGAGGTAGAAGTCCTGCAATTAGCGTCGCAACGGCTTACCGATGCAAGTAAAGAGCACAAGAGAGGGGACGTGTGGTATGATCCGTGGCTGCCCATGTACGACTGCGTGATTCAGAGGTCTAAGAAAAACGCAATGGAGGTTACATTGGAAGTCGTATTTGCTGACGGTTGGGAACGCAAACTTCACTTTTTACCTAGCGGCGAATGTGTGCACAGTGCTGTGCCTTCGATACGCTCTGTCCACGCCCCCCAATGTTGTGTAGATTTGAACGCAGAGCTAGAAGCGAAGTTTTCATCTTGTTTTGAATCAATGCTGGGTAAAGCTCAGTGCAGCAAAGGATCCGAGAGAAGTGCGGCAGCCAATACGTTGGGACATCAAAAGACGCCACAGTTTATTGCTGCTGTTGTGAAGCGCACTGTTGTTTCCTTAATGGATGAGAGTCCGCACATTGGCGACGTTACTATGGTTCCTCAAGGGGGCACAACCGATGTCGGGCTACACAGCGGGGGACGTGCACGGGATACTTGCTGGGCACTTGTTCAAGAAGTCATTGCCCGCAACCTTTGTTGCTGTCAAGGTCTGTTTAAAAAGACAATGGTTGCAATCAAGCTCAAGTTGCTTTGTAGAGAAGTACAGAAGTCCAAAGGTTTGTTCGACGGCGAAACCGTTAATCTTAGAGATAAATGCGCAAATGTGGACGACATGTTCTACATGCTTCAAGTTGTTATCTTGGAGACGGTCGAGCTACTGGAACTAAAGTATGAAGTCTCGGGTCTCCATAAACAGTGTGCGGCTTTGCGCTTGCAACTTGATGCATTTGCTAATAAATTGAACTTGAACACAGCTGCGCGATATGTTTTTCCCAATGATACCAAGTTGGAGCAACTAAAATTGCTGAGATGCGATCTGGAAATTGGTTCGCCTGGTCAAATTCGAGGTCGGAACAGTTGTGAGACTACTGAGGAGCGTCACCAGCGAGCGTGGACGAATTTGGAGGGATGTTCATGTATAAATGGGGCCTCTTGCAAGTTGGAAAAATTGCTACAGTGGATTAACTCACTTTCGTCGTCTAGCGCATATAAAAGCCTTCTTATACTGCGGACTGTTGAAAAGTTTATGTTTAAAAAGGCACTGCGATTAACTGATGACTTAAATATTGTGGACGAGTCACTTGATTTCGAGAGCGTGCGAACCCTTTTGACACAGTATCAGAACGTTGCCAGGCAATGGTGTCAATTATCACGAAAGACGTCGATTTTAAAAGTGGAGCAGCGCAGTCGCGAGATGCTGGTCGCGTGGATTGCATTTTGTCTTGTACACCAAAAATGTGTCAGTGAAGAACCGTTGTTGTCTGAGTACAAAATTGCACTTCAGTGGAGACACCTAAAGGTAGCGGTCGTTCGAGAACGAGCAGCCGTTGTCGCGCTTCAACGTGTAGCGAAGTACATTCGCAGCTGGAATCAGAAGGCAAGAGGAGGTTCTCTATTCCACTTGACCAAACAAGAACCGACATTTGAATTTGGAAGAAAATATGGATTGAATAGTTCAATCATGATCTCTGTATACAATCGTCATCTTGAAGATTGGAGTGTTTACGTGAGGCAGAAGTGGAATAGAATTGAACAAAAAAAGAGTGAAGCCGCCCAACTTCGAGATGATATTCATCAGCGAAAGAAAAAATTATCGGAAAAGCAACAGCTTCTCGCACAGGAAGAGGAATGGTTGGTGAAGGAGTATCCTGTTTCAATGTACAAGCACAAAAGGTATCGTCGCAGCCAGTTACAATCTCAACTGAAAAATGAGATCGAGCAAGCAATTTCTGTTCTTACACAAAAGGAGTTATCACTTAAAGCAGTACTCGCTGCCCCTCCGTACTTGACGCGACCGCTTCCTCCAGCAAAAGCTGACGCGATACAAATTATTTTTATGCTCATCATGCCGCGTAATATTGAGACCATGGGTGGCTTGTGTTTAACAGCTCAACGCGCTCTCGTCCCAGCTGAGCCAACTCAAGAAATGAAAAATATACCTGATTTGAGCCTCACGACATGGCAACACTTTTACGCTAATCACTCACCTTCGCAAGCTGTTATTACAACCAGTGAAGTGTTTATAGCGAATCTTGCACCATTCACCTCTCCTAGATCCTGGGGTCCTAGGTCAGTGGATGAATTATATAGTCTCGATCAGTACACTTCTGAATGTGTTTGGAGTCCCACTTTGCGTGGCACAGCTCTGACCTGGACAGACTCTATCGGTACTCAGATGGACCCATTCGCTGCTACGGAAACTAGCGTGATCAGCAGCTTCACAGAAACATTACCTGCGAATTTTCGTCAGTATCAGTGGATGAACGCGTGGCCCGGTGACGGTGATACGCGTGGGAATATGGTTTACGCTAACTATCATCAGCAACCTGAAAGCTTCGAAAAGGCTGCATTTATTGCTCTAGGGTCAATACGGGCCTTTCCGAATCAACAGTATCGAAAGCTGCTACGGGCTTTGCTTGATGACGTTCTACCGTGGTCAAATGCATGTGTGGAGACAATCGTACGACAGTCTCTGTACCAAGTGGGATTATTAACTGATGAGGAGAGCCCACAACGCTTGTGGAAGACTGACATGTTAGCCGGTGACAGTGGTCTTAGCACATTTTGTACGACGCTCAAGTTCTTAGCTGAAAGACTCGAACAGACTCCGCGCGACTTTAAAAATCTTCCACTACTCAGCGAGCTGGCGGGCTTTGCTTTACAGTACTCGAACAGTGCGCGACACTATGTTCAATTGTTTAGTGCCATGGCACGGCGTTGGGCAAAAAATGCCCGCTTGGAATACAAGAATGAATCTAGCCCGCGTCGAATCGCTGAGATTCGGCAAAAAGAATGCGTTCTCTATGGTTTCGCTTTATTAGCCTTCATGCTTGGGCCCTGGGACAATAGAGCGAATCAAGAAGTGTGTGAGCTTATCGTGCTATTTCGCACGTCGTTCCTGTGTGCAAGTATTACTTTAAGCTCATCCGAAGAGATGCTTCGAACGGAAAGCAAAATTATTGACCTTATGTCTAGTCGCATAGCGGAGCTGGTTGCTTATGTCGAAAACAATGAAATGAATACGGTGCTGACTGGATTGGTGCGTTTGGTAAGTGCAACATCTCCAGAGAAATTAGAGTGGAAGCTGTTTAGTAAGATCTCGGTAGACAGTGAGCAGTTTGGGAGCTGCTTCGAAGCAATTGACAGGTCAACGGATGATCATTACTCGATTAATTTATTTAACGGTGTCGTGCTGACAAATGGCTATGCACCTGGTGGTCTTCCAGTGAGCATTCGTGAGCACGACCAATTTCAAGTTCTTTTCGGGCCAAGCAACTTTGAGGTTTTTTTGATAAACGGCTTGCTGCGAACAGAGAGAGAATACTGTGGTCGGTTGTACGATTTTGCATTGGAAGATGATGGCGAAGTGTTTGTCCAAGAATTGAAGTTAGACTCTTTTAAAAAAATTGCTTGTACACTTCAGTTGTGTAGCATTAAGTGGATAGAATCAATGAGCTGTGTGCTTCCAGCTCGACTGCAAGAACTGTATTCTCACTGGTATTGGGTGGAGCAAAATTGTGTACTTTTTCGACCAAAAGAAGCAAAATGTCGCGAGGTTTATTTTATTGCGACTTTTGGCAAGGGTGCTCATTCTCGTTGTTATCAGGTGCCGTTTGGTGATAGAGAGCGTTCGTACGAAGAGCTTTTGAGTCTTTGTGACATTTACGACCATTTTACCGAAAAAGATGCGACGTTACTCAAAGTTTTCGATATTCTTACAAAATTTGAGATTGCGTCGTTTTTTCATCCGTTAAGGTCTCCGAAAGGTGTTTTGAAGATAGAGCTCCCCCGGTTTAAACTGAGCTTTTTCTTAAGCAAATCATTAAAATTCGAATCGGTGGAGCATAAAGGGTACGTGTTAGCGACAACTCAGCAACTCGACGACTTCCTGCCAAGATTTAGTCGGTATTTGCTGCTTGAATTGCAGGATAAATCCGATATTACCCGTTCTGAACTACGAATGCTTGTTCCCGTGGGTTCAGTTCAGGAATCTTGTGATGGCACTGTTGATATCCGTTTGCCCACTGAGGCGGATAGTCGAGTTGAAACGCATTGCTATGACATTCACCGTCGATTGAAGACTTTTGAAACCGAGACGATTGGTGCAAGATTGCAACTGGCTGCTGTTTGTACTAGAGCGGGTACAAGTATACCAAGTAAGCGGTTGCAAATGACAGGAGCAGAGGCGGCACTACAAATGCTACGAGCTTGTCGGTCATGTCGCCCCTATTCTAATGTCGAAAAGGATACCATAGTGACGATACACAAATTAAGTTATCGCGAACCAGCTGTCAAAATCTTGGCGGTGTCGCTGCTCCGAGAAGCGGATCGTCTTGCATTTCTTTTCGGGCAAACGCGGGAGCTTAACACTTCAATGGCGAGTATCGACGAGAAAACAGAGTATGCAGACATGTGCTTACAACATGTCCAGCGTAATCCGTTACGTTCGCAATTTCGAAGCAAAGAAGAAAAATTGATGTTAGGACACGTGCAGCATTTGAAAAACCCACTACCAGGTACGGAAGCTGTATCATGTGGTCGAATTCCAGTTGCAGAAAATTACGTGAAGTCAATTGAAAAGAAATTGAAACGGTTTCTTTGCATCAACGATCGTGCTAGTAAAGAGATTCCACCGCTGCCGCTTAACATGAGCACTATGAGTGCCATGAGCAAAGGTATGCTTGACGAACTCAGAGTCAGCTGGAAGACATACTATTCGCAGATTGAAGTGGAACTTAGAGCGACGCCCAATGTGCTACATGTGTCCTTTACCAAGCTACTAAGCGAGGTCTCTTCTCAATGCAATAAGATGAAAAATTACTTGCATGATTCGTATCTCAAGGTGACGAGCAGTAAACGGGATCAGCTTTTTGTTCTTGGCAATTTCTTGCCGCGACTCACTGTAAGAGACCTCGTCCAATGTGCTTTCGACGAGGAAGCGTTGTGTGTATTAGCGCCGAAGCTAAGTGAAAAAGCACAAGAACGGTTTAAAGAAGGAATTCTTCGATACATGGAGCTGTGTGTGCTGGAAGATAAATTGCAAAGACTTATCTGGCGAACAAAGTCCAGTGGCGAGCTGTCGGATGCTCAAGTGGTAGATGAGCTTATGAATGACCGTCAGTGGCAGTCGAAAAAGTATCCGTTCTGGTTAGCATTTGAGGTGGAAGGGAGACTACAAATTCGTCACGAACAGTACGTAGTTGCTCAGCATCTTATCGATCGACCGGGGACTTCTTGTCAGCTGAATATGGGCCGTGGTAAGACTCGCGTAATTTTACCGATGTTGTTTCTATATTTCACGCAAAGTGTGTGTCAAAAAGTCGTTCGCGCTAATTTTTTGAGTCCTTTATTAAGTGAAGCTCTGCAGTATATGCACCGCTACTTGTCGGCATCAAGCGCTCACTTAAGCGTCGTTGAGCAGCCGTTTCACCGGCAAATTGATCTAAACGCTCGCCGCCTTGAAATTATGCGTGATTCGTTGCACGAAATGAAACTCAATGGTGGCATTCAGATAGTGGCCCCCGAGCATCGGATGTCACTAGAGCTCAAACGTTTAGAGCTTGAAGACGAAGGTTTTTTAGCTGATACACTTGACGAAATTCTCAACAATGATCAGTATGTGGACGTTTTGGACGAGTGTGACGCTCTTTTGCACCACAAATATCACTTAGTGTACGCAGTGGGGACTCCCATACCGCTTTGTAGCGGCATGCAGCGGTGGAAAGTTGCAGAAGCATTACTGCGCGTTGTTGCAGATCAATCTCGTGAATCTCGAGTTGCACACAAGCTTCGAGCTCCGCATGTTTATTGTTTTGCACCGGATTACTCGACACGTCTGGGAGCTTATAACGGGACCCGACTTAATTCAGTTGTAAAGAGCACGGCATCGCTTCGCGGTGAGCTTAAAGTTGCGCTCATTCTGGATCTTATTGAAAACGCCCCATTTGAATTGATGTGGCTAAGAACTGTTGGGTCTACGAAAGCACGTGATTTGCTTGTCCGAGGATTAACCGATTCAAGTGTAAGTTTAGAAGAGGCACTTGGTGACCACATGTCAAAGCTTGCTCCTTATTCCGCTCAGTTGCTTGCGTTGCGTGGTTTGATAGCCTTTGGCGTACTGGAACACTGTTTGGAAAAACGTTATCGTGTAAACTTTGGCCTTCCGCATCCAGGCACGCGACCCAAAAAAATTGCAATACCCTATTGTGCTGCGGATGTGCCTTCGGAAAGATCCGAGTTCAGTCATCCTGATGTTTGCATTGTGCTGACGCTGTTGGGATACTATCATCGAGGATTGGAGAAAGAGGAAGTCATGAGTTCGTTTCAGATGCTGACGCGGTTGGATATTTCAGAGCAGCAGTGGCGGTATGATCAATTGTTCCGGTCTGTTGAGTCTGGCTTAAGTGACGGTGATCGCAAGACTTTAAGTGATGTACGTCATATCAGTCTTGCTGACCTTCGACAATTCGAGACACTATACAGAACGTACAGGTTTTGCATGGAAGCAATTAATTTTTACCTTAATACGTGCGTGTTTCCAAAGGATACTCAGCAATACCCACAACGTCTTTCACGAACAGCGTGGAATGTCGCAGCAAATAAAGATAATATTGGATTTTCGGGGACAAACGATAACCATCGACTTCTTCCTCTTTCGGTAAAGCAGCGCGAGCCAGACGAGCCTTCGCTGCTTGGCACGAACGGAAAAATGATTGACAAGATTGTGCAAGTGACTCACTGTTACGACGTCATTCGCCCCAGTCCGGAACGCAATTTAATACCTTGGCAGTGCATCCTTCTATTCGCAATGGAAAAGAAAACACAAGCCCTGATTGACACTGGAGCTTTACTAGCTGGTGTGGCAAATTATGACGCAGCGAAGTTTCTCCTTGAACAATCTGAGTTTGCCTTTGCTGGTGTGACATACTACGATAATCGGGAAGAGAACAATTGCTGGATGATTGCAGAAAAGGCTCGACGTATCGAGGTACCATTAAAGAAGGCATCAATGCTGGAGAAGGAAACGTTTGTCATTTTCGACGAAGCTCGCTCACGAGGTTCGGATATGAAGTTGTTATCAGATGCTGTTGCTGTACTGACATTGGGTCCAAAGCTAACGAAGGACAAATTGATGCAAGGTGCAGGGCGCATGCGGCAGCTTGGGTGCCACCAGAGTCTACGAATTGTAAGCTTTGACGAGGTGGCACAAAGTATTCTCGAAATTAGTGGCCGCGACGAATTCTCGAGTATTTCTTCTGTCGATGTATTGAATTGGGTCATAAATAATACAAAAGCAGAGGCTGTACGCGGCTTGCTAGAGTGGGGAAGCAACGGACTTCACTTTCAGAAAAGTCGGCTTAACCGAGACAATGAGCTGGTTGACGAAAAATGGGATCTTGAGACGCTATACCAAGATAAAATTTGTGTCGATAGTATTGCTAAAATAATTCAGTCGAAGGCTCTGTTTACTTTTAGCGACTTGACTGATGATCTGGTTGGCAAAATCTGTGAACGAGGGCTCCTGTACGGATTGGATGACGAAGTGTGCGTTGCCTCTCACACTGATGAATGCGAGCGAGAGTTGCAGCTTGAAGAAGAAGTGCAGCAAGTGCGGGAGCTTGAAATAGTTAAGTGTTCTCCTGCCAGAGAGACGCAGTGGATGTACAGTCGAATTCTTGGTGCTCAATCAGTTGATGATCTTAGTGGAGTTGTGAATGTGTTAACGATGACTCAATTTTTACTCCAATCAATTACTCCAAAAGAAATGGCAGCTTTACCGTGGACTGAAGCGCACATTTTTGGAACTTCAAATTTCTTTGCAACTATCCAAACGCAAAGATTCGCTCACCTGAATGAGTTTCTGCGAGTGATTGATGTCGTGCTAGTGTTTGACAATGGCGACGTGTTGCTGGTATCGGAATGTGAAGCTGACCATATCTTAGAATTGCTTTGGTCAACGCGACCAACCACATGCAACTTTCGTTTCGTAAATCTTGCTTTTGCTTACAATAGTCTTAAGCAGATCGGCGTCCTGACCACGTTTCAGAACACCCACTTGACACTTGGTTCGAATTTGGATCGACATCTGCCACTGCTGTCGGTGATTGCGTGCCAGATTTTCAATGGCGAGCCAATGTTGACTCTAGAGCCCACATGCCGCACTTTTCTAGGTCCTTTAAGGCAGAGAGAGGCCACACTGAGTAACTTTGTCAAGTCGCGAGGCAACAGCTACAAGTGGACAAGGTCATTTCTGCACGAATTGTGCTGTCGCTTGGACCTAAACGATTGCAATTATTAAGATCAAACTTCATTATATCGTTATTTAATTGATAATTAGGCTGAGAATTGCAGTAAGTAATTTTTGCTTGTTACTTTTACCTAAAATGACTTCTGGTCGTAATATTCACTGTGTCATCATGACAGCAGTCGAAGTCACTACGAGCATCTAACCATCAAACATTTGGGTTCTGGCAACGTGATCAGATGGCGTATCAACTCTTTCAGGTCAGAAATCCTTGAAAGTACCGTTGGACTACGCAAAGGCCTTAGAATAAGTTGATGACGAATTGTGAACTTAGTTTTACGCTTTGAGAGTGGTTTGTAGCATTAGATAATGTTGGCCACGCTAATGACGAAGCAAGCGTATTTATTTTTGTGCTTCAAATCGAGCGATGTCTTTGCACGCAAAAGTGCTGGTAATCGGGTGGCACCATTTCTCGATCATGGCAATATTGACAAGGCACTCTTATTCGCATCCGAACATTTTAATCATCACAAGATAGGTCTTCGCTCCAAAGATTTAGGTACTGCCTAATCTACAGATGTCGGGCTTTCAGGTGTGGCATCCTGTCCGATAGAGTTCTATAGAGTCACCATTTTCATGATTGAACGATTCTCGACAGAACCAGATTTACAATTGACTGACCTGCACACTCAATCCCTGCTTTCGCTCGCATTCGTCACTGTGTGCGGTTACACAACTTTCATCATCCAGACGGAGCATACAAAGACATAAGCAATTGGTGAGCTGGCAAGGTCTTTGAACCAGCTTGAGCCTTTACCCTAATGAACTGAACAACTTCGTACTGACTTTTTTTGCGGTACAGAGCAGAAAAGTCTTCGTTTTATAATTTCGTGTCTCAGTTCGATTAAATGTTTTGTTATACCATATTGTCGATCGCCCACTCTACCCACCGGCGAACAGATTTTGCGTATGGTGTCCACAATTAACGTCAGGTACCACATATCTCGTTTCGGCTTGAATGGCGGATTCTCTGTGTCGAAGACTGTGGCTGCATCCAAACTGCCACATGTGTCCTTTCTTTAAATAAGATTTGGCCTTAATGTCAATACAGCTGCAGCGTCTGAAAGCAAAATTCATATCCGATCCTCGCAATGAGTAAATCTCGTGATCGAGCCTCATCAAAAATGACAAACGATTTTTTTAACAGTACCACAATACGTCGAGACTTTCCTGCGATCAATCACCAACGACTTTTTTTGCGGTTATCGTAGCATGTCACACCAGCAATGCCAAACTCGAATCGTTCAGAAGAAAACTTTACTGCGTCATGCATATCAGCTAGTAAAGCTTTAGTGCCAATCAGAGTGTGCACTCGCATTCAAATTGCGAGTAAAAGGACACACTGCCATGAACTGAATCTGCGCTCCGAACTGAGACGAATGAAGTAACACAGTCGCGAAGGAATTCATAAGAGTCGGTCGTCGGTCGTCCGACGAGGCTTAGGTGCGGGCGGAGCGAAGTCGGTGAAGGAGATAGAGGGTTTTTTATAGCAAATTGATATATGATATTTAATGGAGAGCTCTTACGCCTTCTTTCATTGCTATCGCCAAAGTAATGGCTCTCGGCCATCCACTGCTACCATCCTAAAAGCGATCGTTATGTTTTACTCAATTTGGCTTCTCACACATCCTATATTACTTTCAGCCAATAAAGTCTTTTGGCTCCCAAAGATTAACAGACATCTGGAACTTTTTCTGGTCGAAAACTGCATAATTGCCTATGCTTAAGAATGTTATTTATGCATACAAACATTTTAATTATTATGCATATAAGCCGTTACCGACAAAACTGCCGGTGACGACGGTTACGTCACATGACCTCTCTTCAAGAAGATGCCTACTTCAAAAGATAGGGCTCATTTCTAGTAGAGGTTGCGGAGTCCGAGAATCTGATTCCCCGCCGGCCCCTCGTGGTTTTCTTCCTGGATTCACCAAGCACCCAAACTTTGTGCTGTTTGATTCCCTCGTACTTACGATGTCCAATTACGGCTTCAACAAGCCGTCCCTCGGAGCCATCGGCCAACATGAGCTTAGTCAACTTTTGCCGGTGCTTAGAGTTCTTGTGATACGGCTTCAACAATAAAGTGTGAGACACCGGGTGCAGCTTCAATCCCTTCGATGATTTCAACTCATAGAATTCTTTCATCAAGATCGGGAATGAGCCAATATCTCTTGGCGCGAGTTTTATCGATTGAGCAAGACCTTTGTGATGATAATTCAAATTTTTGCCGTTCAAAGGCATCATATCGTCAATTTGAAAGTCTTGGGCAAGTTTATTCTTGTTATAATAGTACTTCATGCGCTCTTGTGCTTCGCTCATCCGATCCTGTGCGGCCTTGAGTATCGCTTCTTGACGTGTTAAAGCTCATGTGCTGTATTTTCCAACTTGTGAAATCTTGTATCTGACACCAAATCATCATGCATATAATAAACCAGATCTGCTATGAACGGTGACATTCCGATTGTAAAGTGTACGCATCAATTAAAGTTTTTTTTCAGCCAGATGCAAAAAGTCATCTCAATCATTCTGTGCTAAGTCGGCACCTCGTAGGTAATCGCCGATAAAACACTTAGTTCTTTCCGTTTGTCTATCCGTTTGTGGCCTAAAAGCCGAAGCCAAATTGTATTGCATTACCACAGCAGACACGATTCCTTGCCATAACTTAGATGTAGAGTTCGTTCTCGGTCGGATACAGTAGTCTTTAGTATGTCATAATCCTCCATATATTTCTTGAGGAAGACATTTGCGATTTCTGCATCGTCTGTTGCCTTCGTAGCGATACATGACTAGTTTTGTCAAGCGATCAACAATAATCATTATAATCACTTTTGGTTTTCGGTAAAGACACAAGACAGTTCATTGAAATGTCGACCTAACTGCTTCTTGAACCTCCAGAGACTGAAGTAGTCCGGGCGATTTGGTCTGTCTAGCCTTGTTACGTCGACACATTTCGCAAGTATTGACATAGCGCTGAAAGTACTCTGTCATTTTTGGCCACCAGTTTTTTTGATGCATGGCCAGATGCGTCACGCGATATTTCAGATCTCCGTTGTCTGGAATATACAGTCATCGACTCTAATTTTTGCCTGTTCGGTAAGGCAAACCGCCATCCTGCATATAGTGCTTTGGTGGCACGTAATCTCTTATTTTCAGCTTCTTAGTGACGTACTGTAGGTCTCTATTCCATGCGCACATTGCCTTTTTGGATTGAGCTTCTGTAATCTTGTTGTCGCCACGATCTCGTGGTTCTAAGCGGAATTAGTAGCTCTTGCAAGCTAACTTGGGCAGTGTTATTCTTGCATTCTGGATTGCGTGACAGTGCATCAGCCACGGTGTCAGCTTCACCGAGAATTTACTTGAACAAAGACTAAAATATATAGCAAGCTCATTAAACTATCAAGCTACTCTGCACTTTGTAGTTTTTTGTGTCAGATTCAATTCAACAGTTCTGTGATCGGCTCGACCGTGATTGGTGGGTCGAGAAGATACACACCCCATACTTTTAGCGCATGCATAATTCCAAGTTGCTCTTGTCCGAAAATAGGGTAGTTTAACTCGGCTAAAATCATCTTCGACTAGTAAAAGACATTGGGTGTTTAGGCTCTCCCTCCCTTTGCATCAAGACTCCCCCGATCTAAAGTCCGAGGCGTATATTCGTATACCAAATAATTTCGAAAAGCTCGGAAGATTAAAAAAAGGTGGAAGCGTCAAGCGACGCTTGAACTTGATAAAGCAGCGTAGCTGATCGTCCGAGAGATCGATGGCTTCTCGAGGTCGTTTTTTCTTGATACTGTCGTGGACTTGTCCTGAAAATTACGAAAAACCTTGCGACATAAACTGTAAGGCCTAAAAAGCACTCCATCGATTTCTTTGGCTTGTACACAGACCATTCTGCGTGATCTTATCTTGTCGGGGTCCAATCGGACGTCTTTTTGTCCGACAAAGTTCCATGGGATGTCAACCACTCAGCGATATCTTCACTCTATGTGAACGCGTTGATGTCGTCAAAGAAGATTCTTTTCGCATTTCTTAAATCTTGAGTGACTTCCTGCAAAAGCCGGTGAAACGTACCCGAGCTTTCACATAGTCCCATGAGAGTGACTAGAATTGAGATAGACCATCTAAGGTTGAAAAAACGGTAAAAGGGAAATCCGATCCACGCGATTTATCCTCTAAAGTAAATCCATGCACGATTACCAATGACTTTCGGACATAGCGTCAAATGTGCCTTCCTTACGCTCGCCGGCAAGATCGCCGCTCGGCCTAGCTGACGATAATCGTGCACGACACACCAAGCTACAGAATTCTTGACACGAAAAGCTGGTGCCAAAAAGGCAGACGTGCTTGGCCGAATAATGCCTGCTCAAACCATCTCTTTGGTACGTAATTGTATGGTCCTGCGCTGCTGAGGACTCTGGCGCAAATGTTTGACGCATTTTGGCTGGGTACTAGGCTTAAGCGAAAACCCGTGCTCAATTTTTTTCCGTAGTGGAGGTGTCTTGCTTAAAAGCTCCCTGCGAAAAATTGTGTCCGCATACTTGCGTAGCGAGTCATGCTCTGTATAATCCTTAAGCGATTCTAATCCTTAACTCTTGAAGCGCTCGGCTTTATCAGAATCATGCAGATTGACGACGAAGGCAGCTTCAATGTCTTTGTCGTGACGCAACTTTCTCAAAAATTGTCGAGACATATCAGCTGCGTCATTTCTTGACGGCCGTGGTGGCCTTGTCGCCGAAAGTAATCGATAATCTCGCGGCTTCGATTTATTCGAGCCTTGCGATGTCCAGTTCCAGCCGTCCATCTAAACCGACGTTATTTTCGGGGATTTAGTCGAATTGCCGCGTTGTGCCCGATTACAACATCCTCATATTCAGGAACTTGCATGACTTGGGACGTTTCCGATGTAATAAAAAACCCAGGTAACTGCAAGTTCAAGTACAACATTCGTTGGGGGCGGCAATCAATCCTGATCGTAACTAAGTTTGACTTGCATCATCTCACCTTTGATTTTTTTGAGCTCAAGTCGCTTCACCAAGTCTTCGGATAAAACCGATCAGACTACATCGATTGTTGATGAAGACAATGACGGGACTCTCTTGACCAAGGTCTTCAAAAGCTCGAGCTTCTGTTTCGAGGATAGCATATAGTGCTACTTTAATATAATAATTCTCTTCTACACATTAAGAAGGGCCCGCAATTGTAACATGTTGCCGATTTAGTTCGGTTGTCGTTGTTGTCGTTCCTCTTTTCAAACGCTTTTGCTCCTTAGGTCGTGACTTTTTGCACGATATTCTGATTCTGTAGGCCCCGTTTGATCGATATACGATTTGGTCTACCCGAGTAATGGGTCTCAAAGTTAGAGAAAACTTCAATGGCCTCTTGAAGAGTACTCAGAGTCTCTTCCTTGATATTCTTCGCGATTTTTCCTGTAATCCATTCTGGAAAAAGAAATGCTTTTCCGATGCACTGATTTCCAGTATAGTTTTGGACATCAAGTCCTGGAATTGTGAGACGTAATCGTGGATGGTTCCTTTGTATCAGGTGAAATATTCGCTCTTCGAAATAATAGTCTCAATTCTTAGGCCTGAAGCTTGTGCGCAATTGAGTTTTAGACAGTGCGCATGTCTTGTGCACGTTCATTGCTTGCAGTCAGCGATAAAGGCACGATATCAATTCAGTACGGATTTGACAAAAGCATTCGAGTTAAACGTCATGAAGTCTGACGACTCTATTGTCATCAAGTGGCGCTAATTAGCGTAGTACTGCTTCGTATAAGATCTACAATTTAGTATCTTCGCCAAACCTCATCGGAGGATATTTTTTCGTCTGCTCGCCTCTTGAACTCGTAGCGCTCATTAGCCTGTTTCATTTTACTTTTCACCTGGGCTTGATATTGCTGTTGCTGCTGATTCAGATCCAACAATGGACAGTGTGTCTTGTCCTGTCACTGGAGAGAGAGCTACGTAGCACCTTGTTGCATCTTGCGGAGTCGGCGGTCATAATCTCGAGCTTGATCTTGACCGAGAAATTTCATTGTTGTCGAGAGAAGCTGTTGACGAGATCCTGGGTTCAGAGATGGGCCCTTGGCCGTACGGCCTCTTTTTGGCCCATACTTGCTGGAACTCTTGGTGCTCTTTGTATAACACACCAGACCTAAGAAACTTCAAGAAAAAAAACGAAACTACTAAAATTTTGTCTTACAATCTTCTCTATTAGTATAAATGATTCGAAAATGGTCTAATGAATCTTCCAAAAGTTCTCGAGCTTGGTGAATATGGCGCTTTGTAATGTCGCGCACTAAGGTCCTGACACCTGAGTCCTTAAGATCAGGGACATAAGGACAAGCTGCTTCATCCTTTACGACCACAAGCCTTTCTGCTTGTTACGGCTCATTAGAAGCCCAGTTGTATTGATGAACGGGTTTTTGGGCTCACGAGTCGTTTGTCTTTCATACAACGAAGCAGAACGAAACATCTCAGTTGTATTGAATGTAGATCAAGCAAAGCCAAGTAGACAACTTACCTAGAAGTCATTCTCCGTGCTTTCAAAAGTGGAGCAGAAATACATTAAAAGGCAACCACAGACCAACTGAAGGAGTATCAAATGTTCAAACCACACTAGCGTACAACAACACGAACCAACCACTAAACGTTAATTTCGTGCTGTAAGACAACCCTTTGCAATCAAGTTTTTTTCACCATGTGGTTCGTACCAATAATCACAGGATGGCTCGTTTCTCACTATGTAAATACGAGCACCCTTGCCTTTGACACTAGAACTTGACACGACAAATGCTACTATGTAGCACAATCGCGGAGAAAGCTTATTAAAGTCGGTCGTCAGACGAGACTGAGGCGCGGGCGGGGCGAAGTCGGTAAAGGAAGAGGAATGTTTGTTGCTTGGAGCAAATTGAGCTATCTACTGCTACCATCCTGAAAGCTATCATTCTATATTACTTCATCAGGCTTCCAACATATCCTAAATTACTTCTAGCCAATAAGCTTTCTTGGTTCCCCATGGTTATAGGACATCCGAAACTTTCTTCTCGTCGGGAATTGTACGCTCGATATTACTGATGCATTTGTAATTTGGAGATATTTAACAATTTTGCGTAAAAGCCGTTACCGACAAATTGCTGTTGTCGACGGTTACGTCACACTTTATATGTTCCTAAAGCCTCTATTAGGCCTCGTCCAAAGTTTCATCCACTAAAATTGAGCATGCATTTGGTCTCGAAGCTGTCGTCTCAATGCGGCACTCCTTACTTTTATTTTATCGTCATTATCTAAATATGGATACGCGCCTGATAATTTTAGACCTCGCGCACCTCGTGTCCTTAAACACTGTGGGGTGTATCCGTTTGAGAAACAAGCTGCAGAGAACATGCTATACGATACAGCACGCCAAACAGTAAGCCATGAAAATTTAACACTAGTATGATTTATAGTCGGTCGCATCGCAGTCACTAATAAAAACATATTTGTGTTATTGACAAATACTGGCAGATCATTCCTGAATAGGCTGTATCTCAAATTTGTTGTTGGTTTAAAGCTCATTGAGATATGATCATCATAATACACAAGTATTAAACATGTTGTCGGTCAATAAACACTGAATACGCCCACAAATATTTACCTTGGTATGCGATAAATTAGATCACCAAATGGGTGAAAAACAGTAATTGTTCGACTATCGAACTTATGACTACCTTAAATGTAAAATGTGCTAATCATCGATCATAGAATTGTATATTTGCTTAAGCATAATCATGGAATACTGTTGCCTCAAATTGACCCGTAAACCGTAGATGTGCTTAATGTTAAAAAATTTTTACTGAGACGCTAATGTACTAGAAAATCTACAAACCGTTATATATTCTGCAACCAATATTTGAGGCCGAAAGATTGTGTTCATGATTTCAAACTTTTCATAAATATGATCGCTCTATTGTTAATGTTGAAGACTTTTAGGATGCTTAAGCTTTTCATAAATCGTAAACGTCCTTAAATTTTCCATAGAGGCGCAACGTGCTTTAATGGAGTTCATACATCATTGATGAAGAAATAAATTGAACGCTAAGCTCGCAATACCCTAAAATATATGTATTTCCATGTTAAAACCGTGAATGCAATTAATAATGCGCAGGTGCGCAGATAACTAAAATATAGTAGTTGGTAACGTTAGGATCGTGTTTGAAGTAGATTTATTTTGTATCAGCTAGTATAGAACCTGAATGCAATGTAGCCGTGGATTTGTATCTGTAAAAGGTGGGGTTTGCAGTAAGGTATATTTGTAACACCGGTATAGCTCAGAAAAAGCTTTTTCATCAGGTATATTACATGGGGTTCGAGTCCGTATTCTAGCTAGATCAAAGGACAGGTTGACTACAAAAGCCATGAGATGATTAGGCTGACGAACACCATGTAAACGTCAATTGGTTTATTGAACCATCCGACTGCCGCCTTCGTTGTGAATAGTAAGTGAGCGGTGGGTATATCCGAGCGCCGTCTTCGCTACAAATAGTAGACGATTGTTGAGTTGAACTATCCATTACTTTTTGTCCCAACTTGATCCACTGCCGGACCTATCCGATTTCGTCAATTAAAAATGTTGCTATTTTAAGATTGTCACTGTGTTCACTACGAGTCATAAATAAATTTTTAAAGTTGCCTTCTGTGAAAACTTGGAATGTAATTTCATAAATTTTGGTTATGCAATTATATTAGTCATGTCCTCATATTACAATTGCCTGAGCATGAATTAAGTCGTGAAAGCTTTGTCGTCATCTTTTATCTCTAGGTATACCGATTGCTTTAAAAAGAGTGCATAGTGTCCCGTACAGATTATTATGTGAGAAGCAGGGGGATTAAGGGCAGATATATCAATTGTTGTTGTACCTTATTAACCGAGCTGGTTGTTTCGGAAACCGTATACGACAAAGACGGAATTAAACTAGTGCGAGTCGTCAATACCGATAAATACCATTCTAGGGATGAACACTTGCAGTCCTTACGATCTCGTATACCGATCACTCCGTGAAATTTAGTGAAATTAGAATCTTGTCTCGTTACGCAGTCCCGGGCATTAGTTCAAGATCCGAAGTATCGTTTCAATTGCTCCTCCCCTGACTTTGTGCTTTTGCGGTAGCATTTCGTTTAGTGGGTGGTATGCAGAACGTAAGCATTCGACAAGCTGCTTTTTAACGCTCTCGCTGAACGACTCGTTTATTTTGTAATCATAAGCTTTCTCGGTTACCGTTTGCATCAAATACACATCGGTTGAATATGATTGGTAACGTATATATCTGTTGTGACTTCACAGTCGTTGACATCCGCGTGTAGGATTTATTTTGACGATTGGGTATTTTTGATGAAGAATTTCTTTAATCTTAATATTGTCTTTTGCTTCGAGTTTCTCGATTAGCGTGTCTCTTGACAGCTCAATATAAGCGCGCGCAAGAAATGGGCTCACTTTATGCCACTCTCTCCTGCATTTGCAAAAGGCTAGAAAATGCAGAAGATATGTCATTGTATTCTTTTTAAAAGTGTTCAACATAGGATTGGACAGGGAAAAGCTTGCTCACAAACACATTTAAAAGCATTCACAGTGATGTCATTCGTGTGACGGCAGGTAGTTATGAAATTTTTGGTGTCGGTCTTCGACCCGTAATAATATACACATTAAGAAAGATCCTCTGTGCATTAGATTACAAAATGCGTAGTCAGTACAAAAAAACATTCTTAGTTCGCAATGCTATCTGCAAGCCTATTTTCTAGATTTTTGAAGAAGACATCAAAGACAATATTCATCTACCAGTACTAGCAGGCAAGCCCAACCATATGTATTTGATGGTCTCGGGAAACCAGCTTCACTTACACAACGTGGCTTAAGATGTCTTACCTTTACCAGACATTGTTTTGCGCGTCTAAATTAAAACACAGATAATCTTTAAGCCACGCAAATTTGATTCAAACTTTGATCACATTTCTTAAACTTGGCCACGATCATTTTACAGAGAGACTACATTCACACGTAAAAACTAAAAGATACAGATGGTGCTGAATGAGCTCAAATCGTGGTATGTCGAAAACGGTAAAATTAAACTGAAGTGCTGCACTTCCGCGTTGAGCCAAGCGGCGCTCAAGTGGGTGTCACAAGAGGTGCTGGCAACTATATTTTTTTCAATGGATAGTCGCTAAATCGGTTAAATATGGCACACATCATGCATGGTCAAGTTTGAAAGGATACTAAGTGTAGCGGACAAGCTCTTCTTTCGTCAGCGTCTTTTCACCACATAGATAGAAAAAAATTCATGATGAGGTGAAGCATCAAAACATCCGCACAATATTTTGATGTCCAGACGACTCGATAATCATGGTCTGGCAAGTCCAAGCGAGTCGTACTAGTTTCTCATCACGGCGCTGGAGATTAAAGCAATGTAATGGCTGAGCTACTGCATGGTTACATGAAGCGAGAAGAGCAAGACGACTGTACACATGCCAAGCGCACGGTTAAGCGCCTAAAACGCGCGACGACAGGAAGCGCAAGGAGCGATAGGCGTCGAGGACAAACGCGTGTCACTATCGCAGAAAGTATAGACATTAACCTGCTAATTGCCCAGTAACATTTGAGAGCAAGAGGCCGCAACTAGCAAGCATCGCGCGCGATGTAAACTTATCGGACAACTTTCTTTGATTGGTCGGTGTTGGTGTTCGTTCTTTACGAAGCCACAATAAGTACGGCAAGTCTATTGGTCTGATAGTGGAGTATACCGGCAAAGGCGGAATGTCGGTGAGAATTTTTTATAAAAATTTCAATATTTAAAAAAATATTACCGTCTCATTTACAAACAACCCTTCTTTGCGGGGATCGGGCTTAGGCGCTAACCCTAAAGTCTCAGAAAATTTATCTTGTCCTCTGATTGGCTGCAATAAATGAATTATACCAAAAACCACCAACTTAGATGTTACTCCTGTTTCGTATCGTGCAGGTCTAAATTTTACATATTACAGACATCGTCTAGACAGCCTTTCGACGAGATCAAAACATGAGATAAACATATATGCTTTGCAATAGAATCCAATCGTAAATGAACTGGCAACATAATAGAAAAGCATACTCAGCAAAATTTAGGGCTATATCGAATTGTCAGCCTAGTCAACAGCCATCATAAACGCAGGCAAGGGCGGTGGAGAGCAAACGTGTGGCCATGCATAATTCGCTATCCTTACACCATGCACTGGAACTTTTTTCGACAGTCACGGCTCACAATATTAAGCACAATGTTGCAGAGTGCAAGTCATCAGCCACCTACGATCAGCTCGGAAGACTCTGTTGTGAAGCTGTACTCTTTGCATTTGTGCTAAAAATTGTCAGGTTCTCGCGCGCTTCGGTGAGGTTAGATACCTCCACAAGTTTTATCATGTCAGGCATAGGACCGGACGATGTGTTATCAATTTTCACCCGAAAAGAATTGACGAGTCTACAACTGCACCTGTCAGATGTCTCTGCTTTCGTTACCGCGCTTCCTTCTGCGTTGGACGAAAAAAAAGCCAGCGTCTAGATGCTGTTCCTGCACCTAATTACTTTGAAGAGTCCGAGAGCACGTTTATGCAAGTGCTCTTAGTTTGAAACTTAGAAGTGGCTATCAATTGCTGCTTAGTTTTCCACCACCCTGCGGACGCCTTGCTGCTTGCTGTCTGTAGTAGTCCTGAGCTTTGGAAAAAGACTCAGCGCCCTTCTTTGCCCACCAGCATCGCCCCGTGATGCGTGTGGCTTTGCCATCATCGAAAATGCTAATATATTCTAGTGTACGTGCCATTTTCTAAATGGCGTAACCAAGTCCACAACTCGAAAACAAAGTTTAAAAGATACTTAAAAAGTTCCGGTTTTGGAAGAGATCTTCGATAAACTCCTGACCATGTATAAAACTTGTCCTTCGTGACTACTACAGTAGTCTTACGATAAGCAGTAGACTTCACATGCGTTTGTAAGAAAACGCTTTGAAAGTTGTCTTTGGAAAACATATTGTGTTTGTATTAGTAAAAGTTGTCTGGATGTAGACTCAAGCCTTACTGTAACCAACTGACCTTAATATTCGCAATCTAACAGGTCCAAGCGGCAGCACTGTTCGTGCAAGAAGGATCTTGTCCACTTGTGGCTGTTGCCTCGCGACTTGACAAAGTCGCTCAATGTGGCCTCTCTCTGCCGCATGGGACTAAGGAAAGTACGGCATGTGGGCTCTACAGTCAACATTGTCTCGCCATTGAAAATCTGGCACGCAATCACCGACAGCAGTGGCAGATGTCGATCAAGGTTCGAACCAAGAGTCAAGCAGGTCTTTTGAAAACTGGCCAAGATGCCGACTTGGTCGAGACTTTTACGTGCAAAAGCAAGATTCACAAAGTGAAAGTTGCATGCACTTGGTCGAGTCGACCAAAGTAGCTCCAGGATATGGTCAGCTTCACACTCCGATACCAGCAACACATCGCCATTGCCAAACACTAGTACGACATCAATCATTCGCAAAAATCCGTTCAATCGAGTAATATGTTGCGTTTGGACAGTTGCAAAGAAATTCGAAGTTCCAAAAATTTGCGCTTTAGTCCACTGTAAAGCTGCCATTTCTTTTGGGGTAATTGATTGGAGTAGAAATTGCGCCATGTCTAACACATTCACAACTCCACGGAGATCACCAACTGATTGTGCACGAAGAATTCGACTGTACATCCACTGCGACTCTTCTGCTGGAGAACACTCAATAATTTCAAGCTCTCGCACATGTTGTACCTCTTCTTCGACCTGCAACTCTCGCTCGCATTCATCATTGTGAAAGGTTACGCACACTTCGCCATCCAATCCGTACAGGAGCCCTCGTTCACAAATTTGGGCGACCACATCATCAGTCAAGTCATCATTAAACTTGAACATGGCATTCGACTGAATTATCCTAGCAATACTGTCGACACGAATTTTCTCTTGGTATAAGGTCTCGAGATCCCATTTTTCGTCAACCAGCTCATTGTCTCGATTCAGCCGACAATTTTGAAAATGTAGTCCGTTGCTTCCCCACTCTAGCAAGCCGCGTACAGCCTCTGCTTTTGTATTATCTATGACCCAATTCAATACATCGACAGAGGAAATACTCGAGACTTCGTCGCGGCCACTAATTTCAAGAATACTTTGTGCCACCTCGTCAAAGCTTACAATTCGTAGACTCTGGTGGCACCCAAGCTGTCGCATGCGCCCTGCACCTTGCATCAATTTGTCCTTCGTTAGCTTTGGACCCAATGTCAGTACAGCTACAGCATCTGGAAGCAGCTTCATATCCGAACCTCGTGAACGAGCTTCGTCGAAAATGACAAACGTTTCCTTTTCCAGCATTGATGCCTTCTTTAATGGTACCTCGATACGTCGAGCCTTTTCTGCAATCATCCAGCAATTGTTCTCTTCACGATTATCGTAGTATGTCACACCAGCAAAGGCAAACTCAGATCGTTCAAGAAGAAACTTCGCTGCGTCATAATTTGCCACACCAGCTAGTAAAGCTCCGGTGTCAATCAGGGCTTGTGTTTTCTTTTCCATTGCGAATAGAAGGACGCACTGCCATGGTATTAAATTGCGTTCCGAACTGGGGCGAATGACGTCGTAACAGTGAGTCACTTGCACGATCTTGTCAATCATTTTTCCATTCGTGCCAAGCAACGAAGGCTCGTCTGGCTCGCGCTGCTTTACCGAAAAAGGAAGAAGTCGATGGTTATCGTTTGTCCCCGAAAATCCAATATTATCTCTATTTGCTGCGACATTCCACGCTGTTCGTGAAAGACGTTGTGGGTATTGCTGAGTATCATTTGGAAACACGCACGTATTAAGGTAAAAATTGATTGCTTCCATGCAAAACCTGTACGTTCTGTAAAGTGTCTCGAATTGGCGAAGGTCAGCAAGACTGATATGGCGTACATCACATAGAGCCTTACGATCATTGTCACTTAAACCAGACTCGACAGATCGGAACCATTGATCATACCGCCACTGCTGCTCTGAAATATCCAACCGCGTCAGCATCTGAAACAAACTCATAACTTCCTTTTTCTCCAACCCACGATGGTAGTATCCCAGCAGCGTCAGCACAATGCAAACATCGGGATGGCTGTATTCGGATCTTTCCGAAGGCACGTCTGCAGCACAATAGGGTATCGCAATCTTTTTATGTCGCGTGCCTGGATGAGGAAGGCCAAAATTTACACGATATCGTTTTTCCAAACAGTGTTCCAGTACGCCAAATGCTACCAAACCACGTAACGCGAGCAACTGAGCAGAATAAGGAGCAAGCTTTGACATGTGGTCACCAAGTGCCTCTTCTAAACTTACACTTGAATCGGTTAATCCTCGGACAAGCAAATCACGTGCTTTCATAGACCCAACAGTTCTTAGCCACATCAATTCAAATGGGGCGTTTTCAATAAGATCCAGAATGAGCGCAACTTTAAGCTCACCGCGAAGTGATGCCGTGCTTCTTACAACTGCATTAAGTCGGGTCCCATTGTAAGCTCCCAGACGTGTCGAGTAATCCGGTGCAATACAAGAAACATGCGGAGCTCGAAGCTTGTGTGCGACGCGATATTCACGAGATTGATCTGCTACAACGCGCAGTAATGCTTCTGCAACTTCCCACCGCTGCATGCCGTTACAAAGCGGTGCGGGTATTCCCACTGCGTACACTAAGTGATATTTGTGGTGCAGAAGAGCATCACACTCGTCCAAAACGTCCACATACTGATTATTGTTCAGAATTTCGTCCAGTGTATCAGTCGGGGAACCTTCGTCTTGAAGCTCTACGCGTTTAAGCTCCAGCGACATCCGATGCTCAGGAGCCACAATCTGAATGCCACCTTTGAGTTTCATTTCGTGCAACGAATCACGCAAAATTTCGAGGCAGCGAGCGTTTAGATCAATTTGCCGGTGAAACGGCTGCTCAAATATACTCAATTGAGCGCTTGATGCCGATAAGTAGCGGTGCATATACTGCCGCGCTTCACTCAATAAAGGACTCAAAAAATGTGCACGCACGACTTTTTGACATACACTTTGCGTGAAATACAAAAACAACATTGGCAAAATTACGCGAGTCTTACCACGGCCCATATTCAGCTGACAAACACTACCCGGATGATCGATAAGATGCTGAGCAATCACATACTGTTCGTGACGAATTTGTAGTCTCCCTTCGACTTCAAATGCTAACCAAAACGGATACTTTTTCGACTGCCACTGACGATCATTCATTAACTCATCTACCAGTTGAGCGTCCGACAACTCGCCACTGTGCTTTGTTTTCCAAACAAGTCTCTGCAATTTATCTTCCAGCACACACAGCTCCATGTACCGAAGAACCCCTTTTTTAAACTCTCTTTGTGCTTTTTCACTGAGCTTCGGCGCTAGTTTACGCAGCGTTTCCTCGTCGAAAGCACACTGGACGATGTCTGTCACAGTGATTTGAGGCAAGAAGTTGCCAAGAACAAGAAGCTGATCCCGTTCACTATTCGTCGCCTTGGAGTAAGAATTGTACAAGTAATTTTTCATCTCATTACATTGATAAGAGACATCGCTTAATAGCTTGGTAAAGGACCCAAACAACACATTGGGAGTCTCTTTGAGCTTTTGTTCGACCTGCGAATGGTGTGCCTTCCAGCTGACTCGGAGTTCGTCAAGCATACCTTTGCTCATTGCATTCGTAGTGTTCATGTTGAGCGGCAGTAACGGGATCTTTTTACTAGTACAATCGTTGACGCAAAGAAATCGCTTTAATTTCGATTCGATTGACTTCACGTACTTTTTTTCAACTGGAATGGGACCAAGTAATACAATTTCTGTTCCAGGTAAGGAGACACTTACATGTTGCACGTGACCTAACACAAACTCTTCTTCTTTGCTGCAAAATTGCGAACGTAATGGATTACGCTGGACATGTTGTAAGCACATGTCAGCATACTCTGTTTTCTCGTCGATACTCGCCATTGAAGTGCTAAGCTCCCGCGTTTGCCCGAAGAGAAATGCAAGACGATCCGCTTCTCGGAGCAGCGACACCGCCAAAATTTTGACAGCTGGTTCGCGATAACTTAATTTGTGTATCGTCACTATGGTATCCTTTTCGACATTAGAATAGGGGCGACATGACCGACAAGCTCGTAGCATTTGTAGTGCCGCCTCTGCTCCCGTCATTTGCAACCGTTTACTTGGTACACTAGTACCCGCTCTAGTACAAACAGCAGCCAGTTGCAATCTTGCACCAATCGTCTCGGTCTCAAAAGTCTTTAGTCGACGGTGAATGTCATAGCAATGCGTTTCAACTCGACTATCCGCCTCAGTGGGTAAAAGGATATCAACAGTGCCATCACAAGATTCCTGAACTGAACCCACGGGAACAAGCATTCGTAGCTCAGAACGGGTAATATCTGATTTATCCTGCAATTCAAGCAGCAAATACCGACTAAATCTTGGCAGGAAGTCGTCGAGTTGTTGAGTTGTCGCTAATACGTACCCTTTATGCTCCACCGATTCGAATTTTAATGATTTGCTTAAGAAAAAGCTCAGTTTAAACCGGGGGAGCTCTATCTTCAAAACACCTTTCGGAGACCTTAACGGATGAAAAAACGACGCAATCTCAAATTTTGTAAGAATATCGAAAACTTTGAGTAACGTCGCATCTTTTTCGGTAAAATGGTCGTAATTGTCACAAAGACTCAAAAGCTCTTCGTACGAACGCTTTCTATCACTGAACGGCACCTGATAACAACGAGAATGAGCACCCTTGCCAAAAGTCGCAATAAAGTAAACCTCGCGACATTTTGCTTCTTTTGGTCGAAAAAGTACACAATTTTGCTCCACCCAATACCAGTGAGAATACAGTTCTTGCAGTCGAGCTGGAAGCACACAGCTCAATGATTCTATCCACTTAATGCTACACAATTGAAGTGTACAAGCAATTTTTTTAAAGGAGTTCAACTTCAATTCTTGGACAAACAGTTCGCCATCATCTTCCAAGAAAAAATCGTACAACCGACCACAGTATTCTCTCTCTGTTCGCAGCAAGCCGTTTATAAAAAAAACCTCAAAGTTGCTTGGCCCGAAAAGAATTTGAAATTGGTCGTGCTCACGAATGCTCACTGGAAGACCACCAGGTGCATAGCCATTTGTCAGCACGACACCATTAAATAAATTAATCGAGTAATGATCATCCGTTGACCTGTCAATTGCTTCGAAGCAGCTCCCAAACTGCTCACTGTCTACCGAAATCTTACTAAACAGCTTCCAATCTAATTTCTCTGGAGATGTTGCACTTACCAAACGCACCAATCCAGTCAGCACCGTATTCATGTCATTGTTTTCGACATAAGCAACCAGCTCCGCTATGCGGCTAGACATAAGTTCGATAATTTTGCTTTCCGTTCGAAGCATCTCTATCGATGAGCTTATGGTAATAGATGCGCACAAGAACGAGGAGCGAAATAGCACGATTAGCTCACACACTTCTTGATTCGCTCTATTGTCCCAGGGCCCAAGCATGAAGGCTAATAAAGCGAGACCATAGAGAATGCATTCTTTTTGCCGAATCTCAGCGATTCGACGCGGGCTAGATTCATTCATGTATTCCAAGCGGGCATTTTTTGCCCAACGCCGTGCCATGGCACTAAACAATTGAACATTGTGTCGCGCACTGTTCGAGTACTGTAAAGCAAAGCCCGCCAGCTCGCTGAGTAGTGGAAGATTTTTAAAGTCGCGCGGAGTCTGTTCGAGTCTTTCAGCTAAGAATTTGAGCGTCGTACAAAATGTGCTAAGACCACTGTCACCGGATAACATGTCAGTCTTCCACAAGAGTTGTGGGCTCTCCTCATCAGTTAATAATCCCACTTGGTACAGAGACTGTCGTACGATTGTCTCCACACATGCATTTGACCACGGTAAAACGTCATCAAGCAAAGCCCATAGCAGCTTTCGGTACTGTTGATTTGGAAAGGCCCGCAATGACCCTAGAGTAACAAAAGCAGGTTTATCAAATTTTTCAGATTGCAGATCAAAGTTTGCGTAAACCATATTTCCACGTGTATCACCGTCACCGGGCCACGCGTTCATCCATTGGTACTGACGAGAGTTCGCAGGTAATGCCTCTGTGAAAGTGCTGATCACGCTAGACTCCGAAGCAGCAAACGGGTCCATCTTAGTACCGATAGAGTCTGTCCAAGTCAGAGCTGTGCCAACCAAATGAGGGTTCCAAACACATTCAGAAATGTACTGATCGAGACTATGTAGCTCATCTACTGAACTGGGACCCCAGGATCTAGGAGAGGAGAATGGTGCAAGATTCGCGGTGAACACGTTACTGGTTGTAATAACAGCTTGCGAAGGTGAGTGATCAGCGTAGAAGTGTTGCCATGTCGTAGGGCTCAAATCAGGTAGATTTTTCATTTCTTGAGTTGGCTCAGCTGAAACGAGAGCGCGTTGAGCTGATAGACACAAGCTACCCAAGATTTCAATATTACGCGGCATGGTCAGCATAAAAATAATTTGTATCGCGTCAGCTTTTGCTGAAGGAAGCGGTCGCGTCAAGTACGGAGGGGCAGCGTGTGCTGCATCAAGTGATGACTGCTTTTGTGTAAGAGCAGAATCAATTTGCTCGATCTCTTTTTTCAGTCGAGATTTTAGCTCGCTGTGGCGGAACCTGTTATCCTTGTACCTTGTAACAGGATACTCCTGCACCAACCGTTCTTCTTCCTGTGCGAGAAGCTGCTGCTTCTTCGATAATTTTTTCTTTTGCTGATGTATATCATCTCGAAGTTGGGCGGCTTCTTTCTTTTTTTGTTCGACAACATTCCACTTCTGCCTCACGTAAACATTCCAATCTTCAAGATGCCGATTGTATACAGAGACCATGATGGAATTATTCAATCCATATTTTCTTCCAAATTCAAATGTCGGTTCTTGTTTGGTCAAGTGGAATAGAGAACCTCCTCTTGCCTTCTGATTCCAGCTGCGAATGTACTTCGCTACACATTGAAGCGCGACAACGGCTGCTCGTTCTCGAACGACCGCTACCTTTAGGTTTCTCCACTGAAGTGCAATTTTGTACTCAAGAAACAACGGCTCTTCACTAACACATTTCTGGTGTACAAGACAAAACGCAATCCACGCGACTAGCATCTCGCGACTGCGCTGCTCCACATTTAAAATTGACGCTTTTCGTGATAATTGACACCATTGCCTAGCAACGTTTTGATAGTTTGTCAAAAGAGTTTGCACGCTCTCGAAATTAAGTGATTCGTCCACAATATTTAAGTCATCACTTAATCGCAGTGCCTTTTCAAACATAAACTTTTCGACAGTCCGCAGTATAAGGAGGCTTTTACAAGCGTTAGACCACGAAAACGAGTCAATCCACTGTAGCAACTTTTCCAAAGTGCAAGATGCACCATTTACACATAAAAATCCCTCCAAATTCACCCACGCTCGCTGGTGACGCTCCTCGATAGTTTCCCGACTGTCCTGATCGCGAGTTCTACTAGGCGAACCAAATTCAAGATCGTATTTCAGCGTGTTCAGTTGCTCCAACGTGGTGTCATTGGGCAAAACATATCGCGCAGCTGTTTGCAAGTTCAATTTATTAGCAAAAGCATCAAGTCGCACGCGCAAAGCCGCACACTGTACATAGAGCCTCGAGACTTCATACTTCAATTCCAGCAATTCAACCGTATCCTGAATAATAACCTGAAGCATGTAGAACATGTCGTCCACTTGTGCGCACTTATCTCTTAAGTTAATGGTGTCGCTACCGAGCAAACTTTTGAACTTCTGTACTTCACTACAAAGCAACTTGAGCTTGATTGCAACCATCGTCTTTTTAAACAGACCTCGTTCGCAACAGAGATTACGGGCAACGACTTCTTGGACAATTGCCCAGCAAGTATCCCGTGCGCGTCCTCCAGTGTGTTGCCCAACATCTGTTGTGCCCCCCTGAGGAGCCATAGTAACGTCGCCAATGTGCGGACTTTCACCCATTAATGAAACAACAGTACTCTTCACAACGGCAGCAATAAACTGTGGCGTCTTTTGATGTCCCAAAGTGTGTGCTGCCGCACTTCGCTCAGATCCTTTGCTACACTGCGCTTCGCGCAGCTTCAAATCGAAAGCCGATGAAAATTTCGCTTCTAGCTCTACGTCCAAATCTACACAACATTGAGAGGCGTGTACAGAGCGTACTGAAGGCACGGCACTGTGTACACATTCGCCAGTAGGTAAAAAATGAAGTTTGCGTTCCCAACCATCAGCAAATACGACTTCCAATGTAACCTCCATTGCCGTTTTCTTCGACCTCTGGATCACGCAGTCGTACATGGGCAGCCACGGATCAAACCACACGTCCCCTCTCTTGTGCTCTTTACTTGCATCGGTAAGCCGTTGCGACGCTAATTGCAGGACTTCTACCTCGTGAACAGCAAAGGCGGATGCTGGAACCACTCGGTCGTCTGCAAGAGGATCCAAACGACCGCATTTGTGTCCCGGCACCTTGACAGCTTTTAAGCTTGCGACGAATGCAGCAAACATCTCTACAAGAGCCTGACACGCCTCTGCTTCCTGGCGATCATTCGGGGCCTTGTGCTTAAAGCGAAAGACCGCGTTGCAAAGCTCATGATCGTCCATGTCCATCAATTTAAGTTTTGGACTTGAGTGTCTCTTCTTTGCTACAAATGCTGCAGTGCGCGAGCTAGAGCAACTTTAAAAATGAACCAAATACTCACGATACTTAAATCGACGAGCGAAAAGAATTTCGTGGCCAAGTTCCATCAATACTTTCATCCCCTGCTGGCCATTGCAGTCATTGTCGCGATTGACCACCGCGTTGCTCGTCCGAAAGAACTTGACCTTTTGACTACAGTCTCTTCGTTCCCTGCCTACAAATTAAAATGAAGTCATTCCTCCACTTTTCGACCATATAAACGTACATTAAGTTTCCAACCGCCACGTGATCCGTCAATATATCCTTGAGACGTACCTTTGCTCGTCACCAAATGTGTTGACGCGGACAATCACGGTCCCATGTCGGTGCTGGCCTCTTGCTGAAGTTTTAGTAGGGCCGTTACTGGCCAGCTGCGTCTATCGTGTAGATTGAGTAGTGGGGAAGTCAAAGCGGTGAACGGACCCGAGCAAAAGATCGAGGCGGGCAAAGAAGAGAATGTGTGTCGCGGCAACTGGGTGTCGAGATGTAATTTGTTTTAATCATAGTTAATTCATGCGTTAACTAATAGCTTGACGATTTTTTTTTAAAAAATAAGGCTTTCATAATTACCATAATGTCTATCGCTAACCCAAATAAAGGGAACTAATGCCACCTCTTAAACGAATGGAGCCACGGAAAACATGCTGTTGGCCCATCATTCGCGTCCACTGCACAAAGTTGCGGCCTGGTTGAGAATGTCGCTTTGAATTGTGACGTTCTTTCCCGGAATGGTGCAGTTTTTAAGGTTTGCCGATGCCACGTCTTCTACAAATGCCATGCAGCGAGAGCTCTTACATAGATCCTGCACCTGGTCCATCGTAAGAGCCGATATGGTTGCCATATTCAACCCGGTGTCAGACGTGCAGCCTGCGAGGTTTTTACTCAACGCAAGCTTCATCATCGATAGTGTTGAGCATTCCTTGGCATGGACGGAAGAAGCGAGGGCAAATGCGGTAAGGATGAATGAAATTACGGCCTGCATTTGACGGTGGAGAGTTGTTTCGAGGATAATTGAAAAGTGAATTAGCACCGCTTGGTAAAAGAGGTTGCGACCGCAAAGATGCTGCTTGACATTGGTATTTTTAAGAGAAGCCGTTATTTACTGATTCGATCAAGATGCGTTGGTTCCGCGCCGGCTGCTTGTCAGTAAAAGGATTCATTTCATGCTCAAAACAGATTTTTTTTCCGTTGCAACAGGAAAGCACAAAAAAATATTCTTTTTGAAGGCACTTCTATTTTAGGGTGCTAATAATGAGCTAAGGAGCGCTCCCTCTGCACATATGAAACCCCATCTTGAGTTACTCATGAGACTATTAGAAGGCACATACTTGCTATGAGCTTTGTATGATAGATTCCTGTATATATTGCGTCACTCACCCGAGCGTATAACTTTCGACGCGTTAAAATATCGTGATGTGATGTTGATTTTCGAAGTACAATTACAAAAATATTCTAATACACAAACTTCTGGGCGATAAACGCATACAACGACGCACTCATAAATTACGAAAAGATAGCGCGACTTTTGAGTTCTTCGGCGGTTAACTTGTTTATGCAGCCTGCCTCTGTGTTGTGATTTGCGCTCTTGTCTCTTACGTTAAAGGATATAAACCTAGTTGATCCTACCAGTAATTATACGCTTGTCTCAGGCATTAAAACAAATTTGTGCTGTGAAACTGCAAATGGCTCATTATATCAATTATAGTCCACTCTATGGTACCTTACTACTTCGGATAACCGAAGTAATTCTTGAGCTCATACATACGTAAATACCCAACTACTTAAGCATTTTAATGATTGGAGCAAGTCAAAGCCATAGGCGCTATCCGCTTAATCCCGCGAGACAGAGCTTGAGCAGACCTTGTGGTACGTACGGCACCTATAAATGAGAGCTAAGAAAAATACAAATGTGAGAATTATCGAAGCCACCGATATTTCTACGAAGGTAAGCTTCACAACTCGTTAATTAGCGGATAACAAGTGCAGCCAGCAGCACCTGCTGACAAATTCACTTAATATAGAGCCCTTAATGTAGGTTACATATGAATAGCATAACGCCACCAGATTGGATTATCATTGGTCCTCAAGACGCAGATAGGTAACACAGCTGTAAATGCAGGCAGCGAGGTACCAGCAAGAGCGGGTAGTATACTTTTACAAGAAATAATGTGAATGCACTTCAATCCGAGGCATCGCTAGAAGTGCTACATTACCTAAAATTTGAAGAGCTCAAAGCTACGAGTATCTTGGCTAAGTTAGAAGCGAAAAATATCTCGAAAGTTCGATTTCTATATTTAGAAGCCATTTTGAGACGATATTTTGGATTCGCCTTGTCTGCAGAGTACATCTTAAGATTCTGGAGGATCCAACTGATCCTATTTTACGGAATACTAAGATGCGGTGTCAGCAGACCAACAATTGGAACTCTCACCGAGGATGAAAGAATAAGGCACGAGATTGGTCATGTGGCACGATAGCAGTGTGGGCCCATGGATCTCTATATGCTGTAAAGGAAAAAAACGAAGGTGCAAAGTCAAATCTCCGCTTTCACTATAGGACTTTCGTGATCGATGATTTCGCGAGAAATGACGGTCAACTTGTAGCTGATAGTGCCCGATAAGTGCGCACGTATCTTTGTCAAGTAGCTTAGCAACCCATCCTAGTGCATCCAGTGAGCTCGATAGTTAAATGTAAATTAGGAAGTCGGTTAAACTCCAATTCTTGACTACTAAAGTAGGCCCTTGGCCACCTAAGAGCATGTTTTTGATAGATGTAATGTATGCCAAAACGAACAAATAAGTTTTTGCAGTAGAGTAGTTAAAGTCCTTAGCTGCTTTGCAAGTAGCCATAGGGTTGAAATTGAATTCGAGAGAGTACAAGCCGTCTCGGTTTGTCCTCCGTCTTAACTTTGAATGAACCTGGCATCTTGTTGCGGTTTAAGAAGCTCAAAGCTTCAAAGCGAGATAACTCTACTTATGCCTACCATGAAGTACACACTGGTGTGATCTCAAATGCATATTCGAATATCTGGGTCCTTTGTGGTCTTTCCAGACGCTTCATACGTAAAAAATTAATGTGCTTATCGAAGCACTTCCGCGCAGATAAGAAGGCTGAGAGGTCTCTTGATTATCGGACCTGTCAGGCATATATTCCAGATGCCAATCTATATCTTTTATCGTGTACCATCATTACGGCGAAGATGCCAAGATAGATCGACTAATACCTCGTCAGCGATCGCAGTGGCATCAATCTGAGTCGGTAGATCGTCTGTTACACAAAAGGTCGGAACCGACAGGTCCAACTCGACTTGTTGCTTCAAAATACGAAAACTCATGTCCTTAGCAGCACATGATGCTTCAACTAATCGTTATTGGGCCGAGAGAAAAAAAACAACTACTTACTTGAGCAATATGTGTATCATGAATTATGTCATACTTCAGGTTCTGGTCGCTTAAAAAATGACTAATGTTGAATCTGCCGCATCCGGAAAGGATGCCCACTAACAGCAGTACATCTGCGATCGCTATCAAAGGATATAATACTCGATTTCGTATCATTTAGTGTGATAAAGAACTGCACTTTGGGATCATCAATTTCGTGTGCATATCAAATTCGACTGCCTTTTAAAAATTTAATCCTGCTGATGTGAGCCAACATGCTCGTAGCTCGGACTCCTTGAAAGCGTCGGCAACGTTGGGCTTACCAGGTTGTACTCAGCACAAAAATTATAATTTAAATGGGGGACCCGATTTACGACTCTGCAGGACAAAGAGGAGCATACTGATTGCTCAAGGATGTACTGTCTACATAAAGCTTCGAGCTCTCAGGATGTTGGTAGTGCATCTTCGTAGCAAAAGGTTTCTTGTCATGAGCCGAGCGGATCCATTTGGCATAGCTAAGCTGATTGGAGAGAAATGACTCGCTCACGTTCGTCCTCACCGGGTTGCAGCAACGCACGGTCATTAAAGTAGTAGAAAACGTTAATCTCACTACTAACATGCTTCATTTCGTCCGCCAAAGCCAAGACTGAAGTCTGCCAAAGTGATTTTTCGACGCTAGCCTCAGCATATTAATGCTGGCTCTAGTCGCATTGCTTAACGTCCTTTTCCCAAAAACGGTACGCGGTGTTACGAGACCCACACAGCCAGCATTATGCTTGCGCAAATAGTTGGCTAGGCCAAACTCACTCCTGATTCTTTTAGGAGCGTAGCTTGGCCCTAACCAAGACGACTCTCCATATTTGGGATCTGTTTAAGTTTCATGGCTACCTATGACCTCTGGCTCCTCTGACCCAAAATACAGTTGCCAATGTTGCATGATCTTATTGCTAAGGGTGGTGCAATTGAGCCGTCAGTACATAATTCCCTTGCAAAGGTCTATGAGCAAATGCATCGTCAACCTTTTCCAAGGTAAAAGCTCGAAATGTTCGATACATTTGTGTAGCCGAGTGGTTATGCGTCGTTAAAAATGCTTGTCATCAGTGTAGTGGAGTCCCTAGTGGGAAATTCATCCGCCCTAATGATAAGTGTGTTCTTGATACACACAAAACCGAACTTCGCATCCCGTTGAATTGTCTTTGTAATCATGGGTGACATAGAGTCAGTATTTCTGTGTATTTTCAACATTTGACATGGGTCCACAAATAAAGTGGTTTACCCGATTTCACCGAAAATGACACAGTGCAAGCGCCAAAGCTTGGCAATCGGATCACGTAGGTTCGCAAGAAATGGTGGGTGGTAGGCAAGTAACAGAGTACTGTTGAGGGCGAGAAACAAAGCTCCTTTCAAGAAAATGGAGATACGATGGAAAATTTAGATAAATGACAGAGCTAATTAATTCGAAGAGCTTGAAGCTCTCGAAACTTTGGCTGATTTAAAAAGCTAACGAATATATAAGAGGTGTTTATTAAACGATAAAAAATCCTTCTCTTTATTGAAAAGCATCTTTAGTTCAATATAAGGATCTCTTGGATCTTTCCGGTAAGCAGCGTATGCTGCGCCTTGGCTCAGAGATTCGTCAAAGATTTTGGTATATTCTTAACAATTTAAATACTTGAATGCGATGTCTGTATACCCATTATAAATTATTTTTCGGAAGAGAGGGATATAGCACGAGACTGGTCGCGCGTCAGGTGCAAAACACTGTATCATAAGGCAATGATAGCTGCCTCGAGTAGGGTGAGCTCGTTGCTGCCTTCTTTGCCGAAAAGGCAAATAGTTGCAAGGTGCGGAGGTCACAATCGTTGCACTCGTCGCATATGCTTAAAAACTCAAGACAAGGTGACGAGAGTTGCATGTTCATAGTAAGCTTAACTGCGGAACGCTTTCTCTACCACTGGCATTTTAAATAGATCGTGCTGTTTAACAGCATGTTCGGGTGTTCGTTGTAAAGTTCACTAAATTTGATAGCTGGTTACTATCAAGTCCGAACAAGGAGCTTACGCTTACCTCTCACGGCGACTAGTAATTCTAGCGTAAGTGATGCCAGAAGGGCTACCGAATATTCCAATGACATTGAATGATTTGTTTACACAATCATTCAGATGGGTGATGTGGGTTTCGCAGCGCCTGTGTCCAATCTACTGATCTAATGGTGCTGACACTGAGTGATGCTGGAGAGCCAGGACTGGCATCGCATCAAGGGAAAGCTCTAGCAAACTCTAGTCTCAGCTTTGCCGGATAATACTAAGCTATTTGGCATCGTATAAGACGCCATGTCAATGGTTGTACGTTACTGCAACTCGACGGAGACGGACTCCAGGCAGCTTAGAGCTACCGTAAGAGATACTTCCGTACATGACAACAACATAATCGGCGTTAATATACATACTATTTAAGTTATAAATGCATCTTTTATGCTCTAATCTATTAAAAATCTGCCTCTCTGAGACTGGTAATGATAAAACCTTAATTGCTCCAAAGAAAGGCAACATGACATTCAAGTTTTGCAAAATACAATCTCTGTGTAAAAGCAAGCCCGGCGAACTCAATGTGCTTGCCCATGCACATTCGCGCAGGCCGAATCATGATGGTCTATTCAAACAGAGCTAAAAGTTACATTTACATACGCATTCGTCCGACATATCGAACCAATGTCACTATAAAGCCTCTTACGCGATTTTTGAAGACTCCATAGTCAATCAGTCAGGTGTACAGCGGATGCATCGCTGTAAGAAGGTAGACAGTCTGTTCCATTATCGAATGGACTCGGTAAATTTAGCCCGGGTTGTCGTTTTAAGCAACGATGGCCTGCAGTACGATATCTATTACGAAAGGCCATAGTTCACCATTTAGCGGTCAATTCCGCGTACGCATATGCGTGTTTGCCTCAAGCGACCAATCAATTCTGAGATTTAGCGCATTAAATGCGACTTTTCGATGCAGTCCGAAGAACTCGCGCTATTACGCGCGGCTGTTAATTTGAGTGTAAAGTTTTCGTGTATCAAAAACCAGAAAGTTAAATTACTTCTCAAGGACTTCAAAAGGCTGAGACGCTTCGAAAAAAAGCAGTGAGATCTCCATAGAAATCTCAAGTGCCTTACCACCTAGCGCAGAAGCTGCTGATCATCACGGAGAAGGCACAAATGGGAGGTGGAAGTGACCCTGTATAGCTTTTCTTGACCGCCAATTTCAGTAGTGCTTTCATGTGAAATGCGTTGTGAAGTTGTGGTAGTCTAATAAGCGACAAAAGATTTTTGCGAAGCGGCGTGACTATTCCAAGCCACATAGCTCGTGGAAGTCGTTGAAGCGTCTTTGGTACGACTGTTCGTATGCTGGTGCGAATTGGGGTATGAAAAAGCCTTAGTTGAGTTATCTCCGACCAAACAAATGAGCATTTTTTTCTTGATGTTTGAGACGTAATGTAATCTACCCAAAGTGATCAAGTTTGAATTTGTAATACTTTAACGGCATATTGAATAGTAAAATAAGCTTTCTATTTATACGGAGGTGAGGAGATATCAAAGACCGAGAATATTTCTTACCGAGTTCTAAACACTCTTGTCTTCTGGCTTCTTACAAAACCAAATATATTTCTGTAGTGGGATTTAAATGCCACGAGAGGAGTGTTCCTCAGGGCCCACGGAGCAGGTGAGGATTCAGTTTTGCTCCATGGCCGACATCGTCCGAGAATCACTCATCCAAAGTGTCCTTCTTGTCTATAACGGATTCGCTTTCGGAAGAGTGAGTAGATATCTTTCGAGACGGTGGCTTGCGTCGCTATCCGATAGTCACATAGCTTTCTACCAACTGCGCTAGTACAAATCCTTTTAAGAAATATACCGTTTCTTGTCGTCTTGATGCTGCTATCATCTTTTTGGCCTCCATTTTTTGGCGATAGCCCTATAATCGGTCTTCATCTGAGAACCATGAACGTCTGAGTGAGACCTTTTGCAGGCTTTTTTTGCCTTGGCTCCTCTTTGGAGAGTGAACGTATCGTGTCTCTCCGGAAGCGCAGCCTTTGTTATGGAAGCAACATTAAAGATAGACGCCGATTTTGGTGCTGTTGAACATTTTTAAAACTAAGTAATCTTTTGAGGCATTTTACTTAGAATCCTAAGATGACTCGGTCAATCGGCAGCCCTCTATGCCGTTTTGGTAGTTGTTATCACCAAACCAACGTTTTGAGCTTACTAAATAGCACTTAGTTCATCGTATTGGATGTCGTTTACATCTTAGTCAAAAAACGATGTAGCGGGCCGTTACACAAAATTAGGACTGTGGTGAAAATGGTTTCCATGTAACTAAAACACATCAGATGGCGATATATCTTGGTGCAGTGAGTCATGCTTCTGCACATAAATTCCACGTGAGAGCAGCATTCCTTTTGACGGGTTTCGAGTACGCCTGACTTCAAGCAAAGTAAGCTTTAGCTTCATTTATATACACACGAGAAAATGAAAAATGTCGCTACTTTTGCCAACAAAGCCATTTTTTTCCTCAAGGGCATATAAGTACAAGGTTGCTCTGAATAAGCAGCGGCCTGACACTATCTGCAAAAGTCAATTGTATTCTTAAGCGCGTACTTTTGATGTGCGAGGGCTATTCCTTCTCACGAAGCAGGAACGTGGTCGATGCGGGGGCGGCCGACGCTGCTCCTTGAACTGCAAGGCCAGCTGCCTTTCTCTAAATTGATAACTGCGAGAGCCGGTGAACCGTCTTTGGTACAACTATCAGAAGGCTCTTGATATCTAGAGCCTAAAGCTGCGGCCAACTTGTACGTAAATCGCGAAGCTTGATCGTGCGTTGAGACAGGTTAGGGGAGACTCCATACTTTCGCGTCTGACTTTGCATTATGCCGAAGCAGTGGTGCCTAATCTCACGAATGTAAGGTACTTAATTTATCATGGTTGCCTTATGCGATGCAATATTCCAAAGGTTAATCGATTTCGGAAATAGTTCCGTGGTGGTGACAGTATCCTCATACCTTCCTTGTCTTCTACCTAACTACGATGCCGAATAAAGTTTTCGAGCGGGTTTTAATGACGGCCAAATACTAACGCATTGCTGGAGTAAAGCAGAGCTGAAATAACAGCTTCCTGCTTAAATACCACGCAAAAATGGCCTTCAGATTGCCCCGGCGACCGCAAAGCAGATGAACACACTGTTCGGCACCATGGACGACATGAGTTGGTACGACTGAAAATCTCTTCTATGTTGTCGGGCACGTTGTCCAATGAGTAATAATCTGTTATACGGGATTGCGACTTGCGTCAAACCCTGTGGTTGGCAAGTGACAAAACCCCTGGTCCAAATTTCTGGTGGCTTTGTCCACCAAGTAGTCGTATGAGAGTTGTCTCCTTGACTTCATTCTCATTTTCCTGGTCCCCACCATCGTTGACCTTGTCAGCAAGAATCGATCACTTTAAGCCCCCAAGGTCCATATCTTTTACATTCATTGATTAAGGAACTCTGCATGACAGGAGAGTCTGACGATAAGTAAGTCAAGCTTCCCGGCAGTGAGGTTGTTTGACAACGTTATCGCGAGCCATGTGGATTCTTTGCAGCCACCGCAGGCAAAAATTCAGTTGAGTGCTTACCGGATCGTCCGTGGCACATCTCAGCTATTTGTCACCCGAAGATGAAAGTGGCAATGAATCGGGCGATAAAAGCGAAATTTACACAATAAGAATCATAGGTGGGATCGAAAGCATAAAATTATTGACAATAAATTAGATTTAAACCGCAAACTATAGCACATGTCAGTTCCCTGAAGACCAAGGATTGTAAGGTGTCCTTTACCGGAAGATCCTACAAACCCTAAGTGTGCATGGTGTTGTGTGACCTCATCACGTTTAATATGTTTTCGATCGCTTGGGAAGACGTATCCGAACCAAATATGTAAGCGGCCTCTTACAACGTAAATACCCTAACTTAGAAATTGAGCCTTTTAACATGCTTGTTCGCTAAGAATGGTTAAGCACAACGAACCGGATGGTTATAATATTCATGTTTTTGATGAGTAAGGGAGAATTTGCACAGCCTTAAGATCTCATTTCAGCTTGGGTTCCTTCGCCACTTTTGTCATAAAAGCTCAAAAATACTCTGGTTGTGAAGGACGCAGTTTAATTGAGTGTGCTGATGCCTCCCCCTTTCTTATGCGTGAATTATACCTTGAGATGTCACTTCTGTCTGTGAGACTATGCATGCACGTAAAAGTCGCAATCGTGGCAGTGGACATTCAGAAAACTATCAAAGGCAAACCTGTCAGCTTCGACAACTGTACTAATTTTCTCTTTGAATCAAGTTTCTTTTTCCGAGTATGTCCAGAGATATAAGTGATCTGATCTTGCATTCTTGCAAAAGCACATATGTGACACAGTTGCGGAGAAAGCTGATTGTAGTCGACAGTCGGACGAGGCTGAGGCGCGGGCGAGGTAAGTCGTAGAAGAGGAGAGTGTTGTTGCATAAAGCAATTGAGGAGTGATATTAGATGAAGAGCTCTTACGACTAATTTCTTGCTACAGCCTGACTGGTGGCTCTCAGCCATCTACTGCTACCATCCTAAAAAAGGCATCATTCTTTTTATTCCAATTGGCTTTTTACACATCCTAAACTTCTTTTTTCCCACATCCTGAATTTTTTTTATCCCAAAAGACTTCTTGGCCCCCGATGTTTATTAGACACTTGGAATTGTCTTCTGGTCGGGAAGTGCGTAATCGCGTATACCTATGGAGAGTACTAATGCATATGTGCCCTGGGAATATTTTCATTATTTTTCGTAAAAGCCATAACCGGCAAAACTGCCGGCGACGACAGTTACCCCACAACAAATGTCGGACCTATTTAAGAAACATCTACCCTTGATGGCATACTGAAGGCAAGCGCGTCTTGCAGCAACTCCTTTTCTCCCGTTTTGAATACTTTCATGGTAACCATAATGCTCAGTACGAAAGCATTGTCAACTATGTCCTAACACCTACTTCGTCGAGTAAAACTTCACAAAAAATGTGTACTATTTCACATCGAGACAGAATGGTCATGCCAAAACTGTAGAAAATCCTTGCTGGCACGGGAAGGAGAAGGTCAAAAGCCATCGCACGTCTGCATTCCATTGCAAGTTTGATCAGCAGCGACTAAGATCGACTTGGTTTTTCTGGGAAGAAAGAAATACCTGGCTAGGGAGGCTAGCTTCACGATGATTTCGTCGAAAACAGCGGTGGTGGGTTGCATTGTACAATATCATTGATGCTATCTACGAGAGCTATATTTACTTTGCAGCGCTACGATGGACGCTTTTTGTACGCAAAATCACATTGTTGTAATACTTAACACAGCGCATGCCTTAAATAATGTCAATCCATCAAAGCCGGTACCTCTTTGTTGACTTTACGATCGCGCTCAACTTTTATTTTCAAAAATCACGGTTGTTGTAGCTAGACGATATATATGCATCAAAGTCAATTTTAAGCTAACTTAGCAAACTAAACATTTGCGACAATGGGAATAACATTCACACAGGGACTACGGCGAACGCAGGTGTTTTAGTAATATGACAAAAGGATGTTCAGGTACTAGCATTGGTGTCTGCTGTACACACAGCTAGTCAACTGCTGTAGACGTTACATAGTGGAATTAAAAGAAAGTACGCAGGACTAGATAGATGTGGGAGTTCGGCTTACACCTCTTCATGATTATCTAACCCAGAACTTGCTTCATTAAGAAGAAGCTAACAGTATTCTGTTTTAGCAGAAAATTTGTTCAGCATATGCAACTAAAATAGATGCCAATTATAATGCAAATTAATGTCCAAAAAAATAGTGTTAAATCTTGATATAAGCGTGGCTCTGTTGAAAAATGGAATGGACGACGTAGATAACGTGTTGCAAAAAAACACCGAGAGATTCTCGTGGCAAATTACCGAGTGATGAAAGCTCACGCTGTGGCACCAGAGAGAGAGGAAAAGATTCTACTTTAAAGAACGTCAAGCATATCAGCGACTTGCCGATAATAAGTTTCTAGTTGCCGAAATCACTGCAGAAAGCATACCCAGTTCTTAAGCTATTTGTCTGGGGCAACAACTTCGCTGAGGTCGACGTGAGCGTTCACTACGCACGATATCGATAGAAAATATGAGTAAAAAGGGAATAAGTTACAACTCAAATGTTCGTAATGCTGGTTTGTACCATAATTATATCAACACAGGTGCAAAAGACCCGAAAACTACAAATTGCGTTCATTACGCAAAAAGTACGAGCAAAAGAAGGCATGTAAACTTTATCCGTACAATTTTGAGCTCACTATTACACCATAAAACCACATTTTAATATTTTTCGTTGATGGGATACGCTTCTCTTCATATCTTCTCACGCTTTTGATCGCTACATCTGATGACTATATCCTTCCTACGGCTCTCTGTAAACCAGCGGGCAGTCGTCATTGCCGCTCTAATCCTGCTCAGCGGACTTCTCTTTGGCCTCTTGATAGATGCGAATGCACACATTCCGCAGCCATGGAATCGCGTGTCCAGTATCTTGGGCTGGATTTACTTTTTTTGTTGGAGCATCAGCTTTTATCCCCAAGTCTTTTTGAACCACGAACGTCGCAGCGTCGTGGGATTATCCCTCGACTATACGGTGCTGAACATGCTAGGCTTCCTGTGCTACTCTGTCTTTAACGTGGCCTTTTACTTTAGCGAGAGTGTCCAGCAGCAGTACATGCGGCGCCACGAGGGTCACCGCAACGCCGTGGAGCTCAACGATGTCTTTTTCTCGCTCCATGCAGCGCTTTTAGTGGCTGTGTCACTAGTCCAGTGCTCTATCTACCCCCGGGGCGGACAAAGTGTGAGCAAACCGACCATCTTGTGGACCAGTGGGACCTTTGTCGTTGCGGTCGTCTTTGGCCTTTTCATTCTCTTTACAGGCAATAGAGAGGACTCGGTCCTGAACACACTCAATCTGTTGTACCTACTGAGCTATGTCAAGCTGGTGACGACGTTGGTCAAGTGTCTACCGCAGATTGTGCTCAATTATCAGCGCAAATCAACGGTGGGGTGGACCATCTGGAATGTGCTCTTGGATATTGCCGGAGGTCTCTTGTCGATTGGACAGCAGGTTCTGGATGCAAAGGCAACGAATGACTGGACCGCTATGACGGGGGATCCGGTGAAGTTTTCGCTTGGCTTTGTGAGCATTATTGTGGATGTGGTGTTCATTCTACAGCACTATGTGCTTTATGCCGAAAATAATCATTACATCCTGCATGGGGGAGAGACAAAACCGTTTTTGCCCAAGTGATATTGAGATGAGGAAGAGAATGACGTAGCGAGATTAAAGACCAAGGTAGCGAGCGGGCTTTGATCTTGGCTGGATTTTGATAATATAAGCTTTCTCGTTTTGATACTTTCAACAATGCTATAATTTCCACCGGACTTAGCTCGTATAAAATGCGGAAAGAAAAGAACAAAATATTGTCCCGTCATGTTCGATCAACGCGCTTGTTTCGAGCTTGACAATACTAATCTTCGAATTGTCAAAATAAAGTTATCCCAGCAATACCAGGACCCCAAAAGTTTAATGCACCATGAGCCTTGCAGCATTGCACTCACAATGTAATAGTGGCGTCGTAACAAAGCTTGTTGCTACAACAATTAGCCGAGCCAAATTGTAAGAACGGTGCATCTCCAATAAAAGTTTGACACATCACGACCTTAAGGCGGACCACGATTTGATTGATGAAATATGAATGTTTCATGCTTTTCTTATATTAAATATTTATAACATCGCAGATAGGACGTGAACACACAGGTGGTGTACATAAAAGTACGACGTAGATAATATATTTTGCTATTGTCGATCCCCTATTTATATGATAAAACAGCATGGAGTTTGAAAAACATTACTTCGGTCAATCATATATGAATCAAAAAGCGTAGTACCAATTAGCTCCGTTCGCTCCATAGAAGGAAGAAGAGTTATTTTTACACACAATGTGTGATCCCCATATGCGACGTCTAATATCAATCGAAAGAACCGCTTTTTCGGTTGTTCGGTTTCGAGGAAGCCATAAAGTCGTTGTTAAGGGTGAAACAGCTAAGCGATTCTTACTCGTCGTCTCATCCGCATGTGCGAATGGGGTCTTTTAAAGGGTGAGAATCTATCCGATCATCGATTGTTGTTTCCAGCTCGTCATTCCTCAACTTACCTCCTTTAGCCTCACCACGATTCAATCAAATTAAGATGTTGTCACTGACCTCGATCATCCTGATCGGTCTCGTCTTTGCTGGGCCCGTCACAAGTGATGTGTGCCCTCCTCAAACATTGGTAAAGCTGTCAAACAGCATATATCTTGCTGGTTGTACGGCAGACACGGGGTTGAGCATGAACACTCTCTCGAGTGTGACTGCCGACCAGATTATGGACCTATGTGAAAGCTCCTTTTGCATGGCATTTTTAAATGAAGTGGCAGCGGAAAATCTCGGTGACTGCACTATTCCAGGCCTGAATGTCTTTGTGGAAAGTGACTTGTTGAACCAAATTATGACACTGTGCAGTGAAACTGGTTCCGCGGGATCAATGTCGAATGGATCGTCCTCCTCTGGCAATGACACTAACGTCGGCGACGAGTCGTCGAACGGCGACAATACTTCTGGAAGAAACAATCTCATTTCTGCAAGTAGCCCTAAAACTGTGGCAGTTGGACTTGTTGCTATTGTCGCGGCGGCTCTCACGATCCTTATGTAATTTCTTCTCATGACACTTCAGTTGTTAACCTAATCCAAAATTAATACACTGGAGCTGGTTACCTCAACATGTATCTGAACATGCTGCATCTATTCTAACTGCTTGTTCAATGCTGAGTTTTGGGATTATATCAATCACGCTGAATCTAAGTTCTTCTGGTAATAGGTTTTAGGAGGGACGATAGAAGCTCGCGCTCGGCAAAATGTCGCCTCATACCCCTCGTCGTGGCAATAAACGGTGTGTTCACTCCTTGTGTTTCGATAGCAAGACTATCGCTTTACGCCTAAAGCAATGAAGTGCTGGACCCAATTCCTACCTTTCGTCCATCGAACGCAACCAAGAGACTGCTCACGTTCGGCTGCTCAAACTCGACACCAAGCGCGTCAAATTGCTAGCGGCAAGAAAGTGTCGCGTACTTTAACTCTCTCAACTCAATGCTTGAACATGTGCATGTACGTACGAATTTCGTTCACATCAATGCCACTCTGCAAGAGAAACAACTTGCCAACTTTTAAACCATAGCAAACCGTGTGGCTTTCTTTTCCCGTGTACTTACACACGAAGCGGTCCAGCATGACCTGTACAAGTGTTTGTCCCATTCGCGAATAGACCAGCACAAAGAATAGCCCTTGAAACAGTAGACATTAGTTAGTCACAAAACCAGCCCCCTTTCTTCATTACGACAAATAGAGCTGGGCTTTCATGAAGCCTATCAACAAAAGAGGGTGTTTGTTCTATTTCTCCATATTCTTAACATAGCCTAGGGCCCTTAGCACCAATAGCAGCCACGTCGAATCATGTTGAACTTTGCCATCGCTGTTACTTGCGATTTGATCCGATTGGAAAGTCTCCAGTTGGTCCAGTCCAGCAATTACTTCAGTGTGGACCCCTCCTTCTTCGAACGCCGCCGAAGTTAGTGCGAGGGAAATAAATAGCGCTCGACTTGACTTCAAGAACTTGCCTTTCCCTCGTCTGTCATCGTCACCTCCCTTCGGCCTCGTTCTTTTATCGTTTCGAATGCTGCCTTTGGGTAATCAGACGCTCACCCGTGCCCAAGGGCCTCACTTTTAAACGTTCTTTGCAAAACCACAAGCTCACGTGTCCATGATCCTCCATTCCAACCAAAAGTGTCGACGCTGTTTCTGTCAAAACAAAACGTGTCGGCGGCGTCGGTCCGCGCAACGGCGCGAGAGTCCATGCTCTTGCCTTCCTGCTCTCTACCTCTCTGCTTTTAAAAGCGATGCACGGAAAAGGAATCTGCTCTCGTCGTTACAAGATAGGACGACTAACGAGGAAGAGGATGACGTGCTTTATATTGACAGTCACGACCTGCAAGGCATGCGCGACTCGGTCGACAAGATGCAGCAGCAACTGACGCAAGGTCTGCACGATCTTCACGAGATCCGTACTTTAATGACACAAGTAGCAGCTCAACGAGAGCATGATGGCGAGTAGAGATAAAGGGGGTCCTCGAGGTGTTACGCCCCTAATAATAAACCCATTCTGTAGATTCGCCCACACTCCATTTGAACACTTTTTTTTCGAAAACCTGGAATAGAGTTATGGTAGTAGCACAGCGCTCGCCGTACGCCATCAATGACTCTATTTCAGCTAAAGCCCAAAGAGTGAAGAAGAAGAAGAGACATCGAGAACCATCAAGCGGTTGGGATACTGACGCGAATAAAGAGTGGTTGACAACAAGCTTGCAGTCAAAAGATGAGACTACTCAAAGCCACGAAGCTTCTGCTCAAAGACTCTCGCAAACCGAAGCCACGCCTGTTCAACAACCGGTAGATTTCAAAGAAGCGGTGATCCTTCCTTGTTCATTCCTTTATCGTTGATGACTTGAGTGTAGATGAGTATGAACGCTTTGAAGCAAAAGAGCGTGCTGCTCCCGTATTTGAACAGGATTGAGTACATGAATTGCCAGCTCCGGTAGGATCGGAGAAGAAAGTATGGTTAGGCACTCACCTTTTTGATTTGTTGATAGACAGCGTGGCCTGATGCCAGCAGCAAAGCGTCTCGTGCATCAGAATCAAGACGATTGGGGTCGAGAAGGTCAAGGACTAGACGCGACGGAAGTGCTGCGAAGGCGGTACCCTCGACTGTTTCAAGCCATAACGCAACGTCACCCTGGAAAGCTTTTTGCGCCTCGGCGACGAGAGATCACTTGGCTCTTCCGAACGATCGAGGAAATCTACAATGCCCTTACCGACAACTTGATGCGAGAAATCGAAAGCGAGAGTGAACGTGTGGGTCCGGACGCGCGGACGTCACGGGGATGGCTAGCCCTGCCGTTGTTTACTCGAAGGTTAATGCACCACGCGTTCGGGTTGCCTCAATTAGCCGATCAAGAGTGTTTCGATCTCATGTACACCATCGAGTTGACATGTGATCAAGATCCTCACGTGGCACTGTTTGCCTCGTTCTTGCGCGAGGTGGATTCGAGTGAGACCCTTCTCTTCTTCTTGTTCGTACGCAAAGAGTTCCAAGCTGCATTCAATCTGAATCTCGCATTCAATGAGAAGCGCGCTTATGGATCGAGTTCAAGTCGATTGAAACCATTGATAGACCCAAAGCTCCTTGCGTTCCGTCCTCACGCACTCGTTCCAGATGGCCACAAACAGGTCTTTCTCTCTGCAGCAGCTGGTGCGATTGTCCTCCAACGCCTTTTGGACGCTTCGACTCGGCTTGCCTCGCAACCATCTTCTCAAACAGTACCATCTCGCTTACTGGCTCATGACATTATCCAGAACCGGTTCCAATGGCCCATTCTTACGGACGAAAGCCCTCGTATGATTTCAGTGGACACGTTCTTGACGACACTAGTGCAGCTGTTTCGCGACGTGGACGACGACAGTGTAGCTCAGTTCAAGGACACCGACGATAGCGAATCCATGTCTAACCTCAGTCGACTTCAAAGCACCCTTGCACTGGATGCAACGATCGAAAGGGACGTGGCGTTGTATACTGCCCAAGCACGCGAAGTACGCAATCAAAAGAGGCAAGCCATGGAGACGGAGCGTCGAGAACCCATCGACGAGTTTCAATCGTGTCTGCTAAAGCATCAACTCTCGCTGCAAGCCCAAGAGCTTCAGTATCTACAGAAGAAGATAGCAGAGAGCACGCAAATGGTGGAGAAGGTTTGGGAGCAAGTGCTTGCAGATACACCATTGCAACACGCAAGGCGACGCCTTTGGACTCAAGACACAACCTCGTCGATGCTTGGCGCAGTGCTTGGTCGATTTAAAGCGTATGTCGAAAGATTGTATCACACGCACGGCACGGGAGCCACGCCATTGCCTTCGCGCGCGTTTTCGTGGAGACAAGAGATGGAAGAGCTCAAGGTTCGAATGGCCATTCGAATCCAACACGCTTTTCGATCTCGTCGACGGTATCGGGAATCGAAGCGAAGAGCTCGAGTGGATCGAGAATGGAAGCTGAGGAACGAAAATTTCGAGGTTTTCAAACTGCCGTTGCTTGTTGAAAAGGACGTCAAGGTACAGGAAGAGAATCTCCAGCATGAGCTTCCAGCTCGACACGAGAAAGGAGTGCGAAATGCGCAGCAACAAGAGATTGTACAGCATGCCGTAGCAAAGAGGAAGACGAAGAGAGTAGCTCTCGTTCTGGTGCAATGGAAACGTTGTGTTTTAAACCACCAGCAACGACGACAAGCCGATACTTTTTGCTTGAAAAGGACGTTTCAAAAGTGGAAAAGACACTGGAGACAGTCGCAATACTTGATCCGAGCCGCGCGAACGATTCAGCGCTCGATCCGTCAGCGAATCGAGCGCAAAAAGCTTCGAAAAGAGATCAACCTACGTGTCAAACATAACAGGATCGCCAAAAAATATCTTCGGAAGCTTCAAACACGAGTCGTTTCGAACATTTTCACGCACTGGATTGCGTTTACGGACGAGCAGCAACGACGGGACCATGTGGTTGCATTGATCCTTCAACACCGAGCACGACGGTGGGTCAAGTGGTGGATGCAATCTACTGCGAGGATCAAGACGCACAAGCTGCAAGCGATCCTTTGTATCCAACGCCAGTATCGCGGTCGCCTTGGTCGTCGATTTTATGCCTTTCTTCGCACTCGCCACTGTCAAAGTATCGTGATCCAGCGCGTGTATCGAGGAATGAGAGGTCGCGCAATGGCAAGAGAGCAAAGGCTGCAAAAGGAACGAGGAGAGAAGCTTTTGCGTCGTGTTAGGACGCGAGAAGTTGGCGGTTGGTTTCATCAATGGGTACAATCTACAAGGAGAAGACTTTGGATCAAGGAGAGGGCACAACGCCGACAACGTTTGATAAAGCAACGGGTGGTACACTCTTGGCACGGAAGGGTTGCTTTAAGAAAGGAGAAACGAGTTGAGCAGTGGCGACAGGTTCATTATTGTGCATGTGTGATTCAGCGTCAGTACCGTCGGTATCTCTGTCATTTACGGCTTGGAGAAATAGCGTCCTTGCATCGAGCAGCAGTGAAGATCCAGTGCGTGTATCGAGGCTATCGAGGCCGCTGTGTAGCTCATCGTCGTCGATGGGAAGGAATGGCAGCGATTCGTATTCAAACCATGTGGCGGAGGTATCGGGCCAAGATGTACGCAGCTGCTGTGCGTACAGAAAAGGTTTTTATCGCGACACAAAAAGGAGACTATTTGACCGTAAAACGGGCACTTGGTACCGGCGTGGGGTACCTTTTCGATACGAAAGGGAACAGTCTCCTCCATTGTGCAGCTGCAGCGGGGCACAAGCGATTGGTAAAGCTCTGTCTACGTCATTCGATCGACGTCAATCTCGTGAATGTTTACAACCAGACTGCCCTCCATCTCGTTCTTGCCCATCTTTCTCTAATTCAAAATGACAAGCCTGCGTTGGCGATGAAAGCACGGGACGATCGCGTCGCTCTTGGCGCGTATTTGATTGACCATGGAGCGTGGACGGAAGCACGCGATAAAGAGGGCTTGACACCACTTTTACTATGTGCTTCATTCGGGCAAACGGAAGCAGTCGAAATGTTATTGAATCGTGGAGCAGACACGGAAGCCAGAACGTGGGGAGGCAACTTGAATGCACCTCAGCTTGCGGTCGAAGGCAATCATGCGGGTACGTTAAAGGTACTGCTCGAGTCAGGAAGCTTTGATAGCGGAAAAAGTGGGCACACGACCATTTTTTTGGTACACGCTTGTGCCGAACGAGGGTTCACGGACTGTGTCCGGGTACCTATCACTCATCTCCGTCAACGATCGTCAGTATTTGGGTACGATGTACTCGATCGACGAGACGTGGAGGGGTACACTCCATTAATCTACGCTGTCAATCACGGCTTTTTCGAGTGTACCAAAAATCTCTTGGAAGCCGATGCGAATCCAGACACGACGGATTCCGTTGGCCGTACGCCACTCCACTTTGCTCTCAATTGTCGCAAGGTCGAGACGCGCGAACCTCTCGTTCATCTCCTGATTCAATACGAGGCCAATGTCAATGCGACGGACCGCGACGGCGATGCCCCACTGCACGTCAGCTGCCTCGAGGATGCTCGCTTTGCGTGCACTCGTCTCTTGCTCACAAGTGGGGCCTTTTTGACGGCAAATCGACTTGGGAATTATCCGACCCACATTGCAGCTCACCATGGAGCCGTGAAGACGCTTGAGTTGTTGCTCGAGTACGGAGGAGATGTGAATTATAGGAATTACGACGGCAAGACAGTGATTGGACTTGCACGCATGAACGACCAGCAAGCGGTCGTACAATTTGTGGCCGCATCGTTCACATTGGACAAATTTGACGGATTAAAGGAAGAGGCTGAAATGTATCCAGGTCATATTGAGCGATCGACGGTTCATATGGGTACATTTAACGTAGAAGAGTATAGCGTTAAGAGCGCTCAGGAAGATGGTACACATGGGATAAAAATCCGAAAAGTATCCGAGTGGACGACTGCCGTCGCAAGGGCGTATTGTATGGGCTCTCTTGCAGAATGGACGCAATACATTGATCCTGAATCCGAGATGCCATTTTACTATAGTATCAATCCGTCGGGAGACCCTGTCTACACTTGGGAGCCTTCTGTTGAGTTCAAGGCTTGTATGGGCGCCAACTGGGAGATTGTGCGTGGCGAGGCTGTCGAGAAGCCGTACTATCTGTACCATAATCGAAGTACGGGTGAATTGACGACGAAAATCCCTCGTATTGATTACGCATTGTTACAAACTATCGTCCAGAATGCCACACGAAGAAAATGCTTCCAACGTCGTATCCAAAAAGTATCTACTGACGCAGTCAGTGCGTCGGCCATGGAATATCTGCACTATTTTCGCGGATTCAAGGAAGAGACGGCTCAGTTTCGCAACAACATTCATGCTGCCGTGAAAATCCAGCGTCACTTTCGTGCGCGACGAATTAAACTACTCGTCAAGGCTTTAGTGCACCAAAATCAGTGTGTCGTCAATCTCCAGCGAGCATTCCGAAGACAACAAGGTCGTCGAGAAGCTACGTTACATTGGCAACAATCTACCAAAATCGTATCGATCCAAGCCGCGTATCGTGGATATTCCACCCGTCAACGCGAAGCTCAAGGCCATCGCATGCAGCGTCAACAACATCTTCGACGTCGACTCGCTGCACGAACTATCCAGCGGAATTTTCGAGGATTTTTGGGCCGAAAACAAGGGCATCGTGAGAGGGTGATGCAAAGATTGGGCCCCAAACATCCGTCCGAATGGAAAGAGTATCGCAAACGTGCCACTTTCATGCGAAAATTCCAAGACTGGGAGGAACTTGAGATTTCCGCAGATTCTTTTCCGATTGTATTCTACTGTCACCGCCGGACACAAGCTTGTAGCTGGCACAAACCTGTACCATGGGTACAACACGATCACGAAGCTTTCATAACCCGACAGCACTTGGTCCACTGGGGGTACACGAAAAGGCTGGACCACGCCACATGCACTCTCCAGAGATGGTGGCGCGCGCGTGTAACCCGAAGGTCGTTCCATGTCGTCCTCCAGGCTGTCGGCGTGATGCAAACCTGCGAACGAGCCTATCTGGCCGACCCGACCCATATCGTTACGTTAAGTAACTATGTCTTGTACCTGCACACTATAACCCACGACTACGAGCGCGCACGACGGCTGTATCCTGTCTTGATGCAAAGAATGATCGCACGTGGCCCCGATCTTCCTTTTGTGCTCTTTTCGTACGCACTTTTCATGTACGTGACACTAGAAAACGACGTGCCGGTCGTGAAAGCGATGATTGCACGTGGAAAGAGGGCGGACCCGACGTGTCAAAAGTACAGAGTCGCCTTTCATGGGTTCTTTCGACAAGCCGTCCTGCAAACGCCAGAGAGTGCGGAAGCGCACATTAATTACGCAGCGTGTACGCACTGGTTGTACGCACGGTATGAGGAAGCGACGGAGCATTACCTCATTGCCTTGGCGTTGGCCCCGCACCGGAAAGGCGGGGTGGATCTGTTTCAAACAATGTTGACGGATCAGAAACAGAAGGACGGGCGGCGAAAGAAGATGGAGACGATGCACGAGGCAGGAGAGGAAGAGCGGTACGATGCGTTTGCACGGTTTCGACGGTGGCAGGCCATACAAGCGGAAGCAGAGGATAATGTGCCGTCGGGGCGTTGATGCAGAGAAAGCGTGGACCGGTTGAAGTCCGAGCTTGCCGCCGTGAGGCCATGCGAAAAGTCTCGGGACTGTCGACAAGAGGAGACTGAGCAGGGCACACTGCTGAATCCTGTTGACGAGCTAGAAGAGAGAGGATATCTCGGACTGGAATGGCGACCGGGGTTGATTTCCGAGATGGGGTTTGGCAATGCTGAAGTGAACGCTCTCAGCCTCAAGATGTGAGGGGACTCGCTCAAGTCGGTTTTATAAACGGTGAGCTTATTTGCCGATTCATTGAGGACCAACCCAATGCTACGAGAACACCTGTCGATCTTTTTTCTTTCGACAGAGAGTACTTGGCTTGGTATAAAACGTAATACACTGTCGTCAAGTATGGCCGACCAGGCACCGTATCGGTTCTTTTGCTTCCTAGAGCAAACTTCAATGCATGTACTAAAGTATAGGCAGCATTGGCATCTTCATGACGATCACGGCTTCCTTGCATGCAAGCAAGGAGTTAACGACGGCTGAGCTCAAAGTTTGCCGGAATAATAAACGTTGTTTCTTCATGCGTTCTCAGGATGCTAAAATGTTTCACGGGTGAGGTACAAAGGAACAAGTAGGAAGTTCTGAGATCTTCTGGTGAACGACCGTTCACTATACCCGGTCTTAAAGAAGATTGACGATATGAACGTTTTCATTCCACACAACGGCCCCACTTCTATCGCGCTTTTCGAGCCTTGAATGTTCTAAATGCTTCTCAGAGGCCATAGCTGATCTACGCCTATGTCACCTCGTCACGATCTATATATCTTACAGATGACATCACAGCTGTGACATGAGCTAGGACATGGTCCAAAATGCACAATAGCGCATCTGCCAACGAATTCTACTTAAAGGAGAACCAGGCAGCTATCCTCTGCAAGGAATAAGGCAACTAAGTCGCGATGCTTATTGATGCATAATATATTTAAACCACAAACGGTTTCAAGCTTAGCAGGTGAGTGCTTGTTTTGACGATAGCACACTTCATCGTAAGGACTCTTTACCGTTAGCCCGACAGCTCCTCTCGGCAGCTTGAGGCAGCGATGCGCTCACTCAGTCTTGCGCCTCAGCGTCTGCGCAGTGCCGATCGCAGGATTTGATGTGTCCCAGACGACACTGAATTTGAATCCGCCAAGACTAGGGTCAGCGCCTGTATCCGACGAATTTGACGTCGTAAAAGGCTCAATTGCTGATTTCTCAACATCGATAACGTATTCTTCGAAAGTTTTATTGATTAGAAACCTTACCACTTCAAGGTAGCTCGCACTGAACTTTTGTGATTAGATGATCAGACCGAGGGTTAAAGTATTTTCTGTAACCAGCCAAAAGAGCTGGTCTTGCCTGAGCACCGTTCGCAATCAGGCAATATGACTCCCACGTTTGTCTATTCATGCTCTGCATAATCCTAGACAAAAAGGAAACATTTGTCGTTCATCCGAACAATTGCGTCCGAAAACGTCTACATGTCTTAGACGCCCTTAGGGCGCTGACCGCAATCAGCACTACTCACTTGCATAAAGTGTATGGACTCAGTCAAATCCACTGAACGCTGCACCCCCCGCGATACTGTTTTGTGAAAAGGAAAGACATCAGTGATAGGTGGTGGCCTTGTTTAATTTATCATAAGTGCTACCATGCGTCTCGTCATTTGGCTTTCTAGTCTTGAACTTCCGCGCGGCATAAAGCGCTTCATGTTTCTCACCGCACGCTTTGCATATAGGAATATGTGCTTTTTTAGTTGTTTGGGTCCATGACCGTGTCATACAGTGTTTGGTTGTTCAAAATTAAGTGAACTTTATCTCAGACATCACAATGCGGTAGAGGCACCGATGGCGGGGCTTACCCCAAAAAAGTCAACTGTGTGAAAGTGCTTTTTGGCTCTCGAATCCAGGCCAAATCCATGACCGACATGTGTGGGGGTGACGTTGAAGGCGGAATTGCATCCCGATACTTCTTTGAAGGATGATACTGATCCGATGAATTCGTAAAAATTTGAAATCTACTCTATGCACTAAGCACCTTTTAAGTGACTCTTACGACTATTTCATTGAGAAACATTGAGAAGTTACTATCCCCTTCTTTGATTTTCTGACCACCGCTTCAACGATGATATCGGCCTTATAGGCCTCTCCAAACTCCACCAAACGCAGCCTATTCAGCAAGGCTTTCACTGCATATATAGGCCACAATTTGGTAGTGCCTCTGACCGTCCTAATATTAACTTTCATGTGTATATAATCGAGTTCCTCGCCAATCAAATACACATCTACTCGAAGCCCTCCTCGCCTCAGACAAGACGCCCTGACCATAGGATGAGTGCTGAGGTACGATTAGTTTCGATTACATTGTGATTGGCAAAAATATAAAGTTGATGCGCTTTTAGTACGCTGGCATTAAAATGGCTTAATTTCAGGTCAATAAGGACTCGCGTGATCGCGTTTAATATCACAATCAGCAAGCTAGACTTGGAAACGCTATCCGTGTTATATAGCACAAAGGTTTTTGGGGCTAAGCCCTGTCATACTTTGATGTCTTCCTGAGACTCGATCGAGCATACCTCTTTCCCAGTTGGCCGGCCTTAGCATACATGACATTATTGTTTCCCGCGGTATACTAGACGGCAAATCGGCCGTTTAATCTCGGCTCCTAAAATTTTGTCGCACCTAATGCAGATAAAACCCGGGCTCGAAGAGTGAAATCTATCACAAATGAAGCATCGACAGATGTTTATATGCTAGTCAGGAGTATAATGCCCCCTACTTTTGGCATTGTTTAATTTAATTGGAATTGAGATACATTCTGGTCTCTGACTAAGCGATCCTCTTTAATCCGTGCCGCCGCCTTTGCTTCCTCAACGACCGTTTTCAAAGGCAGGCTGCTCACAAAAGCTCAGCTTTGAGCGCGCTTTTTGCGCAGTCTGCCTGAAAAAGAGTCCTCCAAGAGTAACCTACCAGCTATAATTGGCTCTGCTTTTTCTCATAAGTAGTAACTATCATTGAAGAGGCACTAAGCTGTTAATGTAGGTACATAATTAATAAGTAGCTATATGGTATTTGCTATAAGTTGGCGGCTCAACCGACCCTGTGGCTCGAGCGGTTAGCCGTTCGACCCAGGACCGGGAGGTACCTGGTTCGATTCCCATAGGATCCGAATTAAGGAAGCCGGAGATAGGTCACTAAAGTGGACGAGCCATCACACCCGAGTGTGTGACTCTCTATCAGCATCCCGCGAGCGCGTGGGTTTCGGTAGCTTAAATCTCTAAGTTGGCGGCTCAAGGTCCACCTAAAGCCAAATAATGAGTCAGAGCTTGCATTTGTGGTTTGCACAGTCTTAAAATCATAGGCGGAATTAATCTAGCCAAAGACCAAGGACTCAGGCTCATTTAAGCAAGACGTAAACGCTTATATGCTTGGTGTTACTATACTTTTAACTTATTACATCTTATACTCTTTTGCAATGGATCAAGGCCAGATTGGATAGCACCACGAGTGTCTTTGAAATACACGTCACCACATCTAACACATACACGTCGGACGCTTTGCACAGTGCCTGGAGAGGCGCTTGTCATTATGCCTCTGTCTTAGCAATATAAAGATCAAAGAACGAATTTGCCGATTTGATCCACGAGTTAAATTCTCTTGTTTCTTTTTTATTGCAGATTTATTTAGAATTGCTCGCATATGCTTGTGTCGGTAATAATCGACTGGTACCCGATCGATGGCTCCGAGAAATCGATGTCGTCATCTTCTTATGTCTCGTTTTTGATGCACAGGCCTGTCAGCGGTTTCACAAAGTTTACAAGCTGGTTAAAGATAAGAAACACTTGTGCACTGATCTGATCACGCTTCGCGTATAGTCAGTAAATACACATAAGCTCACAGGTCCATATCTTTGCGCGAAGACATTACTCGGCTTCGTTTCCCACATATAAAATCTTATCTGCCTGAAAACGTGTGCTTTGCTCGTTGTGAAGTTTTCGTACGCCACAACTTCGACGTCTGATTCCCATGCCTTTAAGACAGAGCCAGCAAAAAACGGTGTGGTCGTTGCTTTAAGCATTTTGTACGGGAATCCCTAATGCAGTGTCCGCAGTGAATCGTGCTGGTTCCGGTTGCTAGATATTATATCTTGATGCGATAAGGTTGGTCATGTCGTGGCTGTGCGCCGCGCACTTGAGTATATGCTGGTATCACACACATCCTTCAACGTTTACCAGGCTGCTTATGTAAATAAGGTATGATACAATCGGTGAAAGGACTAGTTGATGACCCCTTGGATCTCATTTGCAGCTTGCTCGTCTAGCCCTTATGTGCGCAAGGCAGATTTCAGTACTACCACTGCAAGCGGCGCCTCACAGCTAATCATCATCGGCCTTCGCGTCAGTGATGCCTGGCAACCACTCAGGTCGCTTTAAGAATCAGAGGCAACACAAAATTTACCTTGTGCCTTACAGCTATCCAAAGTTTTACTCTGTGAGTATCCTGACAAAGACGTCGTAAGACTCATTGAAAGTGAGTCTCGCCGAGTTCTAAGGTGCGGGAGTTCAATTTTCCACGGCAGCGACAGCTTCTAAGTCATCGAGCATTATTATGTTTTTACCAGCGCTTATTATTCTGTGGCTTACACGGTAATAGCTAGTCATTGACTGACTGTTGCTATAATATATAATTCGGCTTGGTCACTGTGTGAGTAAGCTATGCAGCCAACGCTTACATGTGCGTTGTTCCCACATTAAGAGACGACAGCCACGCGGAAGCTTCCGTCCTACGTTATGGTCAAGCGGTCACTCCGTTCCCGTAGTTTACCGACATCGTCGTAAATAGCCGCTTTGTGAATGGTCCTAACGCGATAAATGTACACTTGGACTATACCGAACGAGCCTCTTATCTCATTCCCACACAACTCATGCGGGTCTTTTAATTAGCACCAAGCACAGCTTAATGCAGAGATGAAAAGCTAGGTAGAAGTGCAAATATTGGGGCTTTCCAATGATTTGAAGTACTTTAAAGTCATCTGTATTGCAGGTCGCTTTGTCATCAGCTGGGTGCTAGTTCAATTTGATAACAATGACCAAGCGCATACTTATCACGCTGGATAGATTCCTACACAATAAGGGGTTCCTAGCAATGGGCTACGCGCCTTTTTCTTCGAAATAGACTTGTTCGATGCTCTGCTCATCGTCGATTGAAAGGACGCTAAGTTAGGTGCAAGAGACATTAACAAATATCATGACACGTTAGGGAAAAATCTAAGCCTCAATAGGCCTTCATGGCCGCATCGCGTGATTGTGGTTGGCTCAATCTGATTAAATTGACATTTTCTCGCTCGTTGCAGCACTTCTGTACACTGATAGGAGTCGGCGCTTTTTGTCGACAGAGTTAGCGTCTGATGCCCCGCTGACTCGTTCGATTGTGCAGAACTTCTTGTGTTTGTGATAATGTATCATCGCTCATCGCGGGGGACAGATTTTGTCCCGGCGTTTGATTCCACTTTGTATTTGGTTGACGATGTCTTTCAACTACACAGTCCGATCGAATTAATTGTATACACCACTGTTTACAGCTATGGTCGGCTATCTGGTAGGATCTTAAAAAATAAAGAAACTAAGCTCTTGACAGCAGTTGCGCACTTTGCCAAACAGAGCGCGTTAGCAGCGAAGTCTAAGCAATACGCTACGTTGTTTCTGACTGGAAGTGCTTTGTTTCATCTTGTAGATAATTTTCGAATAGCGTCGATTACGCACCAGCAAGTCTGACACCTTCTGTTGAGTGGCATCCTGCAAATAGATATTGGGCAGCTTCATACGTTCTAAAAAGCTTCACCGGAGCCATAACCGGCACTTTCGGCAAAATCTATCTTCACCCGTCTACGAGTTCGTCATCACACGAAATATTAATTTACAAACTGAAATGTTTACACCCTAAAAGAATAAATCTTATCTTCGTGAATCGGAGCGTCCCCCATCGCGAGCTAGGGCAGCCATACGTTTATTTAATTTGGACGTCTCGTAGCAATTATAAATTAATATCGACGACTGGAAAGCTTAATTAATGCTCTGCTGCTTCATTAATGAAGATATGTCACTGTCACAATACAATTTGCAGTAGATAAAACTTAATGAGACTAGACATGATCGCTAAAAATTTTGTGACCTTCAAGCCCGGTGATATTGTCTTGCTATAAACACCACAAACCGAACTTTGGCCGTTGCATCGATATCATGAGCTTCTCATGGCATTAAAGCTTACTGAAGATACCTCTGCACTATACATACCTTCTCTGCTAACGCTAAACTCACAAGTCAAGCGACTTCAGTTTTTGCATTCTACGTTATTATCGGATTTTTTGTTGCACAAACAGCGATCGTCCCTCCCCGCCCGCCTACTGTACTTTCAAAGAATTTTTTCTTAGCGATTCATGAAATGCTCCTCCATCTGGTGAAGCCGGTCTAGTATTTTGCGATTAATCTACCGCAGGCCGAACGTTTACGACCCGGCCGATTAAGACTTTAATTCCCTCAATTGTCTTTTTTTTGTTTGCGAGGAGAAATATTCTGCAGCTTCTTACATCAATCTGGTAAACCAAGCTACTTGGTACGCCGTGCTTGCCCTTCGCAGATAATTAGCTTGAACAGTGACCTGTGTTTTTAGCTAAGTGTATATTTCCATCATGAGGGACCAAATATGATGCTGTCCTGCATCAACACCGCACGGTGTTCGTTGCACGAAGGTAAAAAAAACAACGTGCAATAAATAAGGTGCTGGTAATGGTATATAAGAATATGTCATACCAAAGGTATACTTTCTCAAAATTACATTTGATTATCAACACCAAAGTAGCAATATTCTAGTTGGCTTTGCAACAGTTTACCTAGCGTCCCTTCACAGCCAGTCATGCATCAAGAAATATTTGAGTGTCTTGCAAATGCCAGATCTTAAATCTCGGTCTAAAAATAATTACAGCTCTTAAACGTGCTGAAGATTAAGATTTTGAGCCTATATTTTTTGGACGATCATGTCTGTTGTTTGCGCTTGCTAAAAGCGATGTATATATTTCCGATATCAAAATTGTCAGCGTTTAAATCCTTAACCTCCGCGTTGTATAGTGACCGTTTGGAGCGTTACGTAAAGCCAATCTTTTGCAGTGAGAGATGACTTTTTGCATCAATAAATTGGTGAATGGGCACTTTATCGGTATTTTAATGGTTCGCAAACTGAGGTATCACCATAATTACAGAGTGTTCTCCTGAATTGAATAATAAGACCAAATGCAAATAAAAAATGTATTGCAAAGAGAAAATCAATTAGGTCAATTTATTGCGCCGTCGATCCCAATAAGACCAGGTTTAGTGAATGGATGTCCACTGGAAAGTTTTACCTTTTATCTGGGCGCCTCCTCTGTAGAAAATGCTGAGTGACTTCACTACATCCAGAAACAATTTTACGCCTACGCAGGTAAGTCAACTATCAGATCCCTTGCAAAGGTTTCGAGGACCGAAATAAAACGAGCCACTTTCCCGCATCTTTCATACGAGCAGTTCGCGCTGCCCGCAAGACATTCTGGCTTCTATGGTCCTGAGGATACGGCTAAATTTGCAGCCCATCCGGTGATAGGCAGCTAAAACGCGCCAAGGTGTTTGAGCCTACGTGCAAAGTCTATGCTCTAGGCTTTACAAAGCACATACTTGATTACCCGGCATTAGATATGAGTTTGAGATCTAAGATTGTGAAGTTTAAGGTTAGTATAAAAAATGTGATTAAGCTTTTTTTTACTCGGCTAAAAAAGTGAAGTGACTTTTATTACAGGTCATCAGGTATCAAACTTTCCCATCTTAAATGCCGAGCCAAAAGGGAAGTGCTTACCGCCTTAAAGTACTTATGAAGTTGTAATATGAAGCGGCATTTCTTTCGGCGAACCTTGCCTTCCACTAACGCTCACTCTTTCTTGCCTGCAAGCAAGGCAGGCGCGAGCTTCAAGCGTACTAAATCAAAAGAGCTGACGGTCCCCGATTTTAGGCGCCATTCCTTGGACAAGTTGAGATTACTATGATCATCGGGGGCCCAAATGTTTGCCTAATGTGCACTTAACGCCATAATATACAGGTAGCGATATTTCTCAAGGCTATTTAAATCGCTCTTTGATAGGTATGCAGCCTCAGACATGCTTGCTCCTTCGTAATTCCATAATAAGCCTCATCCTATATAGTCCAGAAAAGGGTGTCCGCACACCCGTGAATCGGTTCTAATCTTTATGGGCTAATGTGTTGCCAAGCAGAGACACATTCACTATTAAGACAGCGGTAAACATGGCCATATAATCTGTGCCTGATTTGAAGGGATTCACGTCAACATCGTTCATCTCGCTCAAACATTCTAGAGATTTGCTGGCAATAGTCTCGCCGTTGTAGCCTGGAAAACGCAGGTCACCAATAGAGGCGAGGTGCGGTAAGAGATAAGGCTTAAAGTATTATAACGGGTGCGCCGTTGACACAATCTATAAGAGCTTAGTCTCTTAGATTTAGGCAGCATATTAGCGAAGAGTTAGGGCGGTGGACTGACCACTGGAGACGACGGTACTGACGCTCTTCACGAAGCAAACGGGCCAAGTCTCAAATATTCAAACAACTTTACTTTATATAGCTATAAAAATTGACCAAGACTTGTAAATGGCGAAACGCAATCACGTAGATAGATTAGCGCATGTTGTGGTCAATCATAAGTTGTCATTAGCCCCAACAAAAATGGAGTTAACGGTAGACCCGCAAGTGTACAAGGATAAAAAAATTACATTCTTGTCTTGGTAGACTTTGGTGCATCACAAATCTCGCGCTTCGGCGATCACCCCAAATGGCTCACCGATACACCGAGCAATAGCAACACAAATAAGTTTGTTTGATTCTGGTAGTGAAAGGCTTCAAGTTCTTCGGAAAAGGTTGGAGCGACGCCCTCCTTTCAAGCGCGGAGGCTAAAGCTCGCGCGCTTCGGGCAGGTGCTCTCGGGCATCTGCAGGTCTCTAACAGGTCTCACCCTCGACGCGACGGTCTCCAGCACCATGGCGTCACCCGGGCTCTTACCAAGTCAGAGCTAAACAAAATAATGGAAGACCCTCACGACCTCAGTGCTGGCTGCACTGCCCGCCGAACGAGACCCGACGTATGCGGACACCACTCTATGTCGTGGACTAACCAGACTGAGCCCAGTATAACAATGTGATTGTCGCAGTGCAAAATGGAAAGTAAATTCATAGGAATAAAGCAAACTATCGGCTCTAACTCACTTGTAGCCACGTGTTCTTCTGTCTCGATATTCTAGAATGTGACTATTTCCCTTATATGTCAAGTTGGCACATACTGTGGGACACCCAATTAGAGGTCGTTACAGTCCCCTTCCACTTGACAGTCCACAAGTCCGCATGCGTCACGAAGCTTCACAAATCGTGGCGTCGGAATGGCCTTCGTTAACATATCCGCCAGCTGAGACTCTGATGGTACGTACTCCACCTTGATGGTGCCCTTTTCGACGTAGTCCCGGACGAAGTGAGCTCGGAGGTCGATGTGCTTGGCGCGTGGGGTGTATCCGTGGTTAGTTGCCATACTAATCGCCGACTGGTTGTCCATGTAGATCGTCGACGCACTCGACACGTTTAAACCCATCTCTGTGAAGAGGAAACGTAGCCACAGTACTTCTTGAGCGGTAAGTGCGAGAGCCATGTACTCGCCTTCAGCAGTTGATAACGCGACGGTCGCTTGACGCTTGCTCTTGTAGATGACCGGACCGTCAGCCAACTTCACCATCAAACCAGACGTCGAACGTCGCGTTTCCTTATCACCACCCCAGTTCGCGTCGCAGTATGTCACGATATTCTTGCCCTTTGCCGTGTAGTGGATGCCGATCGAATCAGTGGCCTTGAGGTAGCGAAGTACACGTAACGCAGCATTCCAATGCATCTCACGCGGCGTATCGAGGTACTGAGAGAGTATCGACAGCACGTAGCCAATGTCGGGACGTGTGGCATTGGCAACGTACAGCATTGATCCGATTAGTTCGCGGTACTGATTTTTGTCTGTGCATACACCGTGCTTGTCGGATGGGCTGAGATCTTGACCAATTACCATTGGGTTGCGGACACCATGAGCAGATACTTGACCAAAACGCTCGAGCAACTTGGTTATAAACTGAGATTGCTTCACCACCATTTCACCACGTTTCCGATCGTGAAGTACTTCCATCCCGAGAACAAAACGAACATCACCGAGTGATTTGACCGTGAAGTGCGACGCGAGACCAGTACACACGGATCGCGCTTGTTCCTCTGTTTTGCAGCCAACAAGTAGATCGTCCACGTAAAGCACCACAAAAACCGCGGCCGCTGGGTCACTGTCATCTCGTCGAACGAAGAGACAAGGATCGGCTCGACACTGTTTGAAACCGAGACGCTTGAACACGTCGCGGATGGTACGGTGCCACACAGCTGCAGCTTGCTTGAGTCCATAGAGGCTGCGGCGGAGTCTGCAAACCAATTCCGGCGCCACATTCACTCCTTCAGGGGGATTCATAAACACTGTTTCGTCAAGCTTGCCATTTAGAAATGCGGTCTCAATGTCAAACTGGCGAATCATGAGGCGTCGAGAGCAGCACAATGCGAGAAAGACCCGGATCGTGTTCATGCTTGCCACTGGTGAGTATGTGTGGGTATAGTCTATGCCGCGAGTCTGGAGGAAACCTCGAGCGACCAGACGTGCCTTGTATTGCTTTACCGCTCCATTCTCGTCGTACTTCTTCGCGAATACCCATTTGCATCCGATCACCTTGTTTCCTTGAGGTCGTCGCACCATGTCCCACGTGTGGCTCCGCACATGCGACCGAATCTCAGCACGAATAGCTTCCTTCCATTGCGGAGCGTCAGGGGCCGCCATTGCTTCAGCGTATGATGTAGGCAGCTCAGACACCGCCAACGCAATTTCGTACTCATCCAGGCGTGGTCGCTTGCTTTCTGGTTCTGGCCCATCGTCATTTTCAGCGCCACCAAGATGCAAAGGCATATCTCCATCAGTCAGTAGACGCGGTTGTTCATACGTGATCGATCGAGGGCGAATGGGACCACCACTGAACACCATGCGATTCTCTGATGCATCGACGCCGACGCCAACACCTTCACCATGAGGGATTATTGCTGACGGTGCGCACGGATCACATCCGGCAGCACGGACGAGGTCAAGGCTCGGGTTTAGATGTTGGACGATGGCAGGGCGATCGATCGACCGACTTGGATGTTGTAAGTGCGGGACGATATCGCAATCAGGACGCTGGGCGAGCTGCATCTGCTGATCTTCGGTAGCAGTGGCAGGACTGATGCGCTGGACAACTTGCATCTGGCTGTTACTCCCCCTGTCCAAAGCATCAGTAGGAACGGGTGAGACTTGAGCATCAGTAGGGGGCACTTCTTCCATTTCAACGTCGGCGGCATCGTCGACATCCGCAGTTGCATCATGGTCGTTCTCATTCACTGGTCGCGGTGGCGGAATATTACTCACGGAATCGTGATCATTGATGCTAACCACCCAAGGAGAGCAACTTGAGTCATCACTGACGGCATGGAACGTGTCTGGTGGTCGCTCATTCAGATGCACCGATCGCGAAATCACGATGCGCTCGTCGTCGTAATCCCACACACGATACGCTTTCGAACCATCAGCGTATCCAAGGAAGAGGCAACGGTGAGCTCGAGGATCAAGTTTGCCTACGTTTGGCTTGTCAACATGTACGTAGCCACGAGCACCAAATACACGAAGGTCTTCGAGTGACTGGCGCTTTCCGGTTAATACTTCGAGGGGACTCTGATCCGGTCGCGCAGTATTCGGGATACGGTTGACGATGTAAGCTGCAGTCCGAAACGCTTCAGCCCACCACACACGGTCCACTCGCATGTAGTGTAGCATCGATCGGGCCATGTCAGCTAGTGTCCGGTTTATACGCTCAGCGGTCCCATTTTGCTGGGGGCTGTATGGCGCACTCGTCTGGTGAATGATCCCTTTGGACGCACAGAACTTGCCGAAGCGCTTGCTCACATATTCACCACCGTTGTCACTACGAACACACATCACCTTGCAGCCGTGTTGCACCTTAACCTGAGTGCAAAATGCCTTGAAGCAATCGAACACTTGAGACTTCTGCTTGATGAAGTTGACGAACACTACTCGGCTGAAGTCGTCCACGAAGACCACGATGTATACCGCACCACCCTTGGACTTCGGTTTTATTGGCCCCATCACATCCGTGTGCACAATCTCGAATGGGCGACCTGTCTTTATCTCGCTTCCCGATTGGTGCGCGTACGAGCTCGTGGTCATTTTTCCTTGCGCACAGCCACTGCAAACACCACCATCCGATTGAAACAAAACCATAGGGGGGACACCATCGCACGCGCGAGCAATTAACTTTAGCTTGGTATCGGAGACGTGCCCCAGGCGCGCGTGAATGACTTCGTAGGCTTTATCACCATCAAATGCCGTATACGCGTTGCCTTCCGTTCTGTACTTTAGTTCACACGCGTACAGTTTCCCAAACCGAGGGACTCGAACAATAACACGGCCATTCAGCGAGATGGAGGCACCGGTCTTGTCGAACTGCACAGCGAGATTCTTGGACATGAGTGCAGGAACCGACAGTAGCTTTCGGTCCAAATTCTGAACGTGGAGAACTTCCGTCAACTTCACCCGCACGCCTCCGGTAAAGTTAACTCGCACTGTACCCATACCTATGGCGGCAACCCGCTGGTCATTTGCCACCATGATCTCGATTGGTTCTGTAAGCGGGCGGTACTCCGAAAACTCATTCCGATCCGTAGTCATGTGCGAGCTGGCTCCACTATCAAGGAGCCAGGTGGATGATCGCTCACCACCAGCGGTGAGCGATCATCCACCTGGCAACTCCGAACCACCGGCATTGCCCTTCAGCCTCGGGGAATCTTGCTTCTTGTGGCCAGCTTCGTGGCATTCATAGCATCGGCCCTTGAACTCCTTCTTGTCACCACCATTATGCCCTTTGCCTCCGTGTCCCTTGGCATTTCGTCCACGTCGGCCTCCACGCCCATTTTGTAACCTTCCACCAATATCACTCACCGTCGCCTTGAATGCTTGCTCCTTCACCTCGCGTTTCTGAATCATCTCATATTCGCGTCGGAGCATCTCTTTTGCACCCAGAAGTGTCACACGGTCGCGCGCTTCGATGAGTCGCACCATCGCGTCGTACTCACTTGGCACACTACCAAGGAGGATCACCAGCTTCTCCTCTTCAGGCAGAGCGTCACCAACCGCAGCCAACTTCGCACACAATTCATCGAACTGCACCAGATGCTCCATGAGACTCCCACCACTGGCCATCGCGAACTCGTGGAGTTGCTTACGCAGCTGCACACGGTTGTGCAGACTCTGCTTCATGAAAAATGCACGCAGAATTTGCCATGCTTCCCATGCAGAATTGGCTTCTCTCACCATCATCTGGTACGTTGGACTCAACAGCTTCGACACCACAGCCAGCGCCTTCACATCGGCGGCTTTCCATTGGGCGGGGGCGTTCACTGCGTCTTCTGGCTTCACCTCGAGATGGTCGAGGAGGTCCTTCCTGGCCAATGCCATGCGGGCGTTAAACTCCCACAGGAAGTAGTTGTCGTCGCTGAGGATCTCGTTCGGGTTCTTTATTGGGCTCATAACCTATAACAATGTGATTGTCGCAGTGCAAAATGGAAAGTAAATTCATAGGAATAAAGCAAACTATCGGCTCTAACTCACTTGTAGCCACGTGTTCTTCTGTCTCGATATTCTAGAATGTGACTATTTCCCTTATATGTCAAGTTGGCACATACTGTGGGACACCCAATTAGAGGTCGTTACACCCAGCACGTGCATAACTTGGCACCTCGATAATGTAATACATTACAATATAATACAGGGCTTCAAATGTACGTACGGTCAAAACAGACGCAGCAGTAAAATCAAGATTGTGTAAACAATGTCATTACATTATGTATAGCTTACATAACTTCGCAAAGCTCAAGACCTACCGGTTGGCAACTGTCTTGAGACATATGGTCTGCAACACCAATCTCTTTTCTTGCAGCGGTAACAAAAAACATCAAGACATCTCTGCTCGTGACCCCCATGCTCTTGTTCTAAACGGCGTGAAGCGTGGTCCTTTAAATCTGGTGACCATCGTGATTACAAACGTTTAATGTCAGCGCAGTCCGGCTGAAGTACGGCCTCAACTTTTGAAGTATTTTCAAAGCTAAGCTTTGCCTTGGCTGGGTTAAACAATGATTTGGCGCCAGCGAAATCGTTGCGCTGTGAAGTATCTTTTTACGACTCTCGCCAAAACGTTTCGCTTCCATCTTCGTGCACAGCGGCTCTGTAGATTGTCTAAAAGTGATTATAAAGGTCTCATCTTTCTTCTTATGCACAAAGGTCGCCTGTACGTTAAACTCAAGACGTGCTTTCTCACGCAAGCTAATTTAATTTTGCGTTTTTGGTATGCACAGTTGGAAGTAATATCGGCACAAGCAACTCCTATTTACTCAGCACCAAACTTTTTTGAAGTGCAGAGACCGACATATGCAGAATGTGCGTGCGTGATAACCAGCTTTATATCAAAATGAAAGTATTATCATTCGAAAGGTTGACGGTCAATAGTAAAAGATCATTATTGGTTATGCTGGTAGAGAAAGTGCGAACGGTTTCAAAATTTGCGTCCCGCAAGTCATCTTGCTAAGTTTGACTCGATGTTCCTTTCTGCAATTTATCATCCCTCTCGTGTAATCTATTTCACGAGCTACGTTACCACCAACAGCAGTTTTTAGTGTGGAAGGCCAAGTAGTTGCTTGGGATAGTAACTTAGGTCTGGGGGGCTGAAAAAAATTGTCACAAAACTTGACACAATGCCTCTTGCCGTTATTTCTTACGACATCAAAGAGCACGTATGTCTTGAATTAGCTCAGAATGGCCCGATCTAGCCAATTGCAGCGCGCTCATTGATGGACATTTAATAACACAATTCACTAATAATTTATTATGGTTGGTGGTTGCGTTGCAGAGTCTTACAAATTTTAATGTTACCAAACATCGAAAAGCTAAGCTCCATGCTACACATATTCGGTTTGTTTGTATGATGCCGCTTGTTTGACGATACGATAGAAATAGGCGCAGAATTTTGATACGTTGTTAGATTTTCAACCGAGATTTGAGGGGCATGCACAATGCTAAGAGACCTTGTGGGCTTTAAGCAGTCAAGTTCCCATGCTGTCATACAGCACAATATCAACTGGGCTAAAATACTGCCGTGTTTAACGCTTCTCGTGACTTGTAGACCCTTAAGAGAACACAAAGGCAGTGGTAGATAGCCGCTCTTGAACCACGATCGCGTCATCCTACAGAAGGGTGTTGGTCGTTTAAGACTTATTCAATTCGTGCTCAAGTACCAAAGAACACCAGTGAAATGTACGAAGTCCACCTCAAGATTAGTTTGTTTCGTCAGGGTTATTCAATAGACACGGAAGAACCATCTGTACGCTCTGTCGCATAACAATCCGATACCACGACGTGCATAGACACGAGTGGGTTGCTTCTATCGACACATCCCTCGCTCGATCCTTGTGTCGTCATCATCAACTCAATCCAACAACATGCTCTCTTCCAGCTTGGAGACACTTGCATTATACCTCGTCACTTTAAAAAAACCTTTCTCCTACCCACCCAATCTACTTCGATGAAGCGCCTTTTCCACGTTTTGGCGATGCTTGCGCTTGTTAAAGACAGAGGGGCAGTCATGGTTTCCGCGACAGGGCAGAGAGTGCCATCTAAACCTTTAACGTGCAAAGATGCGGGCGGGACCGGAGGTAAGTATTTCGACGACACATCGCTAGTTAAAGATGGGCAAGTCTTGACGAAGATCACGCTCTGCAGTGACGAGCGTCTGGATGGCATTGGCTACATGATCGCGCCGGATCGAGCTGTATTCCACGGCTCTAGAAGGAATTGTAAGGTATATGATCTTGAGAGTAATGAGCACATTACTTCGTACGAGCTGCACATTGCAAACATGAATGACCCAGGATCCAGGCGCATTGGTTACATCATGCTCTCAAGTACAAAGAAACATACCTTTGCAGCCGGCAGGGTTCAGAAACAGACGGACAACTCTATAGTCTGTCCGGCTCCTGCTGGACAGCGACTCGGGGGGTTCAGCGGGCTCGCTGCGGATGAAGTTGATGCGCTCACGCCTATATGGAAACCGATTTAAATTTCCTAGTCTGTGGCCACGCCTCCAAGCCAGCCTTCTCAAATTCAACATGACTGATACAAATTTTAGCTGCCATTCTTTTTTTTATGGTCATTACTTGAGGTAGATCAAAGGAGCTTTGATCTACCTCTCAAGTGTACTTTGAATTTCTGGTTCGCAAGTGCGAGAAGGCGAAGAATGTGTAAAGGGTTGATGCCTTGCATATATGAGGTAAATGATTCAGGCCAATCTAGCAAAGTAAAGCACGCACTTGATTGCTAAAGACTCTGGTGTAATCCTCTTCTTTTCTACTAAAGCTCTGCTTCCATCTGTCGCGCTCCAAGGCATGAGTCACCGAGACCTTAGCTCCTTATATCTTCTGACAGGAACTTTCTTCGTTCTCATCAGAGATGTCGTCGTCGCTGTCGTCTGTGGTTGAACAATGGTTACCGATCTTCGCTCCAATATCACCAGCTGTGCTCGATCAATTTACTGAGCTAATTCCCATGCGGTGTCGCCTCTGAAAACGGCTATAACGTCCGATAACGTGCCACCTGTTTGTTGGTTTTTGACGTGCCTGATGCGTGTATGGCCATGCTTCTTTCCAATTTGCACCTTTCCACGCAACAAGGTCATTGTCGTCGACCAGATTGAAGTCGTCCACTTGTCCTGCGACATGTGCGAAAATCAAGAGAAGAAGCCGAAACGAATCACGCGCTGGATCTTGATGCGTGTCTGTCTTCCCATGCATACAGTCGGTTGAACACCTACTTCAACAGCGGCAGCATCAATAGCAGCAAGCACAACAGTACCAAGTATGAATTTCATTAGAGTCGACTGGGTCGTCAGATGAGAAAATGTATTTAATCGAAGCAAGAAAAGAAGAGACTTTGCGGGAAGAATGCGTTTCGTAAAGCGCAATGTTGGGCTTGTCCGGGTTGTGGCGGTTCTTCATTAAGGGAGGTAGTTCAGTCGAATCAACTGATCTAAACGTCAATCCCACCCATGAAAACCATCAACATATCCCATGAGTCCTATATTGTTGGTCTATGCATGCTCAACAACAGTTTAAATAGAGATAGTGCTGCATAAAATCAATAACTTGCAGCGTCAACATACAAAGTAAAGATTTTTTGCACTGCTCACTCATCTTCCTGTAGTGGTAATACTTAAAGCGTAGCGTGAGCAATACTTAAGGTGTAGCGAAGCAACGCTTATCTCAGCCATTATAGGTATAAGGAATATTGAATTGTTCGCATTTTAGTATAAAAATCTTGGCAAAGATGGGGGTGACGCCCTCCTTCCAAGCGCGGGGGCTAAATGCTCGCGCGCTTCGGGCAGGTGCTCTCAGGCATCTGCAGGTCTCTAACGAGTCTCACCCTCGCCGCGACGGTCTCCAGCACCAGGGCGCCACCTGGGCTCTTACCAAGTCAGAGCTAAACAAAATAGTGGAAGACCCTCACGACCTCGGTGCTGGCTGCACTGCCCGCTGAACGAAACCCGACGTATGCGGACACCTCTCTATGCCGTGGACTAGCCAGACTGAGCCTAGCACGTGCATAACTTGGCAACGCGATATCGTAATACAATACAATACACAGTATGAAACTCTAAAATTCGAGCTCTTTCGACGTTAGATCTATAAATACATGAAGTTATCTTTTTGGCCCGTACTAAGTCCAATTTAAGCGAACGGTGCAGTATCTCTTATACGAACTCGATAGGCTCAAGACTCGTCGTCGACTGTAAGCGTACTGTCAAACCTGCGCCGTACGGTCTACATCATGCATTCCTTCCGCAGCAGTCATCAAGAAAGCTCTGCTAGTGTTCCTTTCACTTCTAACACCAACCGTGGCGGGAGCGTGGTCAATGACGCTGAGGGCCTTAAAAAAAAACTTTTACGACGTCAGTATACTTTTGCTAAATTAGGTCTTAAGCTTCTCATTTCTTCTGAGGTAAAGCTTGTTCGTCCCTCCAAAATGCTAAATCGAATTCTGACAACTGTATGGTCGCAATTGCCTTCTTCTAAGATGAGGGAAGAAGGGAAGCGAAGAATAGCGTACTGTTGTGACCGGTGTTTGGCGGATGAAGCGATGTAGCTCGGACGATCTCGACTATCTTTGTCAAGGCTTCCATTGAAAGCCTTGGACTTAAAAAATTAACGCCTTGTTCGAGCAAAGCTTTGGTCTCTTGTGCGCAATCGCACATTTCGCAAACAGTCGCTCCCGAAACAGATGTTGTGAAGGCTTGCTTGTGGCTTAAAGCTCGATTTTGGTCTATGTGATGAGTCAACTTTTCTTGGCCGAGCCCTTACATGACTCAGCGCCAACACTCCTGCGCTCACTTTGATTAAGGTCTCAAACAAACGCACGTAGAACAGTGGCTGTAGTCAGAATCTCTTTGTAATCGGTTATTCCCAAAATACATATGCAATGGTTCTTTCCATAGAATAAGGCGATTACATAATTTGAACCAAAATCAGGTGCTGTAGCTACATCTTTTGACAGGCCGAACCCAAATAGACTGATTTTAATGTTATGACACTAGCAAGCTTGCCAATAGTGCGACCACATTATTCAAGTTTTTGACCTGGTGCACAATTTGCATGCGCACTCATCTGTGCAGACCCAATTATATATTCTAGACCACAAATGATGAGCTTGACAAGCATCAAATTGTGAGCCTAACAAAGAATATGAAACCAAAAAAAAATTAAGAGAAGACCAAGATGGGGTAGGTCACCTATATCTATACTTCAACGCGACAGCCCCACTTCCATAAATGTGAATACTCGCGCTTTGTGACCTCAAAGCTTCCTTTGTCTGAGCCTTTGAAACTATTAAAGCAATTCAAAGTCTTAAGCTGATCTACGCATGTGTCACCTCGTGCACAGGTTTATGTAGTGTTACAATTGAAAGCACAGCTGCGACAAGAGCAAGTTTATGGTTTACTATGCATCTGCCAAAGCATTTTACTTTTCTGAAAACATACTGTATCTGATACAAAAAAGAGAAGCCAACCGGATATTCTCTGCGCCAGGTGTTGCAACTGTGTCGCGATGCTTATTGGTGCATGATCTGAATATTTCATGTACAGCTTCGAGCTTACCAGGTAAGCGCTTGTATCGACAACAATTACTTTTCCGTACACATCTTTCCATCGAAAAAGGTTGGGGTGACGCCCTCCTTCCAAGCACGGGGGCTAAATGCTCGCGCGCTTTGGGCATGTGCTCTCGGGCATCTGCAGGTCTCTAACGAGTCTCACCCTCGACGCGACGGTCTCCAGCACCAGGGCGCCACCTGGGCTCTTACACAGTCAAGCTAAACAAAAAAATGGAAGACCCTCACGACCTCGGTGCTGGCTGCACTGCCCGCCGAACGAGACCCGACGTATGCGGACACCACTCTATGCCGTGGACTAGCCAGACTGAGCCTAGCACGTGCATAACTTGGCAACGCGATAACGTAATACAAATCTTTCCATCGTAATCACAATAGTTCTTCTCGGCAACTTTCGGCTGGCATGCGCTCGTTTATTTGACCCTTAGGGTCTGCTTGCAGACGTGCAGTGCCGATGTCAAAATTTGATGCGTCATTGATTGTCGGAATTGGATTCAGCGATATCAAAGTCGGCCCCCGTAACATTGTTAGGATGTCAGAATCAGTTCCGCACTTTTCCTGTATATATCAAATGGTAAATTTGCCGCTTCTGCTTTGCTTGCACTGAACTTTTGTGATTTATTGAAAAGGCTGAGGCATTACTATATCATCTTTTATATGTATATGATGGAGCTGTTAAATTTACACCGCTGAATGCATGTTGAACAGGCGGATGGCGTCACAGTATTTACAAGTACGTCACAATTAGTGATTACATATGGTAGCCGTTTATTGGTCTAGATAAACTATATTCACTTCGGTTTTTACTTTCTACTCAACAGGTAAACAGCCGCAACAAGCCTTCCTTCTCAAGCAAAATATGAACAAGTGCACCGAAGTCCTCCTAGAAAGTGGTAACTATTACGACTGGGAGTTCAGCATGAGGATGACCCTGGCGCGGAAGGGTCTCCTGGAACACATCATGGCCGTCAAGGAAGAGAAGGACGTCACGGAGGCGTGGCTTCTTAAAGATGCCAAGGGCTAGGCAGCATTGCTCAAGGCGTTGAGATCCAGCACCAGACCAAAATTCGGTCGGCTATGCGTGCTTTGGAGGCGTGGGGAACCCTCCGCGATTTCTACAATCGCTCGACTCTTCACAATCGTGTTGTGATGACTCGTCGACTACATGAGTTCAAGATGGAAAGTGGAATAAGCATGGCAGAGCATCTGGACTCTTTTGACGAGCTAGTAGTGGGACTACAGACTACGGAAGAGCAAATTGATGAGTCACGCCAGCTGGTGGTACTTCTCAGCAGTCTACCTTCGGAGTACGACTTGATTTCGTCGATTGTGGAAAATGCAAGGGACATTTTGTTGATAGAAGTCAAGATAAAGCTGCTCAAAGAGTCAGAGAAGCTGCAGAGGAAAGAAGCTACAGAGAAAGCGTTTCGAGTAAATGGAATTGCTAGAAGATTTAAAGGTGGACGGGACAATGGACGAAAGAGTGGTCCTTCACGCAATAACGGCGGATTTAAGGGCAAGTGCTTCAACTGTGACCAGATGACGCATGACGAACGCGACAATTCCACACTCATGCCACGCTCTGCCAGCTTGCCGACTGACAGCAACCTTCTGTCGAGTCTGGGAATGTGCAGAACTTCAACCATGCGAATCTTCATTCCGTTCAAACCAGTCAATTTTACCGTGCCGGCTCCTTTGACAAGCAACTTCTTCCCGTCTGCAATCGTAACTTCGATGCTAGCTTTCAGGCCCTTGTAATCAAACAAGTCCTTCCTGTGTGGGGTCTTGTGGGAAGTTGCTCCACTGTCAATTAGCCATCCTGATGACTTCCCTTCACCAACAGCAAACACCGTGTCGTCGCTGTTGAATCTTTTACCGGCCGGGCAGTTCCGCTTCATGTGTCCAATCTGGAATGCGAAAAAAGCAATTGCGTAAGGTACAAAATTTGAAAAGTCGTATTTTCTTGACTGTGAACAAGAAGAAGCATGACTCGTTGAATATTCCGGGGCTGACAATCAGTGGGAGCTTTGGCATGCACGCATGGGGCACCCCAGCAAGGATGCGCTGATCAGGACACAGCGATTAACGAATGGTATCCCAATCATCAAGCAAAGTGTGGAAATTTTGTGTGCCGGGTGTTTATGGGCAAGCAGACGGTCACGGTGCTTCCGTCTCATTCAATGACAAAGACGACACGTGCGTTGGAGCGTGTCCACGCAGATGTCATGGGGCCAACGAGAACTATCTCGAAGAGTGGTGCCAAATACATTCTCACGTTTGTGGGTGACTTTTCACGATATGCTGCACTTTATCTGATCAAGAGCAAGAGTGAAGTGGCTGGCAAGTTCAAGGAGTTTCTGACGTTATACGAAATCCAGTGGGGTACACGACTAAGATGTTTGCGATCCGACAACGGACCGAGTTCGTAAGCAAGAAGATGGCTGGAATATGTCAAGAGAACGACATTGTACACCAGCGTTCCGTTCCATACAGCCCGCGGCAGAACGGTGTGGCGGAGGGTATGAATAGGACAGTTATGGTGAAATCCCGCAGCATGTTACACTACAAGAGCGTTTCGACGGAATGGTGGGCGGAAGCGGTAAATACGGCGGTTTTTTCAGTTGATCGCTCCAGCAATACGGTCCATCCTGACATCACGCCGTATCAGCTAATTTTCAAGATAAGGCCTCGAATGGATCACCTGCGCGTATTTGATTCGCAAGGCTACGCTCATATGACGATGTAAAACGGACCAAACTGGAACCCAGGAGCTTCAAGTGTATGTTTCTTGGCTATGCAGAGAATGTCAAGGGCTATCGCGTGTTTGACTTGGAGAATGCCAAGATTAAAGCGACCCGCTCTGTAAAGTTGGATGAGCGTGAGGTGGGCGGCATCTACGACACGCAAGAGCTTAAGCCGGAATTAATTGTTCAAGTAATGAAGGATGGTGATGAAGTCAATGTTCAGCATCAAGTGGATCGACAGTCAGTTCCGGACGATCCCATGGGAGCTGGTGAAGAGACAGTCGAGGATATCGATATGGATGATGTGGATCGTACACCAAGCGCCGTTGTACAGCGGCTAATGCCTTCTGAGAGCCCTGAACGAAACAGGCTTGAGCTAACGGAGTATCATCAATCATTTCAAGTGCAACAAGAAGACCGTTTGGTGTTTCGGCCTGAAGTGGAGCGAACACGAATAAGACGTGAGCCAGTGCTAATGATAAGAAACGACTCGATGGTGGAGAGTCAACGGAAGGCAGAGAGGGTCCACCGACCATAAAGCGTGCTAGGATTGACGAAGATGAACTAATTGCGGAAGCCTTTCTTGCCTACGCCGTGAATACTGACGATGATACGGACTCGCCGACTACCTTTACTCAAGCAATGGCAAGCGACGATGCAGTGAAATGGCGTGAAGCAATGAATGCTGAGCTTCGCTCTTACGAAGAGAATAAAACGTGGACATTGCAGCCACGAGGGAAGATTGGACGCACGATTGGATCACGATGGGTATTTGCCAAAAAGCGTGATCAGAATGGCGCTATCGTGCGATACAAGGCACGACTGGTCGCGAAAGGTTTCAAGCAGAAGGATGGCGTTGAATTTTTCGAGACATGTTCCCCGATTGCTAACATGAATTCGATCCGAATAATTCTCGCGGCATGTGCTGAATGCGACTATTTAATGAAACAGCTGGACATCGACACGGCTTTTCTCAATATCGTGTTGACGGACAACGTTTTTGTGGAAGTTCCGCTTGGTGTCGACAATGCTCAAGGATACATATGTCATCTAAACAAGGCTATTTACGGGCTGCAGCAAACAGCAAGTACCTGGAACAAGACAATACATCGTATCTCCGTCAAAAATGGCTTTGAGAGTTGCGGAGCAGATCAATGTGTTAATGTCAAGAGCACTAAAGAAGGTTTTGCTTACGTTCTTTGGAGTATATGTAGATGACATGACTATCACACCAAGAAGCAGCAAAGAATTAAATCAAGTAACGGGAGTACTCAAGAATGCTTTCAAGATGAAGGAGCTTGGTCAGGTGGAATTTATTTTGGGTATGGAAATTGATCGCGACAGGTCAGCTGGAATATTGATGATCAAACAGACTCGCTACATCGATTACGTGGTCAAGCGATTCGGTCAACAAGATGCCAAGAGTGTCGAAAACCCATGCGTATCAGGACTGAAGCTGTCGTCAAAGCAGTCACCCAAAATGGAAGAGGGATGGGCGACAATGCGATCAAAGCCTTATTGCTCTTTGATTGAATGCTTGCTGTACATATCGACATGCACTCGGCCTGATATTGCTTACGTGGTGACACAGCTATCACGTTTTCAGGAGAACCCAGGACTACAACATTGGAGTGCAGCAATTCGAATAGTGCGGTATCTGAAGACCACGGGTCAAATCGGTACCGTCTACCGAGGAAGTGGAAGCGTTGCGGTCAAAGCATACTCGGATGCAGATTGGGGCAGCAACACGGATGACAGACGCTTGGTCTCGGGTATTATGGTCATGACTGCAAGCGCACCAGTGTTATTTAAGTCGAAGTACCAGCGGACAGTTGCGCAGAGCTCAGCGAAAGCTGAGTATATGGCTCTCAGTTTATGCACACAAGAAGTTCTCTGGACGCGGGCAATGCTAAAGGACATGGGGCACGACCACGTTGAAGGCACACAGCTTTTTGAAGGCATTTAAGGTGCGATAGCTTTGGCAAACAACGCGGGCTACTACGCACGTACAAAGCACGTGGATATCAGACAGCACTTTACTCGGGAGAACGTGCAGCATGAATTACTCAAGATTGGCTACATTGTTACGAAGAGTCAGCTTGCAGATATGCTAACCAAGGCGCTTGGAACCAAGATGCTGAGGTATCTGCGCGAAACCTCCAGGACACACAGCATTAGCGGTGAGTGGGAGTGTTAAAATTACACCGCTGAATGCATGTTGAACAGGCGGATGGCGTCACAGTATTTACAAGTACTTCACAGTTAGTAATTACATATGGTAGGCGTTCATTGGTCTAGATAAATTTGTTCACTTCGGTTTTTACTTTCTACTCAGCAGTAACCAAGAAATTTAGTTGGTCTTGCTTCCTAGTATGGTCTGTCTTATGGTCCTGTCGATGAAGCACTCAATAGAGGAAAACTTTCCGCACCAACCATACATTAAGTAAAGCTATCTTGCTTGCATGAAGTTGAGCACCATTTGTAGGTACACAATATTGCTACCACATTCGTCTGTTCATGCTCCGCATACTTTCGGACGAAAAGGTACTCGAAAATGGTTGTCGATACGCCCAGCGGGACCTAAAGAATTGCGTCAACAGTTTGTTAAACGTCTTGAATGCCTCGAAAGTGTGCCCGACTGTACGCTTAATGTTCTGCTTACAGTCGGCACTGCTTTGAAAAAAAAGGCTGTGAACTAAGTCAAGTACAGTTCACATTGCACCTCCCACAATTTTATTTGCAGCTAGAAACGACATCTGTGTCAGGTGGTGGTCATTTAATCTATTACAAATGTTACGATGTGCCACTCGTATCTTCTATCTCGCACAGAAACGAAAGGGCCAATTTTCCTGAGCCAACATGACTTGTGTTATGCATTTCAGAATGTGTCAATGATGTCTTACTTAAGCCCACTGCCGTAGCACGCAGTGTAAGTAAATTTCACAACAGGCACCTTGATGCAGTAGACGCCGAAGGCGGGTCCTAGTCAAACTTCATTTATGTAAGTCCACAAATGCATCGCACAGTATTTGCCTACCAGATTCAGACAAACTTTAAGAACAACTGTTTGATGGAGGCGCCATGGTCGGGACTGCAACCTAATATATCTACTCCGTAGGATTATTCAGATTCGATGTATTTTAAACAATCAGGGATATCAAGCGTTCTTTTAATGACTTGTAAGACCGTTGCATTCAAAAATGACGAAAACTTGGTCTCTTCTTCTGGCTTTGTCATCACCGTTTCTTCGATGTTTTTGGCGTTTAAAGCCTCTGAATAGCCAAGATTTGATAGTTACCCAATCTTACCTTTGCAGTGTATATAGCCAAGCGCTATCGCCGATTGAAGGCAATTTAATGCCTTCTTCGTCTCGGACGAGACACCCTAGGCTATGCAATAAGCGCCGAGGTCCAATAACACTCGTTCCTTTCGCTATGAGAATTAAAAATATGAAAAAGGATGCGCTCTGAGTGCTTTCACATTTAAATGGCTTTCTTTCAGTATAAAGTATACACGGAGTCAATAAGGACTCCCAAGATCATCTTTTCTCTACACTCAGTAAGCTAGACTTGGAAGGAAAATCTGTATCATATAGCTCAAAGCTCTTTGGACCTAAGTTTTGATGACTTTCTGAGACTCGATCGAACATAGCTCTATTACAGTCGGCTGGCTTTTGCATACATGACATTCTTGTTCCTCTTTGCGGCATACTAGACGAATCATTGGCCGTTAGATCTCGGCTCCTAAAACGTTGGCGCTGTTATAATTAAACCGCTGAATGCATGTTGAACAGCCGGATGGCGTCACAATATTTACAAGCACGTCACAGTTAGTAATTACATATGGTAGCCGTTTATTGGTCTAGATAAAATATATTCACTTCGGTTTTTACTTTCTACTCAACAGGTTAACAGCCGCAAGAAGCCTTCCTTCTCAAGCAACGTTCTCGCCCAATATGAACAAGCGCACCGAAGTCCTCCTAGAAAGTGGTAACTATTACGACTGGGAGTTCAGCATGAGGATGACCCTGGCGCGGAAGGTTCTCCTGGAACACATCATGGCCGTCAAGGAAGAGAAGGACGTCACGGAGGCGTGGCTTCTTAAAGATGCCAAGGGCTAGGCAGCATTGCTCAAGGCGTTGAGATCCAGCACCAGACCAAAATTCGGTCGGCTATGCGTGCTATGGAGGCGTGGGGAACCCTCCGCGATTTCTACAATCGCTCGACTCTTCACAATCGTGTTGTGATGACTCGTCGACTACATGAGTTCAAGATGGAAAGTGGAATAAGCATGGCAGAGCATCTGGACTCTTTTGACGAGCTAGTAGTGGGACTACAGACTACGGAAGAGCAAATTGATGAGTCACGCCAGCTGGTGGTACTTCTCAGCAGTCTACCTTCGGAGTACGACTTGATTTCGTCGATTGTGGAAAATGCAAGGGACATTTTGTTGATAGAAGTCAAGATAAAGCTGCTCAAAGAGTCAGAGAAGCTGCAGAGGAAAGAAGCTACAGAGAAAGCGTTTCGAGTAAATGGAATTGCTAGAAGATTTAAAGGTGGACGGGACAATGGACGAAAGAGTGGTCCTTCACGCAATAACGGCGGATTTAAGGGCAAGTGCTTCAACTGTGACCAGATGACGCATGACGAACGCGACAATTCCACACTCATGCCACGCTCTGCCAGCTTGCCGACTGACAGCAACCTTCTGTCGAGTCTGGGAATGTGCAGAACTTCAACCATGCGAATCTTCATTCCGTTCAAACCAGTCAATTTTACCGTGCCGGCTCCTTTGACAAGCAACTTCTTCCCGTCTGCAATCGTAACTTCGATGCTAGCTTTCAGGCCCTTGTAATCAAACAAGTCCTTCCTGTGTGGGGTCTTGTGGGAAGTTGCTCCACTGTCAATTAGCCATCCTGATGACTTCCCTTCACCAACAGCAAACACCGTGTCGTCGCTGTTGAATCTTTTACCGGCCGGGCAGTTCCGCTTCATGTGTCCAATCTGGAATACGAAAAAAGCAATTGCGTAAGGTACAAAATTTGAAAAGTCGTATTTTCTTGACTGTGAACAAGAAGAAGCATGACTCGTTGAATATTCCGGGGCTGACAATCAGTGGGAGCTTTGGCATGCACGCATGGGGCACCCCAGCAAGGATGCGCTGATCAGGACACAGCGATTAAAGAATGGTATCCCAATCATCAAGCAAAGTGTGGAAATTTTGTGTGCCGGGTGTTTATGGGCAAGCAGACGGTCACGGTGCTTCCGTCTCATTCAATGGCAAAGACGACACGTGTGTTGGAGCGTGTCCACGCAGATGTCATGGGGCCAACGAGAACTATCTCGAAGAGTGGTGCCAAATACATTCTCACGTTTGTGGGTGACTTTTCACGATATGCTGCACTTTATCTGATCAAGAGCAAGAGTGAAGTGGCTGGCAAGTTCAAGGAATTTCTGACGTTATACGAAATCCAGTGGGGTACACGACTAAGATGTTTGCGATCCGACAACGGACCGAGTTCGTAAGCAAGAAGATGGCTGGAATATGTCAAGAGAACGACATTGTACACCAGCGTTCCGTTCCATACAGCCCGCGGCAGAACGGTGTGGCGGAGGGTATGAATAGGACAGTTATGGTGAAAGCCCGCAGCATGTTACACTACAAGAGCGTTTCGACGGAATGGTGGGCGGAAGCGGTAAATACGGCGGTTTTTTTAGTTGATCGCTCCAGCAATACGGTCCATCCTGACATCACGCCGTATCAGCTAATTTTCAAGATAAGGCCTCGAATGGATCACCTGCGCGTATTTGATTCGCAAGGCTACGCTCATATGACGATGTAAAACGGACCAAACTGGAACCCAGGAGCTTCAAGTGTATGTTTCTTGGCTATGCAGAGAATGTCAAGGGCTATCGCGTGTTTGACTTGGAGAATGCCAAGATTAAAGCGACCCGCTCTGTAAAGTTGGATGAGCGTGAGGTGGGCGGCATCTACGACACGCAAGAGCTTAAGCCGGAATTAATTGTTCAAGTAATGAAGGATGGTGATGAAGTCAATGTTCAGCATCAAGTGGATCGACAGTCAGTTCCGGACGATCCCATGGGAGCTGGTGAAGAGACAGTCGAGGATATCGATATGGATGATGTGGATCGTACACCAAGCGCCGTTGTACAGCGGCTAATGCCTTCTGAGAGCCCTGAACGAAACAGGCTTGAGCTAACGGAGTATCATCAATCATTTCAAGTGCAACAAGAAGACCGTTTGGTGTTTCGGCCTGAAGTGGAGCGAACACGAATAAGACGTGAGCCAGTGCTAATGATAAGAAACGACTCGATGGTGGAGAGTCAACGGAAGGCAGAGAGGGTCCACCGACCATAAAGCGTGCTAGGATTGACGAAGATGGACTAATTGCGGAAGCCTTTCTTGCCTACGCCGTGAATACTGACGATGATACGGACTCGCCGACTACCTTTACTCAAGCAATGGCAAGCGACGATGCAGTGAAATGGCGTGAAGCAATGAATGCTGAGCTTCGCTCTCGCGAAGAGAATAAAACGTGGACATTGCAGCCACGAGGGAAGATTGGACGCACGATTGGATCACGATGGGTATTTGCCAAAAAGCGTGATCAGAATGGCGCTATCGTGCGATACAAGGCACGACTGGTCGCGAAAGGTTTCAAGCAGAAGGATGGCGTTGAATTTTTCGAGACATGTTCCCCGATTGCTAACATGAATTCGATCCGAATAATTCTCGCGGCATGTGCTGAATGCGACTATTTAATGAAACAGCTGGACATCGACACGGCTTTTCTCAATATCGTGTTGACGGACAACGTTTTTGTGGAAGTTCCGCTTGGTGTCGACAATGCTCAAGGATACATATGTCATCTAAACAAGGCTATTTACGGGCTGCAGCAAACAGCAAGTACCTGGAACAAGACAATACATCGTATCTCCGTCAAAAATGGCTTTGAGAGTTGCGGAGCAGATCAATGTGTTAATGTCAAGAGCACTAAAGAAGGTTTTGCTTACGTTCTTTGGAGTATATGTAGATGACATGACTATCACACCAAGAAGCAGCAAAGAATTAAATCAAGTAACGGGAGTACTCAAGAATGCTTTCAAGATGAAGGAGCTTGGTCAGGTGGAATTTATTTTGGGTATGGAAATTGATCGCGACAGGTCAGCTGGAATATTGATGATCAAACAGACTCGCTACATCGATTACGTGGTCAAGCGATTCGGTCAACAAGATGCCAAGAGTGTCGAAAACCCATGCGTATCAGGACTGAAGCTGTCGTCAAAGCAGTCACCCAAAATGGAAGAGGGATGGTCGACAATGCGATCAAAGCCTTATCGCTCTTTGATTGAATGCTTGCTGTACATATCGACATGCACTCGGCCTGATATTGCTTACGTGGTGACACAGCTATCACGTTTTCAGGAGAACCCAGGACTACAACATTGGAGTGCAGCAATTCGAATAGTGCGGTATCTGAAGACCACGGGTCAAATCGGTACCGTCTACCGAGGAAGTGGAAGCGTTGCGGTCAAAGCATACTCGGATGCAGATTGGGGCAGCAACACGGATGACAGACGCTTGGTCTCGGGTATTATGGTCATGACTGCAAGCGCACCAGTGTTATTTAAGTCGAAGTACCAGCGGACAGTTGCGCTGAGCTCAGCGGAAGCTGAGTATATGGCTCTCAGTTTATGCACACAAGAAGTTCTCTGGACGCGGGCAATGCTAAAGGACATGGGGCACGACCACGTTGAAGGCACACAGCTTTTTGAAGGCATTTAAGGTGCGATAGCTTTGGCAAACAACGCGGGCTACTACGCACGTACAAAGCACGTGGATATCAGACAGCACTTTACCCGGGAGAACGTGCAGCATGAATTACTCAAGATTGGCTACATTGTTACGAAGAGTCAGCTTGCAGATATGCTAACCAAGGCGCTTGGAACCAAGATGCTGAGGTATCTGCGCAAAACCTCCAGGACACACAGCATTAGCGGTGAGTGGGAGTGTTAAAATTACACCGCTGAATGCATGTTGAACAGGCGGATGGCGTCACAGTATTTACAAGTACTTCACAGTTAGTAATTACATATGGTAGGCGTTCATTGGTCTAGATAAATTTGTTCACTTCGGTTTTTACTTTCTACTCAGCAGTAACCAAGAAATTTAGTTGGTCTTGCTTCCTAGTATGGTCTGTCTTATGGTCCTGTCGATGAAGCACTCAATAGAGGAAAACTTTCCGCACCAACCATACATTAAGTAAAGCTATCTTGCTTGCATGAAGTTGAGCACCATCTGTAGGTACACAATATTGCTACCACATTCGTCTGTTCATGCTCCGCATACTTTCGGACGAAAAGGTACTCGAAAATGGTTGTCGATACGCCCAGCGGGACCTAAAGAATTGCGTCAACAGTTTGTTAAACGTCTTGAATGCCTTGAAAGTGTGCCCGACTGTACGCTTAATGTTCTGCTTACAGTCGGCACTGCTTTGAAAAAAAAGGCTGTGAACTAAGTCAAGTACAGTTCACATTGCACCTCCCACAATTTTATTTGCAGCTAGAAACGACATCTGTGTCAGGTGGTGGTCATTTAATCTATTACAAATGTTACGATGTGCCACTCGTATCTTCTATCTCGCACAGAAACGAAAGGGCCAATTTTCCTGAGCCAACATGACTTGTGTTATGCATTTCAGAATGTGTCAATGATGTCTTACTTAAGCCCACTGCCGTAGCACGCAGTGTAAGTAAATTTCACAACAGGCACCTTGATGCAGTAGACGCCGAAGGCGGGTCCTAGTCAAACTTCATTTATGTAAGTCCACAAATGCATCGCACAGTATTTGCCTACCAGATTCAGACAAACTTTAAGAACAACTGTTTGATGGAGGCGCCATGGTCGGGACTGCAACCTAATATATCTACTCCGTAGGATTATTCAGATTCGATGTATTTTAAACAATCAGGGATATCAAGCGTTCTTTTAATGACTTGTAAGACCGTTGCATTCAAAAATGACGAAAACTTGGTCTCTTCTTCTGGCTTTGTCATCACCGTTTCTTCGATGTTTTTGGCGTTAAAAGCCTCTGAATAGCCAAGATTTGATAGTTACCCAATCTTACCTTTGCAGTGTATATAGCCAAGCGCTATCGCCGATTGAAGGCAATTTAATGCCTTCTTCGTCTCGGACGAGACACCCTAGGCTATGCAATAAGCGCCGAGGTCCAATAACACTCGTTCCTTTCGCTATGAGAATTAAAAATATGAAAAAGGATGCGCTCTGAGTGCTTTCACATTTAAATGGCTTTTTTTCAGTATAAAGTATACACGGAGTCAATAAGGACTCCCAAGATCATCTTTTCTCTACACTCAGTAAGCTAGACTTGGAAGGAAAATCTGTATCATATAGCTCAAAGCTCTTTGGACCTAAGTTTTGATGACTTTCTGAGACTCGATCGAACATAGCTCTATTACAGTCGGCTGGCTTTTGCATACATGACATTCTTGTTCCTCTTTGCGGCATACTAGACGAATCATTGGCCGTTAGATCTCGGCTCCTAAAACGTTGGCGCTGTTATAATTAAACCGCTGAATGCATGTTGAACAGCCGGATGGCGTCACAATATTTACAAGCACGTCACAGTTAGTAATTACATATGGTAGCCGTTTATTGGTCTAGATAAAATATATTCACTTCGGTTTTTACTTTCTACTCAACAGGTTAACAGCCGCAAGAAGCCTTCCTTCTCAAGCAACGTTCTCGCCCAATATGAACAAGCGCACCGAAGTCCCCCTAGGAAGTGGTGACTATTACCACTAAGAGCTCAACATGAGGATGACTCTGGCGCGAAAGGGTGTACTGGGACACATCATGGCCGTCAAGGAAGAGAAGGACGTCACGTAGGCGTGGCTTCTTAAAGATGCCAAGGCGCTAGGCAGCATTGCTCAAAGCGTTGAGATCCAGCACCAGACCAAAATTCGGTCGGCTTTGCGTGCTATGGAGGCGTGGGGAACCTCCGCGATTTCTACAAACGCTCGACTCTTCACAATCGTGTTGTGATGACTCGTCGACTACATGAGTTCAAGATGGAATGTGGAATAAGCATGGCAGAGCATCTGGACTCTTTTGACGAGCTAGTAGTGGGACTACAGACTACGGAAGAGCAAATTGATGAGTCACACCAGCTGGTGATACTCCTCAGCAGTCTACCTTCGGAGTACGACTTGATTTCGTCGATTGTGGAAAATGCAAGGGACATTTTGTTGATAGAAGGCAAGAAAAAGCTGCTCAAAGAGTCAGAGAAGCTGCAGAGGAAAGAAGCTACAGAGAAAGCGTTTCGAGTAAATGGAATTGCTAGAAGATTTAAAGGTGGACGGGACGATGGACGAAACAGTGGTCCTCCACGCAATAACGGCGGATTTAAGGGCAAATGCTTCAACTGTGACCAGTTTGGACACATAAAGTGGAACTGCCCGGCCGGTAAAAGATTCAACAGCGACGACGCGGTGTTTGCTGTTGGTGAAGGGAAGTCATCAGGATGGCCGGTTGACAGTGGAGCAACTTCCCACATGACCCCACACAGGAAGGACTTGTTTGATTACAAGGGCTGAAAGCTAGCATCGAAGTTACGATTGCAGACGGGAAGAAGTTGCTTGTCAAAGGAGCCGGCACGGTAAAATTGACTGGTTTGAACGGAATGAAGATTCGCTTGGTTGAAGTTCTGCACATTCCCAGACTCGACAGAAGGTTGCTGTCAGTTAACAAGCTGGCAGAGCGTGGCATGAGTGTGGAACTTTCGCGTTCGTCATGCGTCATCTAAATTAAGAACAAAACAATTGCGTCGGGTACAAAATTTGAGAAGTCGTATTTTCTTGACTGTGGACAAGAAGAAGCATGACTCGTTGAATATTCCGGGGCTGACAATCAGTGGGAGCTTTGGCATGCACGCATGGGGCACCCCAGCAAGGATGCGCTGATCGGGACATAGCGATTAACGAATGGTATCCCAATTATCAAGCAAAGTGTGAAAATATTGTGTGCCGGGTGTTTGGGCAAGCAGACGGTCACAGTGCTTCCGTCTCGTTCAATGACAAAGACGACACGTGTGTTGGAGCGTGTTCACACAGATGTCATGGGGCCAATGAGAACTATCTCGAAGGGTGGTGCCAAATACATTCTCACGTTTGTGGACGACTTTTCACGATATGTTGCACTTTATCTGATCAAGAGCAAGAGTGAAGTGGCTGGCAAGTTCAAGGAGTTTCTGACGTTATACGAAATCCAGTGGGGTACACGACTAAGTTGTTTGCGATCCGACAACGGAATCGAGTTTGTAAACAAGGAAATGGCTGGAATATGTCAAGAGAACGACATTGTACCTCAGTGCTCCGTCCCATACAGCCCGCAGCAGAACGGAATGGCGGAGGGTATGAATAGGACAATTATGGTGAAAGCCCGCAGCATGTTACACTACAAGAGCGTTTCGACGGAATGGTGGGCGGAAGCGGTAAATACGGCGGTTTTTTCAGTTGATCGCTCCAGTAATACGGTCCATCCTGACATCACGCCGTATCAGCTAATTTTCAAGATGAAGCCTCGAATGGATCACCTGCGCGTATTTGGTTCACAAGGCTACGCTCATATGACGATGTAAAACGGACCAAACTGGATCCTAGGAGCTTCAAGTATATGTTTCTTGGCTATGCAGAGAATGTCAAGGGCTATCGCGTGTTTGACTTGGAGAATGCCAAGATTAAAGCGACCCGCTCTGTAAAGTTGGATGAGCGTGAGGTGGGCGGCATCTACGACACGCAAGAGCTTAAGCCGGAACCAATTGTTCAAGTAATGAAGGATGGTGATGAAGTCAATGTTCAGCATCAAGTGGATCGACAGTCAGTTCCGGACGATCCCATGGGAGCTGGCGAAAAGACAGTCGAGGATATCGATATGGATGATGTGGATCGTACGCCAAGCGCCGTTGTACAGCGGCTAATGCCTTCTGAGAGCCCTAAACGAAACAGGCTTGAGCTAACGGAGTATCATCAATCATTTCAAGTGCAACAAGAAGACCGTTTGGTGTTTCGGCCTGAAGTGGAGCGAACACGAATAAGACGTGAGCCAGTGCTAATGATAAGAAACGACTCGATGGCGGAGAGTCAACGGAAGGCAGAGAGGGCCCACCGACCATAAAGCGTGCTAGGATTGACGAAGATGGACTAATTGCGGAAGCCTTTCTTGCCTACGCCGTGAATACTGACGATGATACGGACTCGCCGACTACCTATACTCAAGCAATGGCAAGCGACGATGCAGTGAAATGGCGTGAAGCAATGAATGCTGAGCTTCGCTCTCGCGAAGAGAATAAAACGTGGACATTGCAGCCACGAGGGAAGACTGGACGCACAATTGGATCACGATGGGTATTTGCCAAAAAGCGTGGTCAGAATGGCGCTATCGTGCAATACAAGGCACGACTGGTCGCGAAAGGTTTCAAGCAGAAGTATGGCGTTGACTTTTTCGAGACATGTTCCCCGATTGCTAACATGAATTCGATCCGAATAATTCTCGCGGCATGTGCTGAATGCGACTATTTAATGAAACAGCTGGACATCGACACGGCTTTTCTCAATATCGTGTTGACGGACAACGTTTTTGTGGAAGTTCCGCTTGGTGTCGACAATGCTCAAGGATACATATGTCATCTAAACAAGGCTATTTACGGGCTGCAGCAAACAGCAAGTACCTGGAACAAGACAATACATCGTATCTCCGTCAAAAATGGCTTTGAGAGTTGCGGAGCAGATCAATGTGTTAATGTCAAGAGCACTAAAGAAGGTTTTGCTTACGTTCTTTGGAGTATATGTAGATGACATGACTATCACACCAAGAAGCAGCAAAGAATTAAATCAAGTAACGGGAGTACTCAAGAATGCTTTCAAGATGAAGGAGCTTGGTCAGGTGGAATTTATTTTGGGTATGGAAATTGATCGCGACAGGTCAGCTGGAATATTGATGATCAAACAGACTCGCTACATCGATTACGTGGTCAAGCGATTCGGTCAACAAGATGCCAAGAGTGTCGAAAACCCATGCGTATCAGGACTGAAGCTGTCGTCAAAGCAGTCACCCAAAATGGAAGAGGGATGGTCGACAATGCGATCAAAGCCTTATCGCTCTTTGATTGAATGCTTGCTGTACATATCGACATGCACTCGGCCTGATATTGCTTACGTGGTGACACAGCTATCACGTTTTCAGGAGAACCCAGGACTACAACATTGGAGTGCAGCAATTCGAATAGTGCGGTATCTGAAGACCACGGGTCAAATCGGTACCGTCTACCGAGGAAGTGGAAGCGTTGCGGTCAAAGCATACTCGGATGCAGATTGGGGCAGCAACACGGATGACAGACGCTCGGTCTCGGGAATTATGGTCATGATTGCAAGCGCACCAGTGTTATTTAAGTCGAAGTACCAGCGGACAGTTGCGCTGAGCTCAGCGCAAGCTGAGTATATGGCTCTCAGTTTATGCACACAAGAAGTTCTCTGGACGCGGGCAATGCTAAAGGACGTGGGTCACGACCACGTTAAAGGCACACAGGTTTGGGAAGACAATTAAGGTGCGATAGCTTTGGCAAACAACGTGGGCTACTACGCACGTACAAAGCACGTGGACTTCAGACAGCACTTTACTCGGGAGAACGTGCAGCATGAATTACTCAAGATTGGCTACATTGTTACGAAGAGTCAGCTTGCAGATAGGCTAACCAAGGCGCTTAGAACCAAGATGCTGAATTATCTGCGCGAAATTTTCGAAATCAAGACCGAGTCAGCAACAAAATCACACAGCATTAGCGGTGAGTGGGAGTGTTAATATCACACCGCTGAATGCATGTTGAACAGGCGGATGGCGTCACAGTATTTACAAGTACGTCACAATTAGTAATTACATATGGTAGCCGTTCATTGGTCTAGATAAATTTGTTCACTTCGTTTTTTTTAACCGAAAGAAATGGTAGACCCTCACGACCTCGGCGCTGGATGCACTGCCCGCCGAACGAGAAGGCCTGATCGAATGGGATGCTCAAGTATTTTGATGTGTCGAGGCGAACTGGATGCAGGTAACACTCGGCGTCAAGTAGTGAACATTATCACAAATGAAGAATCAACACGCAAGTCAACAGCTAAAATTTTCCTCTCTCACACTTTAATTTGCTTGAGATCGGGATACATCATAGTCTCTGACTAAGAGACCCTTTCGAATCCGTGCCTTTCCCCACGACAATTTTCGTATTCTGCTCGCAAAATGCTAAAATTTGAGCGCGCTTTTGCGCAATCTGCCTTGTAATGGGTCCTCGGAGAGTAAATTACTGACTAAGTGGCTCTCCTTTTTCTTATTAATGGCAAATTTACTATTTGATGTATATAGAAAGAAATTTGAGAACTTAGCAGCTAAGTAAGTTGGTCTCGCTGAATCCAATCCAATCAATCAGTGACGCATCAAATTTTGACATCGGCACTGCACTACTGCAAGCAGACGCTGAGGGAAAAAAAAGTGAGCGCATTATAGCCGCAAGCTGCCAAAAGAAACTATCGTGCTTAATACAGAAAGATGTTTACGGAACAGTGAGCTATTGTCGATACAAGCGCTTACTTGGTAAGCTCGTAGCTGTTCGCAAAATATTCGCATCATGCACCAATAAGCATAGCGACACAGTTGGAACACCTGTCGCAGAAAATAACCTGTTGGATTTCCGTTTTTGTACCAGATGAAGTATGTTTTCAGAAAATTAAAGTGCTTTGGCTAATGCATCTTGAACCATAATCTAGCTTTTGTCTCAGCTGTGACTTCAGCTGTAATACTAAATAAACCGTGTCACGTGCGCACGAGGTGACACATGCGTAGATCAGCTTTAGACTATGAAGGGCATTGATAGTATTTAAGGCTCAGACAGAAAAACTAGCCTTGAGGTCACTAAGCGCGAGATTCATATTTGTGGAACGTGCTGTAGCATAGATCTAGGTGACCTATCCCATCTTCGTTTCCTCTCAATATTCTTTTTTACTTCATATTCTTCGTTAATTTCTTGATTTTATGCTTGTCAGTCATCTTGGTAAAGATGCATGGCTTGGTAAGCTCATTATATGTGGTCTAGAATATTTAAATGGGTCTACACATATGAGCGCACATGCGAAATGTGCACCAGGTCAAAAACTTGCATATGTGGTCGCACTACTGGCATGCTTGCCAGTGCCATTACACTAATATCAGTTCGGCCTGTCAAAAGATGTAGCATACAGCATTTGACTATGGTTCAAGAATTTGTGATCGCCTTGTTTGATGGAAAGAAGTAATACATAAGTATTTAGAATAATGGATCACGAAGAGATTGCTACTACAGCTACTATTCTACGTGGGTTTGCTCAAAACCTTAACTGATGTGAGCGCAGGAGTGTTGGCGCTGAGTCAAGTGAGGACTCGGCCAAGAAAATTCGACCCAATAGATAGATCGAAATCTACTTTTATTCACAAACTACCACAATATCTAATTTGGGGGGGGCGCAAGTCGAGCGACTGATTGCGAAATTGTGCGATTGTACACACGAGACCGAAGCTTTGATCGAATAGAGCCTGATTTTGTTATCTAAGGCTTTCAATGCAAGCCTTGACGGCGATAGTCGAGGTCGTCTGCGCGACACCATTGGCTTCATCCGCCAAACGCCGGTCGCAAGCTTCTTGAGGACAAACACAATTGTACGCTGCCCTTCGCTTCCCTTTTCCTCTTCTTTGAAAAGAAGGAAATTGCTAGCATACCGTCGTCAGATTCCATTTTAGCCTTTTGAAGAAACGAACGACCTTCACTCTAAAAGTAATGAGAAGTTAAAGGCCCTACTTAGCAAAAGTGAATTGACGCCATGAAAGCTTTTTCAAGAGAAACTCAGCGTCATTGACCACGCTCCCGCCACTATTGGTGTTAGAAATGGAAGGCATATAACAATGTGATTGTCGCAGTGCAAAATGGAAAGTAAATTCATAGGAGTAAAGCAAACTATCGGCTCTTACTCACTTGTAGCCACGTGTTCTTCTGTCTCGATATTCTAGAATGTGACCGATTCTCTTATATGTCAAGTTGACACATACTGTGGGACACCCAATTAGAGGCCGTTAGACTCCCCCTCAACTTGACAGTCCACAAGTCCGCATGCGACACGAAGCTCCACAAAGCGCGGCGTCGGAATGGCCTTCGTTAACATATCCGCTAGCTGAGACTCCGATGGTACGACTCCACCTTGATAGTGCCCTTCTCGACGTGGTCACGGATGAAGTGAGCTCGGAGGTCGATGTGCTTGGCGCGTGGGGTGTATCCGTGATTAGTTGCCATACTAATCGCCGACTGGTTGTCCATGTAGATCGTCGACGCACTCGACACGCTTACACCCATCTCTGTGAGGAGGAAACGCAGCCACAGTACTTCTTGAGCGGTAAGTGCGAGAGCCATGTACTCGCCTTCAGCAGTTGATAATGCGACGGTCGCTTGACGCTTGCTCTTGTAGATGACCGGACCGTCAGCCATCTTTACCATCACACCAGACGTCGAACGTCGCGTCTCCTAATCACCACCCCAGTTCGCGTCGCAGTATGTCACGATATTCTTGCCCTTTGCCGTGTAGTGGATGCCGATCGAATCAGTGGCCTTGAGGTAGCGAAGTACACGTAGCGCAGCATTCCAATGCATCTCACGCGGCGTATCGAGGTACTGAGAGAGTATCGACAGCACGTAGCCAATGTCGGGACGTGTGGCATTGGCAACGTACAGCATTGATCCGATTAGTTCGCGGTACTGATTTTTGTCTGTGCATACACCGTGCTTGTCGGATGGGCTGAGATCTTGACCAATTACCATTGGGTTGCGGACACCATGAGCAGATACTTGACCAAAACGCTCGAGCAACTTGGTTATAAACTGAGATTGCTTCACCACCATTTCACCACGTTCCCGATCGTGAAGTACTTCCATCCCGAGAACGAAACGAGCATCACCGAGTGATTTGACCGTGAAGTGCGACGCAAGATACAGTACACACGGATCGCGCTTGTTCCTCTGTTTTGCAGCCAACAAGTAGATCGTCCACGTAGAGCACTACAAAAACCGCGGCCGCTGGGTCACTGTCATCTCGTCGAACGAAGAGACAAGGATCAGCTCGACACTGTTTGAAACCGAGACGCTTGAACACGTCGCGGATGGTACGGTGTCACACAGCTGCAGCTTGCTTGAGTCCATAGAGGCTGCGGCGGAGTCTGCACACCAATTCCGGCGCCACATTCACTCCTTCAGGGGGATTCATAAACACTGTTTAGTCAAGCTTGCCATTTAGAAATGCGGTCTCAATGTCAAACTGGCGAATCATGAGGCGTCGAGAGCAGCACAATGCGAGAAAGACCCGGATCGTGTTCATGCTTGCCACTGGTGAGTATGTGTGGGTATAGTCTATGCCACGAGTCTGGAGGAAACCTCGAGCGACCAGACGTGCCTTGTATCGCTTAACCGCTCCATTCTCGTCGTAATTCTTCGCGAATACCCATTTGCATCCGATCACCTTGTTTCCTTGAGGTCGTCGCATCATGTCCCACGTGTGGCTCCGCACATGCGACCGAATCTCAGCACGAATAGCTTCCTTCCATTCTGGAGCGTCAGGGACCGCCATTGCTTCAGCGTATGATGTAGGTAGCTCAGACACCGCCAACGCAATTTCGTACTCATCCAGGCGTGGTCGCTTGCTTTCTGGTTCTGGCTCAACGTCATTTTCAGCGCCACCAAGATGCAAAGGCATATCCCAATCAGTCAGTAGACGCGGTTGTTCATACGTGATCGACCGAGGGCGAATGGAACCACCACTGAACACCATGCGATTCTCTGATGCATCGACGCCGACGCCAACACCTTCACCATGAGGGATAATTGCTGACGGTGTGCACGGATCACATGCGGCAGCATGGACGAGGTCAAGGCTCGGATTGAGATGCTGGACGATGTCGCAATCAGGACGCTGGGCGAGCTGCATCTGCTGATCTTCGGTAACAGTAGCAGGACTGATGCGCTGGACAACTTGCATCTGGCTGTTACTCCCCCTGTCCAAAGCATCAGTAGGAACGGGTGAGATTTGAGCATCGGTAGGGGGCACTTCTTCCATTTCAACGTCGGCAACATCGTCGCCATCCGCAGTTGCATCATGGTCGTTCGCATTCACTGGTCGCGGTGGCGGAATATTACTCACGGAATCGTGATCATTGATGCTAACCACCCAAGGAGAGCAACTTGAGTCATCACTGACGGCATGGAACGTGTCTGTTGGTCGCTCGTTCAGATGCACCGATCGCGAAATCACGATGCGCTCGTCGTCGTAGTCCCACACACGGTACGCTTTTGAACCATCAGCGTATCCAAGGAAGAGTTAACGGTGAGCTCGAGGATCAAGTTTGCCTACGTTTGGCTTGTCAACATGTACGTAGCCACGAGCACCAAATACACGAAGGTCTTCGAGTGACTGGCGCTTTCCGGTTAATACTTCGAGGGGGCTCTGATCCGGTCGCGCAGTATTCGGGATACGGTTGACGATGTAAGCTGCAGTCCGAAACGCTTCAGCCCACCACACACGGTCCACTCGCATGTAGTGTAGCATCGATCGGGCCATGTCAGCTAGTGTCCGGTTCATACGCTCAGCGGTCCCATTTTGCTGGGGGCTGTATGGCGCACTCGTCTGATGAATGATCCCTTTGGACGCACAGAACTTGCCGAAGCGCTTGCTCACATATTCACCACCGTTGTCACTACGAACACACATCACCTTGCAGCCGTGTTGCACCTTAACCTGAGTGCAAAATGCCTTGATGCAATCGAACACTTGAGACTTCTGCTTGATGAAGTTGACGAACACTACTCGGCTGAAGTCGTCCACGAAGACCACGATGTATACCGCACCACCCTTGGATTTCGGTTTAATTGGCCCCATCACATCCGTGTGCACAATCTCGAATGGGCGACCTGTCTTTATCTCGCTACCCGATTGGTGCGCGTACGAGCTCGTGGTCATTTTTCCTTGCGCACAGCCACCGCAAACACCACCATCCGATTGAGACAAAGCCATAGGGGGGATACCATCGCACGCGCGAGTAACTAGCTTTAGCTTGGTATCGGAGACGTGCCCCAGGCGCGCGTGAATAACTTCGTAAGCTTTATCAATTGACTCACCATCAAATGCCGTATACGCGTTGCCTTCCGTTCTGTACTTTAGTTCACACGCGTACAGTTTCCCAATCCGAGGGACTCGAACAACAACATGGCCATTCTGCGAAATGGAGGCACCGATCTTGTCGAACTGCACAGCGAGATTCTTGGACATGAGTGCAGGAACCGACAGTAGCTTTCGGTCCAATTTCTGAACGTGGAGAACTTCCGTCAACTTCACCCGCACGTCTCTGGTAAAGTAAACTCGCACGGTACCCATACCTATGGCGGCAACTCGCTGGCCATTTGCCACCATGATTTCGATTGGTTCGGTAAGCGGGCGGTATTCCCGAAAAATCATTCCGATCCGTAGTCATGTGCGAGCTGGCTTCACTATCAAGGAGCCAGGTGGACGATTGCTCACCACCAGCGGTCATAGCGGAGAACGCGAACTCCGAACCACCGGCATTGCTCTTCAGCCTCGGGCAATCTTGTTTCTTGTGGCCAGCTTCGTGGCATTCATAGCATCGGCCCTTGAACTCCTTCTTGTCACCACCATTATGCTTTTTGCGTCCGTGTCCCTTGGCATTTCGTCCACGTCGGCCTCCACGCCCATTCTGGAACCTTCCACCATTATCACTCACCGTCGCCTTGAATGCTTGCTCCTTCACCTCGCGTTTCTGAATCATCTCATATTCGCGTCGGATCATCTCTTTCGCATCCAGAAGTGTCACACGGTCGCGCGCTTCGATGAGCCGCACCATCGCGTCGTACTCACTTGGCAGACTACCAAGGAGGATCACCAGCTTCTCCTCTTCAGGCGGAGCGTCACCAACCGCAGCCAACTTCGCACACAATTCATCGAACTGCACCAGATGCCTCATGAGACTCCCACCACCGGCCATCGCGAACTCGTGGAGTTGCTTGCGCAGCTGCACACGGCTGTGCAGACTCTGCTACATGAAAAATGCACGCAGAATTTGCCATGCTTCCCATGCAGAATTGGCTTCTCTCACCATCATCTGGTACGTTGGACTCAACAGCTTCGACACCACAGCCAGCGCCTTCACATCGGCGGCTTTCCATTGGGCGGGGGCGTTCACTGCGTCTTCTGGCTTCACCTCGAGATGATCGAGGAGGTCCTTCCTGGCCAATGCCATGCGGGCGTTAAACTCCCACAGGAAGTAGTTGTCGTCGCTGAGGATCTCGTTCGGGTTCGTTATTGGGCTCATAACCTATAACAATGTGATTGTCGCAGTGCAAAATGGAAAGTAAATTCATAGGAGTAAAGCAAACTATCGGCTCTTACTCACTTGTAGCCACGTGTTCTTCTGTCTCGATATTCTAGAATGTGACCGATTCTCTTATATGTCAAGTTGACACATACTGTGGGACACCCAATTAGAGGCCGTTACAAGGTACACTACCAAAGCTTTTTCGCAGGTTTGACAGTATGCTTGCAGTCGACGACGAGACTTGAGCCTATCGAGCTCGTATTGGAGATACTGCTCCACTCGCATGGACTTAGTACGAGACGAAAAGAAAACTTCATGTATTAAGAGATCTAATGCCTAAAAAGCTTGAATTGTCTTTGAGAGTTTCACGAACATTTCCGGATATTTCTTAAGGCAACAACGATGACCATCCCCAGCTCCACTTGTTATGTATCCTATCAAGAAGTTAGAAAGTTTTATTAAACTCATTAGCGGTGAGTCATAAGCGAAAGTTTTTAGGAGTATTAAAGCCTTGAGGTAGTGTGCAAGCGACTCACTTGAAGGCGAGCAAAAAATATACATTAAAGTGAGGGTTTGGAGGGAGACCCGTGCTAAAAGTCGAATTTTGCTTTCGGGAGAAGATTTCTCGCCTGTGATGCACTAAGTCTTACTCTACACTCTAAAAATTGATATCACTCGGGCATGGATGATGATAGTACATTGTGCGTTCTTGAAAGCGGTTCTGCGTGTATAGTATATCAAGATCTGACTGATAGCATCCCTCAAATTTACTATTTATCGACAGAAGATTTACTTAGGCATAGTTGAGAAAGATATTGATATGGTCTTGCCGAATCATCCGCATGGCAATTTTATACATGCTATTGCTTACGCTACGCTTTAAGTATTACTACAAAAAATGATTACTGTGCAGTGCAAAAAGCTGGTAGTATGTAGTTTATATGTTAACGCTGCTAGTCATTGATTCTGGACTTAAAAATGCAGCACCATCTCGATTTTTACCATTGTTGAGCATGCATAGACCAATAATGTAGGACTAATGGAATATGTCGATGGTTTTTGTGGGCAGGAATGAAGTTTGGATCAGTTGATTAAACTGGACTAACTGTCTTGGGTTAGAACCGCCACAACACGGACAAACAACTCAACATTGCACTTTACGTAACGCATTCATCCCGCAAAATCCTTCTTTTACTTGCCTCGAAAATTTCGCTACTTCTTCTGACGACCCAACCGACTCCAATGAACCTCATACTTGGTATTGTTGCGCTTGCTGCTGTACAAGCTATCGCTGCTAAAATAGGTTTTCAACGGACCACTTCGTACTGTATGATGAGACAGCCTCACGGAGACATGCCTAAAGACTCAAAGATTGTCAGCCTTGGACAACGAGTAAAGACTCTTTTAAGTGGTCAAGGTGAACGCGTGATTTGTTTCGGCGTCTTCGCTTGATTTTCGCACGACATGTCGCAGGACAAGTGAACGACTTCAATCTGGTCGATGACAGTGACGTTGTTGCGTGGAAGGTGCAAATTGGACAGAAGCATGGCCCACCACGCATCAGGCACGTCGAGTTTATCGAATTCACAAGAAGGTGGCACGTTTTCGGACGTTATCGCCGTTTTCAAACGCGACACCACATGTGGATCAGCTCAGTCGGTTTATTGGGCACAGCTCAATCAAGCTGGTGATATTGGAGCGAAGATCGGTCACCATTGTTCCACCACAGACGACAGTGACGACGACATCTCTGATGAGAACGAAGAAAGTCCTCGTCAGAAGATACAAGGAGCTAAGGTCTCGATGACTCATGCCTTGAAGCGGGACAGATGGAAGCAGAGCTCTGGTAGAAAAGATGAGGATTAAACCAGTGTCTTTTGTGATCAAGTGCAAAATCAAATAGCTTCACTTTGCTAAATTGGTCGCTGGACAGAGATTTAAAGTAGTAAATCAAAACTCTTTCTATTTGTTTACTCTATTGTTTACAGAAACGAAGTAATGACCGTGAAAAAAGAAGAATGGCGGCTGAAATCGATACCAAGCCTGGTCATGTTGGGTTTGAGTAGGCTGGCTTGTAGGCGTGGCCACAGACTAGGATTTTAAATCGGTGTCCATATAGGCGTGAGCACATCCACTTCTTGCCCAGCGCTCCCGCTGAACCCCCCGAGTTGCTGTCCAGCAGGAGCTGTACAGACTACAGAGTTGTCCGACTGTTTCTTAACCTTGCCGGCTTCATGAACCTTCTTGTTTGCAGTAGTGACCTTGATGTAACCAATGCGCTTGTATCCTGGGTTATGCATGTTTGCAATGTGCAGCTCGTACGAAGTAATGTAATCGTTTTCGGCAAGAGGAATCACGTTACACTTTTTTTTCGAGCCGTGAAATATATCTTTGCTCGGTTTCCCCTTTGGCGCGATCGTGTAGCCAATGCCATCCAGACGCTCGTCACTGCAGAGTTTGATCTCTGACATAGTTTGCCCATCGCTAACGAGACTTTTGTCGTCAAAGGGCTTCCCTCCGGTCCCACCCGCGTTATCGCACGTTATCGCGTTCGCACGAGTTGTGGATGACCCCCCTCCTCCTCCTCCTCCGGGAACCATGACTGCCCCTCTGCCTTCGACAACCGCAAGTGTCGCCAAAACGTGGAAAAAGAGCTTCATCGAAGTAGATCGCGTGGGAAGAAGAAATGTTTTTTTAAAGTGACGAGTTGTAAGCAAGTGCCCACAAGCTGGAATGGAGCATGTTGTTGGCTTGAGTTGATGATAACGACACAAGGATCGAGAGACGGATGTGTCGATGGAAGTAATCTACTTGTGTCTATGCACGTCGTTAGTGTCAAATTGTTATGCGACAGAGCGTATAGATCATTTACCCGTGTCTTTTGGATTTATTCTGGATGAAACAAAACAAGCATAAGGTAGACTTCGTCTACTTCACTGACATATCTTGGTACTTGAGCACGAAGTGAATAAATCTTACACGACCATCACCCTTCTGTAGGATGACGCGATCGTGGTTTAAGAGAGGCTATCTACCATCGTCTCTCTGTTCTCTGTAGGGTCTACAAATCACGACAAGCGTTAATGATGGTGTCGTTTGACCAGTATCTTAGCTCGGGCGATATTGTGCTATATGATAGCATAAGAACTTGACTGCTAAAAGCCCACAAGGTCTCGAAGCACTGTGCATTTCCTTCAAATCTCGGTTGAAAATTCAACAACGTATTGTTCATTTTTGCGCCTTTTTTGGTCTGATCGTCATTCGGGCGGCACTATACCAGTGTTTTGGTACAGACACACCAACATACGAATGACGATGTCTGGCAACATTAAACTTTGCAAAAAAGATAGCTTGGCAACGTAGCCAACAATCATAATACGATATGAGTGAATTGTGTTCTAAATGTACATCAATCAATGCGCGCGCTAGATCAGGCAATCCAAGACACACGTGCTCTTTGATGTCAAAGGGAATTCTCAGCAAGAGACTTTGTGTAAAATTTTGTAATAACCTTTTTTCAGCCCCCAATTTGCTGTCTGTGCAGGTTAGTTTGATTTTGCGTTTTAGTTGTGCACAGTTGGAAGTCACATACTCCAAATCGGCACGAGCGCCACTTATTTACCCAGTGCAAAAAGTCTCCGTAGCGCAAAAAAGGCACGACTTAAGTTTAACGTGCAGGCGACCTTTGTGCATAACGAGAAAGATGATAATACTTTTAGACGATTTACTGAGCCGCTGTGCACGAAGATGGGAACGAAAAGTGGTGATGTCAGTCGTAAACGAGACACTTCACATTGCAACGGTGCCACCAGGGTCAATTTATTGTATAATCTAGCTAAACAAAAGCTTAACCTAAAAAATCCTTCAAAACTTGAAGCCGTACTTCAGCAGAACTGCGCTGATGTTGTAGTAACGTTTAATCATGATGGTCACCAGATCTGACATGACCATGCTTCACGCCGTTTAGGATACGAGCATGGAAGTCACGAGCAGAGATATTTTGAGATATTTAGTTACCGCTGCAAAAAAGAGATTGAGGTTGCAGACTATATGTCTCAGGACTGAACCAGCTGGTAGTCGACGACGCGTCTTAAGCTTTGCGAACTCATGAGCGCTAAATCAAATCAATGACATTGTTCCCACAATCTTGATTCTATAGCTGCGTCTGTTTTAACCGTACGAACATTTGAAGCCCTACCGTACCAAAATCAAAACGAACTCAATTCTGTTGTTTTCGCTCCGTGAATCGGTAGGCCATTTGGGCTGATAGCCAAAGCGCGAGATCTGTAATACACCAGGGTCGACCGAGACACGAATGTTTTTTTATCCTCAGTGTCACTTGCGTCAGTCCACCACCGCTAGCTCTTCGCTAATAAGTTGCCTTCATTCAAGAGACAAAGCTCTTATAAATTATGTCAACGACGCACCCGTCATAATACTTTAATTCTTATCTCTTGGCGCACTTCGCCTCTATTGTTTATCTGCGCGTTTCAGGCTACAATGGAGTGACTGTTGCCAGCAATTTTCTACAGTCTTTGAGCGAGATGAAGGTTATTGTCGTGAATCCCCTAAAAAACAGGCACATGTTATATGGCCATGATTACCGCTGTCAAGATTATCGATGTGTGTTGAGAAGAAAGTAAAAACCGAAGTGAATATATTTATCCTGACCAATGAACGGCTACCATATGTAATTACTATTTGTGACGTACTTGTAATTACTGTGAAGCCATCCACCTGTTCAACATGCATTCAGCGGTGTAATGTTAACACTCCCACTCACCGCTAATGCTGTGTGTCCTTTGTTGCTGACTTGGTCTTGATTCCGGTGGCTTCGCGCAGATACTTAAGCATCTTGGTCCCAACTGCCTTCGTCAGCATATCTGCAAGCTGACTCTTCGTGTCGATATATTCGATCTTCAACAGTCCTTCTTGCACGTTCTCACGAATAAAGTGATGCTTGATGTCCACATGCTTCGTCCTAGCATGGTATCCGGCGTTATTGGCTAACGCAATCGCACCCTGGTTGTCTTCCCAAACCTGTGTGCCTTCAACTTGCTCGTGACCCATGTCCTTTAGCATTGCCCGCGTCCAAAGAACTTCTTGTGTGCATAAGCTGAGAGCCATATACTCAGCTTCCGCTGAGCTCAGCGCAACTGTCCGCTGGTACTTCGACTTAAATACCACTGGTGCGCTTGCAATCATGACCATAATTCCCGAGACCGAGCGTCTGTCATCCGTGTTGCTGCCCCAATCTGCATCCGAGTATGCCTTGACCGTAACGCTTCCAGTTCCTCGGTAGACGATACCGATTTGACGCGTGGTCTTCAGATACCGTACTACTCGAATTGCTGCGCTCCAATGTTGTAGTCCTGGGTTCTCCAGAAAACGTGATAGCTGCGTCACCACGTAAGCAATATCAGGCCGAGTGCATGTCGTTATGTACAGCAGGCATCCAATCAAAGAGCGATAAGGCTTTGATCGCATTGTCGACCGTCCCTCTTCCGTTGTGGGTGACTGCTTTGACGACAGCTTCAATCCTGATACGCAAGGGTTTTCAACACTTTTGGCATCTTGTTGACCGAATCGCTTGACCACGTCATCGATGTAGCGAGTCTGTTTGATCATCAAAATTCCAGCTGACCTGTCGTGATCAATTTCCATACCCAAAATAAATTCCGCCTGACCAAGCTCCTTCATCTTGAAAGCATTCTTGAGTACTCCCTCTACTTGATTTAATTCTTTGCTGCTTCTTGCTGCGATAGTCATGTCATCTACATATACTCCAAAGAACGTAAGCAAAACCTTCTTTAGTTCTCTTGACATAAACACATTGATCTGCTCCGCAACTCTTAAAGCCATTCCTAATGAAGACACGATGTATTGTCTTGTTCCAGGCACTCGCTGCTTGCTTAAGTCCGTAAATAGCCTTGTTTAGTTGACATATGTTTCCTTGAGCATTGTCGACACCAAGCGGAACTTCCATAAAAACGTTGTCCGTCAACACGCTATTAAGAAAAGCCGTGTCGACGTCCAGCTGTTCCATTTGATAGCCACATTCAACACATACCGCGAGAATTATTCGGATCGAATTCATGTTGGCAACCGGGGAATATGTCTCGAAAAAGTCAACGCCATACTTCTGCTTGAAACCTTTCGCGACTAGTCGTGCCTTGTATCGCACGATAGCGCCATTCTGATCACGCTTTTTGGCAAATACCCATCGTGATCCAATTGTGCGTCCAATCTCCCCTCGTGGCTGCAATGTCCACGTTTTATTCTCTTCGTGAGAGCGAAGCTCAGCATCAATTGCTTCACGCCATTTCATTGCATCGTCGCTTGCCATTGCTTGAGTATAAGTAGTCGGTGAGTCCATATCATCGTCAATATTCACAGCGTAGGCAAGAAAGGCTTTCGCAATTAGTCCATCTTCGTCAATCCTAGCACGCTTTGGAGTCGGTGGGCCCTCACTTCCTTCTGTTGACTCTCCACCATCGGAACCGTTTCTTAGCATAAGCACTGGCTCACGTCTTACTCGTGTTTGCTCCAATTCAGGCCGAAACACCAAACGATCTTCTTGTTGCACTTGGGAAGGTTGATGATACTCCGTTAGCTCAAGCCCGTTTCGTACAGGACTCTCAGAAGGCATTAGCCGCTGTACAACGGCGCTTGGCGTACGATTTACATTTTCCATATCGACATCTTCGACGGTCTCTTCGACAGCTCCCATGGGATCGTCCGGAACTGACTGTCGATCCACTTGATGCTGAACATTGACTTCATCACCATCCTTAACTACTTGAACAATTGTTTCCGGCTTAAGCTCTTGCGTGTCGTAGATGCCGCCCACCTCACGCTCATCCAACTTTACAGAGCGGGTCACTTTAATCTTGGCATTCTCCAAGTCAAACACGCGATAGCCCTTGACATTCTTTGCATAGCCAAGAAACATACACTTGAAACTCTTGGGTTCCAGTTTGGTCCGTTTCACATCGTCAATATGAGCGTAGCCTTGCGAACCAAATACGCGCAGGTGATCCATTCGAGGCTTCATTTTGAAAACTAGCTCATACGGCGTGGTGTCAGGAGGGACCGTATTGCTGGAGCGATTAATTAAATAAACCGCTGTATTTACCGCTTCCGCCCACCATTCCGTCGAAACGCTCTTTTAGTGTAGCATGCTGCGGGCTTTCTCCATAATTGTCCTGTTCATACGCTCCGCTACTCCGTTCTGCTGCGGGCTGTATGGGACGGAGCGCTGGTGTACAATGCCGTTCTCTTGACATATTCCTGCCATTTTCTTGTTTACGAACTCGGTTCCGTTGTCGGATCGCAAACATCTTAGTCGTGCACCCCACTGGTTTTCGTATAATGTCAGAAACTCCTTGAACTTGCCAGCCACTTCACTCTTGCTCTTGATCAGAAACATTGCAACATATCGTGAAAAGTCATCCACAAACGTGAGAATGTATTTGGCACCACCCTTCGAGATAGTTCGCATTGGCCCCATGACATCTGTGTGAACACGCTCCAACACACGTGTCGTCTTTGTCATTGAACGAGACGGAAACACCGTGATCGTCTGCTTGCCCTTCAAACACCCGGCACACAATTTTTCCACACTTTGCTTGATAATTGGGATACCATTAGTCAATCGCTGTGTCCTGATCAGCGCATCCTTGCTGGGGTGCCCCATGCGTGCATGCCAAAACTCCCACTGATTGTCAGCCCCGGTATATTCAACGAGACATGCTTCTTCTTGCTCACAGTCAAGAAAATACGACTTTCCAACTTTTGTGCCCGACGCATTTGCTTGCTTCTTGTTCCAAATGACACATGACGAACGCGAGAATTCCACACTCATGCCACGCTCTGCCAACTTGCCAACTGACAGCAACCTTCTGTCGAGTCCGGGAATGTGCAGAACTTCAACCATGCGAATCCTCATTCCGTTCAAACCAGTCAATTTTACCGTGCCGGCTCCTTTGACAAGCAACTTCTTCCCGTCTGCAATCGTAACTTCGATGCTAGCTTCTAGGCCCTTGTACTCGAACAAGTCCTTCCTGTGTGGGGTCATGTGGGAAGTTGCTCCACTATCAATCAGCCATCCTGATGACTTCCCTTTACCAACAGCAAACACCGTGTCGTCGCTGTTGAATCTTTTACCGGCGGGGCAGTTCCGCTTCATGTGTCCAAACTGGTCACAGTTGAAGCACTTGCCCTTGAATCCGCCGTTATTGCGTGGAGGACCACCCTTTCGCCCATTGTCCCGTCCACCTTTGAATCTTCTAGCATTTCCATTTCCATTTACGCGAAACGCTTTCTCTGTAGCTTCTTTCCTCTGCAGCTTCTCCGACTCTTTGAGCAGCTTCTCCTTGACTTCTATCAACGAAATGTCTCTTGCATTTTCCACAATTGACGAAATCAAGTCGTACTCCGAAGGTAGACTGCTGAGAAGTACCACCAGCTGGCGTGACTCATCAATTTGCTCTCCCGTAGTCTGTAGTCCCACTACTAGCTCGTCAAAAGAGTCCAGATGCTCTGCCATGCTTGTTCCACTTTCCATCTTGAACTCATGTAGACGACGAGTCATCACAACACGATTGTGAAGAGTCGAGCGATTGTAGAAATCGCGGAGGGTTCCCCACGCCTCCATAGCACGCGTAGCCGACCGAATCTTGGTCTGGTGCTGGATCTCAACGCCTTGAGCAATGATGCCTAGCGCCTTGGCATCATTAACCAGCCACGCCTCCGTGACGTCCTTCTCTTCCTTGACGGCCATGATGTGTCCCAGGAGACCCTTCCGCGCCAGGGTCATCCTCATGTTAAACTCCCAGTGGTAATAGTTTCCACTTCCTAGGAGGACTTCGGTGCGCTTGTTCATATTGGGCGAGAACGTTGCTTGAGCTTGTTGCGGCTGGTAACCTGTTGAGAAGAAAGTAAAAACCGAAGTAAATATATTTATCCTGACCAATGAACGGCTACCATATGTAATTACTAATTGTGACGTACTTGTAATTACTGTGAAGCCATCCACCTGTTCAACATGCATTCAGCGGTGTAATGTTAACAATGTGTCTTCGCTCGGCAACATATTAGCCCATAAAGATTCGTCACGATTTAAGGGTATACGGACACTTCCCGTTGGGCTAAACAGGATGAGGTTTTTCTTCTCCATGGAATTGCGAAGGAGCGAGGCTGTATATCTGGTTTCGTAGCCTTTAAAAATATCGCTACCTGCGCTTAATAGCGTTAAGTGCAAATGGGATAATCTTTTGGCCCTCGATCGGCATAGTCATTTTAATTTGTCCAAGGAATGGCGTTTAAAATGAGGTCGTCAGCCTTATTAATTCAGTACGCTCAAAGCTCGTGCCTGCCTTGCTTGCAGGCAAGAAAGCGTGAGCATTAGTAGAAGGCAAGGTTCGCCAAAAAAAATGTCGCTGTATACTGCTTCCTAACACGTATTTTAAGGCAATCCATGAAACGACTTTCAGGTAAGCACTTAGCATTTAGCCCGGCAACCAAGATGAGAATGTTGAATTCCGCGCACACTTGATCATCCGTAATTAAGGGCTCTTCACTTTTCTTAGCCACGGAAAAAATGCTCTATCACTTTTTCATAAGAAACTCATGCTCCACAATCAGAGACCCCAATTTCATACTACTGCCTTCTAAGTATGTGCTTTGTGGAGCCTAGAGCATAGACTTTGCACGTAAGCTCAAACACCATACGGCTTTTCAGCTGCCTGGGACCGGTTTGACTGCACATGCAACCGTCTTCCTAGGACCATAAGAGCCAGAATCTTTTACAAGCAGTGAGAACTGCTCGTATGACAGATGCGGGAAGGTGGCTCGATTCGTCTCGGTCTCCCAAACTCTTGAAAGTTGACTTACGTAGGCGTAATAATGTTACCAGGTGTAGTGTACTCACTCAGCACCCTCTACAAAGGAGGCGTCCAGGTAAAAGAAGATTTTTCAGTGAACAACCATTAAGTAATGCCGGTCATAGACGGCATGATATATTGACCTTTTTTAATTCCTTTTTACTGTACATTTTTTTATTTTACAAATCTTTGCATTAAGTTCTCAAAAGCCATTATAAAACTCTGTAATTAAGGCAATAATTCAGTTTGCAAACCCTTAAAATACCGATAGAGTGCCCATTCACCATTCCATTGATGCAAAGAGCCAGCTCTCACTGCAAATGGTTGGCTGTACGTAACGGCTTATATATCTAAATCAAAACGGTCACTATGTAGACACATTATGCATTTTGCGTGTTCGACAACAAGGAGGTCAAGGACTAGTACACTGACGCCATTGATGTCGGAGATGATTATATTGCTTTAGCAAGCGCAAACAACAGACATGATCGTCCGAAAATTACAGCCTCGAGTAATTGAAAGCTAATCTTTATTCTTCAGCAGATTTGGCCTCTGTTATTATTTTTAGACTGGGTTTCAAGGTCTGACGTCTGCGAGACACTAAAATGTTTCCTGATGCGTGACTAGCTATGTATGGACACTAGTTAACTATTTTAAAGCCAACGAGAATATTGATACTTTGGTTTTGGTCACCAAATGTAATTTTGGGAAAGTATACCTTTGATGGAACGTGTTCTTCGCAGTTAACAATTAACAGCACCTTAGTTACTGCACGTTGGGTCTCGTTGAATGGTTGACCAAGTCACCGAATATTCTTTTCCTTTGTGTGACGAAAACTCGTGCGGTGCTGATTCCTGACATTATCATATTTGATCCCTTAAGATAAAAGCATACACTTGATTATTATACACAGGTCACTGATTAAGCTTGGTCTGCGGAAGGCAAGCACGGCGTACTAAGCAGCTTGTTTTACCAGATCTATGTAAAAAGGAACAACATATCTCTCCTTTCAAAAAATGGGAAGAAGCCAATCAAGTAAATAAGTGCAATTAATTGGGCAAGTCGTAGGAGTCTGGCAGTATAACCAAAAGTACTCAACCGGCTGCACTACTGTGGATGCGTTTACCCTAGCAAAGCTGGGTGTGAACTTGTCGACATCTCATTCTCATACAGCTTATACAGGTCTTAGTAGCAAACCGGTAGGAAAACCCATAGAGCGCTTAGCCTATAAAGGTAAGAAGTTAGTTCTCGCCGCAAACGTTTAGCTTTGTGTAACGGCTTGATACAAACAGTCACTATATAGAGACACCCTACACAAATTCTGTGCCTCCAGCTATTGCGTTTAATCAGAAGAACGTGAAGAAAAAATTCTTTAATGTCTCTCCCTTTAGCGCTTAAGTTGATTATATATTAATTTACTCAAAACTCTTGCTTGTCTACCGTGTCTCAGCACAAAATCGAGAATTCTACGAATCGAATCTATCTTTATAATTACGTATTTTACTAATAATGTACCATGATTGTTCGCTACGTTTTAGAGCTATCTCTCTTACAGACTTAAATAGTGCCAGGCATTGTCAATAGTTGAAGGTTAAGATCTTGTGTTGTACATATTTGGGCTGTACCAAATCGCTGGGAAGGAGAAATGATTTTTTTAATGATGGGCTGAAAGCAAGTGCCCGAAAGCTGCAACAGACCATGTGATGTAAGTGACCAATTTGAATTTAGAAATAGCGATTTTTATCATTATCTAGTATCAATCGAGGGATGCATCGATTTTAGTACGTCATTTAATCGTACATCCTTTAAATTTGGATCTTGGTGTTGAAACGTTGTACATATTATGCATCTTAACTATATTACACCCCTGCTGCCTCGTATTATCTATTGGTGTCATCGTGCCATTGAAGTCTTGCAACTATGCCGTGTACCTCCACACAATGGCCCATGACTTCGATCGAGCGAGACGGTTTTATCCTGTCTTGATGCAGCGAATGACTGAACAGGGACATGTTAATCCCTTGGTCCTCTTTCCTATGCAGATTTCTTATACGTGACACTAAAAAATCTTCGAGGTCGTGGAAATGATGATTACACGTGGTAAGATGGAGGATCCGACTTTACATGAGAATAAAGTCGCATACTATGGGTTCTTTCGACAAGCAGTCCCTTAAAGCCAGAAAATGGTTAAGCTCATATCAATTACACAGCGTGTACTCACTGGTCGTACGAACGCTATGAGGAAGCGACGGATCATTACCTCAAAGCATTGGCCTTGCATCGGCAACAAAAAGGATAAATTGGTCTTTTTTTAACAATGCTGGATGATCAGAAACAGAAAGCGGGGGGGGGGTAAGCCAAGTCGGCGTCGTAAAAAGAACTTTGTAAAGATGGAAGATGCAGGGGAGAACACTTTGATGCATTTGCACATTCTCGCCGGTCGCACGCCAACAAGCGGAAGTGGAGGATTAAGCTTGACGTATGGGCGTTGAAGACGCATGGTGCTCCACACTACGGCAGCTTGTTACATTTCAAGCACACAATTGTCGTCATGATGCTTCGAGAAACGTATCGTGACATTTGTCAAGAATATTATGTGGCGGTGAGAGAGCACAACAAGTTTTGTATGAGCAGGGTTCACTGATTTATATAAAGTTCATTTTGATGAGCAAGATAAGAGAAAACACGTTCGACTTGTTTTACGATATTGCTCAATAAACGGCGGTCTGAATGTTTTAAAGACGGCATATTTTTGTATGTGGAATGCTAAAGACCTTACGATCCGAATAGACTGTCCCATATGACCGTTGCGCACATATGCAAGATTCATTTCGGGCCAAGCACTACTACAAGGACACCTTTGAACCATTCGTCTCATTTATCCCGGTGTTCAAGCAAAGTGAAGATGTTGCAGACCACGTCACATCTCTGAACAGTGTACCCAAGCTGTGTGAAGAGCAGCAAATTCATATCAAGTTGTCAAAGTGTCAGTTCTGCAAATATGAGATCCCGTGAGACTTTGTCGGAGAAAAGGCGTCCAGATGGACTCGACAAGATAAGGATATCGCCGAATGGCCTTTTCACAAGACAAAGAAGCAAATGGAATGCTTCTGAGATCCTATAGTCTATGTCCCAAGGTTCTGCAAGTATTTTGCACAATTGGCAGGACTGATCCACAACAGTATTGTGAAAAATGTCCTTACTCAAGCGTCGCTTGACGCTTCCACCTACTTTAAGACTTCCTGTCTTTTTTATTCATCCATTTGGTATACGAAGGTAAGGCTTATATTTTACGACAGGGGAAGTCTTGATTCAAAGGAGGGAGAGCAAAAGCTTTCGATTGCTTTTACTGGTCGGAAGATGCAGCCAGCCAAGTTAAATTGAGCAATAGCTATTTATAATTATGCATGCGCTCAAAGTATGACGTGTGTATTTTCTCGATCGGCCATTTACGGTCGAAACGGATCCTAATTGAGATGATCCTGACGCAGAAAACTACAAGTCGCAGTATGGCTCGAGGGCTGAATGAGCTTGCTGATTTCCAGTCCTTGTTCAAGTGGATTTCCGGTGAAACTAAAACGGTGGCTGATGCACTGTCACGAATTCCGGAATGACAAAGCAAAGCTGCCCAAGTTTACTTGCAAAAGCCTCTTGAAACAGCTAAGAGCCGCGAGATCGTCGCAACAATCAGGACGGACAAGGTCACATTTGCCCAATCTCTGAATACGATGCACGCGTGGAATGAAGACCTATAATATATCATCAAGAAACTAAAAGAACGAGACGATGTGCCTAAGTACTGATTGCAGGATGCTATTTTGTATTTTTAAAACTGGCGAAGATGAGACGGCACGACTGTACATTCCAGACGACGAAGATCTGTAAAATCGCCTCATCTGTCAAAAGCATGATTTTTATCGGCAAGCCATCCAGAATTTTACAAGACGTATCTTGCCGTGCGTCGAAAGTACTACTGACCAATAGTGGCAAAGTGCATTCAGCGCTTTATTGACACATGCGCAATGTGTCAGCACAACAAGGCTAGGCAGACAAGACTGCCAAGATTACTTCAGTCCTTAGATGTTTCAAGTAGTAGATAAGTCGACATTTCTTTGGACTTAATGGTATCTATACCGGAAACCAGAAGAGAATTCAATGCCGTCATGGTGATTGTTGATCGCTTGACAAAGCTTCACCACTACGACGACAGCGTACGATACTGCAGAGATTGAAAAGCTTTTTCTGAAGATATGTGTGGAGGACCATGGCATACCAAAGACAACCGTTTCCGGCCGAGACACTAAATTTACATCCAAGTCATGACAAGCAATAATGTCTGCTGTGGGAACGCAACTCAATTTGACTTTGGCTTTAAGCCGCAAACGGCTGATCGAACGGAAAGAAGTAACTGTTTTATTTGAAATTGACTCCTAGGAATCGTTAACCCAGCTCGGAATGATTTGGATGCCTTTGTGCATTTGGCTGAATTAGCCTATAATCGATGCGTACACTCTAATGTTGAAATTTCACCGTTCACAGCGGATCTAAAATATGCTCCTTGTATACTGTATGATGTGACGTCAGATCCAGAATCTCAATAGCTGGAAAAAGCACAAGAGTTTCTACTGCGTAAAGAAACGTTACTCAAGCGCGCGCTAGATCGAATGAGCGAAGCAGAAAGGCGAATAAGGCATTATTATGACAAAAAAGACTTATCCATGACTTTCAAGTTGGCGATGTGGTGCTTTCGCACCAAAATATATTGTGCCATTCTCGATCGAAAGAAGAGTTTTGCGAGATTCTTATAAGCTAGGATTATCGAAGAAAAAGAAACTGCACCCAGTGTTTCACACTTCACTGCTGAAGACAAATTGCAAGGACCCCCAGCGTCGGCAAAAGATGAAGAAGGTCATGTGGACATGGCACCGATGAAATCCTCGTCAAAGCCGTAATTGGACATCGAGAGTATGAGAAAATTTACAGTGGAAGGTTGGGTAGCTTGGTGAAACCAAGAATGAAGCTTCTTGGGAGCCCGTGGAGAACTGAAAGCAGATTTTCGAAGTCACCGACCTTTTCTTGGTATTCAGATTTCTTTTTAAACGAGGTGGGGAGGTCATGTGACGTAACCGTCGTCACCGGCAGTTTTGCCGGCAACGGCTTCTACGCAATATAACTAAAATATCTCCACGATACATGTGCATTAGTTTTATCCATAGGATTAGGCAATTATACAATTTCCAATCAGAAGAGGGTTCCCGATGTCCCATTATCATTGAATACCAAGATACATTATTCGCTGAAAGTGATCTAGGATGTGTATAAAGCCAGATAAAGAAGAGTGATTGCTTTTAAGATGGTAGCAGTAGATGGCGGATAGCCACCAAGTGATAGCTCTTCATTTAATACCACTTCACAAATCGCTATAAGCTACAAACTCTCCTCCTCGTTCTACGACTTTGCCTCGCCCGCGCTTCTGCCTTGTCCGACGGCCGACTTTAACCAGCTTCCTCCGCGACTGTGTCACAGTACAAAACATAGTTACTTGAGTGAGCGATATGGATCGGGTTGGCAAGAATGCTTGTACGCCGGTTTCCATCAGGACAGCATGCATGACGAGTTGCAACGACCTTCGTGTTACACGCGCGCGCCACCACATTTGAAGTGTGTGTGTTGCTTGTTAGATTCTTGTCGTATACCTCCAGTGAGCCAAATGATTCAAAGCTCCATGTTCGTGTTGTACCCATGGTACAAGTTTGTGCCAGCTACAAGCTTGTGTCCGGCGGTGAAAATAGAAAAAAAACACGGAAAGAATATGCGTAAATCCCAAGTTCATCCCAGTTTTTTTAATTTTCGAACAACGGTCACACGCTTGCGATAATTTATCCATTTAAACAGTCTTTTTGGGTCAAGTAATTGCATAACCATGTCACAATGGCCATACTTTCTGCGCATAATTCCTCGAAAAATCCGCTGAATAGTATGTGCAGCGAGTCGACGTCGAAGATGTTGTCGACGCTGCAGGCGATCGCCTTGAGCTTTGCATTGACGGGTGTAAAAACTACGATACGCGGCTTGAATCGACACGACTTTGTTACATTGTTTTCGATAAAGCGTAGCGTCCCCCTAAACTTTTTGTCCTCGAAATGCTCGCTGTAGATTAACAGTACAGAGGTTTTTGTGTATTAAAGTCTTAACGAGTAGCTTTGTACGTCACGCATGAAAGTGGCGCTGGATTTCTATTGCAGCATGGATGTTGTTACAAAAGTGAGATCTTTATTCATGAATGTTGCAAAACCGGTGAACCAACTCCATTGCTGACGCGCTGACTGCGTCAGCAGATACTTTTTGAATCCGACTTTGTATTCGCTTAATTTGTGTTGTATTCTGCACGATTTGTAACAACGCGTAATCAAAAGGTGGGAATTTCGTCCTCAATTTACTCGTACTTTGATTATGGTTAAGAAAGAAGTGGTTCTTGACAATTCCAATTTTAGACGCAACGAGATTAAGAGCACAAGCTTGAGTTAATACAGGCCTTAAACTCGATAAAGGGCTCCCAAGTAGCAACACAGTTCCCGAAGTTTTTTTTCGGCAGTAAAATGGCATCTTGGTTCCACAATCGTTGTATTGCGTCCATTCTGCAAGAGAGCTCATACAATACGAACTTGCGACGGCAGTCGTCAACTCAATTAGTTTTCAGATTTTTTCCCATGTGCACCATCTTTTTGAGCGCTTTGTATGCCGTGTTTTCTCACATTGGATGTATTATTCTGCATCGTTGATCGTTCATTAACACGTGAAAAGATTTCGAACTCTTCATTTAATCCGTCGTTCTTGTCAAACGATTATAATGTGAACGATGCCGCCACAAACTGTACGACCATTAACTGGTCATTCATTCATTCATGCGAGTCCTTTCACTGCCTTACTGTCGTAATTTCTGACATTTAGATCTCCCTCAATTTGGCATCGGAACAGGTTGGCAAATACCTGATGCTCCACTGAAATTCAATATTCAAGTCCCAAATGTAGCTTTTTATTTATTAGCTACTTTAACGTCAAAGCTGTGGCGTACATATGAGTCACAACGAACATAACACACGATTCGAGCAGATGTGACTTCGCCCGTGGGAACCAATATTGAGCAATGCTTTCGCTCATACCAATAGCATAGATGTGGGTGGTTTTACTTAAATTACTGGACGACCAAGTTTCTCTTGCAGCGTTATATTGACCATAAGCGTTGTTTGAGCATGGAATAAAGATGAGTTTTCACCACTTTTACTTTTACTATTTTCTTGGTGAAGCAATAGAAAAACATTTTGAGCCTTGGAGCAGACACTGAAGCCAAAACGTGGGGAGGTAACCTGAATGCACCTCAGCTCGCGCTGGAAGGCAACCATGCCGCTCCGTTTAAGGTAACTCACGAGTCAGTTAACGTAGTTAGAGGTAAAAGTGATCGCACGACCACTTTCTTAGTACATGCTTGTGCCGAGACCTAAAGAGGTACGCTCCGTAAAATTTTGCTGTCAATAACAAATTTTCCGAGCGTACAAAAGCTCTATTGCTAGCAGTTGCTTATCCAGACATGAAAATTTGAGTAAGCCGTACCCACTCTACTTTTCTCTAAAGTGAAGATATTTAGAGACTCAAGAACCTCATGTTCATATCCTCATCCAATATGATGCAAACGGAAATGAGACAGACAGCGACGGCGATGCCCCACTTTACGTAAGCTGCCTCAAGGATCTCGCTTAACGTGCACACGTGTCTTGCTCACATGTAATGTCTTCCCAAACGCGAATCGACTATGAAAATACCCTACGCACATTGCAACTCACAATACAGCCGTAAAGACGCTTCACTTGCTTCTTGAATTCGGTGGAGGTTTCATTTCGGCGATAGGACAATGTTAGGACTCGCACGCATGAACGACCAGCAACTGGTCGTACACTTTGTGACGGCATCGTTTACACTGGAATCGATTGACAAATACGACGGATTAAAAAAAGAACCTGAAATCTATCCATGTAAAAACAAGCGATCAACGATTTAATTTTATACTTCTAACGTGGAAAAGCACAGCATAGAAAGCGCTCAGGACGATGGTGCACATGGTTAAAAAATCCGAAAAGTATCCGAGTTGACAACTGCCATTGCAAGTGCGTATTGTATCGGCTCTCTTGCAGAGTGGCCGTAATACATTGATTAGGAAACCGAGATGCCATTCTGTTATAGTAAAAAGAACTTGGAGACCCTGTTGCTTCGTGGGGAGTCAAGCAAGCGCGCTTGTTTTGGCTTTAATTGGTGCTATTAATCTCGTCGCGTCTAACATCAAAACTGTCAAGATTCAGTTCTTTCTGAACCATAATCGTGTTGCAGCTTTTAATGGGGTCATGAAGACATTTCACTTGTTCTTGAGTACGGTGGAGATATCATTACGACGGTAGGACAGTGTTAGGATTCGCACGCATGAACGACCAGCAAATGGTCGTACATTTGTGGCGGCATCGTTTACACTGGAATTGTTTGACAAATACGACGGATTAAACAAAGAATCTTAAATCTGTCCATGTAATAACGAGCGATCAACGATTTAATTTCATACTTTTAACGTGGAATAGCACAGCATAGAAAGCGCTCAGGACGATGGCGCACATGGTTAAAATACTCGGAAAGTATCCGAGTTGACGACTGCCGTCGCAAGTGCGTATTGTATCGGTTCTCCTACAGAATGGCCATAATACATTGATTATGAAACCGAGATACCATTCTGCTAAAACAAAAAAAATCTGAAGACCCTATAGCTACTAGGGAATTTCAACGCCTCTTTTCGCTCAAGCTGGTGCTCCTAATCTCGTCGCGTTTGAAATCGAAAGTGTCAAGAAAAAAGCTCACTGAACTATTATCGAATTACGAATAAACTGGCGACGAAAATCTCATCTATTGAAATGGATTATTACAAACTATCGGGCAGAAGGCCATAAAGCGCCTACGAATCGTATACAACAAAAATCTGGTGTCGCAGTCAGCGCGTCGGTAATAAATTGTCTGTTTCCGCAAATTTTATAGTGAAAGTCCTAAGTTTTGCAACAACATCCATGCTGCAATAGAAATCCAGCGCCACTTTCGTGCACGACGAACAAATCTACTCATCAATGCTTTATTGCACAAAAATCTCTGTAGTGTTAATCTACAGCGAGCATTTCGAGGACAAAAAGTTTAGGGAGACGCTACGCTTTACCGAAAACAATGTATCAAATTTGCGTCGATCCAAGCCGCATATCGTATTTTTTACACCCGTCAGCGCAAAGCTATATGCGATAATCTGCAGCGTCGACAACATCTTCGACGTCGACTCGCTGCACAGACTATTTAGCGGATATTTCGAGGGTTTATGGGCAGAAAACATGGCCGTCGTGAAATGGTTATGCAAATACTTGACCCAAAAAACTCCGTTCAAATGGATAGTTTATCGCAAGCGTGTCACCGTTTTCCGAATTTTCGAAGACTGGGATGAACTCGGAATCTACGCATACTCTTTCCGTGTTTTTATCTGTCGTCACCGACGGACACAAGCTTGTAGCTGGGACAAACCTGTACCATGGGTACAGCAAGATCATGGAGCTTTGGAAGGCCGACATCATTTGGTCCACCGGTGGTACACGAGAAGTATAGAATAAGTAACACATACACTCCAGACGTGGTGGCGCGCGCGTGTAGCACGAAGCTCGTTCCAACTGGTCCTGCATGCTGTCCGCCAAACCTGCGAATCTGACCCGTAAAGAAACTACCTTTAGTACCTGCACACAATAACCCATGGCTACATTCGAGCACGACGGATTTATCCAATGTTGATACAAAGATTGACCGTGTAACGACCTCTAATCGGGTGTCCCACAGTACGTGTCAATATGACATTCACGAGTGTTGGTCATATTCTGGAACGTCGAGATAGAAGAACACGTGGCAGCGAGTAAGTTAAAGCAGGGAGTTTGCTTTGTTCGTGTGAAAATACTTTCCATTTTGCACTGCGACGATCACGTTGTTAAAGGTAATAAGTCCAATAAGAACCCAAACGAGATCCTCAGCGACAGCAACTACTTCCTGCGGGAGTAACGCCCGCATGGCGTTGGCCGGGAAGGACCTCCTCGACCGTCTTGATGTGAAGCCAGAAGACGCAGTGATCGCCCTACCCAGTGGAAAGCCGCCGATGTGAAGGCGCGTGCTGTGTTGTCAAAGCTGTTTGAGTCCGACATATTAGATTATGGTTAGAGAAGCCAATTATGCATGGGAAGCATGCCAAATCCTGCGTGCATTTTACATGAAGCAGAGTCTGCACAACCGTGTGCAGCTGTGCAAGCAACTCTACGAGTTCGCGATGGCCAGCGGTGGGAGCTTCATGGAGCATCTGATGCAATTCGATGAACTGTATGCCAAGTTGGCTGCGGTTGGTGACGCTAGACCTGAAAAGGAGAAGCTGGTAATCTTCCTTGGTAGTGTGCCACGTGAGTACGACGCGATGGTGCGGCTCATCAAAACGCGCAACCGTGTGGCACTGCTGGAGGCGAAAGCGATGCTCCGACGCGAGTATGATATGATTCAAAAGCACGAGGTGAAGTAGCAAGCATCATAGGCGACGGTGAATGGAAATGGTGGGCACAATCACAATAAGCGTGGAGGCCGACGTGGACGGGGTGCCAAGCGACATGTACGCAAAGGGCACCATGGTGGTGATAAGAAGGAGTTCAAGGGCCGATGCTATGAGTAAAGTCATATTAAAAAAAACTCGAACTTAAGCCATGAAGTCGGCCACAAGAAACAAGATTGCCCGTGGCTGAAGAGCAACACCGATGGTTCGGAGTTCGCGTTTCCCGCTATGACCGCCGGTGATGACCGATCGGCCACCTGGCTGTTTGATAGTGGAGCCAGCTTGCAAATGACCACGGAACTTGATGACTTTACGTAGTACCGCCCGCTTACAACACCGATTGAGATCATGGTAGCAAATGGCCAGCGAGTTGCCGCCACGGGTATGGGGACCGTGTGAGTCAACTTTACCGGAGGCGTGCGGGTGAAGTTGACGGATGTTCTCCACGCTCCAAACTTAGACCGAAAGCTACTGCCGGTTCCCGCACTCATGTCCAAAAATCACGCTGTGCAGTTCGACAGATTTGGTGCCTCCATCTCGCTTAACGGCAGTGTGGTCGTTCTCCCTCGTATCGGAAAGCTGTATGCGTGTAAACTGAAGTACAGAGCGGAAGGCAACGCGTATACGGCAGTTAATGGTGCGTCAAGCGATAATACTGACAAAGTAACTCACACGCGCCTGGGGCACGTCTTCGATGCCAAGCTGAAGCTAGTTGCTCGCGCGTGCGTTGATGTCACCCCTACGGCTTCGTTCGGATCGGATGGTGGTGTTTGCGGTGGTTGTGCGCAAGGAAAATTGAGCACGAGCTCGTTCGCGCACCAACCCGGTGCGAGATAAAGAAAGGTCGACCATTCGAGATTGTGCGCCTGGAAGTGATAGGACCAATCAAACCGAAGACCAAGGGTAGTGCGGTATACATCATGGTCTTCGTGGACGACTTTAGCCGAGTGGTGTTCGTAAACTCCAGCAAGCCGAAGTCTAAATTGTTCGATTGCTTCAAGACATTCTGCACTCAGATTGAGGTGCAATACGGCTGCAAGGTGATTTGTATTCGTAGTGACAACGGTGGTGAGTACGTGAGCAAGTGCTCTGGCAAGTTCTGCGCCTCCAAATGGATCATACGCCAGACGAGTGCGCCATACAGCCCCCAGCAAATACCGATGCTCAAGTCTCACACGTTCCTACTGATGCTCTAAACAGGGGGAGTAACAGCCAGGCGCAAGTTGTCCAGCGCATCATTCCTGCTTCTGCTACCGAATATCCACAGACGCAGCTCGCCCAGCGTCCTGATTGCGATATCGTCCCGCACTCACAACATCCAAGACAATCGACTGATGACCCCGCCATCATGGTCCAGCAGCTCAACCCGAGCCGTGATCTCGTCCGTGCTACCGCAAGTGATCCGAGCACACCGTCAGTAACTATCCCTCATGATGTTGGTGTTGGTGTTGGCGTCGATGCATCAGAGAATCGCATAGTATTCAGTGGTGATTCCATACGCCCTCGGTCGATCACGTACGAACAACCGCGTCTGCTGACTGATGGAGATATAATGTTAAATCTTGGTAGCGCTGAAGATGACGGTGAGCCAGAACCAGTAAGCAAGCGACCACGCTTGGACGAGTACGAAATTGCGTTGGCTGTGTCTGAGCTGCCTACATCATACGCTGAAGCAATGGCGGCCCCTGACGCTCCTCAATGGAAGAAAGCCATTTGCGCTGAGATTTGATCGCATGAGCGGAACCACACGTGGGGTATGGTGCGGCGACCTTAAGAAAGCAAGGTGATCTGATGCAAGTGTGCGTTCGCGAAGAAGTACAACGAGAACGGAGTTGTGGGGCGGTCCAAGACACGTCTGGTCGCTCGAGGTTTCCTGCAGACTCGCGGCATAGCCTACACCCACACATACTCGCCAGTAGCAATAATGAACACGATAGAAGTCTCTCTCGCACTGTGCTGCACTCGACGTCACATAATTCGCCAGTTTGACATCGAGACCGCGTTTCTAATGGTGAGCTTGACGAAACGGTATTTATGGACCCCCCCTGAAGGAGTGAATGTGGCGCCGGGATTGATTTGCAGACTCCGCCGCACCATTTATGGACTCAAGCAAGCTGCAGCTGTGTGGTACCGTACAATTCGCTACATTGTCATGAGTCTCGGTCTCAGGCAGTGTTGAGCTGATCCTTGTCTCTTTTCGTTCGGCGAGATGGCAGTGATCCAGCGGCCGTGTTTTTTGTGGTGCTCTATGCGGACGATCTACTTGTAGGTTGCAAGACAGAGGAGCAAGCGCAATTTGTGTGTAATGGTCTCGCGTCGTACTTCACGGTCAAATCACACGGTGATGCTCGATTTGTTCTCATAATTGGAGTACTCTACGATTCTTAACGTGGTGAAGTGGTAGTTAAGCAATCTCATTTTGTTACCAGTTTCCAGCTCATGGTGTCCGCAACACAATGGCGATCGGTCAGGGTCTCAGCCCATCCGACAAGCAAGGTGTATGCACAGACAAAACCAAGTCCCGCGGACAAATTGGATCTATGCTGTACGTCGCCAATGACACGCGTCTCGACATTGGCGTCGTGCTGTCATCCTCTCTCAGTACCTCGATACCCCGCGTGAGATGCATTGGAATGCTGCGGTACGTGCGCTTCGCTACCTCAAGGCCACTGCATCGATCGGCATCCACTACATGGCTAAGGACAAGAGTATCGCGACATACTGCGACGCGAACTGGGGCGATGGAAAGGAGACGCGACGCTCGACGTCTGGTTTGATAGTGAAGATGGCTGCCGGCCCGATCGTGTACAAGAGCAAGCGTCAAGCGACCGTTGTGTTATCGTCTGCTGAAGCCAAATACATGTCTCTCGCCCTTAGCACGCAAGAAGTACTGTGGCTGCGTTCCTCCCTCGCAGAGCTGGGTGTGAACTATCGAGTGTGTCAATGATCTACATGGACAACCGGTTTGCTATTAGTATGGCAACCGAATACGGATACACCCCACGCACCAAGCAGATCGACCTCCGAGCTCACTTCGTCCGTGACCACGCAGCATCAAGGTGGAGTACGTACCATCGGAGTCTCAGCTGGCGGTTATGTAAAAAAGGTCATTCCGACGCCACGCTTCGTGGAGCTTCGTGGAGCTTTGTGACGCATGCTGACTCGTGGACTGCCAAGTTGAGGGGGAGTGTAACGACCTCTAATCGGGTGTCCCACAGAGTGTGTCAGCTTGACATCCAATGTTGGTCACATTCTAGAACGTCATGACAGAAGAACACGTGGCAACGAGTAAGTTAGTGCAGGAAGTTTGCTTTGTGTGAATTTACGTTCCAGTTTGCACTGCGACCATCATATTGTTAAAGACCGAACGTGGAGCCAGTTTTCCCTTTGTCTTCTTTTCGTATGCCCTTTTCGTGTACGTGACACTAGAAAAAAGACTTTACGGTCATAAAAAGATGATTACACGTGGAAAGATGGCGGATCCGACTTCACAAACGTACAAAGTCGCCTTCTATGGATTCTTTCGACAAGCAGTTCTTCAAACGCCAGAGAATGCGGAAGCTCATACCAACTACGATACGTGTACTTACTGGATTTACGAACGGTATGATGAAGCGACGGATCATTTCCTAGAAGCATTGGCTTTTGATCCGCGACGGAAAGAGGTTGTTGACCATTTTCTAATAATGTTGGATGATCGGGAACAAATAGAGGGGGGGGGGTTAAGCTCACATAGCATCGTAAAAAAACTTTAGAAAGACGGTAGATGTGTGTTAACATTACACCGCTGAGTGCATGTTGAACAGGTGGATGGCTTCACAGTAATTACAAGTACGTCACAATTAGTTATTACATATGGTAGCCGTTCATTGGTCAGGATAAATATATTCACTTCGGTTTTTTACTTTCTTCTCAACAGGTTAACGGCCGCAACAAGCTCAAGCAACGTTCTCGCCCAATATGAACAAGCGAACCGAAGTCCTCCTAGGAAGTGGTAACTATTACCACTGGAAGTTTAGCATGAGGATGACCCTGGCGCGGAAGGGTCTCCTGGGACACATCATGGTCGTCAAGGAAGAGGAGGACGTCACGGAGGCGTGGCTGTTAATGATGCCAAGGCGCTAGGCATCATTGCTCAAGGCGTTGACATCCAGCACCAAACCAAGATTCGGTCGGCTACGCGTGCTATGGAGGCGTGGGGAACCCTCCACGATTTCTACAATCTCTCGACGCTTCACAATCGTGTTGTGATGACTCGTCGACTACATGAGTTCAAGATGGAAAGTGGAACAAGCATGGCAGAGCATCTGGACTCTTTTGACGAGCTAGTAGTGGGACTACAGACAACAGGAGAGCAAATTGATGAGTCACGCCAGCTGGTGGTACTTCTCAGATGTCTACCTTCGGAGTACGACTTGATTTCGTCGATTGTGGAAAATACAAGGGACATTTCGTTGATAGAAGTCAAGGAGAAGCTGCTCAAAGAGTCGGAGAAGCTGCAGAGGAAAGAAGCTACAGAGAAAGCGTTTCGCGTAAATGGAAATGGAAATGCTAGAAGATTTAAAGGTGGACGGGACAATGGACGAAAGGGTGGTCCTCCACGCATTAACGGCGGATTCAAGGGCAAGTGCTTCAACTGTGACCAGTTTGGACACATGAAGCGGAACTGCCCGGCCGGTAAAAGATTCAACAGCGACGACACGGTGTTTGCTGTTGGTAAAGGGAAGTCATCAGGATGGCTGATTGATAGTGGAGCAACTTCCCACATGACCCCACACAGGAAGGACTTGTTTGATTACAAGGGCCTAGAAGCTAGCATCGAAGTTACGATTGCAGACGGGAAGAAGTTGCTTGTCAAAGGAGCCGGCACGGTAAAATTAACTGGTTTGAACGGAATGAGGATTCGCATGGTTGAAGTTCTGCACATTCCCGGACTCGACAGAAGGTTGCTGTCAGTTGGCAAGCTGGCAGAGCGTGGCATGAGTGTGGAATTCTCGCGTTCGTCATGTGTCATTTGGAACAAGAAGCAAGCAATTGCGTCGGGCACAAAAGTTGGAAAGTCGTATTTTATTGACTGTGAGCCAGCAGAAGCATGTCTCGTTGAATATACTGGGGCTGACAATCAGTGGGAGCTTTGGCATGCACGCATGGGTCATCCCAGCAAGGATGCGCTGATCAGGACACAGCGGTTAACTAATGGTATCCCAAATATCAAGCAAAGTGTGGAAATATTGTGTGCCGGGTGTTTGAAGGGCAAGCAGACGATCACGGTGTTTCCGTCTCATTCAATGACAAAGACGACACGTGTGTTGGAGCGTGTTCACACAGATGTCATGGGGCCAATGCGAACTATCTCGAAGGGTGGTGCCAAATACATTCTCACGTTTGTGGATGACTTTTCACGATATGTTGTATATTTCTGATCAAGAGCAAGAGTGAAGTTGCTGGTAAGTTCAAGGAGTTTCTGACATTATACGAAAACCAAGGGGTGCACGACTAAGATGTTTGCGATCCGACAACGGAACCGAGTTCGTAAACAAGAAAATGGCAGGAATATGTCAAGAGAACGGCATTGTACACCAGCGCTCCGTCCCATACAGCCCGCAGCAGAACGGAGTAGCGGAGCGTATGAACAGGACAATTATGGAGAAAGCCCGCAGCATGTTACACTACAAGAGCGTATCGACGGAATGGTGGGCGGAAGCGGTAAATACAGCGGTTTATTTAATTAATTGCTCCAGCAATACGGTCCATCCTGACACCACGCCGTATGAGCTAGTTTTCAAAATGAAGCCTCGAATGGATCACCTGCGCGTATTTGGCTCACAAGGCTACGCTCATATTGACGATGTGAAACGGACCAAACTGGAACCCAAGAGTTTCAAGTGTATGTTTCTTGGCTATGCAGAGAATGTCAAGGGCTATCGCGTGTTTGACTTGGAGAATGCCAAGATTAAAGTGACCCGCTTTGTAAAGTTGGATGAGCGTGAGGTGGGCGGCATCTACGACACGCAAGAGCTTAAGCCGGAACCAATTGTTCAAGTAGTTTAGGATGGTGATGAAGTCAATGTTCAGCATCAAGTGGATCGACAGTCAGTTCTGGACGATCCCATGGGAGCTGTCGAAGAGACAGTCGAGGATGTCGATATGGAGGATGTAAATCGTACGCCAAGCGCCGTTGTACAGCGGCTAATGCCTTTTGAGAGCCCTGTACGAAACGGGCTTGAGCTAACGGAGTATCATCAACCTTCCCAAGTGCAACAAGAAGATCGTTTGGTGTTTCGGCCTGAATTGGAGCGAACACGAGTAAGACGTGAGCCAGTGCTAATGATAAGAAACGACTCGATGGTGGAGAGTCAACGGAAGGCAGAGAGGGCCCACCGACCATAAAGCGTGCTAGGATTGACGAAGATGGACTAATTGCGGAAGCCTTTCTTGCCTACGCTGTGAATAATATGGACTCACCGACTACTTATACTCAAGCAATTTCGAGGGACGATGCAATGAAATGGCGTGAAGCAATGGATGCTGAGCTCCGCTCTCACGAAGAAAATAAAACATGGACATCGCAGCCACGAGGGGAGATTGGACGCACAATTGGATCACGATGGGTATTTGCCAAAAAGAGTGATCAGAATGGCGCTATCGTGCGATACAAGGCACGACTAGTCGCGAAAGGTTTCAAGCAGAAGTATGGCGTTGACTTTTTCGAGACATATTCCCCGGTTGCCAACATGAATTCGATCCGAATAATTCTCGCGGTATGTGTTGAATGTGGCTATTAAATGGAACAGCTGGACGTCGACACGGCTTTTCTTAATAGCGTGTTGACGGACAACGTTTTTATGGAAGTTCCGCTTGGTGTCGACAATGCTCAAGGAAACATATGTCAACTAAACAAGGCTATTTACGGACTTAAGCAAGCAGCGAGTGCCTGGAACAAGACAATACATCGTGCCTTCATCAGGAATGGCTTTAAGAGTTGCGGAGGAGATCAATATGTTTATGTCAAGAGAACTAAAGAAGGTTTTGCTTACGTTGGACTATATGTGGACGACATGATTATCGCAGCAAGAAGCAGCAAAGAATTAAATCAAGTAAAGGGAGTACTCAAGAATGCTTTCAAGATGAAGGAGCTTGGTCAGGCGGAATTTATTTTGGGTATGAAAATTGATCACGACAGGTCAGCTGGAATTTTGATGATCAAACAGACTCGCTACATCGATGACGTGGTCAAGCGATTCGGTCAACAAGATGCCAAAAGTGTTGAAAACCCTTGCGTATCAGGATTGAAGCTGTCGTCAAAGCAGTCACCCACAACGGAAGAGGGACGGTCGACAATGCGATCAAAGCCTTATCGCTCTTTGATTGAATGCTTGCTGTACATAACGACATGCACTCGGCCTGATATTGCTTACGTGGTGACGCAGCTATCACGTTTTCTGGAGAACCCAGGACTACAACATTGGAGCGCAGCAATTCGAGTAGTACGGTATCTGAAGACCACACGTCAAATCGGTATCGTCTACCGAGGAACTGGAAGCGTTACGGTCAAGGCATACTCGGATGCAGATTGGGGCAGCAACACGGATGACAGACGCTCGGTCTCGGGAATTATGGTCATGATTGCAAGCGCACCAGTGGTATTTAAGTCGAAGTACCAGCGGACAGTTGCGCTGAGCTCAGCGGAAGCTGAGTATATGGCTCTCAGTTTATGCACACAAGAAGTTCTTTGGACGCGGGCAATGCTAAAGGACATGGGTCACGAGCAAGTTGAAGGCACACAGGTTTGGGAAGACAACCAGGGTGCGATTGCGTTAGCCAATAACGCCGGATACCATGCTAGGACGAAGCATGTGGACATCAAGCACCACTTTATTCGTGAGAACGTGCAAGAAGGACTGTTGAAGATCGAATATATCGACACGAAGAGTCAGCTTGCAGATATGCTGACGAAGACAGTTGGGACCAAGATGCTTAAGTATCTGCGCGAAGCCACAGGAATCAAGACCAAGTCAGCAACAAAGGACACACAGCATTAGCGGTGAGTGGGAGTGTTAACATTACACCGCTGAATGCATGTTGAACAGGTGGATGGCTTCACAGTAATTACAAGTACGTCACAATTAGTAATTACATATGGTAGCCGTTCATTGGTCAGGATAAATATATTCACTTCGGTTTTTTACTCTCTTCTCAACAATGTGTAATCGTTAAAAGTGTTTTTAGCATCAGACACTCCAAATCTCCGTCTAAGAAAGAAAATTATTCGAAGCTCATACTCTTACCTTGTCTTTCCTGTGTTCGTATCTAAGAGAAGCCAAATTTCATTGTCAAAAAGTCATTAATTTTCGTATCGCATCGTTGGAGAGCAAATGTCAGCGTTGGGATCGAGGGAGAGCGAAGGATTGCTTACTCCTTCTAAATTTAACGAGGTATTGCTATAACGCCTTCTTGTATCCTCACACAAACTGACGTTATTCGTGTTGTCCAACAATCTGCTCGCTACGGACATGTCCGACCAACATTTAATTGCTCATCCAAAAAGCCCAATTCTTGAGACGCTCTGTTCGCGAAAAGCTTCAGTAATCGATGATGTTATCAAATAATGGCGTTGTTTTGTCGACACCATTTACCGTATGTGGGATGCCGATAAATTAGCCGTTTCACTTAAATGTTTTCTTTGGTGGACATAGCACAAAATTCACCTTAATGGACTTTCAGCTGCGTATAAGTATCGCCCCTCGCCTGGTAATGGTGCAGCCGCATTCGGTGAGTTTTTCAGCCGATGGCATATTTTGGATGTGCAAACAAACGTGCGGACTCTTATATTTTGGCAACCCTTACCAAGACAAAGGTATCCTCTCGACCGAAATGGCCGCTCAGTGGTGTTCTGTAAGCCGAATGAAGGTTTTTATCATACGGAGCCACCACACGTGATGACTTATCTTTAATAAATTATCCCCTCTCTCGTAAATAAATAAATGGAGCCTCACAAGTGTTATATTGCAAAGCATTTTCTATAAACAGAGTTCTACACTATTGAGATTTGCAGGCTTTATTGAGCAATAAATCCCCGAAACGAGTAATGACCTAATATACAAAAGTATAGTACGAATTTTGTAGGAGTAGTCAGGACATCGTCCAATATCATGTATGAAATACATCAAGCATACACAACATTAGAAGCCATCCAACAAAGTTGACATAAGTCGCCTAGCCTTGCCGGATGCGGATTTTAAACTTGAGTCGAAACATGAGTAGAAAAATCTAATACTTTGTCTGATGCGTTATCGCACCGCTTGTACTTTATGCTAGCTTATGACACAGCGTATGAGGGATCCAAACCCACGTTGTTTATGCGCTATCGGCTCTTAGGAGAAATGCTATTACAGCCTCGATGAAAAATGACGATACGGCTAGGTCATCGAAGGCCGTATCTCAAAACTTGGCAGGTTTTGTTCTACCAAATCTTATTTATCGTGTGCGCAATCACACTATTCCGCAAGCAAGTCGCACAAACTCGAGCCACCTAAAAAGGGTTGCAAGACTTTGTGCTTTAAACCAGATTTCAGTCTATCTGTTGGGTCGACGTTTCTCGACCGAGTACAGCAACAACTTTCCTGCACAAACATCGATAAAGGTCACAAGCAAACCCACGTAGAACATTCGCAGTGTTTGCGATCTGTTGATATTGAAAATGTTAAAACTCTTTGTCAGCGAACCTAAATGGTCTAATAGATTGCATGCGCATTTTTGAATAAGGTACGGCAGAATATTGAAGACAATCCGAGCTCTTAAATGGTTAGCTTCAAAAAACATAAAGTTGTTTTCTCGGCTCGTTCTGTGTCAGGTTTCAGCAAAATTTACATGCGAGTAAAGCAGTATCCTCAATACGAGCTCGATCGACAAGGGATTCGTCGTTGACTGCAAGCGTACTGCTGTCCTGGATCCACGATTCGGAAGACGTAAAATTCTAGCAGCGGTCATTTAGCAAGCTTCACAAGTGTTTCTTTCACTCCTGATACAAAGTGGCAAGGAGCGTGGTCTTGCCAGCATTTACTATAAATAAAAGCGCCCAAGACGTCTGACTATTTTCGCTAAAAAGTGGGTTCTTGAAATTCTCATAGCCTTAACAGTGAAGTTCGTTGATCCTTTCACCCAAGACACGAGATTCAACCCTGACGACGGTGTCACACGTGAATGCTACTCAAGAACTGGCGATGCTTGCTTTTTTGTTAAAGAAGAGGAGAAAGAAATATCGCGATCGGTGTCCGACGAACGAAGCTATTGACGTAGCTCTGACGACCTCAACTTTCTTTGGTTAGTGAGAGCAGCCCAACTTGAAGCTAAACATTTTGATATTTTATTATACAACATAGAGCTTCAATGAGCAACTCCAGCTCTAAGTTGAAAAATATATATACCAACAAAGTTAGCAAAGTTTTAACGTACCCAAACATAAAGCAGGGTGCATAAGTGGGAACTAAGCCTTAAGGTAGGAAAACGGATTATGTAAGCGACTCGCTTAAACACGGGCAAGAAAATGTTTTTTGAACAACAAACTGAGTGTTTATCGGGAGCCCGTAATTTAAAACATTCTTGCAGAAGGAAATTTATCGTCAGTGATACTCTGAGTTTTATTTAACATACTTAGAATTGATATTTCTCGGGCAAGAGTACATGTCAGGTTATGATCTGGCAGTATGGTCAGGTTTTGACCGAATAGCAACCTCGGCAGAAGAATTATTCGGACCTACTATCACGGTTTGAATTTAACTATGCCAAGTAATATGCATGACAATTTTATTACCAGTGAGCAACTCGATGACCAAGGGAAGTGTTTTTTATGCTAGGCTTAAGATAGTACTATCAAATGAGAATGCGAAATCGTTCGGGAGTAACGCAAAAATATAAAACAAATGTGCTAACAATCAATTACGGTACTAAAAATGCCAGCAAATCATTTGATGAGCAGCATCTAACACCTCAGCACAGCGACTATACGAGATGGCAAAATTGTTGTTGAGTTGCGTAGAAAACAATGTGGGACCGATGGAAAATGTCAATAGCACTCGTGAGATGGATGCAAATCAATATCGGCTGAAGAAATGAATCTATCTGTCTTGATAAAAAAGTGCTCTGTACTAAAGTCCCAAAGATTTATTTCTTGCCTCAATAAGCAAACTTTCGACTCCAATAAAGCTCATATCTGCTCTCGTTGCGCTTCCTGTTGTTATGCTATCGCTGTCAAAAATGGTGTTTAACTGACCAAGTCATACTGTGGTGAGCCAGCTTCACGAAGACATGCTTGACGAATCAAAGATTATCAGCCCCGAACGACGAGTAATGACTGGTAATTTGGTCTTGTTGAACGCATGTTTATTCCTGCTTCTTCATTTCGCCTTTGAAAGGCATGGAGCAGAAAGGGGTAGAAAATAAATGGACGACTTTCATCTGGTCAATGACAATGACTTTGTCGCGTGGTAAATGCAAATTGATTAGAAGAATGGCGATACAAGCACCAGGCACGTCTAGTCCATCCATCACCAACAAGAAAGTGAGTTTTATCATACGTTATGGTCGTTTCCAAGGGCGACAGCATAGTTTCAGCTCAGTGGGTTCATCGGGCGCAGCTCAACGTAGCTGTTGTTATTGAAATGAAAATCGACAAGCATTGTGCAACGACAGACGACAGGGACGACGACACCTCTGATGAGAACGAAGAACTGCCTCGGTAGAAGAGACAAGGCGCTGAGCTCATACTTTGAGCGCGACAGATGAAAGCGGGGCTGTGGTAGAAGAAGAGTGCATCAAGGCAAGTTTTTTTTCGCGATCAAGTGCTTGATCAAATAGCTTTGTTTTGCTTGGATGGATCGTACAAGAAATAATCAGCTCGTTGATGCAACTCAATGCGTCTTTACAGATTCTTCGCTTTCCGCATAAAACTTTCGATTGCAAAACAAAATTTTAAACTACAGTTTCGAGGTAGATCAAAGTCCTTTTATTTGATTACATTTGGACGTAAACGAAGGAAGGACCACGGAAAAAAAATGTACTCACGCTGGTCAGGCTGGGTTTAAGGAAGCTGGCTTATTGATGTAGTCACACTGGAAGCGGTGTCCATATAGGCTTGAGCGCATCCACTTCTGCCCCAGAACGCCCACTAAACCCACCGAAGCGCTGTCCAGGAGGAGCTGTACAGACTACAGAGTTGTCCGCCTGTTTATTAGACGTGCCGCCTTCAAAGATCTTGTTTTCTGTAGTCATGAGCTTGATGTAACCAATGCGCTCGCTCGCGGAATGCCTCATTACAATGTGCAGCTCATACGAAGTAATGTGTTCGTTTGCGGCAAGAGGATTCGGACGACACCTCTTCCTCGAGCCGTGGAATGCTTCTTTCTTCTCATTTGCCGCAGACACGATCGTATAGCCAATGCCATCCAGACGCTCAGCACTGCAAAGCGTGATCTCCGTCAAAGTTTGCCCAACGCTAACGATACCGTCGTCTGCAAAAGGCTGGCCTCCGGGCCCGCCCGCGGCCTCGCACGTTACATTCTTACTCTTACTTGATGATGACCCCCCTCCTCCTCCTCCCCCGAAAACCGCTCTACCTTCAACAACCGCAAGCATCGCCAAAATATGGAAAAAGACCTTCATCGCAGTAGATCGGATGGGTAAGAGAAATGTTTTTTCTTAATGACGTTTGAAAAGCATGTGCCTGAAAGGTGGAATGGACCACGGGGTGGAAGTGACCAAAATGGAGTTAGTAACAGCGATTTTGGTCATTAACTAATATCGACCGAGGGATGTGTCGTCGTAGTCAATTTTTGGATTGGACATGCACTAAAATTTGGATCGTAGTGTCGGAACGGTGCATTTAAACGTATTACCCATTCCTGCTGCCTGCCTATTGGATGAAATCCAAAAAAGCACATTTTATGGTTAAAATTCGTACATTTCCTTCTCACAAATAAAAATATTGGTAAAGCGACCATGACTCTTCTGTACGATGGCGCGATCGTTCTTCAGGTGGGGCTGTCAAACATCGTCTCTTTTTTGCCTTAAGGCCCACAAGCCATAAGAATGATCAAAGATGGTGTCGTTTGACCAATATTTTACTACTGGTAATAATGTGGCGAATTTCAGCATGAGAACTTCAATGCTAAAAAGAACGCAAGGTCTTCTTGCACTGTTCAGTTCTATAATAAAAAGTTAAAAAATGTATCGTTCATTCGTGCGCCTGATCGTCATTCGAGCGTAAAAGCTGCTTGAGGCGTAGAGCCAGTAATTTGGTACACACCAAATATGTACCGCACAAGAGTTCAACTTTCAACTGATGGCGACGTTTGAAGCGAGAGATTGTTAAAAAAATGTTTGTTGAAAAAATTGTCGGCTTGTGTTGAGAAGAAAGTGAAAACCGAAGTGAATATATTTATATTGACCAATGAACGGCTACCATATGTAATTACTAACTGTAACGTACTTGTAAACACTGTGAAGCCATTCACCTGTTCAACATGCATTCAGCGGTGTAATTTTAACAGCTTGTCACGCAGAAATAGTGTTGATATTTTCCTTGTTGTTTCGTCAAAAATGTGGGAATCGTTTACATAGCGACTGTGTTTTCAACACGCTGATGATTAGCCCTGGGCACTCTATCTGTAAATTTACCGGTTTGCTAGTTAAATCTTGCCTAGTATGTAAAAACGTATTTTGCCCGCACCTAAGTAGGATTAAAGGCTATTGCGCTTGTCGATCCTCGCAAGACCGAAACGAGTGATTGGTCGATCACTGAGAGATCTGACATCTTCCTCCAATGTACAAGGCGCTGAGTGACTACACCAATCATGGTATAAATTCTATGCCTACGCGGGTAAATTATCTACTTCATTCCTCGCATGGATCAACCTATCTTTCCCCATCTGTCAGACAAGCAATCGAACTGCCCAAAGATATGCTGGCTTCAAGAGAAGGAGAAGGTGGCTGGATTTTTAGCCCAACTAGCCAAAATGCATCATGGTGTTCGCGCCAACGTGCAAAGTCTATACTCGAGGATTATCGGAGCACAGGCCCAGATGGCCCGGTGGTAGCTATCAAATTAAGGTTCAAGACGTGAAGCTAAACGTTTTCAGAAAGAAGTACTCAAGCTTTGTTCACTAGTCTTGGGGGGATCACTAATTCTTGGTTTTTCGGCGAGCAAGCGTGGCCATCCCAAATAGGCTGATCAATACTCCGAGTGCGAGCAACAGAAAAAAGTCTGCTCTGATTCGGCAAGGCCAGTGAGAAGGCTTCAAACGTCCGAACACTTATAAAACGCTGTTATCGATGTGTATATCACATAAGAGTACGTTTAGCTAAAGACTCGTCGTCCACGATGTGATATATCACATTAGAGTACGTTTAGCAAAAAAATCGTCGTCCACTACCAGCTACTATTATCCTAAGACCTATGGCCTGCAACACCCACCTCGTCTTACGCAGCGGTAACTAGAAGTCTCAAGACATTTTTGCTCGTGGTCCCGTGTTCTTAGTCCAACCAGCGAGAAGCTTGGTTTTGTCAAAGCTGCTGATTTTTGATATAAGAGGTATCTATTTCTCTTGTTGAAGTAAGACCTCAATCTTTCAAGGCATCCGCTTGACTTGATCATTTGATAAACTTCACGCTAGTGTAATGTTGTGCAAGGGTACTCGCCACGTGATCGTAGCGCTCGCGTCCCTTCTCAGGGAGGGGAGAAGGACGATCTTCTATTTCATGTTTCGCGATATGTCGCTTACAATCTGCGTTTTGTATTCGCAGCTCACAAGTAACCAAACTGTAACGTTATTGAGTAAAGATGCCTCACCACTGACGTCAAAGCTTCAAATTTACAGGCCTCAAATAAAATTCTTTTCTACAGATTGACTTGAAACCGCATCTGAACAGTAAAAGCAGCTGGGTATTTCTGGCATCAGTGTTGAGTTGTTGTGCGCAGGAGAAGGCAAAAAGTAAAGTGAATATATTGAGGTCCTTAGTTTGCTTCCCTGTGCTATCTCTAAGCCTATCCTTCTAGATCCTTCTAGAAGGTTCGTCGTGACGTCACATCAACAGCGGCGTCATATTAATAACAATTTGGGCTTTGAGATCTCCGGACGCTTAGTGTGAGATAAGCGAACAGTAAGAACTCGATAGTTGGTTTTGCAAACCACCTAATATATCAAAACAGCTACAAACTGTAGTAGTTCAACTATATTGCTATCTATCCAGAAAGGTTTTTGATGAGATGTGATAAGTAGAGTAGGTAAAATGTGAATTACACTGGTCTTATAAAATTTCCGAGGCGTCGAAAGTTTTTTTTACAATAGCTCAATAAGTTCCCTTTCTTGTTCGTGACTCATTACAGTCGATTTGTAATAAGATTGATACATCACGTGCAAGCTCGCAAAGCAAAAGACCCTTCGTCGACTACCAGCTTACTTCCGTCCTGCAATCCATGGTCTGCAACATCGTTCTCCCTTAAACACGTAGCTTGCTGAGGTTACCATGTTTTTTTTATTGATTTTGCTCATGACCCCGTGCTTTCGTTGTAAGCGGCAAGAAGCGTGATCTTACCGATGGTGGTGATTGCTATATTTCGAAGTATCAACACCGTCAGGGTAGTTCTCTTGAAGATGGCTACGACTTTTGGAAGTAATATTTTGCCTTGCTTAAATATAACAATAATATGTCCAGGTGACAACGTTACGTTGTGGCGCGTCTGTTTACGATTTCTCGCCAAAATATGTTTTTCATCGTTGTGTACAGCGACTTTTGAATTCATCATAAAATCACCATCTCGATACATTTACGAAAGATCCGTCTGTACGCCGAACTCAAGACTTGCACTTTTGACACTATAAAATTCTTTTGTGCTAAGTCGATGGGTGGCACTCGTGCCGTTATGGGTCCATCTGATCGCGAATTTAACTAGTAACCTAAGTGTTAGAGACTAAAAGAAGCTCACCGCTTAATTTGACACATGTTTACTGGCTTCAAAAACAAGATTAAGCTCGTATTTCTTAGCAGGACTGTTTTTCAGTCAATTTGAATATAGCTACTATGTTTGTTATGATCAATTGTATCCTTAAGATGCATTATCTTTGGCATGTAATACTCTGCCCCGAATACCACTTATTTATTACACTTGAGATGTCGTTGAAATTGCGACTTTACCTTTGTGGGACTAATACCGAAGCGGGGCAGCATCATATTTGGTGCCTAATGAAAAAACATACGCTAAACATCCAATTAGGTCACCATTACAGTCAGTGTCTTGCTTTCCCAGAACGATGCAAAAGGACATGAAGTATCCTCGTGAACAGAAATAAACGATCGCGTGCGCCAGTGCGCTCGGTGGAGGTGTATAAACTGGGTCGTCTAACAGCGAAATTTCAAGCTGGCTCGACAGCGTGGCAGTATCTTTGAAGCGCCCGAAATAAATACCAAGTAATGCGGTAGGTTTGCAGGTATCGTCAGTAACTTCAAATACCTTGGGAAGCTTTAGATTTTGCAGCCCGATTATACTTCCCCCATATTTGTAATGGTCCAAGTTTGGCTTGCCTGATTATAACAACACACGATCGCTGGGCTTGAAGGTTGCAATATTTTGACGACCATGTCTATCCGCATCTATGGCAAGCTGTATTGTGGCGCGCACTAACCAGAGATTTTGTCGACAAAGCAGCAGATCTTAATACAGCTATTCCGTCGTCAAGATTTGGGTCCGTAATTGGCTACGTGGTGCCCAACTTTGATGGACATATGGCAACCCCAGCTTGCGATGGGGACGCTGCATCCAGCAAAGTCAACAGGCTCTTCCTGATTGTAGTCTTTTGTGCTGTCCAATGCAAACGGTAGTGTATTACCGTTCCTTATGCCTATTTCTCCAGAGCGACTATTAGGAAGCGGCGGTTCACTGCGACTCATGCCACCAGTCGGTTCGTGTAGACCGAGGCTGGCGGTCCAAGGTAGCCATGTCTGGAATACTAATATCTGCCTACATCTGTCCACACTTCCCCCCATAACTTGGCTACGCGTCTTCACTCCTATACTTCCCATTGTAGTATCGGGTTAGTCGCATATCCTCACACGTTCCCATGAACGTTTCCACCAGTTCTGGAGCAGCATCCACGATGCCTTCCATTGCCTCCCATGAATCTTCTGATCCTTCGAGCCCAAACCATCCCACCAAAAGCTCCCATTCTTTAGCTGATCGATTGTACCACCCCCCTTTGATGGCTCAAACACCCAAGTTTATACCTTGGCGAGACACATGGTGCTTGAGTTCTTTAGTCACTTGTAGCATATCATCGGCATAATGTTTCAATCGAATCGCATGGACATCAAATGTTTCCTCGGTAAGTAGGTGCTTGATCAGAAAACTTGTCGGTTGTTCTTTGACAGTCTGAAATGGTCCAACCCATCGAACCATAAGCTTCCCCCCTTGCATTCTCGGGTCCGCTCGTGACCATAGCACGAAATCTCCCACAGTGAACGTACACATCTGGCCCTTCTTTGATGCGCTTTGAATCACTCGGCGTCTTTCTTTCTCATCAGTCACATCTTGGTGTAGCGCCATCAAGTCCTGTCGTTGCAAATCCAGATCTGATGCATATTTCTCCACATCCTGTATCGCCACTCTGGTTGAGTCCTTGCTTCCACTTTGCACCACAATCACTCTAACCACCGTCACCCGCTAAAACCCAGTGGACACCTCGACTGGCGCTTTCCCCGCCACTGAAATCACAGGGGTTTGGCTCAAATTCGCTTGAATGGCTGGAAGCAAATAATCTCAGTTGCGGGTATCAAGCTGGTACTCGAGTAATAATACTCTTACAACCTGAAGAATATCTCGGTTTACTCTCTCGACCGTTCCATTCAGCCATGGTGTGTACGCTGTGTAGCACCTAGCCGACTGCGTAGATCTTCCATCAGGGTGTTTCGGAAGTGAGATCCATTGTCGGACACCCATGTCTTCGGTAGTCCAAACCGCTTGTACCAATCAAGTACAGCCGTCGCTGCCAGCAGTCCATTCGCGCTTTCACAGCACACGAGTTCACAATAGTGGGAGAAATCATCTTTTAGCACCAGTATATACTTAGCCTTACTGTAAATCTCCCCCGTGTATAGGAAATACATATGCAGTAACTTATTCCTCTCAGTTGCAGTATGGGTCACGTTCCACGGTCTCTGTATGAGCATGCCTCCTTTGACATGCTTGCAGAGCAAGCATCCACTGACAATTTGTCCACGTGCGCGCGCAAGCCATCCACAGCAAACTCTGCATCCACGATCGCGTCCATCGCGTCTGCACCTCCGTGTGCGCGAGGACCACAATGAGCCGCAATTAGTATGCGCATCAAAAGGTTTATCGCACTGCCTGGGATCCATATCTTGCCACCCCTCATATAGAGGCCGCTTTCCACACGTTTCACATTTTTAATTGGATGATTTTCCGCAGTCTGCACAAGTTGAATCTGTTGTTTATCAGGCCAAACGAACTTGTCGTCCTGTAGCGGTCCCAACCGGGATAGCACTGTGACACCATCTACTTGCGCGACACACACGCGCACTTCTGCCGTATTGTTTGACTCGGTGGGTGCGGTCCACCTCGACACAATGTCTGCCAACAGATACCTGGCTCCTTCAATGTGCTCGATGGAGTACCTTAGATTCGAAGGCCTTAGTACCCAACGGAGTAATTTGCCTCTTGTGTGTTTTTTCACATCTTCCTTCGGACAGAAGATTTGCACGAGGTTCGAGTGGTCGCAATACACTCTGAACCGCCCCTTCTCTCTCCAAGACGTAGTCAAGCGTGACGCATGCGCGAACTACCGGGTACGCCTCTTTCTCCACCACAGACCAATGGAGTTGCGGTCCGCGAAATATACCCTCTTGGCATACTAAGAACTCGTGATCTTGGTCAGTCGTGTGACACTCGTCTTTCCAGTGGCGCACAAGAGTGACGATAATTGCCCAGCCGTAATCCGGCGCATCGGTAATCAAACATACCATAGCCGCCTCTTCCGGGAAGTACTGTTCTGCCGATAGAGCAATAGTATTGAGGATGCTGGTATACGCCGACCGCTCTGAATCAGACCACTGGAGCTGAACTGCGGCTGCCGATCGTCGCGTGCGGCTGCGGCTGGTCAGGGCATGGTCAAACTTGGCTTGGATGATCTCTGTCACTCGAGTGTAATCAACAATACTCTCGCGGATCCAATTGCAGGCACAGAGGAAACGCTGCAGATCTGCCACTGTCTTTGGTAGCGGCAGTGCGGTTAGTGCCGAAAGGGTCTCAGGGTCATGACGGACGCCTCCCCCATCGAGGATCCGTCCACACCACTTCACTTTAAAGCACAAAAAAACACTTTTAGTCGCGTTGAACTTCAGGTGGTGTTTCGCCGTGAGCTCATAGAACTCAGTCAGATTGGCTAGGGACGCTTCTTCCGTAGCCCCGTACACAATAACGTCGTCGATCCATACTAGAGCCCCTTTGTATAGCAGTACCTTGTACACAGTCTGCATCTGATTCTGGAAGTGCAACGCGGAATCGGTTGCTCCTTTAGGGACTCGAAGCGGCGTGTAGACACCATCATGTGTCATAGAGAAGAAATATATTTGGGATTTAGGGGCAAATTCCATCTGCCAGAAACCCTTGAACATATCGAATTTCGCAAAATATTTTGCTCCCGCCATTATTTGTAACACCGTTGAAAAATGCGGCATCGTCCTTGCAATGGAGATTGTAAGCTTGTTCACCTCAATGTAGTTGATGGTGACCCTGAACTAATCCTTGTTATCATGCTTTCAGACCGGTACCGTGTTCGTGGCTCAGCGACCTTGATTGTTCTTTTTCACAAACCCGTACTTGAGCAGCCGACCCACATGCTCATCCAAAAACGCCATCTGCGCAGGCGGATAGCGGTGCGGCTTGCAGCGCACTGACTTTGCGCCCTCAGTGAGAGTCACCCGTAGCGGTTCCACCAGTGCAGGTTCATCTGGTCCCACCCGTGTTCTCCATAACTCTTTGGACTGCTGGTGTACTGCTATAAGGGAATCTCTAGACGCCACTGAATTCTCTTCTTTCAGTAGACTTCGGACGTCATCGCACATACGGGATACTTCAGCCTCCACCTCCTTGTCTGGGACTTCACCCAACTCAGGCTCTCTTGGTAGATCATCCCGATTCAACTCGATGCTTGTATTGGCCAGTTGCTCGAAAGCCGGTTTCAGGTCCCGTCATTCCCGAGCAACAGCTGGTCCTCGTTGTCTTCAATCACCAAGCACTTCACCTTGTACACATTCACAGGTCCTGCGGACGTTCTTATTTGCAAGTCCACTTGTACCGTCTTGGTACACACTAGCTGGTGGCCTCCTGCCGCTCTGATCGATATAGGCTTGTCAAGTGATTTGGTCCCCACCGCCTTGCATCTCTCCTGCACTCTCTCGACAAGGTGCGCGGGGATGATACTGCTGTCAGCTTCTGTGTCGGGGCACATGGACTCCTCCAACACGCCGTTGATCAGTGCTGAGTATTCGTGATCAGGCGAAACCTCCTGGGCTCGCTTCAGCGGAAACCCCTGGGTCTCCTCTGAGGCTTCATCAGCCTCCACTTCAGCGTTCGCATTCACAGCAGCACGCTCCACATGCCGTGTACGCTTCTCTCGCTGGGCTTTCAAAGCTGCTTCTCTCTCTTCCGGTGTGACTATCGGGCAGTCACGAATCCAATGATCACCTTTGCAGGGAGACAATCATGACGGGGTGCAGAGCTATGTCCGACCTCACGTCTGCGTGCACTAATTTCACGATCACTTGAAGCAGCTCCTCGTGCTGCCGGCAGAGTCGCAGTGCTCACATCTCGCTGAACTTGCGCAACTCAATTACCCCCTCTGTTGGGTAATATTTTCACGGACTTTTTAGAACCAGTAATACCGGTTCTGCTGGACATTTCTTGTCCTCGAACTCTGTTGAAGAACCACTGCTGCAGTTTGGCACGATCAAGAATCAACTGGTACAAAAGCTGATCACTAGTCTTGATGCTTTTGTATTTGAGCTGCTTCAACATTCCCTGAATCTCTTCCTTCAGCATGGGTGGCATGAGGTTGTCAACAAGGATTTTGTTTCGCTCCTTCATTCGGTTCAAATAGTCTGTATCACCTGGCCGCCCCCGACCAAGATTCTCCTGGAACCCGTTGTCCTCAACGATTCTCTCGAACAACATGTAATACTTGGCAACACGACTCGGCACATCCTCAATTGATACATCCATTTTCAGTTGCTTGCTAAACAGTACCGACGGAGCGCTAATGTACGTTTCGTTCATCGTTTCACATCTCTCCTTGACCTTCTCCATGATCTCCTCATCTGAGATGTCTTGCTTGTCTTTCCCGAACTCATATTGGGATAGAAAGTTTAACAGGTTTGGATCAATCGTGCGGCGGATACCCGGCATCACATTCTCGAATGGCTCATTTGTCCACCTGCAGCGTTCCTTAACACGCTCCTCATACTGCCAGCGCTCCCTACGCCACTGTACCAATGCGGCTTGGTCCCATTCCTTCATCTTGGGCGGCGCAATATATTCGTATACTGGTTGCGAGACCGACATGTCCACGTCTTTTTCCGTCTCTAGTCGAATCCGTGACATCTTTAATGCGTGTATACGCTTCTGCGAACTGCGCGCAACTAAAGTATACTTTGTAGTCTCTTGTGCTGTTCAATGCAAATGCAGTAGTGTATTACCGTTCCTTATGCCTATTTCTCCATAGCGACTATTAGGAAGCGGCAGTTCACTGCGACTCATGCCACCAGTCGATTCGCGTAGACCGAGGCTGGCGGTCCAAGGTAGCCATGTCTGGAATACTGGTATCTGCTTACATCTATCCACACTGATTTGCGTCAATTTGTTTATTATCGTTCTCTGTGGTAACAAATTTGGACACGAAAAACGACAGATTCCGCCGAGAGTGTCAGTACTGGCATCTGTGAAGACATATGAAGCTGTGAGACGATCCATATCTAATTGTGAGATGTGACCTGGATAAAAAGATGGTTTAGATCCGTTGGCGCGTGCTCGGCGCTATCAGGAAAAGGTCTTTGTCAGATAAGAACGCACTTAAAGGCAATAAACGCATAGACATTGCTTCCAACGCGCTCAATTTGTTAAAATTTGCAGCTGCTATTAAGAGCATGATACAACCTACAATACTTTTGAATCGCAATCCGAAACAACTAATTTGAATAGACTGTGGTGTGGAAAGACATCGTCAAAATAATGCACAGTGGTATAAAACCCCTATAAGAGAATTACCAGACATTTTGGTACAAACACAAAGGTTTCTGCATGATGCAAAGAGTCGGAAGGAATGAAATTGTCGACACGGACCTCCAGACCTCTGACAGGAAACAGAAGAGCTGAAACATATGAGATGGCTTACACGCTGATATATCTTTCTGATCGTCAAAAAGATGCTGCCACGACAGACACTCGCGGCTTAGAAGACACTTATCCGACGTATCATAATATTTTTAATGTGCACGTAGATAAGCATCGTTTAAGCGAAAATGAGCAGACCATCGAACCAACGATGTCGTAATAGTGTTTGATAGCAATGGATCTTGCCGCCGACTTTTTGATCGAGCGTCTTTATCATATATAGTGATTCGAGCAAGTTTAACGATGCTGGTGCAAGATGTGTTGGCTCTGTTGACGTAATAGTCTGCTATAATTCGTCACAAAATGGTAGTATCGGAGACACGCTCGTCAAGATCGCGTCTCATGACATGCAGTGTGAAAGGGATGCATCAAGTGATATGATTATCTCTAAGAAAGGGTACTTCACGAGCTCGGTAGGGGGGAAGGGTCGGTCGCTGTTTGCGCAACAAAAAATCCGACATTGACGCAGGATGCAAGAACTGAAGTTGCTTAATTTGAATCGTGGGGTAAGCGTTTGCAGAGAAGGTATATCTAATGCAGAGGTACCTTCAGTAAGCTTTAATGCCATATGTGGCCCTTAGTATCACGATTTGTCTTGCTCTAAATATTTAAAGGCCAAAGTTCGGTTTGTTTTACGTATAGGAAGACACGATCACCGGGCTTGAAGGTCACAATTTTCTTAAGCGACCATGTCGATTCGCATCAAATTCTATCTACTCCAACCTGTATTGTGTCGTGCACCGATGATATATCTTCATTGATAAGGCAGCAATGCTTTGATGCAGCTTCTTAGTCGTCTTAATTTAGTTCATATTAGTTACGAGATACCCAATTTTAATAAATGTACGGTTGCCCCTGCTCGCGATGGGTGACGCTCCTGTTCGCAAAGCTAATGGCTCGTCCTTGTCGCGTGAGCATGTTTCACTTTGTAACCCAATATTCTGTGTGATGACGAACCCGTAGACGGGGAGTGATAGATACGCCGAAAGTGCCGGTCGTGGCTTCGGTGAAGCCTTTTCGGCTGCCCAAAATGGGTCGGACAAGCTGTTGCGTACTCGACGCTATTAAAAGCATATTTATAGAGGAAACAAGGCACTTCCAGTCAAAAAGAAGAAAAGTATCACTTGGACTTCGCTGCTGGTGCGCTCTGTTTGGCAAAGTGCGCAGCTGCTGTTTAAAGCTTGAATCTATTTTTCTGTAAATTCCATCCAGAACGCCGACAACTGGTGAAAAAACTGTTAGATGCAATTGATTCGATCGGACCGTGTTGTTGAAAGGTAGCGTCAACCAAAAAACACAGCGGCTGCAAACGCCAAAATAAATCTGCCCCCTCGTGTCAGGGTCTAATGGAGAGAACATTCTGACTGCTGCTGGCCCAACGCTTGCGTCATTTGAAAAAAAAGCAATGGTACCCTTAGCGATGGTGACAACCTTACTCTTGATGCAGATGGGGCAAATACTGGCAGTGGGGGTGGCATTGTTGTTACTGCCGGGAGACAGGCAGGTACGAGATGACATTTCAATACATCCACAACAAGTTCTGCGTAGTCTAACTTGTCAGCGGGGCATCAGATAATAAATCCGTCGACAAAAAGCGCCGATTCCTTCAGTGTACAGAGGCGCTGCAACAGCGAGATGGCTTACACGCTAGAAAATCTGATTGTCAGAAAGAGCCAATCGAAATCGCGCGATGCTGCGCCGAAGGCCTTTCAAGGCTTAATTTTTTTTCCTTATGTGTCATGATATTTGAAAATGTCTTTTGCACGCACTTCACGTCATTTTAATCGACGATGAGCAGAGCATCAAGCAAGTCCATATCGAACTTAACAGCGCGTAGCTCACTGTTAGGATCCCCTAGTTGTATAGGGAATAATTAAGCGTGACTAGCATGCTCTTGCTTATGTCATCAAATTGAACCAGTGCGCAGCTGATGACAGGGCTCCTTGCAAATGACGTGAAAGTACTTCGAGTTATTGAAAAACCTCAAGATTTGTACCTCAGCATTAAGCTATGCTTGGTGCTCACCGCATTATGTTTTTGTGCGTCATATCTTATACTTCAGTGCCCCTTGTTTACATAGTAGCTTAGTAATGAAATTTCCAGTGCACAAACAATGCACTCTAAAGTCGTCTATCTCATATATTCAAAAGACCCGTATAAGCAGTATGGGAATGCGATATGAGGCTCGTCCAGTATAGTCCAAGTGTACATTTAATGCGTTAGGACCATTCACGAAGCGGCTGTTTGCGACGATTTCGGTAATTACGGGGAAGGAGTGACCGCTTGACCATAACGTATGACTAGAGCTTCCGTGTGGCCGTCGTCCATTGATGTGGAAAAAACGCACGCGCAGCTGTATGTCAGCGTTGACTGCGTAGCTTTATCACAACGTAGTTAAGCCGAACCATATATTATAGCAGCGGTCAGTCAATGTCTGGTTATTACTGTGCAAGCCACGGGATATAAATCGCGGTATTAAAGAGAAAAATTAGGCTCGATGAGTAGGAAGCCGTCGCTGCCGCCGGAAAAGTGAAAGCCCGCAAGTTAGAATGCGGTGATGCTCACTATCAATCAGTCTAACGACGTCTCTGTCAGTGCACTCACAAAAAGAAACTTCGGATAGCTATAAGACGCAAAGTAATTTGTTTGTTGCTTCTTAATCTAAAAGCGACCTGAGTATTTGCCAGGCAGCACAGACGCGAAGACTATTGATGATTAGATGTAAGCCGCGCTTGCAGTGGTAGTACTGAGTTTTGCTCTAAGCACGTTGGGGCTAGACGAGCAGGCTGTAAATGAGATCCGGGAGGCATTATCCAGTCCCTCCACCGACTAAATTATCCATTTATTACATAAGCAGCCGAGCAGACTTTGGTCTTTGTGTGTGATTTCAACATAGCCTCAGATGCGCGACGCACAGCCACGAGATGACCGATCTTATCGCATCAAGATATAGCATCTAGCAGCCGGAATCAACGCATTTCACTACGGTCACTGCAGTAGGGACTCCAGTACGAAATTTTTGAAGCCGCGACCGCACCAATTTTTGCTGGCTCAATCTTAAAGGCATGGGTACCAGACGTCAAAGTCGTGGCGTACGAGGACTTCACAACGTACATACACACCTTTTTGAGCAGATGAGGTTTCGTATGTGGGAAACGAAGCCAAAAAATGTTTTTGCGCATAAATATGGACCTGTAAATTCATGTGCATTTACTGACTTTACGCGAAGCGTGTTTAGATTAGTGCACAAGTGTTTCACGTCTTTAAACAACTTGAAAGCCATGTTAAATTGTAAATACCGCTGATAGGCCTGTGCAACAGAGGCACTTTAGCTAATCTCAACGAGACGTAAAGAGATGACGACAATGATTTCTCGGAGCCATCGATCGGGTGGCAGTCGGTCATTATCGACATAAGCGTATGCGCGCAGTTTTGAACATACATTTTTGTTTAAACAGATACAGGAAAAAATTAGAAGCATATTGACAAGCGCCTGCCCAGACACTGTGCAAAGTGTTCGACCTGTATGTGTGAGTTGTGGTGCCGTGTGTTTCAAAGACATTCGTGGTGCTTCAAAGTCTGGTCTCGATCCATTATCAACGGGTTAGAAGTAGGCTCAAAGAGTGATATCAAATGTAACAAGCTAGAAGAATAGTTAGACCAAGCATGAAAGCGTTCACGTCTTACTTAAATGAGCCTGTGTCCTGGGTCTTTAGCTAAAATCATTCCGTTTATAAAAATTTTTAGGCTGGTACGAAACGTCCGGCGTCTGCAAGCCACAAATGTCAGCTCATACATAACGTGAATATAAGTTGACTTTGAGCCGCCAACCGCTAACCCCATCATTCAGGTTGAGCGACTTTAGTTCTTCCATCCTGCGTCATTGTCGGATTTTTTTTGTTGCGCAAACGGTGATCGTCCCTCACCCCTACCGAGCTCATAAAGTATCCTTCCTTGGCGCTTCAAAAGTGCTTCTCCATCGAGTGGAGTCGGTTAAGGACTTTCAATTAGACTACCGCAGTTCAGACTCCTACGACCCGCCCAATTAATTGCACTAATTTACTCGATTGGCTTCTTCCCGTTTTGTAAAGAGAAGTATGTTGTACCTTTCTACATTGATCTGTTGAGGAGAAAGTAAAAACCGAAGTAAATATATTTATCTTGACCAATAAACGGCTACCATATGTAATTACTAACTGTAACGTACTTGTAAACACTGTGAAGCCATTCACCTGTTCAACATGCATTCAGCGGTGTAATTTTAACATGATCTCGCAAAACAAGCTGCTTAGTACGCCGTGCTTGCCCTCCGCAGATGAAGCTTAATCAGTGACCTGTGTATAATAATTAAGTGTATGCTTTTATCGTGAGGGATCAAATACACCGCACGAGATTTCGTCACACAAAGGGAAGAATATTCGGTGACTCGGTCAACCATTAAACGAGACCCAACGTGCAATAACTAAGGTGCTGTTAATTGTTAACTGCGGAGAACATGTTCCATCAAAGGTATACTTTCCCAAAATTACATTTGGTGACTAAAACCAAAGTAGCTATATTCTCGTTGGCTTTGAAATAGTTCACCTAGTGCCCATACATGGCTAATCACGCATCAGGAAACAATTTAGTTACTCGCAGACGCCAGACCTTCAAACCCAGTCTAAATATAACAACAGAGGCCGAATCTGCTGAAGATTAACGATTAGCTTTCAATTACTCGAGGCTGTAATTTTCGGACGATCATGTCTGTTGTTTGCGCTTGCCTAAAGCAATATAATCATCTCCGACATCAATGGCGTCAGCGTACTAGTCCTTAACCTCCATGTTGTCGAACACGCAGAATCCATTATGTCTCTACATAGTGACCGTTTTGGTTTAGATATTTAAGCCGTTACGTAAAGCCAAGCTTTTGCAGTGAGAGCTGGCTTTTTGCATTAATGGAATGGTGAATGGGCACTCTATCGGTATTTTAGGGGTTTGCAAACTGAAGTATCGCCTTTTTTTAATGATGGCTTTTAGAAACTTAAAATGAAAAATCAAAAATGGACAGTAAAAAGAAATTTTAAAAGGTCAATCTATCGTGCCGTCTATCCTCATAAGACCGGAATTACTTAATGGTTGTTCACTGGAAGATTTTCTTTTACTTGGACGCCTCCTCTGTAGAGGGTGCTGAGTGACTACACTACACCTGGTAACGTTATTACGCCTACGCAAGTCAGTTTTCAAGAGTTCTGGAGACCGAGATGAATCGAGCCACCTTCTCGCATCTGTCATACGAGCAGTTCTTACTGCTTGTAAGAGATTCTGGCTCTTATGGTTCTAGGGAGACGGTTGCATGTGCAGCCGATCCGGTCCCAGGCAGCTGAAAAGCCGTAAGGTGTTTGAGCTTACGTGCAAAGTCTATGCTCTAGGCTCCACAAAGCACTCCTCAACAAGTTAAGCTGAATATTAATATGGGCTGCTCAAGGATTTTTTTAACGCGCACTTAACGCTTTGAAGTACAGAAATTGGGCTAAAAGATAGTAATGTGTAAGAAGAGTCCAGCCTCAAACATACTTTCTCTTTTGCAATGTCATGGATAGGCAAGTCGTCATCGTAGACGACCCAAAGTAGGGTTAAGGAATCGGGCCTTATCTCTGTAAGCTTAATTGTTGCCGAGAAAAAAACATCTTCTGGGCATATTATGATCAACGAAAATAACCTCAAATTCGCCCAAAGGCTTTTAGATATTCCTAGAAAAATTTTTACGCCATCATAGACAGGTCACCAGTAAAAGATTGGTGTGCCGTTGATGTCAAATATAAAAGCTTAGTTATCAAGGGTTTAACAGCTTATATGCGAAGAACGAGTAACGATGGGCTGCTGGCAATGTATGCAGGTGTAAACAGATGTAGAAATCTATTCTAGACTTGATAGACTTTGGCACAATCTAAAATTTCACACTTTTATGAGCAATTGTGGTAAGCCTTGACCAATACACCGAGCGAGAGCACCAGAGAAAGCTTGTTAAATTTTGGCAGGCCGGTAAGAAGACTTCAAACGTCCATAAGGCCAAAATTGACGTTGCTTTAAGATCAAATTAAAGCAAACATGCTAATTACATACAGCCCATACGAGCTCGCTTAGCAAAAGCTCCTTCGTCGACTCTCAGCTTACTTATACCCTGCTATGGTCTGTAACAATAGTCTTGTATTAACACTTCTTTTGCAGATATTACTAAAGAAATTAAATTAACCTTGTTATTGACCCCGTTCTTTTTTTTGTAAGCGATGAGAAGCGTGATCTTGCGACGGCTAATGGTCACCATTAATCCAAAATTTGTACAACTTCTGGGAAGTTAGGCGGAAGTATGGCCCCAACTTCTAAACTACCATTAAAAGTAAGGTTCCGTTTTGACCATATAAAGCAACGGTGTGGCCCTGGCGACAACGTTGCGTTGTAGTGCGTCTGTTTTACGACGTCCCACGTCCATCTTCGTGCACAGCGGCTTTAACAATCGTCTGAGAGCAATTGCAAAACATATTTCTATTTATACGAATCCAAGAAAATTATTTTTTGGGTATGTAAAATTTCGCTTGAACCGGGATGGATAGTGCCTTTTGTGCCATGTTACACTGTACAAATCTGAATACGTTCTCACGTTCCGTGTGATGACATACAGACAAAAAACATATAAGGCGTGTGAGTAGCACTCAGCCCCGGTCTTGTCCAATAAGAAATAATTTGGAAGAGGGGGTGGGTGTATTGTACGCACTAAAGCAAAACACCTTACCTACCCCGAATTTGATCCTCGTTCTTGATTCACATCGTTGTTACCAACTCTACATTCGTGACTAATGCCACATCGTCTATTTAAGCGTTCAGGCACTTGTCCTTTAAACGAGTCATTTTCAAACATTCTTTCTTTCAGCCACCCGATCTCTTCGATGAAGCTCCTCTTTCACGTTTTGACAACGCTTGCGCTCGTTCGAGGCCAAGGTGACCCTATGCCTGAAAAAGCTCAAGTTAAAAAATATCACAAAAACCTTTTTATTTGCAAATCCGCTGGCGGGTCCTCTGGCGTAGCTTTTGCAGACACGGATATCATTACCGCCGGACAAACTTTGACGACGCTCAAGCTCTGCGGTGTCGAGCGTTTGGATGGCATTGGCGTTACGATCGTGTCTGAGACAAATGAGAGTCACGATTCATTTCACGGCTCGCAAAAGAATTGTTCGGTGTACCCTCTTGCCTCCAACGACTATATTGTTTCGTATGAGGTGCACCTCGCGAACATGTATACGCGTATAGCGCGCATTGGTTTTATCAAGCTTTACAACCAAAAAGGTGATTTTTATGAAGCCGGCAGACATAAGAGATACGCCGACAATTTCTTTAGCTGTGCAGCTCCAGAAGGACATAAACTTGCTGGATTTGTCGGGCGCAGTGGAAAAGAAGTTGATGCGCTCAGTGGCTTGTGGAAACCGATTTAACGTCCCAAGCCTGTGGCTATGCCTCTTCTTAGACAAAGCGTTTTGCGCATGAAAGTACATGCGAGAAACGCAAAATAGTAGAGGCTAGGTGACATTTTTTTTCTCTTGCGAGTAAGTAAAGCAAGTTGAAGCGATTTTACTAAGCACTCGATCGCAATAAAAGCTTGTTGTAATAGTATCTTTTTTTTTACCAAAGCTCTGCTTCCATCCGACGTATGGGTCGCTGAGAGCTTAGCGCGCTTAAATGTTTAAAAAGGTCTCAATTCGTTCTATTCAGAGATGTCGTCGTCACTATTGTCTGTCCTTAAACAATGCTTATCGATCCTCGTTCCAATATCACCAGCTGAGTAGAGCTGCGCCCGATGAATCCATTGAGCTGAATCTCATACGGCGTCGCCTTTAATAGAGTCTGTAACGTCTGATTACGTGCCCCTTCGTGTATGTGAGAAATTTGACGTGCCTGATGCATGTATGGGCATTCCTCTGTCAAATTTTCAAGTGCCACGCTACAACGTCACTGTCATTGGTCACATTGAAGTCGTCCAATTTACAACTTCGTCTTGCTCCATGCCTTGCAAAGACTAGAGTACCACTGTTCGACATGACCAATCGATCGAGTCTTTACTTGGTGGCCAGGTCTGAGAAATTTTCGTCGTCATCTATATCTGGCTCACTATCCAGTACGTCTTGGTAAAGCAAAAGACCTGGTTCGACAGCGGCAACATAAAATGCAGCAAGTGCAACGGTCGCAAGTATGATCTCTATTGGAGTCGATCATCAGAAGACGAATTCTAATCATCGAGGCAAGAATATGTAGTAAGTGCATTATTGAGCTGAGTGTCCGCGTGGTAACAGATAGTTACCATGAAGCGGATGCAAACATCCATCCCACGAATGCCAACGACATTTTCAATGAGGCCTTATTAAGCTACGCATGCTCAAAAACGGTTAAAGAGATCGTGCTGCACTTTTTAGGTCGGTAACTCATAGCTCGCAGCGTAGCATATAAATGTCATATTTTTAATTTTTTGCGCTGCTCAGAAACGATTTTTTTCTCTCGTTTGGTTGTATACGCAAAAGCAACGCTTAAGATGTAGCAGTAGCAACACTCATCTCAGTCATCGAAGTTGCTCACTGGTATAAAAATTCCGTGCAGGTTGTTCGGCAAGATTATAAATATATTTTATAACTGATTAACTGCTATTGGGTCAGAACCTGATATACTTAACAGGCAGATCCTCTTAAAAAAACGATATACTATAATCATCTATGCCCGAGTGTGAAATAGTAAAGTAACACTTGGTGTATCACTGACGATAAAGCTTCTCCTGCAGGCAAAATTTGGCTTTTATGTAGGATGTGGCTTCCTACATACCATCAGTTTGATTCACAATGACGCTTCTTGCTCGTGTTTAAGTAGAAACACGTTTTTCTTACTTACTCAAGAATTCTACTCTTAATTTACCAAATTTTGCTAATTCTATTGAAAGATTAACTTGCAACTAGAGCCGAGAGTGCTTATGAAAAAACTTTGTTGCTTCGAGAAACATTGAAAGTGCCAGCTCCTATGTACCTGCTCTCATGAAACTCTTGAAGACAATTTGAGCTTTTTAGAAAGACAATTTGAGCTTTTTAGACGTCGGGCACGATACAACATGAGCTCATCTACTTAGTTCGTACTATGTTACTTTTTCGGCAAATTCTACATGCGAGTGGGGCAGTAAATTCAATACGAGCTCGATAGGCTAACGACCCGTCGTGGACTGTAAGCGTGCATCCTGCACCCACGTGGTGAGGGGCGTAGTTTTGCAAAAGAGGCTCAAAACTATGAGAATTTGCTTTAATGACGTCAATTTAGCTTAGCTTGATGAATGAGAAGGTAAACAAAGCGATGTACGCCGAAATCAAACGGACAAAGTACACTTCTGCCGTATCCACTTGGGATCTGACGGGCTTTTGATGTTGTTCTAATGACCTCGTTTTTCTTTGCCAAGACATGTATTTAGCCGGTAGCTCAGCAGTTTTCAGACTTTGACCGACAACGTCTTGGGAACTTCTTGCGTAATTAAACTATCCCACCAGCAAATCACTCGACGCACGCCCCTCGAGGCAGATATTGTTGTATCATGTGCCCAAATCTATACCTGATTAATCAGTCTTTCTTAGCATTAAAAGTCTTGCGCCCGAATGGATGGGATCATCAGCCGTTAAACGTTACTTCTACTCTTTTTAATGGAATGCGCGTATGTTAAGATTCATATAGCATGACCTTAAATGGACTGATAAAGCGCATGTGCGGTTTAGTGATAGAGACGGCAATTAGTAGATGGTTTATATACACAAAGTCTTCAATAAAAGTTTGTATATTCATTCCGAATACCCCGTTTTTTAGTTGTTTAATCGTGTAAGTGTCTGACGATATTAAGTCTTGTAGTAACGAAGTCATCGATTTGTTTTTGCGTCGTTGGAAAGCTTGTTTTAGCAGGCCGATCGACAGGTGTTTTGTAATAATTCAGTCATTGCATTAAGAAAAGCGATACTTTGCGTACCTATTCAAACCCAACAAGTAAGAGCATGTTGTAAGACTTCCTTTGTCTATCTGCACACAGGCTGCGTAATATGTACGGGTATTTGAAACGTCCGGCAACATGAAACCGTGTTTGGCTTAGTCGCCATAAAGCGTTTTGCTCAAACGGTCAGAAACCGAGCTCACAATCCATGCTAATAGACCGTCAGCGGCGTAACAGCAGCGGCCTTCATCAACCGCGCTCGGCAATTTTTTGACTCGATGGCACCTTATGCATGTGCACACAAATGTGCGAACTCACTTTTCTTTTTGGCCGCAACACGTATTCTTCGGGCCAAATGATCGACGAGTGATGTGGCTTAAGTCGAAAGTAAGAGATTGTTATAACAGGCCACTACATGTAATGACAAAATTCGGCTACCATAAGCCTCGCGCGTTGAATTTTGTCGACAATTTTATCCACGTCTTTAAAACTTGCTACTCAGAGCCTTCAGCTAACCTAAGCACATGTCGTCTTGCGCATACGCGGCTTAGCTGCACACTCTGACGCATAAAATCACCTCTGTGCCAAGAACTAGCTTTAACCTAAGCGGTGCGATAAGCATCAATCGATTTCTCTGTTCTCGTGACTTATACTTTTTCCCAAGGTTTAACTTCGTAGAGAAGAAAAATAGCTTCGAGTTTAGCAGGTGGTTGCTAGCTCTGACCATAAGATACTTTTTTGCAAGTAAGTTTTGCCATAATCAGGATAATTAGTCTGAGTAGGCTAAGGCTATCTGTATTCATATGCGCTTACCCCTCGGCACCAACTTGCACAAGTACTGAGGTGATGGCATGTTCCGATCCGTCGCAGACGAAATAGCACGACCATTTGGGATTCGGCGAGGCCAGAGTCGGCGACTTTTGCTGACTTTTTCGAATGACTTTAAGTATTCGCGATCTAGTGTTTCCCTTTTTCATATTATTTGTCTGTGGCCGAACTACTCAGCACATCACATTGTATATTTTTGAGGAGCTGTTAAAGATGTAGTCGAGTGCATGCGCACATAAAATCTACGCTAGTGCAGGTAAGTTTTCTTCGGTGCGAAAGAATGTGCTATATAAAAAACGGGTCAAGGGATAGACCCCGCTAAGGTCAAAACTATATGCCCTAATTAAACCATAAATATAAAAGGACTTTGGCTCTCGGAACATATACAAAACACCCTAATGTAGGCTCTGTTAGAGTACAAGTTCTCACTGATTGCGGTTTTTAATCCTTCAAGTACGATCATAGAGTATGTAACTTAGCCGCGAAAGAAGCTAATTAGAGTCGGTCGTCGGACGAGGCTGAAACATGGGCCGGGCGAAGTCGGTGAAGGAGGAGGAATCTTTGTTGCTCAAAGAAAGTTCAGAAGTGATAATAAATGAAAGACTAGTACGACAATTTTTTTCCTCGCTACACCTTAACTGGTGGCTCTCAGCCATCTACAGCTACCATCTTGCAAGCGATCATTCTTCTTTACTTCATCTGGCTTTTTACACATCCTAGCTAATTCTCAGTTAATAAGGTCTCTTGATTGTCATTGACTATGGGAAATTCAGAACGGGGTGGTGGCCAGTAAATCAAAAGTGGTGGCTGCGTATCAAAATTTCAATAAAATTGTATAGGCTCTGAATATCATAAGGAAAATTCACGCTGACAAACAATAGCCGGACCAAATTTACTAATTTGGGCTTAAGTCAGTACAACGGAACGTTATTAACGTTGGATAGCAAAATAAATCCGACCGCCGTACATTTAAATAAGCAGCATGAGTATACAATATTGAGTTTAAGATATCGCTTGACTCCAGTAAAATACGAAAGCCACCATTCACCTCTGTCTATTTGCTTTTAATTACCCTCCCTCCTTCTTAAAAACCGCCTGCGTACTGTCTATGTCCTCCGATTGGCTGGATGGAAAGCCCCGCGAAATATGATCTTTGTAGTGATAGCGCGTGAAACTGACCAAAAGTAGCCATAATAAAACCAAAATATTCTTCTCATGATGAATATATTCTAGACATGAAGATGCAAAGAACGCACGCGCTTCAATCTCAAAAAATTGCTTATTCACGTGCGTTATAGTTATACAACCTTCTTTATTTTCCTCGGCACCGAGAACTTAAAGAAGTGTAAAACTGAGTTGCGCTAGCGGCTTCTTAGCATAAGTGGTTATTGTGTCACCCTTAACGCCAGTCAATTGTCTAGATATCCGGAAATATCATTCTTATTATGATAAATAATTGATATTGATCATGAGCGGGTAGCCTCTAAATTGGCATAGATATCTCTTATGAGAACTTAGTAACGTTAATTGACGGGGTTGATGGTGTCCAAAACGCCGAAGTCGATTGTACGCAGATATGCAGGCGTACATTTTCGGAGGTTCGCGTTCGATCTGCACTATTACAGAATTTATTATGGTGGTGCTTCCATCCAGCCAATCTCAGCTTGCAAATATTGCACTTTTTTCAAGAGGACGAGCAGTGAATAGCAAACAGTGAGTGATGATAAGTTGATTTTAAAATTTGGCAACCAGTATAATGCAAATGTAAAGTTAATACTGCAAACTCATCATTAAATTTTGTTGCTTAATGGTCAAATGGAAATTGAAGACTGTTTCGTGCATGTTTTAAGTAAAACCGTGCAGTAACATCAGCTAAAACAGCCATTCCAATAAAACGTTTTTGCCCAACAACAAGTCTGGGTGCGCTAGAATTGATTCTATTATTGAATATGAATAAGATAGTCATAATTTCGCATTACGACGTTAATACCCTCAAGCGTTGCTACGGTAGTGATGAGTCGTACTACTGAAAGCCCGATTATGTTCAATTATTTAACCTTCGTTTTTATGACATAGCGGTTTTCATTCTGAATAAACCCGAAGGAGACCGGTCGACACCAAGGACTTCAAAAGACCACCTATGATAATGACAAAATCCGAAGGAGATCGGTCGACATTAAAGACTAAAAAGTTCCACTTACGGTAAGTAATTGAGGCCATGGGAGCCATGTCAACATATACGTACGTGCTTTTGCGGCAGAGGACAAATAAGCTCTTCTTGTAAGCTGCAGTAGATACTGAGCCAATCCTCACAAATGTAAAGCCATCTTAGATTTACCTGCGCTAGATATTTAAAGACCTTCAGAAAATGGCTGACCTAGAAAATACAAGTAAAGGGCTGACTATACGGATATCACAAGCCCTTAATCCATTTGACCGACAAAGGCATCGAATGGTACTTAATTAGTCAGAGCCAGGATGTTTTTAAAAGCGGCAAGCACGAATCAATATTGTCCTTCCCGCCTGATATATAACCGCTTGGCGTCGTTCGCAGCAATTTGTTATGCCATCAAAGTTGCGCATTATTAAAACTCGAACAGGAGAAATTAATTTTGCTTCAGTTCATAATGCAAACGGCAGTCATACAGAATAATTTTATTCATAAAAATAAGCTTTAGTCACGGGATACGCCCTTATAAATTTCTAGTATTTTTTAGCCTCAAGCTATATAAATTGATTTTTTAAAGAGTCAAGATCTTTAAAATTTTCTTTAAACTATCTCTTTTGTAGTCTCTTGAATTTTTGCATCCTTGATGACGGCGGTAAAACCCTTGCGCCTCGAAAAAAAATTGATGTTTGTCATCTTTTACGCAACATTACTTTTGTGTAAAATGATATAGTGTGCTTGCCGATGCGCTTTTGTGCGGACCCAATTTGAAGCCGGTTTATATAAGCAAGAATTAAAACTCACGACACGAACCGTTTTGTCTGCTAGAGTCTTTTATGCAATTCTCACAGCAAATTAAGAAGCCAAACTCGACAGCGTTTGCAGTTGCATTGCTATAAGTAGGTAGAAGTTCGGCTACAATATCCTAGAGCCAGCCCGAGTCGTTGCTATTTATATGAAGATCTGCAGTGCAATATACTTCTCAAGGCACGCTAGTGACAATCATTTGGGCCCCGGCTTTCTCAGGCTCCACAATATATCGGATTCCTCATAGGTGTGTGAATAATTGTATATGCAAGGACTGCTAGAGGGCCAAACCTGGCTTGAAGATCGACCTCTATCCAGATATTAAATACAGAAACAACCTTCTGAAAATCCTTCGGCTTTGGCTTAACAGACCTGAATGTCAATACCAGTCACCATTTTAGACAGGGATAACCAGCAATGCTCTCCATAGAAGCACTATTTGTATTCCATTGTCTCTTGGACACACTGGTGTCAAAATTACGTTTTAATGCTGCATACTGAACAGCTATGGCGAAGCCGAGTTGCTGTTGTCGATAGCACACACGTTGTCATGCGGAAAAAATCCCTGAGGATGCACTGATAAGTATGTGCACTGAGGCACCTTAATCGAACACCGATAAACATCGTATGGTCGCGATTACGCTTAGAGATGCGTCCACGCATTAGTAGGCACATCACCCGTTAATGTGAATGGGCCGAGACATCCTGCATAAAATTCTTTTCGAAGCACTATTCTTAAAGATAAGGGAGATGGGCTTAAGTAACAACCGTTATGTGAATTTATGTCTCATTCGTATATAGGAAGCGATTTCGCTGTCATTCTAAACGCTATACTGGTGTTTGGAATTGATTTCGGCCTAGAGCGACGTCAAACGTTTCTACGAGGTATTGTGATCTTCATCATTTTATTGCTTGAAGACGTAATGAAGCGATCTTGACCTTTGAGCGTCACCAATGCCCTGCACACAATATTAAAGTTCAGACCGAACTAGATTACGGAATGCTGGTAGTATGAGAAGAAGTCAAACCGATATGATAAATTTTCGGGATGCCGAAGATATGGATACGAAAACCCCTAAAAAAGCATATTCCCCTCTGCATAGAAAGAGCGGATCATGCTTCTTTTTCTAAAGAATTTTAATATGCACAATCATGCTATCAATCTGAAAGTCACTTGTTGGTAGTAGCTTCCATTGCCATTACTCATCACACAGCGTGACGTGCATGCACACAGCTACAATAAGCTCATGTACAGTGTCGACTGAATCAATTTTCTAATGCTCGATCACGTATAATGTATACCACTTAAATAATTTACTTCTGACGAAAGCTGTACAAAAAATAGAGTTCGTATACAAACAGTGCCAACGTCAATAACATCGATCGAGGGATGTGTCGATGGAAGTAATCTATTCGTTTGTATGCACGTCGTGGTGTCGGAACGATATGCGATAGAGCGTATATATCATTTACTTGAATATTACTTTAATCCTAAATGAAACAAAACAATCTTAAGGAAGAATTCCTGATATTTCTTAATATGTCTTATTCGATTATGACTCCTCTGTAGGATGTCGCGATCGTGTTTCAAATGAGGCTCTCTACCATTGTCTATACGTTGCCTTAAAGTCTACAAGCCACGAAAAGCTTTAACGATGATGCACTTTTTCCAAAATTTTAGTTCAGGAAACAATGTGCTATATAAAATCATGGAAACTTGACTGCTAAAAGCCCACAAGCCCTTTGAGCACTGTACATGCCCCTGAAATCTCGGTTGAAAATCTAACAACGCATCGTGCATCCCTGCGCCTGATCGTCATTCGAGCGGCATCATACCAGTATTTTGGTACACACCAAATATGTACAGCATAAAAGCTTAACTTCCAACTAGCAAAGATGTCTGGCAACATTAAAGTTTGCAAGATATTGCTCTGCAACGTAGCAAACAATCATATTTCACTATAAGTGTTCCGTGTTATCAAATGTCCATCAATGAGCGCGCTGCAATTCACTAAATCGAGCCATTCTGCGGCCGTAAAGCAAATTCAAGACACACGTGCTCTTTGATGTCGTAAGAAATCACGGCAAGAGACTCTGTGAAAAGTTTTGTGACAATGTTTTTTCAGCCCTCATTACCGAATTTTCTGTTTCAAGCAACTCAAGCAAGTTTGTTTGGTCTTGCATTTTGGTCTTGAACAGATGAAATTTACATTCTCGATATAGGCACGAGCGCCACCTACTAACCCAGCACCAAGATTCTCTGTGATGCATGGAAGGCACGTCTTGGGTTTAACTTACAGGCCGCCTTTCTGCATATTAAGAAAGATGATACTAACATTACTTTAAGCCGATTTTCAGAGCCGCTGTGCACGAAGATGGAAGCAAAACGTTTTGGCGAGGGTCGAAAAAGTGAAGCTTCACAGCACAACGATGCCGCCAGGGTTAAATTATTGTTTAATTCGGCCAAGGCGACACTTTACTTTGCAAATACTTCAAAAGTTGAGGCCGTAATTTAGAGGAATGCGCTGACGTCGTAGATACTTTTGTTCATGATGGTCACCAGATTTGACATGACCACACTTCACGCCGCTCAGACTTAATGTACGGAGAATTCGAGGAGAGATAATCAGAAGTTTTGTTATCCTCCGCGAAAGAAGCAATCACCGGAGAAAGTTGTTGCAGACCATAGGAAGCAGAACGGAAGTAAGATGGCTGTCAACGAAGGATCATTCGCTCAGCGAGCCTGTTAAGTAAAGAGTAAAAACCAAAGTGAATATATTTTTCTAGACCAATGAACTGCTACCATATGTAATTACTAACTCTAACGTAATTGTAAATACTATGACGCCATCCGCCTCTTCAAAATGCATTCAGCGGTGTAATTTTAACACTACCACTCACCGCTGATGTTGTGTGTTCTTTGTTGCTGACTTGGTCTTGATTTCAGTGGCTTCGCGCAGATACTTCAGCTTCTTGGTTCCAAGCGCCTTCGCCAGCATATCTGCAAGCTGGCTCTTTGTGTCGATATATTCGATCTTCAACAGTCTTTCTTGCACGTTCTCACGAATAAAGTGGTGCTTGATGTCCACATACTTCGTCCTAGCATGGTAACCGGTGTTACTAACCACCACAATAGCACCTTGATTGTCTTCCCAAACCTGTGTTCCTTCAACTTGCTTGTGACCCGTGTCCTTTAGCATTGCCCGAGTCCTTTAGCATTGCCCGTGTCCAAAGAACTTCTTGTGTGCATAAACTGAGAGCCATATACTCAGCTTCGGCTGAACTCAGCGCAACTGTCCGCTGGTACTACGACTTGTATACCACTGGTGCGCTCGCAATCATCACCATAGTTCCCGAGACCGAGCGTCTATCATCCGTGTTGCTGCCCTAATCTGCATCCGAGTATGCTTTAACCGCAACGCTTCAACTTCCTCGGTAGACGATACCGACTTGACGCGTAGTCTTTAGAAACCGTACTACTCGAATTGCTGCGGTCTTATGTTCTTATCCCGGATTCTCCAGAAAAGGTGATAGCTGTGTCACCACGTAAGCGATATCAGGCATAGTGCATGTCGTTATGTACAGCAAATATCCAATCAAAGAGCGATAAGGCTTTGACCGCATTGTCGACCGTCCCTCTTCCGTTGTTGGTGACTGCGTTGACGACAACTTCAATCCTGATACGCACGAGTTATCAATGCTATTTGCATCTTGTTGACCGAATCGCTTGACCACGTCGTCGATGTAGCGAGTCTGTTTGATCATCAATCTCCAGCTGGCCTGTCGTGATCAATTTCCATACCCAAAATATATTCCGCCTTACCCAGCTCCTTTGTCTTCAATGCATTCTTGGGTACTTCCTTTACTTGATTTAGTTCTTTGCTACTTCTTGCTGCGATTTTCATGTCATCCACATATAGTCCAACGTATGCAAAACCTTCTTTAGTGCTCTTGACATAAACACATTTATCTGCCCCGCAACTCGTGAAGCCATTCTTGACGATGACACGATGAATTATCTTGTTCCAGGCACTCGCTGCTTGCTTAAGTCCGTAGATTGCCTTGTTTAGTTGACATATGTATCCTTGAGCATTGTCGACACCAAGCGGAACTTCCATAAAAACGTTGTCCGTCAACACGCTATTAAGAAAAGCCGTGTCGACGTCCAGCTGTTCCATTTGATAGCCACATTCAACACATACCGCGAGAATTATTCGGATCGAATTCATGTTGGCAACCGGGGAATATGTCTCGAAAAAGTCACCGCCATACTTCTGCTTGAAACCTTTCGTGACCAGCCGTGCCTTGTATCGCATGATAGCGCCATTCTGATCACGCTTTTTGGCAAATACCCATCGTGATCCAATTGCGCGTCGCATCCTCCCTCGTGGCTTCAATGCTCACGTTTGATTCTCTTCATGAGAGCGAAGATCAGCATCCATTGCTTCACGCCATTTTATTGCATCATTGCTTGCCATTGCTTGAGCATACGTAATCGGTGAGTCCGTATCATCGTCAATACTCACGGCGTAGGCAAAAACGGCTTCCGCAATTAGTCCGCCTTCGTCAATCCTAGAACGCTTTGGAGTCGGTGGGCCCTCACTGGCTTCCGTAGATTCTTTATCATCGGAGCCGTCTCTAAGCATTAGCGCAGGCTCACGTCTTATTCTGGTTCGCTCCGCTTCAGGCCAAAACACCAAACAATCTTCTTTTTGCACTTGGGACGGTCGATGATACTCCGTTAGCTCAAGCCTGTTTCGTTCAGGGCTCTCAGAAGGCATTAGCCGCTGTACAACCGCGCTTGGCGTACGATCCACATCATATATCCGCGACTGTCTCTTCGACAGCTCTCATGGGATCGTCCGGAACTGGCTGTCGATCCACTTGATGCTGAACACTGACGTCATCACCATCCTGCATTACTCAAACAATTAGTTCCGGCTAGAGCTCTTGCGTGTTGTAAATGCCGCCCACCTCACGCTCTTCCAACTTTACAGAGCGGGCCACTTCAATCTTGGCATTCTCCAAGTCAAACACGCGATAGCCCTTGACATTCTCTGCATAGCCACGAGACATACACTTGAAGCTCTTGGGTTCCAGTTTGGTCCGTTTCACATCGTCAATATGAGCGTAGCTTTGCGAACCAAATACGCGCAAAAAAGTGCTTAAAAAGTAGCTCATACGGCGTGATGTCAGGATGGACCGTATTGCTGGAGCGATTAATTAAATAAACCGCTGTATTTACCGCTTCCGCCCACCATTCCGTCGAAACGCTCTTGTAGTGTAACATGCTGCGGGCTTTCTCCATAATAGTCCTATTCATACGCTCTGCCACACCGTTCTGCTGCGGGCTGTATGGGACGGAGCTCTGGTGTACAATGTCGTTCTCTTGACATATTCCAGCCATTTTCTTGTTCACGAATACAGTTTCGTTGTCGGATCGCAAACATCTTGGTCGTGCACCCCACTGGTTTCCGTATAACGTCAGAAACTTCTTGCACTTGCCAGCCACTTCACTCTTGCTCTTGATCAGAAAAAGTTCAACATATCGTGAAAAATCATCCACAAACGTGAGAATGTATTTGGCACCACCCTTCGAGATAGTTCGCATTGGCCCCATGACTTCTGTGTGAACACGCTCCAACACACGTGTCGTCTTTGTCGTTGAACGAGACGGAAATACCGTGATCGTCTGCTTGCCCTTCAAACACCCGGCACACAATATTTCCACACTTTGCTTGATAATTGGAATACCATTACTTAATTGCTGTGTCCTGATCAGCGCATCCTTGCAGGGGTGCCCCATGCGTGCATGCCAAAGATCACACTGATTGTATACCCCGGAATCTTTAACGAGACTTTCTCCCTCTTGCTCACAGTCAAGAAAATACGAATTTTCAACTTTTGTGCCTCAACGCAATTGCTTGCTTCTTGTTCCAAATGACACATGACGAACGTGAAAATTTCACACTCATGCCACGCTCTACCAGCTTGCCGACTGACAGCAACCTTCTGTCGAGTCTGGGAATGGGCAGAACTTCAACCATGCGAATCTTCATTCCGTTCAAACCAGTCAATTTTACCGTGCCGGCTCCTTCGACAAGCAACTTCTTCCCGTCTGCAATTGTAACTTCGATGCTAGCTTCTAGGCCCTTGTAATCAAACAAGTCCTTCCTGTGTGGGGTCATGTGGGAAGTTGCTCCACTGTCAATCAGCCATCCTGATGACTTCCCTTCACCAACAGCAAACATCGTGTCGTCGCTGATGAATCTTTTACCGGCCGGGCAGCTCCGCTTCATGTGTTCAAACTGGTCACAGTTGAAGCACTTGCCCTTGAATCCGCCGTTATTGCGTGGAGGACCACCCTTTCGCCCATTGTCCCGTCCACCTTTGAATATTCTAGCATGTCCATTTCCATTTACGCGAAACGCTTTCTCTGTAGCTTCTTTCCTCTGCAGCTTCTCCGACTCTTTGAGCAGCTTCTCCTTGACTTTTATCAACGAAATATCCCTTGCATTTTCCACAATCGACGAAATCAAGTCGTACTCCGAAGGTAGACTGCTGAGAAGTACCATCAGCTGGCGTGACTCATCAATTTGCTCTCCCGTAGTCTGTAGTCCCACTACTAGCTCGTCAAAAGAGTCCAGATGCTCTGCCATGCTTGTTCCACTTTCCATCTTGAACTCATGTAGTCGACGAGTCATCACAACACGATTGTGAAGAGTCGAGCGATTGTAGAAATCGCGGAGGGTTCCCCACGCCTCCATAGCACGCGTAGCCGACCGAATTTTGGTCTGGTGCTGGATCTCAACGCCTTGGGCAATGATGCCTAGCGCCTTGGCATCATTAATAGCCACGCCTCCGTGACGTCCTTCTCATCCTTGACGGCCATGATGTGTCCCAGGAGACCTTCCGCGCTAGGGTCATCCTCATGTCGAACTCCCAGTGTTAATAGTTACCACTTCCTAGGAGGACTTCGGTGCGCATAAAGGCCATTGTGAGAGAGGGCGTCGCTGGTGAGGAAAGGCCTGTTGCGGCTGTTAACCTGTTAAAAATAAAAACCGAACTGAATATATTTATCTAGACCAATGAACGGCAACCAGATGTAATTACTAACTGTGACGTACTTTAAATTTTGTGACGCCATCCGCCTGTTCAACATGCATTCAGCGGTGTAATTTTAACAGAGCCAGCACGTGAAATAATAATGTTATCGCATATTAACTACGCTAAAACGTTCTAGACACAAACAAGACAGGAGATGTATTGTACTTTTGTACCTAAGATTGAAAGCTACAACGCCTATGCAAATGCAAATACGAAAAGATCTGTATTGTTCACACGGTATCTTATCTTTTACGCTGAACATGTTGCCGATTATAGGTCTAAAGACGGGACTCAAATGGCAGTCAACGACAGATCTTCAGCTTTGCGAACTCATTTGCGCTCTAACAAATCAATGTCATTGTTTACGCTTACCCAATCATGAATTCACAGCTGTGTCTGTCTTAACCGCACAGACGTTTGAAGCATTTTCACTGGTCAACCAGACCAGAAGAGACTTGATTCTGTTGCTCTCGCTCGGTGTATCGGTCCGCCTATTTTGGGCTGATCGCCGACGCGCAAGATTCGTGATCCACCGAAGTCTACCAAAATTAGAATGGATTTTCGAATGTGCACTTGCGTAGCCCACCGCCACTTGCTCCTCGCTTAAAAGCTGTTAGAATCTTTGAGATTAAGCGCCTAAACTTTGCATCAACGGCACTTCGTCATAACGCATTAAGCCTTATCTCTTAGCTTGCTTTGGCTGTAAAGGCCTGCATCTTCCAGACAACATATCGTGACATTTGCCAGCAATTTTTTACAGTCATGAAGGTAATAGTTGTGATATTCTTTATGGCAGGCACGAGTTATATGCCCTTTTGTACTAACTCATTTAGTATATACCACATTCAACTTTGTTTTATCCAAAAAAGCTAACAAGAGTCGCCGACCCAAGCCTTGCCGGATAAAAAAGACTATTCTGTGTCGTCTTCGACGCGTCGGATTCTGCTACAAGCGCTACATTTGCACAGGCAGACGTTGAAAATAGGAATTGAGTAAGCTCATTCTGGTTCACAAACGTGTCATGAAATCATTTTTCTTCTGGAACTATAATCTCTAGACGAAACATAAGCCAGGAGAATAGAATACTTGGCTGACGCCCGTCCGTCGCTTTATCGAATCCTTTAAGAGGATCATGAGACAAGACAAAAGGTTTGGTTTAAACAAAAACACAAAGATCCCAACCCTCTGAAAAACTGATCTCAAAGAGCTTATTGGCTAAAAGACACTTAAAATTTATCAGGTCGTATCACGTGACGAAATTTGATTGCCCTTTGCAACCTGGACCCAAGCAAAGTGACTTTTCCTGTTCGAGTTTTAAGATTGCGTAGCCGATGGCATTACAAATTGCTGCGAACGACGCCAAATGGTTATAAATCAGGCGGGAAGGCCAATATTGATTCATGCTTGCTGCTCTCAAAAGTATCCTGACCCTGACTATTGCAGCACCACTCGATGCTTGTATCGGATAATCAGATTAAGGCCTTGAGATATCCGTATGGTCAGCTTTTTACTTGTTCTGAAGATTTTTTAGGTCAGCCATTTGCTCAAGTTTCTCTTAATATCTGGCGCAGGTAAATTGAAGATGGCTTTACATTTGTGAGGATTAATTCTATTTCAATGGCAGCTTCCAAGCATTCAAGGGCTTCTTTGTCCTCTGCCGCAAAACCACATATGTATATGTTGACATGGCTCTCATGGCCTCATTTACTTACCGAAGACGGTCCTTTTAAAATCTCTTGTGTCGACCAATCTCCTTTGAATTTTTTTCGAATGAAATCATGCTATGGTAAAAAAAGGTAGATAAGTAATTGACATATCGGGCTTTCAGTAGTACGACTCATCACTTCCGTAGCAAACGCTTGAGCATATTAACGTCGTAATCGAAAATTATGACGTCTTCGTATTCGATAATAGCCATCGATTCTAGCTCATCCGGACTTGTTGTTAAGCAAGAATTTTTTTTGGAATGACTGATTTTAGCAAGATGTTGCTGCACGGTTAAGCTTAACAGGCACGAAACAGTCGCCAATTTTCATTTGACTTTCAAGCAACAAACGTTAATGATGAGTCCGGAGTTTTGACTTCCAAATCTCGTCACTAGTTGCCTAGTCGGCAAAGAAGGTACCAATTAGCTTCTGTTGCCCTCATGTCAGTGGCCAATGCCTATTGACATAGTGATTTAGGCTTGGCCCGTATGCTTAACCGCTAAATTTTATGAAATTTTAATGGAGGGTCGCTATAATTGAGTGTACTTTAATCAAAGGCTATGACAGATTTTTTCTTACAACTAACGCTGCCTGAAGTACATCTTCCGACCGCTTTGTCTTAAACAAATGATGCATTCATATCTCCAAAGTCTCTTCTTATCGTTAAAAACACTTCCATTTAGCTGTTTGCAGCACTTGAATTAGCTGAGAGCAGTAATTCTGAGCTTTTCAAGATTAACTTACTCTGTCACTTCTGGCAGTGCCTCTAACTGAATTTTTCCGGCCAATTTAAACGTTGGACATCCTCACGAAACAGGATTGTCTTTGACAGGCAACGAGTTATTCGCGACACCCGAAGCTTGCTTTTGTATCAAATTACTGTCTTCTTTTGGTAAAACAGTGTTATGTGGTATTTACAGTACTTTCTTGCCGCCTGTGATTTTAAGTTCTCAATTTGCCTTGCAGAACTACGTTACCCAAATGCAAGCGTCCATTCCCCGCACTTTGCACAGCTCTTTAATTGATTGTGCCTTGCGGATCTCTAGTGGAGCTTTGTTACTTGCAGTTAACGACCAATCGATGAGATACATCAACCACGCTATCTTAGGCAATTCCATTATGTTATGCTGCGCGCGGAATCTATTTACCCGCTTGAATGTATTAGAAATTCGTGTGCCATCAAGAAAGAATTCCGCACTAAAAATGTCTTTTTGACTACCTTGATACAGAGATGCCGTAGATGCGAAAAGGAGGAGAGCAAGACCAACCAAAGATCTGCGATGCGGGATGACCTTTCCCCGCCAAATTTCCTAGAGCTTTTACTATACAAGTACAGAATTAAGTCATTCCTTTTTCATGTTAAGGCTTACGAATGGCTTTGTGCGGTCGAATTTTCTGTAGTTTATGGCTAGGCTATTTTAGAAGCGTCTAGAATTCTTTTATTGGCTAGCCAAACTCTGTATGACTTATTTTTGCTACTGTTTTTAAGCACCAGTCAGCCTTTTGGCTAGCGGCAATTGTTGACCGGCGTGAAAACTTTACAACGCACTAGAGCCGCTCAAGCCTCAAAATAGATCTCTACACAATCATGTACTGGTTCGCACAGCTCAATTTAGTTTTTCCTTTTCATGTAAAGGACTACAAATGACTTTGTGCTGTCGAATTTTCTGTGGTTTATGGCTAGGCTATTTTGGAAGCCTCAAGATATCTTTTACTGGCTAGCCAAACTCTGTGTGACTAATTTTCGCTGTTGTCTTAAGCACCAGTCAGCCTTTTGGCTAGCGGCAATTGTTGACCGGCGTGAAAAAATTACAACGCGCTAGAGCCGCCCAAGACTAAAAAAATATCTTCATACCATCATGTACTGGTTCGCACAGCTTGAAAGTCTCAGCTATTGATTGTATTCTTTAAATTTTACCTAGCTTTCGAGGAGTGAGCTCTTTTTGTGTTTGTTGACCACGACTAAAATCATCTTCATCAAAGCTCTTCTTTACGGACGATCAGCGCTAAATTGGCTCCCAACGCATAATTTCTACCATTGTTTCTTCCTTCGAGCTTGATTAGTATCATGTGTCCTCTTCTGTAGCCAAAGCAACAATTGTTGCTTTCTCGGCAACCTTGATACTATAAATGAGGAAGCAAGGCTACGAGCAGCATTCTTATATACCTTGAATTATCTTCTTTTAAGGCTTTTAAGTGAGGTCAGCATGCCTGTGGTTTTACGTTGGAAAAAAAAATTGAATTAGTTCTTTCACTGTTAAAACCTTCTTTTATAAAATTGAGCTAATCGTAGCTTGTCTCAGGCCGGTCATGATCACAATTACCTTGGCTTGTTAAAGAAGTAGCTCAATGATGAAGAAGGTCGTTTTCACTCTAAACTTCGAAGCGTAGTCAACAAGCTCACGTTTTACATATCTACAGGCAAATAAGCGTCAGCGCTTGCAAATCTCACACCCGACGTTAAAGATTGCTCACATCAGCTCTTTTTTCGGCTCTACAAATACCCCCATTGAAGTCTTTGTGCACAGCTTTTGTCCCGGCAAGCACAAAAGCTGTGCACTACAATTGAAATATATATTTGTGGTATGAAAGTTTACAAGCCATACACAACTGGTATTTGGTGATCAAGACCACCTTGTTTTGTACACAATTTTCCGGCAAATAAAAAGTTAAGGGGTTTTCTTCCTATGAGCTATCGTTGGGTCTTCCTAGGTCAATACTGCCCATTCTTCAAGTTTTACCTTTGCTTGTACAATCAGAACTATTACGACTTTAAGATGCTTGAGAGTATCAATGTTGTCATTCGTCCGAGTAATTCAATCAGCTCGTCCAACAGATACAGAAAAGTAGTTTTTCGTCTTTAAGTCTCTCCGAAGTTGAAATAGTCAATCTACTCGCGTGAGTGTATGTTTGACCTTTAATGCTACCAAGTTTGGCAAAATCAAACAGCACCTTTCACGAATGAGGCATGCAAACATATTAGACCTTCCGAAGAACGACCGTTTAAATTAAAAAGCTCTACAAGAAATGACATGTGCAACAGATTGTAGTTTTTGGTCTATTTTATTCTATACACAATTTATCATTCTTGTAATTTTTGTGCATAGGCAAGAATTATATGGAATTTGATAATCTTTTATCAAGCAATACGGTATATATACAATAGAATGTCGAATTCCTTCGAACAGAAAAACCAGCCTCCACCACAAAAGATCAGCTTTGCCATACCTAAACTTGATGACCGTAATTTTCGTATGATGTCGAGCTAACCACAATAAAGTTCTCTTGTATAGTAGCTTCACCAAATGAAGAGATGATTTCACAGCTCCACGACAGATCTGTCATCAAATGCGAAAGATCTTACTCCGTGCCGTTTCTGCTATCTGAGTATAACCTTAATTTCGAGATGAGAGATGACTACACTGTATTAATTGATCACTTGCATCTTATGGAGCGCAGTCGATGGGACTTTATGTACATCCAGATGCGCCGCGAAGGTCAGCATTCAGTCTACGGAAAGATTTACAAAGCTCAGAGCCAGCATAATGTAAATTGGTACAATGCTCTACCAAATCCAAAAGGTGTCTTTCGTACAGTCATGAAGCATTGATCCTGTGGCTCGAGTGGTTATTCGCTCGAATGCGTAGGTATCTGTATTGGTACTGATTGGATTCGAACTAAGGCAATCGGAGATAGATCATTAAAGTGGACGGGCAATCACGCCCCATAATGAAACTGTCGTACCAACTAGCACCCAATGGGATGTGAAAGACCTGGGTGGTCTGGGCGGCTTACGGACCAAAAACCCCAAAGTGTAATGAGAGTGTCTAAAATGGATTGAATAGCTACCAACATCGCACGCTTCAAAAAGCGTACTTCGAGCGCGCGGGTTTCGACAGCTTAAGTCTCTACAGTCATGAGATCACGAATTTGTTTTTGCGTGTAGAGACAAAGAACGCTTCCACTGAGCAATTGAAAAATAACATTTGGCTTCTCAAACATGGTTTCTTAATGTGTAGAATGCAACGCTTGCATCCATAATTTGTATTTAGTACCAAGTGTACATGTTGAAAGTTTGAATTGCGATACAATGGAGATCATTGCAAGGAATTGTACCATAGTAGCCGTAAATTTACATACCAATAAACATTTACATTTGCATTATACTGCTTGCCAAATTCTGGAATCAGCGATCATCGCTCACTGTTTGCTATTCACTGCTCACCCCCCCCCCCTGGAAAAAAGTGCAATATCTGCAAGTCTAGATTGGCTGGATGGTAAGCACCACCAAAAAACTTCTGTAATAGTGCTGATCGAACGCGAACCTCCGAAAATGTACGCCTGCATATCTGCGTACAATCTACTTCGGCGTTTTGGACACCATCAACCCCGTCAATTAACGTTACTAAGTTCTCATAAGAGATATCTATGCCAATTTAGAGGCTACCCGCTCATGATAAATATTAATTATTTATCAGAATAAGAATGGTATTTCAGGATCATCTAGACGATTGACTGGCGTTAAGGGTGACACAATCACCATTTATGCTAAGAAGCCGCTAGTCGCAACTTTGTTCCCGGTTTCGAGGAAAATGAACAGGGTTGTATAACCAATATGCACTTGAATGAGCAATTTTTCGAGATTGAAGCGCGTGCGTACTGTGCATCTTCTTGTCTTGAAAAAAATCATCATGAGGAGAGGATTTTGGTGTTATTATGGCTACTTTTTGTCAGTTCCACGCGCGATCGATCTCTATCATTATATTGAGCGGTTCTTTTCATACAGTGTACAGGCGGTTTAAAAGAAAGAGGAAGCGTAATAATAGCAAATAGAGAGAGGTGAATGGCGGCTTTCGTATTTTACTGTAGTCGAGCGATATTTTAAACTCAATATTGTATACTCATGCTGCTTAATTAAATGTACGGGGGTCGGATTTATTTTGCTACCCAACGTTTTCAACGTTCCATTGTACTGACTTAAGTCCAAATTGGTAAATTTGGTCCGGCTCTTGTTTGTCAGCGTGAACTTTCCTTATGATATCCAAAGCCTATACGCTTTTATTGGAATTTTGGTACGCAGCAACCACTTTTGGTTAAATGGCCACCACCCCGTTCTAGATGTCCCATAATTAACCAAAATCAAGCGACCCTATCAGCTGAGATTTAGCTAGGATGTGTAAAAAGCCAGATGGAGCAAAGAAGAATGATAGCTTGCAAGATGGTAGCTGTAGATGGCTGAGAGCCACCAATTAAGGTGTAGCAAGCAAAAAAAATAGTCGTACTAGTCTTTCATTTATTATCAATTCTTAAATTTCTTTAAGCAATTAAAAAAATTCCTCGTTCACCGACTTCGACCGGCCCATGCTTCAGCCTTGTCCGACGACCGACTTTGATAAGCTTCTTTCGCGGCTGTGTTACATATTCTATGATCTTACTTGAAGAGAACCTGTACTCCAACAGAGCCTACTTTAGGGTGTTTTGTATATGTTTTGAGATCCAAAACCCTTCTGGTTTAATTAAGGCATATAGTTGTGGACTTTAGTGGGATCTATAGGTTGACCCGTTTTTTATTTCTTAGTAGAGCACTTTCTTTCGCACCGAAGAAGCACTCACCTGCGTTAGCATAGAATTTATTTGTGTGCATGCACTCATCTGCATCTTTAACACTTCCTTAAAAAAAATACAATGTAATGAGCTGAGTAGTTCGGCCACAGACAAATAATTAAAAATAGAGACATTAGATTGCGATAGGCAACACTTAAAGTCATCCGAAAAAGTCAACAAAAGTTGCCGGCTCTGGCCTCGCCGGATTTTGAACGGTAGAGCTGTGTGGTCTGGGATGCGTCGGAACATGCCATCACCACTGTACTCGTGTAAGTTAGTGCCAAGTGGTAAGCGAAAATGAATGCAGATAGCCTTAGACCGCCCAGACGAATTAGCCTAATTATGACAAAAATTTACTTGCAATAAAGTATCCTATGGTCAAAGCTGGCAAGCGCCTGTTAATCCTGAAGCTACTTCTCTTCTTCACGAAGTAAAACGTTGAGGTGAAGTATAAGGCACGAGGACAGAACAATCCAATTGATGCGTTATCGGACCGCTTAGGTAATAAGCTAATTTGTGGCACAGCGGTAACCTTATGCGTAAGGAAGTGCAGCTAAGCCGCGTATGCGCAAGACGACATGTGCTTAGGTTAGCTGAAGGCTCTAAGTAGCAAGTTATTAAAGACGTGGATAAAATTGTCGACAAAATTCAACGCGCGGGGCTTGTGGTAGCCGAATTTGTCATTACATGTAGTGGCTTGTTGTAACGATCTCTTAACACACTACTGATCGATCATTTGGCCAGAAGAATACGTGTTGCGGCCAGAAAGAAAAATGAGTTCGCACATTTGTGTGCACATGCATAAGGTGCCATCGAGTCAAAAAATTGCCGAGCGCGGTTGATGAAGGCCGCTGCTATTACGCCGCTGACGGTCCATTAGCATGGATTGTGAGCTCGGTTTCTGACCGTTTGAGCAAAACGCTTTATGGCGACTAAGCCAAACACGGTTTCATGTTGCCGGACGTTTCAAATACCCGTACATATTCCGCAGCCTGTGTGCAGATAGACAAAGGAAGTCTTACAACATGCTCTTACTTGTTGGGTTTGAATAGGTAAGCAAAGTATCGCTTTTCTTAATGCAATCACTGAATTATTTCAAAACGCCTGTCGATCGGTCTGCTTAAACAAGCTTTCCAACGATGCAAAAGCGCTTCGATAATTTCGTTACTACAAGACTTAATATCGTCAGACACTTACACGATTAGACAACTTAGAAAAGAAGAATTTGGAATGAATATACAAACTTTTATCGAAGACTTTGTGTATAAACTATCTACTAATTGCCGTCTCTATTACTAAACTGCACATGCGCTTTATCAGACCATTTAAGGTCGCTGCCATATGAATCTTAACATACGCGCTTTCCATTAAGAAGAGTAGAAGAAACATTTAACGGCTGATGATCCCATCCATTCGGGCGCAAGACTGTCCATGTTAAGATTATGAGGCATCGGCCAAGAAAGGTTGATAAATCGGGTAGACCCTAACCTGTATTCGGGCACAGAATACAACAATATCTGCCTCGACGGGCGCTCGTCGAGTGATTTGCTTGTAGAAAAGTTTGATGACGCAAGGAGATCAAAGAAGTTGTAGGACAAAGTCTAAAACTGCTGAGCTACAGGCTAAAGACATGTCTTAGCAAAAAAAGGTCGAGGTCATTGGAACAACGTCATAAGCCCGTCAATCCCGAGTGAATACAGGAGAAACGCACTTTGTCCGTCTCATTTCGACGTCCACCGCTTTCTTTATTCTCTCATTTATCAAGCAAAGCTAACTGACCCCACAGAAGCGAATTCTATAAGTATTAAGTCTCTTTTGCAAAACTACGCTCCCCACCACGTGGGTTGCAGGATGACAGCACGCTTACAGTCCACGACGGGTCGCTAGCCAATCGAGCTTGTATTGAATTTACTGCCCCACTCGCATGTAAAATTTGCTGAAAATGTAACATATTACGGACCGAGAAGATAAGCCCACGTCGTAACGGGCCCTACGTCTTAAAGGCTCAAATTGTCTTCGAGAGTTTCATGAGATTAGGTACATCGGAGCTGGCCTTTCCAATGTTTCTCCAAGCAACAAAGTTTTTTTTAAGCACTCTCGGCTGTAGTTGCAATTACATATTTCAATGAAATTAGCAAATTTGGTAAATTGAGAGTAGAATTTTTGAGTGGGTAAAAGAACGAGTTGTGTAACCGACCTACCTACTGAAACACGAGCAAGAAACGCCATTGTGCAGCAAACTGATGGTATGTTGGAAGCCACATCTTACATGAAAGCCAAATTTTGCCTACCGGAGAAGCTTTATAGTAAGTGATGCACCAAGTCTTTCTTTACCGTTATACACTCGGGTATGAACGATTATAGTATATTGTTTGTTTTTGAAAGAGGATCTGCCTGAAGGTTCTAACTCAATAACATCCCATGAGTCAATTAATTTTGAAATATATTTTTACAACCTTGCCGAACAACCTGCAAAAAAATTCTATACCTGTGAGCAACTTCGATGATTGATATGAGTGTTGCTTTCGCCACACCATAACCATTGCTTTTGCTGAGCCTTAAGTGATTCTACCAAACGAGCAAAAAAAAGTGTTATTGTGCTGCGCAAAAATTCAAAAATGTGACTTTTGTATGCTATTCATGGGTTACAGACCTAAAAAATGCAGAACGATCTTTTTTTAACTTTTTTTGCATAGACTAATGAAGGACTCAAAGAAAATGTCGTGGGATGGATATTTGTATCAGTTTTTTGGTGAATTTCTATCACCACGCGGACAACCAGCTCAAAACTGCGCTTACTACAGATTCTTGCCTCGATGATTAGAATTCGTCTCCTGGTGATCGACTCCAATGAAGAGCGTACTTGCGTTGCTGCAGTTTATGTTGCCGCTGTCGAACCAGGTGTCTAACTTTCCAAGACGTACTGTATAGTGAATCAGATATAATTGACGTGGCCGCCAAGTAAAGACTCGATCGAGCGGACATGGTGAATGCGTGATAAATTTCGGCATTTTACTTTAGCCTTCGCAAGGCATGGAGCAGGACAGAGGTGTAAATTGGACGACTGCAATTTGACCAATGACAGTGACGTTGTAGCGTGGCAGGTGGAAATTGGACAGAGGAATGGCCATACATGCATTAGGAACGTCAAGTTCATCCCACCAACACGAAGAGGGCGCGTAATTTGACGTTGTGGACGCTTGAGAGGCGACACCCTATGGAGTTCAGCTCAGTGGGTTTATCGGGCGTCTCAACTAAGCTGGTGAAACAAGCATTGTTCAACTGAGCCACAAGTCCTTATTATTTCTATGTGACGGTCTGACCGCTTACAAAGCAAGTGAAAGCGGCCCACTTCTAAGCAAAATTGGTGTCGTTTGGTGGGATCCAGCAGGCATATGATAAAGGTCTGACCTTGAGCTTAATGGCAGGTGAGAGCTACAGATTTAGTCTCTAATATTATAAGAACCCTGGATAATATTTGCTAATTTTGACAGCACGAAGTCATTTTGCCTATAAATTGAGCGGACATGGCTAAACCTTGATGCAAGTTCATTTCCTTTAAAGTGTCGACTCATTCTGTTAAAATTACACCGCTGAATGCATGTTGAACAGGTGCATGGCTTCACAGTATTACAAGTACGTTACAGTTAGTATTTACATATGGTAGCCGTTCATTGGTCAAGATAAATATATCAACTTCGGTTTTTTACTTTCTTCTCAACAGGTTAACAGCCGCAACAAGCTCAAGCAACGTTTTCGGCCTATATGAACAAGCGCACCGAAGTCCTCCTAGGAAGTGGTAACTATTACCACTGGGAGTTTAACATGAGGATGACCCTGGCGCGGAAGGGTCTCCAGGGACACATCATGGCCGTCAAGGATGAGAAGGACGTCACGGAGGCGTGGCTATTAATGATGCCAAGGCGCTAGGCATCATTGCCCAAGGCGTTGAGATCCAGCACCAGACCAAAATTCGGTCGGCTACGCGTGCTATGGAGGCGTGGGGAACCCTCCGCGATTTCTACAATCGCTCGACTCTTCACAATCGTGTTGTGATGACTCGTCGACTACATGAGTTCAAGATGGAAAGTGGAACAAGCATGGCAGAGCATCTGGACTCTTTTGACGAGCTAGTAGTGGGACTACAGACTACGGGAGAGCAAATTGATGAGTCACGCCAGCTGGTGGTACTTCTCAGCAGTCTACCTTCGGAGTACGACTTGATTTCGTCGATTGTGGAAAATGCAAGGGATATCTCGTTGATAAAAGTCAAGGAGAAGCTGCTCAAAGAGTCGGAGAAGCTGCAGAGGAAAGAAGCTACAGAGAAAGCGTTTCGCGTAAATGGAAATGGACATGCTAGAATATTCAAAGGTGGACGGGACAATGGGCGAAAGGGTGGTCCTCTACGCAATAACGGCGGATTCAAGGGCAAGTGCTTCAACTGTGACCAGTTTGGACACATGAAGCGGAACTGCTCGGCCGGTAAAAGATTCAACAGCGACGACACGGTGTTTGCTGTTGGTGAAGGGAAGTCATCAGGATGGCTGATTGACAGTGGAGCAACTTCCCACATGACCCCACACAGAAAGGACTTGTTTGATTACAAGGGCCTGGAAGCTAGCATCGAAGTTACAATTGCAGACGGGAAGAAGTTGCTTGTCAAAGGAGTCGGCACGGTAAAATTGACTGGTTTGAACGGAATGAGGATTCGCATGGTTGAAGTTCTGCACATTCCCGGACTAGACAGAAGGTTGCTGTCAGTTGGCAAGCGGACAGAGCGTGGCATGAGTGTGGAATTCTCGCGTTCGTCATGTGTCATTTGGAACAAGAAGCAAGCAATTGCGTTGGGCACAAAAGTTGGAAAGTCGTATTTTCTTGACTGTGAGCAAGAGGGAGAAAGTCTCGTTGAATATACCGGGGCTGACAATCAGTGGGAGCTTTGGCATGCACGCATGGGACACCCCAGAATGGATGCGCTGATCGGGACACAGCGATTAAGTAATGGTATTCCAATTATCAAGCAAAGTGCGGAAATATTGTGTGCCGGGTGTTTGAAGGGCAAGCAGACGATCACGGTGTTTCCGTCTCGTTCAACGACAAAGACGACACGTGTGTTGGAGCGTGTTCACACAGAAGTCATGGGGCCAATGCGAACTATCTCGAAGGGTGGTGCCAAATACATTCTCACGTTTGTGGATGATTTTTCACGATATGTTGAACTTTTTCTGATCAAGAGCAAGAGTAAAGTGGCTGGCAAGTGCAGGAAGTTTCTGACGTTATACGGAAACCAGTGGGGTGCACGACCAAGATGTTTGCGATCCGACAACGGAACTGTGTTCGTGAACAAGAAAATGGCTGGAATATGTCAAGAGAACGACATTGTACACCAGAGCTCCGTCCCATACAGCCCGCAGCAGAACGGTGTGGCAGAGCGTATGAATAGGACTATTATGGAGAAAGCCCGCAGCATGTTACACTACAAGAGCGTTTCGACGGAATGGTGGGCGGAAGCGGTAAATACAGCGGTTTATTTAATTAATCGCTCCAGCAATACGGTCCATCCTGACATCACGCCGTATGAGCTACTTTTTAAGCACTTTTTTGCGCGTATTTGGTTCGCAAAGCTACGCTCATATTGACGATGTGAAACGGACCAAACTGGAACCCAAGAGCTTCAAGTGTATGTCTCGTGGCTATGCAGAGAATGTCAAGGGCTATCGCGTGTTTGACTTGGAGAATGCCAAGATTAAAGTGACCCGCTCTGTAAAGTTGGATGAGCGTGAGGTGGGCGGCATCTACGACACGCAAGAGCTTAAGCCGGAAACAATTGTTCAAGTAGTTAAGGATGGTGATGAAGTCAATGTTCAGCATCAAGTGGATCGACAGTCAGTTCCGGACGATCCCATGGGAGCTGTCGAAGAGACAGTCGAGGATGTCGATATGGAGGATGTAAATCGTACGCCAGGCGCCGTTGTACGCGGCCAATGCCTTCTGAGATCCCTGTACGAAACGGGCTTGAGCTAACGGAGTATCATCAACCTTCCCAAGTGCAACAAGAAGATCGTTTGGTGTTTCGGCCTGAATTGGAGCGAACACGAATAAGACGTGAGCCAGTGCTAATGCTAAGAAACGGTTCCGATGGTGGAGAGTCAACAGAAGGCAGTGAGGGCCCACCGACTCCAAAGCGTGCTAGGATTGACGAAGATGGACTAATTGCGGAAGCCTTTTTTGCCTTCGCTGTGAATATTGACGATGATACGGACTCACCAACTACTTATACTCAAGCAATGGCAAGCGACGATGCAATGAAATGGCGTGAAGCAATGGATGCTGAGCTTCGCTTTGACGAAGAGAATAAAACGTGGACATTGCAGCCACGAGGGAAAATTGGACGCGCAATTGGATCACGATGGGTATTTGCCAAAAAGCGTGATCAGAATGGCGCTACCGTGCGATACAAGGCACGACTAGTCGCGAAAGAGTCCAAGCAGAAGTATGGCGGTGACTTTTTCGAGACATATTCCCCGGTTGCCAACATGAATTCGATCCGAATAAATCTCGCGTTATGTGTTGAATGTGGCTATCAAATGGAACAGCTGGACGTCGACACGGCTTTTCTTAATAGCGTGTTGACGGACAACGTTTTTATGGAAGTTCCGCTTGGTGTCGACAATGCTCAAGGATACATATGTCAACTAAACAAGGCTATTTATGGACGTAAGCAAGCAGCGAGTGCCTGGAACAAGACAATACATCGTGTCTTCGTCAGGAATGGCTTTAAGAGTTGCGGAGCAGATCAATGTGTTTATGTCAAGAGAACTGAAGAAGGTTTTGCTTACGTTGGACTATATGTGGATGACATGATCATCGCAGAAAGAAGCAGCAAAGAATTAAATCAAGTAAAGGAAGTACTCAAGAATGCTTTCAAGATGAAGGAGCTTGGTCAGGCGGAATTTATTTTGGGTATGGAAATTGATCACGACATGTCAGCTGGAATATTGATCATCAAATAGACTCGCTACATCGATGACGTGGTCAAGGGATTCGGTCAACAAGATGCCAAAAGTGTTGAAAACCCTTGCGTATCAGGATTGAAGCTGTCGTCAAAGCAGTCACCCACAACGGAAGAGGGACGGTCGACAATGCGATCAAAGCCTTATCGCTCTTTGGCTGGATGCTTGCTGTACATAACGACATGCACTCGGCCTGATATTGCTTACGTGGTGACGCAGCTATCACGTTTTCTGGAGAACCCAGGACTACAACATTGGAGCGCAGCAATTCGAGTAGTACGGTATCTGAAGACCACGCGTCAAATCGGTATCGTCTACCGAGGAACTGGAAGCGTTACGGGCAAGGCATACTCGAAGGCGGATTGGGGCAGCAACACGGATGACAGACGCTCGGTCTCGGGTATTATGGTCATGATTGCAAGCGCACCAGTGGTATTTAAGTCGAAGTACCAGCGGACAGTTGCGCTGAGCTCAGCGGAAGCTGAGTATATGGCTCTCAGTTAATGCACACAAGAAGTTCTATGGACGCGGGCAATGCTAAAGGACATGGGTCACGAGCAAGTTGAAGGCACACATGTTTGGGAAGACAACCAAGGTGCTATTGCGTTAGCCAATAACGCCGGATACCATGCTAGAACGAAGTATGTGGACATCAAGCACCACTGTATTCGTGAGAACGTGCAAGAAGAACTGTTGAAGATCGAATATATCGACACGAAGAGTCAGCTTGCGGATATGCTGACGAAGGCAGTTGGGACCAAGATGCTTAAGTATCTGCGCGAAGCCACAGGAATCAAGACCAAGTCAGCAACAAAGGACACACAGTATTAGCGGTGAGTGGGAGTGTTAAAATTACACCGCTGAATGCATGTTGAACAGGTGGATGGCTTTACAGTATCACAAGTACGTTACAGTTAGTAATTACATATGGTAGCCGTTCATTGGTCAAGATAAATATATCAACTTCGGTTTTTTACTTTCTTCTCAACACATTCTCTGGTCAACGGGTTTGACGATGATACGCACTATTTGAACCAAAATACTGGTACTACATCTCGGGCAGATTTTTAAAGGATAGCGCAAATGAGAAATAACCGAGATTTGTCACCTACTTCTATATTGTATGTATGTATGTATGTATGTGTATAAAAGATGCCTAAGTTTAATTCTTTTATCCTAGCTGTACCCAGGTTTCAAATATGATTGTCCTCCGCTCGATGGCCTTGTGGGTTTAGGCATATTTTTATCTAGAATAGAAAGTTTGGTCCAACGACATCGTCGTCAAAGCTTTGTAGACCCACAACGCACGAAAATAGGGTAATGGTGGAAAGCCTTACCAAAAGAAACATCGCGCCATCGTAAGGAGGGGGCAATCGATTCAGACTGATTTAATTTGTGCTTTAGCACCATAAGGTTGAACTTGTCTTGCTTCTACCGATGGGCAAGAGTAAACTTAAGGTATCATGAGGTGTTTAGACGCTTAATACCCGACACCACGACCCCAATTTTGTGCATGTAAGAACGACATATCCCTCGATCCTCGTTCACGATGCACGTCGCAACAACCAAAACCATATTGGACAAGTACGCCACATGGTGCGCTCTAGCTTTCAGGAACTTGCCCCATTTTGAAATCGTTTTCTCTTATCCACCCCATCGACTTCGATGAAGCTTTTCTTTTACGTTTTGACGATGCTTGCGGCCAATTTAGAAAAAGAAATCGCAAAGGCAGTGTACCTGCTGGAAACAAAGTAAAACATCATCGATAAGGCCTTTAAATTTGCGACATCGATGGCGGGCCCAGAGGCAAAGCTTTTGACGACACCGATTTAATTAGCGTTGGGCAAACTTTGACGGAATCAAACTATGCGGTAATGAGCGTTTGGATGGCATCGGCGTTACGTTCGTGTCTAAAACAAATGTGAAGCAGGAACTTTTTCACGGCTCGGAGAAAAAGTGTAAGGTGCATCCACTTGACCCAGACGAGTACATTGTTTCTTATGAGGTGCACCTCGCGAACATGCATCGCAGAAATTAAAAGCGCGTGGGTTACATCAAGGTCTTCAACCAAGACGGTGACTTTTATGAAGCCGGCAGACATAAGAGGGAGAGCTCCAATTTTTTCAGCTGTGCAGCTCCGGATGGATATCAACTTGCTGGGTTTTCCGGGCGCAGGGGGGCGAAGTCGATTTGCTTAATGCTTTTTGGACACCAATCTAAGATCCATGGTCTGTAAATTACGCCTTTAAGCCAGCCTCCTTTAACTCAGCATGACCACGGTTTTCGGCCGCCACATTGGTCATTATGTAAACAAATAAATAGGATTTTGATCTACCTCGAATCTGCTATACAATTTCTGCTTTGCAAATAAAAGTACATGCAACAAGCGCAAATTTCGTATGGGCTTGCGCGCCAATCAAGCAAAATCGAGCTATTTTACCAAGCACTCGATCTCAAAAGAAGCTTCTTTTATTGCTATCCTTTTTAAGCAAAGCTCTGCTTACATTAAGTGACCCCCGAGGTATAGATCGCTGATAGCTCGCCGCCCAATCAGGACTTTTTTCGTGCTCATCAAAGATGTCGTCGTTTATGTCTAATAGAGCTTGGCTATCTTCGTTCGAACAGCACCAGCTGAATAAAGCTGAACCTGATGAAACCGCTAGGCTGACATCCATGCACTATCGCCTTTAAAAGCGTACGTTACGTCTTATTACGTGCTACCTTTCTGTTGGTGATGATTTTGAGCGTGATAATTATTCTTCTAACGTTATCAGTCAGATTGGAGGCGTCCAATTCTGCAACTTCGTCCTGTTCTATGCATGAACCAAGACGCCACTACTTACCACGCGTTCGTCATGACCGATCGATAGAGTATTTACTAGTTCTTTGAGGCGGCCATTTTTTTAGTCGTCATACATGTCCCCGTCAGACTGGCTCACCATAATACAGCATGTATTGGATAAATATAAACCTGATTATACAGCGGTAACATTAAGTGCAGCAAGCGCAGCGGTAGCTTCATTGGAGTGGATCATCAAAAGAGGGCGAACTAGAAAATAATTATAACTTATAAATTACAAATTAGTCTTATTATTTTTTTAATTGCTTTTTTTACCTTTTCATAGTTTCATGTAATTTTTCGAATCTGTTAATATATTTATTAATATCTAATTTCTTTTATTTAAATAAGGCTTGCTTTTGTACAGTAAAGTGCCATATGAGCTGTTTGTCCGTGTAGTAACAATTCTTCACCAGGACAGTTAATTCTTACAAGTTCTTCCTAATTTTTGCATGCTCACCGATTGCTTGAAAGAGATGGTGCCTTGCTACACTAGCAATACTAAAAACGTATCGTCAGCAACACAAGTTGCTCACAGGAGTGTCTTCGGCAAAGTTTGAACTGTGATAGCAAGTTTATGTAAACTTTCTGCCCCAAAAAATGACTTTGGGGGCGCCATTAAATCTCCGGTAAAGTCATCAGCTAGCCAAAGTTCGATGTCATTACTTTTGATCTTCCAATGGTCGTCGTACAGCACCCCATTGATCCTCACTACGAGGCGATCCAACGAGCGACTTTACCCGATGAGGCACGGCGTGACCTGCAATGTTGGAGCTGGAATGGAGAGCTCGAAACTCTCTCGTCCGTGTACCGCAAAAAAAAACTGATTTGTGCCGTGAGATTGGTACGCTTATCGCATCGCATGCGCCTCCAAGCCAAGCGTTGCCATCGTACCCATGGTGGTTTTCTCAAGACTGTTTGAAGTTGAAAGTCGATGTGGGTTCGTTCGTAGACACTTGCGACCACAAAGCTTTGAAAAGCGTTGTCAATGACAAAGATGGGTGAGCGTGGCCGACTCTGAAGCGCTTGGCTGATGGAACGTGATGTATTTTACAGGCAGATCCATTATCGAGTACAAATTTTATCGTATCCGAGTGATTTCTATTTTTAGACTGTAGCAATGCATTTTCTCCTGAGAGCATGAATCGATATCTACACAAGACGTGGTTTTTCTACAAGACCTCAATTTAATTTTCGAACACGTTTTGTTGTTCAAGAAAGTCGTCCGTTTTTTTTGCCTAAAAACTTGAAACATACCATTCAGAAAATCTGCTTTAAATTTACCGCTATCCATTCAAACTTTGCAAACTTTCGAGCATTTTACTCAGCTAAAGCTAAGAAATCTTTATTGCATTTGAAAATGGTCCGTATCCGTTTGAATGCTGCTAAATTTCTTGACAATAAACTGAATGACTTGAGCTAAGAATGCTGATGAGTTTCTTTTATGCTTCTAGAAATCTTAAGAAGAATATCTCACGAGCTTTCTAAAGAAACAAATGTTTAGGCGTTAAAATCAAAAATTACAGAATCTGCAAAGTATACATGCGATTGGAGAAGGATTTAAATACGAGATCGATCGGCTAAAGACTCGTCGTCCACTACAAGCGTATTGTTGTCCCGCAACTTACGGTCCGCAGCATGAACTTCATCCGCAGTGATCATCATTAAAGCTTTGCTAGTGCCTCTTTCACTCTTAACCCCAAGAAACGGGGAGCGTGGTCTTGCAAAAGACAACCGAAAAAATGTTTCTACGACGTCACTTTACCATTGCTAAATTAGGCCCTCGAACATTCTTCCACAGCACAAACACGGATCTGACCCCGGCGACAGTGTTGCACGTTAATGCTACTCACTAATGGTGGTGCTTACTTTCATTTTTAAGAAGAGGAGAAGATAAAGCGATGTACGGCGTACCAATTGTTCTGTTTTTATTTGCTCGCGATCGCTGTTTGTCGGGTGGCTGATGACGTATTCACGACGGCCTTAATTGCCTTTGCTAAACATATATCGGGAGCAGCACAGTAGAAAAATACCTGCTTGGTTCGACCATTTTATCGGTCTCGAGACAGATATTGCGATGTTTTTTGCTCAAAATTAGAATTCGGTCTTTCTGATGGGTCGACGCTCCTTGGACGAGATCTCACATGACTCAGCGCCAAATCTCCTGCGCCCACGCTAAATTGGGTCGTATGCAAGCCCACGTAAAGCGTTGGCTGTTTGCCAGTTTCTTTGTAATGGAAAGCGTGTATGTTGAGCCTCTTTTCGCAACGTACTCAAATTTTCCATGAAGCGCGTGTGCACTTCAATATAAAGACGGTAGTAACCCCATTTGTGAAAAGTTTTCTTAGCATCCAATACATCGAATCTTTAATTTAAGAACTATATTTGCTGTCTTTTTCCTTTCGGTATGTATGTGTATTCCGGATTCCTTCCCTTTTGGGTTTTCTTATCATGTACACGCCCGGAATTACTAAGTCTCATCGTCATAATGTCTTTGACTTGTTTACGCATCGTTGAATAGTCGATTTAAGCAAGCTAATCGACATTCTCTCATAGAACCACCGAGCGGTCATGTCAAGAGAAAACAAGGGTTGCTTGCCCTTTTTAAGCCCGACATTGGTTGCATGCTGCTTTAACGCCTTCTCGTATCCGCATACACGCTGTACGGTCATTCGCTTTCTCCAATTTTCTCGCTTCGAACATGGTCAACCTTGCGCTATGACACTTATAGGCTCCTTCATCAAGACCATATATTGGAAGCCTCTGTTCAACACAATAAGCTATAGTAGTCCAGGCTACTATGCATCGGCGTTGCTCTGTCAACACCATCTACCGAATTTGGCGCGGCCTTCAAATTAGCCATTTGTCTCAAACGGTCAACTAAGACCAGAAATATCAAAGCTGTCTGCTCAATGTTTGGCGATCCGAGCACAAAATATAAATAAGTGGACCGTCAGCAGCGTATAAGCATCGCTTTATCTAACCAATGGATCAACCACATTCGGCTAGTTGTTTATACGTATAAATATTGTGCAACCGCACACAAACTTTCGGACTCACAAGTGTTTTTGGCCCTCCATTCCAAGACATACGCATTATTTCGGCTTTATTGACCGCTTAGCGGAGTACTGTAAGCCTAACGACGTACAGCGTCAGGGCCTTACTTATCTCTAATACAAAATTACTGCTTTCATAGAAAAAAACGAAGCCCCGCGTTTAACCATGTTTTTTTTTGCAAATCTCGATATTATTTCTCCTCACAGTCTTTAGAGGGCCTAAGCGCGTGTCGCCTCGTGCATAGGCGGTATGAGTTGGTCCCTTACAAATAAGGTAACCGCTGTTTCATGAGCTAGCTTTTGTGCAATAACGCGCCAGCCAAGGCATTCTATTTTAATGGCTTCAGATCGCATTAAGACTATACTCCACAGAGAAATAGTAGCTTTTAGTCTAGCATGTGAGCTATGACCTCTGACGATAGCAACGAAATCTTTGTTATAAACAGAAGATTTTTTTAGTAGCTTAAGACCCCCAATGTTCAATTGTGTTCATCTGATTCCTCTTTTCGGTGCCTGCTTGCATAAGTCCAGTACCGGTGGCAAGATGCGATGCGTCGAAGACGAATAAGTATGTTCGGTCTGGATCCGTCAAGGTCAGGGTTGGAGGTGGCATTCATTTACTCTTTTTGATGGCTTTTAATGTTGATCGTACTAAGCACATTTCGTATTGCCTTTTAAAATAAAAGGAGGATGCTGACTACTTCTACGTAGTTTATAATACATTTTTGTGAGTTGTTGCTAAGACCACGACCGTTTAAAAAAAAGATCGCTTAGCTAAGCCAGCAATTCACAGCAGTAGTGACCTCTGTCTATTGACCATGCTTTGCAATATAGCACTTCGCAAAGGAAATCTCTTCCGAACCGAAGATATACTTACTCGCATTAACGCAAATTTTTTGTGTACATGCACGAAAAATATGTCACACTTACTATGCACTGCACGAAAAGGTCATCAAATATGTCTGTGTTCACGCTCTGAATTTTGAAGCTTTCCTCTCCAAGTAGTGACTACCGCCATGGAAATTCACTCTCTTGCTTGCTTAGCTGATCGTCTCTGTTGACGAATTTAAATAACCACGTTCCACCCGAAACACGATGATTTGCTCGTACCCTTCATAATTTATTAGACATTTGTACATCCAATGTATTGTATTGTATTGTATTACGTTATCGCGTTCCCAAGTTATGCACGTGCTAGGCTCAGTCTGGCTAGTCCACGGCATAGAGTGGTGTCCGCATAGGTCGGGTCTCGTTCGGCGGGCAGTGCAGCCAGCACCGAGGTCGTGAGGGTCTTCCATTAGTTTGTTAAGCTCTGACTTGGTAAGAGCCCAGGTGGCGTCCTGGTGCTGGAGACCGTCGCGTCGAGGGTGAGACTCGTCAGAGACCTGCAGATGCCCGAGAGCACTTGCCCGAAGCGCGCGAGCATTTAGCCCCCGCGCTTGGAAGGAGGGCGTCACCCCAACCTTTTCCGAAGCTACATCCAATGGCAAATTCTAAAACGTTAAATACGACGCTTGATGGGTGTTTGTATTCAGAAGAGACAAAAAGAAACCACCTGTATTTATCCAAAATTATGTTATTCTGTCACAAGTCCGGTATCTTAAATGGTTGAGCCATTTGTGCAATTAACATGCAAAGCCGAACTTAGGTCGTTGACGAAAAAAACTTTGCTGCGTCATGATTTGTCCACCAGTTAGTAAAGCTCCTGTTGAATAAAGCTTGTATCTTCTTTTTTCGTTGTGTGTAGAAGAACACACTGCCGTGGGATCTAATTGTGATTCGAATGTGACGTCATAGCAGTGAATCACCTGCACAATCATGTCAATCATTATTTTATTCGTTCCAAGCTTTAGAGGCTCGTCTGGCTCGCGCTGCTTCACCGAGAGTGGAAGAAGTTTCATCGTTTGTCCCCGTAGTTTTAATATTGTCTCCATTTGCTGCTACGTTTTTAAGTTGTTCGTGACAGAAGTTAAGGGTATTGCCGAGCATTTTTTTAAAACACGCACGCAATAAGGTAAAAATAATTGCTTCAATACAAAACTTCTATTTGTCGAATGTTAGGAAGACTGATATGACGTAAATCACTCAAGGGATTGATATGTTAAATGTTCACATTATAGCGTTTAAACAAACAGTGTTCCAACAGTGTTCCAACAAACACTATGAATCCACGCAACGCGAGCATTTAAGAAAACTTTCAAGCAAGTTTCGACATGTGGTCACCAAGTGCCGCTTCCAAACTCACGCTTGACACGGTGAATGCTTGGGCAAGCAAATCATGTCTACTGATAGACTCAAGGGCTTTAAGCCACATCAACTCAAATTGAATTTCTTCAAGAAGATCCAGAATGGGTGCAACTTTAAGGTCACCGCGCAGAGATGTTTTTTTGACAAAACCAGACTTAGTACGGTCGTTCGTCCAACCGTACTAAGTCGAGTTTTGTTTTAAGTTTTTTGACATGATGAGCAGTCCAGTGCGAAAGAAGCAGCGTGCGGAGTGCAAAACTTATGTGCGACGCGAGATTCAAGAGATTGACATGCCACAACGCGCGTTAATGCTTTTGCAAGTTCTTAGCACTGTATGCTGCTGCAAAGCGGTATAGAAGTTCTTTGCGTACATTACGCGGCATTTGCGGTGCAGATGGCATTACACTCGTTGAAAACGTCAGCATACTTGTCACTGTTGAGAATCTCGCCTAATGTATTAATCAAAGAACCTTTGTCTCCAAGCTCAAAGCATTTGAGCTCCACTGACATCCGACGCTCGGGGGACACTATCTAAAGGCCACCGCTAACTTTCATTTTGTGCAACAAATCATGCATAATTTCAAGACGAAGAGCATATAAATCAGTTTGTCGGTGAAACGAATGCGCAAAGACACTTTAGTAAGCTTGATGCCGACAAGTGCCGGTGTATATATTGCTGCGCTTCTATGATGTAACCGTTGTCCCCGAGATTTGTACCAGTGACGGCTTTTTCGCAAAATAATAAAAATATTCCCAACAGAGATATGCATCAGTACTATCCATAGGTACAGGCGATTGTGCAGATTCTGACAAGGAGGCAGTTTCAGATGTCCCATAACCATTGGGCACCAAGAAACCTTATTGGCTAAAAGCCAGATGGAATTAAAAAAATGGTAGCTTTTAGGATGGTAGCAGTAAATTGCTGGGACCCCATGCAGTACGAAGAAAATAAGTCGTACGAGCTCTTCATTTCTCAGTCTTTTTTAATCAACGAACAGTCTTCTTCTTTCTCCGACTTCGCTTCGCCTACACCTCAGCCTCGTCCGACGGCCGACTACAATCAGTTTCCTCCGCAACTCTTTAACAGCTTGATTCAAAAAAGAGCCTAAAAATTTACACGCACGACTTTAAGACAGCGACTTTGCGTGAAATACATAAGCAACATTGGCAAAATCACGCAGGTCTTTCCACGGCCCATATCCCACTACGAACAGTTTCGGGTTGATCGATAAGATGCTGAGTAATCACATTCTGTTCGTGGCAAATTTGTAGTCTCCCTTTGACTTCAAACCCTAACCAAAATGGATACTATTTGGACTGCCACTGACGGTCATTCACCCGCTCATCTATCGATTAAGCATCCGACAACTCGCCACTGCGCATTGATTCTATAAAAATATTCTGCAATTTGTTTTTTACCACGCAAAAATCCATGTCCCGAAGAATCCTTTTTCAAACTCTCTTTATGCCTTTTCACTTAGCTTCGGCGCTGGTATTCGCAGAAAGCACACTGGACGAGATCTGTCACAGTGATTTGAGGCAAGAAATGGCCATGAACAAGAAGCTGATCGATTTTAGTACTCGTTGCCTTATTATAAATTTGTACAAAAGGTTGGGGTGACGCCCTCCTTCCAAGCGCGGGGGCTAAATGCCCGCGCGCTTCGGGCAGGTGCTCTCGGGCATCTGCAGGTCTCTAAAGAGTCTCATTTTCGACGCGACGGTCTCCAGCACCAGAGCGCCACCTGGGCTCTTACCAAGTCAGAACTACACAAAATAATGGAAGACCCTCACGGCCTCGGTGCTGGCTGCACTGCCCGCCGAACGAGACCCGACGTATGCGGACACCACGCTATGCCGTGGACTAGCCAGACTGAGCCTAGCACGTGCATAACTTGGCAACGCGATAACGTAATACAATACAATTCAGGTATTTTTTCATCTTATCACGCCGACAAGTGACATCAATTTGAAGCTTAGTAAAAGACCTAAACAACACAGTAGGAGGCTCTTTGAGCTTATGTTCGATCTGCGAATGGTGTGCCTTCCAGCTGACTCGGAATTCGTTATGTATCGTCTTGGCCATGACATTCACTGAGTCAGTGTTAAGCTGCAGTGACCTTCTACAATCGTGGATGCAGAAAAACCGCTTTTAATTCGTTTTGATTGACTTTACGTACTTTTTTGCAACTTAATAAAGTGTACAAGCGAATGTTTTCCAAAAGAGTGGTTTCAAATTGGACACGACATCATCCTTAAATGCAAAAATTGCATAAACGATTGCAACTCTTTTCTCCGTTCAAAGCAAGCCGTTCATAGCAAAACCTCAAGGTTGTTTGGATCAGTTTTTTTAATTGTACGTGCTTACGAATATTTACCGGAAGACCACCAGGTGCACACTATTTGTCAGAACAGTACCGGTATTTAATCGGCTATCCATTAGCCTGTCATAGAGCTCCCAAACTTCTCACTGTAAGCCAACATCTCTTTAAATTGCTCCCATCCTAATTTCTCTGAAGATGGGACACTTTCCAAACGCACCACTACAGTCAGCATTGTTTACATATCGTTGTTGTTGACATAACCACCATCTTTGCTATGCGACAAGACCTGAGCTCAATCATTTTGTCTTGTGAAACAATTTGTAACATTACCTATTTGAAGTATCATTTCTAATGAGCTCAAAGTAATACTTGCCCAGAGAAACGAGGTGCGAAATAGCTACGATAAGCTCACACACTTCTTGAGTCGCTTGAGCGTAATGGCAAACACAGCGAAGCCATAGAGAACGCAATAATTTTGGCAAGTCTCAGCAAACAACATTCCTATTTGTACTCCGAACGGGTAATAATTGCCCAGGATTGTGCCATGAGACTAAATATTTTTAACATGATATTGTGCACTGTTGTAGTACTGTGAAGCATACCTTGCTAGTTTGTTAAATAGCGGCATAATCATAAAGTCACGTGGGTCTACTCCTGTTAATCAGCTACAATTTCGAACATGTACAAATACCATAAAATATGTCCGTCTATCAAAAGAGCTGTGGACTTTCCTCATCAGACTTTCGTACGATTGTTTCCACGCATGTGTTAGACGACAGTGGAACATCACCAAACAGAGCTCATTATAGCTTTCAATACTGTTGATTCGAAACAATCCGTTAAGATCTTAGATGTAACAAAGTCGCGGACAAAGCTTATCGTATGCAGCCGTCGGACGAGGGTGAGGCGCGGGCGAGGTGAAGTCGTAGAAGAGAAGGAGTGTTTGTTGCTTCAAGAAGATTAAATAGCAGATGAACCAGGAGACATTTTCAGGTATCCAAAAATCATTGGGAACCAAGAGGATAAAAGAAATGTAGAATGTGTAAAAAGGATAATAGTAGCTTTTAGGGTGGTAGCAGTAGATAGTTGAGAGCCACCAGTTAGGCCGTAGCAATATCATTACGTGTAAGCGCTCTTGGAAACTGCAAAATTGCCTACAGTACTAGAGCATATGTATTTTAGTATTTTTTTTTATTATTTTGCGTGAAAGCCGTTACAGGCAAAACCGCCGAAGACAACGGTTACGTCACATGACCTCCCTTCAAGAAGATGCTTCTTTGAAAAAACAGGGCTCATCTTTTCTAAATTTCCAGTGGAGGTCGATGAGTTTGGAATTATGGTCTAAATTCTCCACGGGCTCCCAAGTGGCTTCCTACTTGCTTTCACCAAGCCATCAATCTTCATACTGTAAGTTTTCCTTGTGCGTATAGTGTCCAATGACGGCTTCTATGAAGTGTCTTTCAAAGCCATCAATAAAGATGACTCTATACTTCTTTTGTCGACGCTTGGGGTTTTTGCGAAACGGCTTCAGCAGTAGAGTGTGAAGCATAGAGTACAACTTCAATCCCTTTAACAATTATAACTCATAGGAATCTCGCGAGACTTACTTCAGAATCGGGAATGGGCCATTAAATCTTGGCGGAAGTTTCCTCGACTGAAGAAGACCCTTGAGATAGACATCCAAACTGCTGCCGTCCAAAAGGACCATATCACCAACTTGGAAGTCTTAGACAAGTATATTCTCTCTATAATTGTACTTCATGCGTACCTTTGCTTCACCCACCTGGTCTTGTATAATTCAGGTAACGTTTCTTCACGTAGTAGAAACTCCTGTGCCAATTTATGAAATTCTGGATCTAACGCCACATCCTTCGGCATATAAGAACATATACTAGATTCGCTTCGAACTGTGAGATTTCAATTGTATAGTGCCCGCATCGATTATAGGCTGTTGACGACACCTCGGAGGCAGTCTCCAACAAAACGGTTTGTTCTTTTCATTTGTTCGTCCGTTCGCGGCCTAGAATTGCGTTGTGCTCCCCAGCAGACACGATTGCTTGCAATAACTTAAATCTGAATTCGATGTCTCGGTCATGCATAATGAGCTTTGGTATGCCATGGTCTTTCATATTTTTCTTCATGTAGACCATTGCGATTTCTGCAGTATCGTCCGTTGTTTTCAAAGCGATGAACATGACTCTTTTTATCAAGCGATCGACGATCACCACGGCGGCATTGAAATCACTTGTGGTTTCCGGTAAAGATACGATGATGTTCATATAAATGTCGACCTATTTGCCCTAAGAAAAATTAAGAACTGAAGCAAGTCTGGTTGTTTGGCATGTCTAGCCTTGTTGCGCTGACACATCTCGCATGTGTTGACATAGCGTTGGATGTACTTCGTCATTTTTGGCCAGATACGTCTTGCAAATCTTGAGAGGCCTGCTAATACAGAATAATCGTACTCGCGGATGACGCGATTTTGCAGATCTTCGTCGTCTAGAATGTTCAGTCATGGCGTCTCGTCTTCACCAGTTTGAATATACAAAATACCATATTGCAATGAGTCCTTTAACACATCATCTCCTTCATTTAGCTCCTTGATGATGTATTGCAGGTCTTTGCGGATTGAGCAACTGTAAACTTGCTTGTCCTGATTGTCGCCACGATCTCGCGATTCTTAGCTGCTTCCAGAAACTCTTGCAAGCTTACTCGTCAGCGTCTGCATAATAGAGCGAGAAAGAACATTACTCCACTTCAAGTTTTCTCGATCATGACCTAAGACAGCACTTCACCTGACAACGAAGGCAATGAAGACGTCGATTACATACTCTGTAGGTCATGAGGTGCGAGCTTGACGAGCGTGTCTCCGGCATTACCACTTCGAGTTCAAGATCACTGAAAAATTATGTCAGCAAAACTTGCTGCGGCTGAAATTATAATTTTCTGACGTGTCATGATATTTTTTAAATGTCTTTTGCGCATATTCTAGGACCGTTTCAATCAAAAATGAGCAGAGCATCGAGCTTATCGATGCCAAACAAAAGCAGCGCATCAATTTTTTGGCAGCTATGGACCTCGTTGCAGGCACTTTTATTTAGTGCCTTTAGCGTGGCTTCAGCAAGCTTAAGAACGCGTAAGGCTTTCGTGCCACCATCGCACGATTTCGACTGGCTTCACTTGATCAAAAAGTCTTCAGTGTGTGACCCATATCTCTCGTTGCGGCTCTCTTGCATCCTGATAGAAGTTTGGTGGCTTTGTATCCACGGATAGATTGCTTGACGTTCCCGCCAACTATCGAAATCGTACATAATTGTTGGTTTGTAGCATTAGGTTAACTATCACTATGGTGGCAGATATAATCCAGTCGTTTGATACCGCTGTGCAGTTTGTTGACGTTGTCTTTCAACACTACAATCTGTCTAAAAGGATGGTCTCAGATCACAATTTCTAGCTAATGTCGGCATTCTAATGAATAATTTAATAGTTTAGACACTTTGCCCTTGACAGCAGCTGCGTACTTTGACATACAAGGCGCGTTAGCAGTAATACATGGGTAGTACGCATCGATGTTGTAGACACTTTTCTTCCTAGTAGCGTTGAGAATGCGTCAACGGGTCTTACCCGTTTCTTTACCAGGGTCGCATCCTGCAATCAGATTTGGGTAGTCTCACAGCCTTGAAGGGCTTCAAAGAGCCACGACCGGCACTTTTAGCAGACCCATAACTTAACGCGTGCGGATTGTCACTACAGGAAATAAAAGTTCACAAACTGAAACAGACTCTATTGTAAAAAGACAAACTCGTGACTTTGCGAACCGCAGCGTTTTCCATACAACCTGTGACAGTCAAACGCTTATTAAACTAGGACACCATGTAGCAAATTATTTAAACAAATTTTGCCGCCTATGCTTTGTCGACATAAATATCCGATTGAAGCGCGACACATTAAAGCTTGCAGTAGATCAAGTTTAATGCGACTCGACACGGTCGATTAAAATTTAAGACATGATAATCGTGCATTGCTTCAAAAAAGCTTTGGCCTCTACAAGTCTTATAGCAATTGAAATTGCGCCGCGGAAATACAAAGCAGATCAAAGTGTTAAAGGCTACTTACGATACCTCTTCACTGGTTTTGCTAAGGCTACACTCAATAATCCAAGCTGAGCGACTCTATTTTAATATCCTGCGCCAACGCTGACTTTTTTGCGCATGTAGAACCCGTCTCTCCTTGCGAGCCTACCGCGCTAGACATCTGGTGAAGCCGGTTGACCACTTCACGGTTTAACTGACGCACTTCAAGCGTCGACGGCCCAGTCGATTAAGCGCTAAATCGGCTTCATCCCGTTATGATGATCGATATTATGTGCTTTCCTGCATCGTTTTGCACGAAGATGAAAGCAAAACTTTGTGGTGATACATCGTAAATGAGACGCACCACGAAAAAGATGATTTGGCTCTAGAAACATTAAGCTTCACCGTCTTGGACCCCAATTTTAAAAGCTACCGCCGAGCTATCTGAGCCCCTGCGTAAATTTTAAAGCATAGCCTTCGATCGAAGGCTCGAACAGCATGACGCGTCTTTGCTTCTTAAAACCAAGGTGGGTTGCAAATGTGGCCGCCTCTCATGCCAATGAAAGCCAGCATGAGTTTTGTGCAGTATGAACTGCTCGTCCGACAGGTGCGGGAGTGTGGTTATATCAGCGGAACTTTTGCGAGAGATAAAGTAGTAATTGTTCCGCGTGGGTGTGAAATCTATACCGGGTGTGGTGGAGTCACTCAGCATCTTGTATAGTAGGAGCGTCCGTAAAAGTGTAAGATCTTCTAGTGAACCTCACGAGGATCGATAGCTATTTGTATACTACTTTTTATTTTATTTTGGTTTTACCAATCAATTCTTTGACGGAACATGACAAAAATTTCTGGCTTTATTACACAGCAGTGCCCAGGATTTAGCATTGCATAAGACAAGAGGCAAATCTCAACCGCAGAAGGTTTTGTGAAGCCGTGTTTTCTATACTTCTCCTCCGCCATTTGAAAACACAGCATAAAATCGAACTTTTGAAGGCTCGAACCGTTAGACAGTATAAATATCGATAAATCTTTCTTTAAAGTTTCGCACGCAATTGCCATTCATAGATTCTTAAAATCTCAAATCAATTATAATGTATCATGATTGTTGGCTGCGTCTTACGAACTTAAACGCCGCCAGACATTGTCATCACGCAAAACTAAGATCTAACGCTGTACATATTCGGTATGTAGGTGAATACTGTATGGCGTCACAGTATTTACAAGTACGTCACAGTTAGTAATTACATATGGTAGCCGTTCATTGACCAAGATAAATATATTCACTTCGGTTTTTACTTTCTACTTAACAGGTTAACAGCCGCAAACAACAGCCTCGCTTCACCACACCTTTACTGCCATGAATACAAAGCGCACTGTAGTCCTCGTAGGAGAGGGTAACTACTACCATTGTGAGTTCAACATACGGATGGCCCTCGCAAGAAAAGGCCTTCTGGGGCACATTTTGGGCGTAAAGGACGAGAACTAAATAACGGAGACGTGGCTCGTGAATGACGCCAAGGCATTGGGTATAATTGCCCAGAGCGTCAAGATCCGACTCCAGACCAAGACACGGTAAGCTACTCGAGCCTTGGATACATGGGGAACGCTTCGCGATATCTACCATCGTTCCACCCTTCACAATTGTGTCACGATGACACGGCGCCTTCATGAGTTTAAGATGGAGAGTGGCACTCGCATGGTGGAACATCTGGACGCGTTCGATGAGCTGGTCGTGGGACTCCAGACGACGGGGGAGCCGGTGGATGAATTAAGACAGCTAGCGGTGTTTCTGAGCAGCTTGCCGGCAGAATATGAAAACTATCTTCTATCGTGAAGAACGCCAAGGACATCACTCCGATCGAAGTCAAGCAGAAGCTGTTGAAGGAGTCAGACAGACTACAGATGAAGGAAGCAAGTGAGAAAGCGTTTCGAGCCACAGACAATGATTGACGGATCAAGGGCAGACGAGGAAGTGGCCGCAAGAGCTACGCGCCACGCAAGGGCGGAGAATTCGGGGAAAATGCTTCAATTGTGACCAGACTGGTCAAATGAAACGGGACTGACCAGCTGCTGTGAGCCGTTCCGGAAACCTTTATAGCGGTAATGATGCAGTGTTTGTTGTGGGGATGAGCAATAAGTAAGCTGGCTGATCGACAGTGGTGCGACGTCACACATGACCCCTCCCCGAAGTGACTTGATCGACTACAAGCAACATAAAGATGAAGTCAAGGTAACAATTGCAGATGGCAGAAAGTCACGCGTCGAAGGAGCTGGAACGGTGGAGCTTATCGGCTTAGATGGAAGACGCATATCGATGATGGAAGTGCGGCTTATCTCTGGACTTGACAGACGTCTACTGTCGGTGGGAAAGCTTGCAGAACGTGAACTAAGTGTGGAGTTTCAGCGTGCTTCGTGCATCATTTGGGACAAGAACGAAACTTTGGCAACTAGGACAAGAAATAGGATAGCTTACACACTGGATTGTCAGCAAGAGGAGGCACGATCGGTGCAATACTCGGGAGCTGATAGTCAGTGGGAGTTATGGCACGCTCGTATGCGACATCCAAGTGAAGATGTTTAAGTGAAGACTATGCGATCCACAGAAGGTATTCCTGCGCTAAAACAAGATATCAAGACCCTGTGTGGTGGATGCATGAAGGGCAAGCAGACGATCGAAGCCTTTCCAGGACGCTCCATGACAAAGGCATCACGTGTATTGGAGTTAGTTCACACAGACGTGATGGGACCCATGAAAACACTTTTGAAAGTAGGTGCTAAATACATTTTGACTTTTGTGGATAATTATTCACGATATGTGGCAGCTTACTTTATGGCAAAGAAGAGTGAAGTTGCCGACAAGATCAAGATGTTCAAAGCACTGCATGAGAATCAATGGGACACCCGTATCAAGTGCCTGCGTTCGGACAACGGAACGGAGTTTGTCAACAAGCCAGTTACGGATTTTGTCAGCGGAACGGTATCATACATCAGCGTACAGTACCATACAGTCCCCAAAAAAATGGAATTGCAGAATGAATGAACCGCACGATAATAGAAAAGGCACGGAGCATGCTACACTACAAGTGTGTTCCGACATGTTGGTGGGCAGAGGCAGTAAGCACTGCGGTGTACCTGATCAACCGCTCTCCTAATACAATGCACCCAAACAACACCTCATATGAACTGGGATTTAAGATGAAGCCTCGGATGGATCATCTTGGGGTGTTTGGGTCGCACGGATATGCTCACGTTGATCAAGTGAAGAGGACGAAGCTCGAAGTCGAAAGCTTAAAGTGCATGTTCCTTGGTTATGCCAAAGACATCAAAGGATACCGACTTTACGATTTGGAGAAAGACAAGATATCAGTATCGCGGTCGGTGAAGCTGGACGAGCTTGAAGTGGGCGTCATTTATGAGACGCGCCCGCCCAAACAAATAAATGTGATACACGTTGCCAAAGACAACGAAGAAAGTGCAGTGTCCGGGCCGACAGAACACCAACAAGATCAAGATGAACCTATGGAATGTGAAGAAGAAGATCAAATTTCAGATGCTCCAATGAATGAGGAGGAGTCCGACACACATGAGTCAAGGGTCGACATGGTTCGATTACCGACCTCTGTAAACTCTGAACTGACAGAGTACAGAACTCCTACACTGGATGCACAGGAAGATCGATTGGTATTTTAATCGCAAGTGGAACATTCAAGGCGTACACATGAACCAGTGTTGTTGTTGGAGAACTTATCAAATGCCGATGAAAGTCTGGAAGGAAGCGGAGGACTACCATCTTTAAAGTGTGCAAGGATTGATGAAGACGGCCTTATAGCGTAAGCTATTCTCGCTTACGCTGTGAGTGTTGGTGAAGAATCAGGCTTGCCTACCATGTATGCGCAGGCAATGTCTATGACGAGGCAGACCAGTGGCGATAAGCGATGGACGCAGAATTACAGTTGCATTTCCAAAACAAAACATGGACACTCGTTCCACGAGAAATAATTGGACGTAAGATTGGATGCCGCTGGGTCTTTGCTAATAAGCGTGACCAGAATGGATGTGTTGTGCGCTACAAAGCACGATTGGTGGCTTAAGGTTTTAAGCAGAAATACGGCGTGGATTTCTTCAAGACTTACTCGCCAGTGGTCAACATGAGCTCAATTCGAGTTGTACTCGCACTGTGTGCGGTATTAGGCTTCAAAATGGAACAGCTGGACGTCGACACCGCCACACAACTGTCTCGATTTCTTGAAAATCCGGGGTTACCACATTGAAACGCCGCAATTCGTGTATTGCGCTACTAAATTCGACACGTCATCATGGGATCGTTTACCAAAGAGGGATTGGAAAGGCGATCGTTTAAGATTTTTCGGATGCTGACTCGGGTAGCATCACCGATGACAGACGGTCTGTCTCAGGTGTGCTGATCAACATTGGAAAAGCTCCGATTGTGTTCAAGTCCAAGTGTCAGAGAACCGTCGCACTAAGTTCCGCAGAAGCAGAGTATATGGCGTTAGGCTTGTGCACACAAGACGTACTTTGGACGCGCGCAATGCTCAAGGACATGAGTCAAGAACAAGTGGGAGGCACGCAAATATGGGAAAACAATCAAGGTGCGATAGCTTTGGCAAACAACGCGGGCTACCACGCACGTACAAAGCACGTGGACATCAGACATCGCTCAATTCGGGAGAACGTTCAGCATGGATTTCTCAAGATTGGCTACATTGATACAAGGAGTCAGCTTGCAGATATGCTGACGAAGGCGCTTGGAACCAAGATGCTGAAGTATTTGCGCGAAGCCTCCGGAATCAAGACCAAGTCAGCAACAAAGGACACACAGCATTAGCGGTGAGTAGGAGTGTTAAATTTACACCGCTGAATGCATGTTGAACAGACGGATGTTGTCACAGTATTTACAAGTACGTCACAGTTAGTAATTACATATGGTAGCCGTTCATTGGTCTAGATAAATATTTTCACTTCGATGTTCACTTTCTACTGAACAGGAACCAAAAAATTTAGTTGGCCTTTGTTGGTATTACACCGCTGTATGCATGCTAGCCAACCACATGATTATGATACGGTGCTAACGTTATAGTGTCGCATGGGTACATGATGATGGGACGGTGCTGACGTCATAGTGTCGCATGGGTAAATCAGGCTGACGCATGAATAAATCAGTATCCAGTAAAAAATCCAGTAGGCTTAGAGGTAGCACGTTAGCGAACTAAGGACCCAAATATATATTCACTTCGAAATTTACCTTCCAGCACACAAGCCTTTTCTACAGGTTAACAGCCGCAAGACACTCAAGACATCCACACCGCCGTTATGACCAGCAAGAAGTCCGAAGTCATCCTTAGAGGCGACAACTACTTCCACTGGTAATATGCATGCGCATGACGTTGGCAAGCAAGGGGCTACTGGCGCACGTCCAAGTCGTGAAGGACCCGGCGGAGGTCACGGAGGCGTAGCTGATCAACGACATGAAGGCTTTGGGATTGATCGCTCAAGGAGTTGCGGTGGAGCACCACACTAAGATTCGATCGACTACATCGGCCAATATGGCGTGGAACACGTTGCGCAATTTCTACAACTGGACAACAATGCACAACCGCGTGACGATGGCCCGCCGTCTCCACGAGTTTAAGATGGAAAACGGCGTATCGATGGCGAAGCATCTCGATGGCTTCGATGAACTCATCGTAGGACTACAAACACTGGGTGAACCGCCTGATGAAGCTCGTCAGCTTATCATTCTGCTAAGCAGCTTGCCTACGGAGTACGAGCTCATCAGTTCGATCGTGGAAAACTCAAAGGACACGACGCTGATCGAAGTAAAGGAGAAGCTTCTAAAGGAGTACGAGCGCATCGACAAGAAGGAAGGCGCGGAGTGCGCATTGAAGGCTACGACGAACGACAGGAAGTTCAAGAATATAAGAAACTTCAAGAACGGCAAGAGCCGCAACGGCAGAAGGAACGGTGGTTTTGGTGGAAAAAGCTTTAGATGCGGCCAGATGGGACATATGAAGCGGGACTGCCCGAACAAGTACGAAAGCAACGCCGATGATGAGGTATTCGCTATTGGGAATAGTCGATCAGCTAAGTGGCTAATCGACAGCGGTACGTCGGCGCATATGACGCCACATCACGACGACTAATTCGAGTATAAAGATCTCGATAAGATTGAGGTGACCATCGCGGACGGCAAGAAGATCCGCGTGGTAGGGACTGACTCAGTGCGTCTGACAGGCATTGACGGCAAACGAATCAAGAATATCGAGGTGCTGTACATTCCCGGACTTGACCGTCAACTCTTATCGTTCGGCAAGCTGGCAGAGCGTGGCATGAGCGTGGAATTCAGAAAAACACATGAGTAATTTGGAACAAGGCAAAGGCAATCGCGTCAGGCAAGAAGTTCGGTAAAGCCTACGTCCTCGACTGTAAAGAAGATATGGCGCACAACGTGGAATACGCCGGAGTCGACAACAAGTGGGAGTTATGGCACGCACGTATGGGTCATATGAACAAAGACGCGCTGATGAACACGCAGCGCGCTACTACTGGCATGCCCATGATGATCAAGATGTCCATGACGCTGTGTGGAGGCTGCATGAAGGGCAAGCAAACGATCACCCACTTCCCGTCTCGATCGATGTCTAAGACGACGAAGGTGCTTCAACTTGTACACACGGACGTAACGGGGCCCATGAAAACGATGTCGAAGGGAGGGGCCCGGTACGTACTCACGTTCGTCGACGACTACTCGAGGTACGTGGTGGTGTACTTTCTCACCAAGAAGAACGAGGTGCCCGCCAAATTCAAAACATTTTTGAATATATTCGAGAATTAGTGGGGTGAGCACATCAAATGTCTGCGTTCGGGTAACGGCACGAAGTTCATCAACAAGGAAAGGAACAATATCTGTGCATCGAATGGGATCGTGCACCAGAAGACTGTGCCCTACAGCCCGCAACAGAACGGTGTGGCCGAGCGTATGAACCGCACGATCATGGAAAAAAGCACGAAGCATGTTGCACTACAAAAATGCGCAAACCTTTTGGTGGGCTGAAGCCGTCAGCACTGCGGTACACCTGATTAATCGATCGACCAACTCGGAGCGATCGAACATGACGCCGTATGAAGTGTGTTTCAAGATTAAACCGCATATGGAACACTTACGTGTGTTTGGGTCACATGGATACGCTCACGTTGATGACGCAAAAAGGACAAATTCGAACCCAAGAGCTTCAAGTGCATGTTTCTAGGGTATCCAGAGAACACCAAAGGATACCGCGTGTACGACCTGGAACAGAACAAGGTCAAGGTGTCGAGGTCGGTGAAGCTGGATGAGCGTGAAGTTAATGGTATCTATGATACTGAAAGCTTGGATCCAGAACCTATTACCCACATCGCTAAAGACGATGAATCAAGAAGCGTTTCCGTCACTACAGAACGACCACCAGTAGAGGACGAGCCAATGGATGCTGCCGATAAATCTGTGGAAGATATGGAAATATATCAAGTGGAAAATACGGATAATATCGTATCCCGGCACCAACCATATCAATCGCGACTTACTAGGTATGAGTTGGGACCAAACCAGCTTGGACAGGAAGGGTTTTCAGAAGATCGAATAGTATTTCATCCAAACACTGATCAAGTGAGACGATCACGTAAACCCATGTTCATGTTAGAGGTTGGATCAGTGTCTGAAGAAAGTAACGGCCCACCATTTCTAAAGCGTCCTAGGATCAACGATGACGGCCTGATAGCTGAAGCAGTTCTTGCGTACGCTGCAAGCGTGGATGATGCAGACGATGCTCCAACTACATACCAGCAATCCATGAATAGCAGCGATTCTTCTGAGTGGATGAAGGCAATGAAAGCGGAACTCAAGGCTCACGCAGAGAATGAATCATGGGCACTCGTGCCAAAGAAAACGGAAGTACGGCCAATTAAATGTCGATGGGTTTTCGCAAAGAAGCGCAACGAGCATGGACATGTGGTGCGTTACAAGGCACGACTGGTGGCAAAAGGTTTCAAGCAGAAGTATGGTGTTGACTTCTTTGAGACATACTCACCTGTGGCAAAAATGAACTCCATTCGGGTTGTACTCTCTGCAGTGGTTGCAAAAGGATACGTGACCGAATAACTGGATGTTGACACGGCATTTTCGAATAGTGATCTCAAGGAAGAGGTGTACATGGAAGTGCCTCACGGTATTGTCAATGCAGAGAACATGATGTGCAAGCTGGACAAAGCCATCTACGGTCTGAAGCAAGCTGCGAGCGCATGGAACAAGACCATCCATGCTGTATTTTTTGCGAATAGGGTTTCGAAGCAGTGGATCAGATCAATGTGTTTACATCAAGTCCAAAAATGGCAACTACGTCTACGTTTGTCTATATGTCGATGACATGATCATCGCTGCCAAAACTGCCAAGCAAATCCAAGATGTGAAAATTACTCTTTAGAATTCTGTCAAGATTAAGGAATTGGGCGAGACTAAATTTATTCACGGAATGGAGATTGATCATGACTACAACGGTAGCACACTAATGATTCAACAAACTCGGTACATCGATGACGTGGTTGTAAATTTTAACCAGGAAGATGCCAAGGCAGTGGCTAGCCCATGCAATTCAGGTTCAAAGCTATCAAGGATATAGTCACCAACAACAAACGATGAAAAGGCAGAGATGCGCACGAAGCCGTACAGGTCCTTGATTGGATGTTTGTTATACATCGCAACATGTACACGACCTGAAATCGCATATGTGGTTACACAATTATCTCGCTTCTTGGAGAATCCGGGTAAGCAGCATTGGAAAGCTGCAATTCGAGTACTCCGCTATCTCAAGACGACAAGGAACTATGAAATCACTTACGACGGTAGCGCCACTGAACTTCAGGTGACAGCATACACAGATGCAGACTGGCGCAGAAATATCGATGACCGACGTTCGGTTTCAGGAATCACGGTTATAATCGGAGGTGCACCGAATATATTTAAGTCCAAGTATCAGCGCACGGTGGCACTAAGCTCTGCGAAAGCTGAGTATATGGCACTAAGTCTATGTACTCAGGAGGTTCTATGGGTGCGAGCTTTGCTTAAGGATCTCGGTCGTGAATTAGTGGGACCTACGTTGATCTGGGAAGACAATCAAGGTGCGATCGGACTTGCCAACAATGCGGGCTACAATGCAAGGACCAAACACGTCGACATCCGCCACCATATTATTCAGGAAAACGTGGCACGAAACAACATCACAGTTGAATACGTGTCGACTGTGAATGGGAGTGTTGGTATTACACCGCTGTATGCATGCTAGCCAACCACATGATAAGGATACGGTGCTGACGTCATAGTGTCGCACGGGTAAATCAGGCTAACGCATGAAATAATCAGTATTCAGTAGAAAATCCAGTAGGCTTAGAGGTAGCACATTAGCGAACTAAGGACCTAAATATATATTCACTTCGGAATTTACCTTCCAGCACACAAGCCTTTTCTACAGTCTTGCTTGATCCTAATATCGTCTGTCTTGTGTTCCTGTCGATGAAGCCCTCAAAAGAGGATAACTTTCCGCACCAACTATACATTAAGTAAAGTTATCTTGCTTGAATGAAGTTGAGCACCATATGTAGGTACACAATATTGCTACCACATTCGTCTGTTCATGCTCCGCATACTTTCGGACGAAAAGGTAATCGAAAATGGTTGTCGATACGCCCAGCGGGACCTAAGGATTTGCGTCAACAGACTGTTAAACGTCTTGAATGCCTTGAAGGTGTGCCCGACTGTACGCTTAATGTACTGCTTACAGTCAGCACTGCTTTGAAAAAAAGACTGTGAACTAAGTCAAGTACAGTTCACATTGCACCTCCCACAATTTTATTTGCAGCTAGAAACGACATCTGTGCCAGGTGGTGGTCATTTAATCTATTACAAATGTTACGATGTGCCATTCGTATCTTCTATCTAGCACAGAAACGAAAGGGCTAATTTTCCTGAGCCAACTTGACTTGTGTTATGCATTTCAGAATGTGTCAAAGATGTCTTACTTAAGCCCACTGCCGTAGCACGCAAGGTTAGTAACTTTCACAACAGGCACCTTGATGCAGTAGTCGCCGAAGGCGGGACTTTGCCAAACTTCAATTAGGTAAGTTCACAAATGCATCGCACAGTATTTGCCTACCAGATCCAGACCAACTATATGAACAACTGTTTGATGGAGGCGCCAGAGTCGGGACTGCATCCTAATATATCTACTCCGAAGGATAATTCAGATTCGATGTATTTTTAACAATCAGGGATATCAGGCGTTTTTTTAATGCCTTGTAAGACCGTTCCATTCAAAATTGATGAAGGACATCTAAATTTCAGGGGCCGACTTTGGTCTCGCTGGATCCAATCCGATCAATCAGTGACGCATCAAATTTTGACATCCACACTGCACTACTGCAAGCAGACGCTGAGGGGAAAAAAGTGAGCGCATTATCGCCGTAAGCTGCCGAAAAAACTATCGTGCTTACGACAGAAAGATGTTTACGGAACAGTGAGCTATTGTCGATACAAGCGCTTACTTGGTAAGCTCGTAGCTGTTCGCGAAATATTCGGATCATGCACCAATAAGCATCGTGACACAGTTGGAACACCTGTCGCACAGAATAATCTGTTGGCTTTCCGTTTTTGTACCAGAAAAAGTATGCTTTCAGAAAATTAAAGTGCTTTAGCAGATGCATCTTGAACCATAATCTAGCTTTTGTCTCAGCTGTGACTTCAATTGAAATACTAAATAAACCGTGTCACGTGCGCACGAGATCACACACGCGTAGATCAGCTTTGGACTATGAAGGGCATTGATAGTATTTAAGGCTCAGACAAAAGAAGCCTTGAGGTCACTAATCGCGAGGTTGCATATCTGTGGAACGTGCTGTAGCATAGATCTAGGTGACCCATCCCATCTTCGTTTCCTCTCAATATTCTTTTTTATTTCATTTTCTTCGTTAATTTCACGATTATATGCTTGTCAGTCATCTTGGTAAAGATGCATGGCTTGGTAAGCTCATTATATGTGGTCTAGAATATATGAATAGGTCTACACATATGAGCGCACATGCAAAATGTGCACCAGGTCAAAAACTTGCATATGTGGTCGCACTACTGGCATGCCATTACACTAATATCAGTTCGGCCTGTCAAAAGATGTAGCATACAGCACCGGACTTTGGTTCAAGAATTTGTGATCGCCTTGTCTAATGGAAAGAAGTAATACATACGTATTTTAAATATAATCGATTACGAAGAGATTGCTACTACAGCTACTAGACTACGTGGGTTTGCTCGAGAACCTAACTGATGTGAGCGCAGGAGTGTTGACGCTGAGTCAAGTGAGGACTTGGCCAAGAAAATAGATAGATCGAAATCTACTCTCATTCACAAACTACCACAACATCTATTTGGGGGGGGGGCGCAAGTCGAGCGACTGGTTGCGAAATTGTGCGATTGTACACACGAGACCGAAGCTTTGATAGAGCCTGATTTTGTTATCTAAGGCTTTCAATGCAAGCCTTGACAGCGATAGTCGAGGTCGTCTGCGCTACACCATTGGCTTCATCCGCCAAACGCCGATCGCAAGCTTCTTGAGGACAAACGCAATTGTACGCTGCCCTTCGCTTCCCTTTTCCTCTCCTCTAAAAAAAGGCAATTGCTAGCATACCGTCGTCAGATTTCATTTTAGCATTTTGAAGAAACGAACGACCTTCACTTTGAAAGTAATGAGAACTTAAAGACCCTACTTAGCAAAAGTGAATTGACGCCATAAAAGCTTTTTCTTGAGGTACTCAGCGTCATTGACCACGCTCATGCCACTATTGGTGTTAAAAGTGAAAGGTACACTAGCAAAGCTTTCTCGCAGGTTTGACAGTATGCTTGCAGTCGACGACGAGTCTTGAGCCTATCAAGCTCGTATTGTAGGTACTGCTCCACTCGCATGGACTCAGTACGAGACGAAAAGGTAAATGTACGCATTTATAGATCTAACGCTTTAATAGCTCGAATTGTCTTTGAAAAATTCACGAAGATTCCCAAATATTTCTTAAGGCAACAACGATGACCATCTTTGTCATGTAACCTATCAAGAAGTTAGAAACATTCAATAAACTCCTTTTTTAGCGGTGAGTTATGAGCGAAGGTTTTTAGTAGTATCAAAAGCCTCAAGGTAGTGTGCAAGCGACTCACTTGAAGGCGAGCAAAATCGTCATTGACATTAAAAAGAGGGTTTGGAGGGAGACCCGCGCCTATATATAAGTCGCATTATACTCTAGGGAAAGGATTTCTCGCCTGTGATGCACTAACTCTTACTCTACAGTCTAAGAATTGATATCACTCGGGCATGGACGATGTTAGTACATTGTGCGTCTTGAGAGAGGTTCTGCGTGTATAGTATATCAAGATCTGACTGAAAAGCATTCGTTGAATATACTTTTTATCGACAGAAAATTAACTAAGGCACAGTTTAGAAAGATATTGTTTTGGTCTTGCCGAATCATCCGCATGGCAATTTTATACATAGCAACTTTGATGGCTGAGAAAAGCGTTGCTTACGTCCCACCTTTAATTTTGCTTACGCTACGCTCAAAGTATTACTACTAAAACTGATTAGTGAGTAGTGCAAAAATCTGATGGTATGTAGTATATATGCCAACGCTGCTAGTCATTGATTCTGGACTCAAAAATGCAGCACCATCTCTATTTTGACCATTGTTCAGCATGCATAGACCAACAATGTAAGACTGATGGAATACGTCGATGGTTTCTGTGGGTAGGAGTGAAGTTTGGATCAGTGGAGTGAACTGGACTAACTGTCTTGGATAAGAACCGCCACAACACGGACAAACAACTCAACATTGCACTTTACGTAACGCATTCATCCCGCAAAGTCCTTTTTTTTCTTGCCTCGGAAATTCCGTTACTTCTTCTGACGACCCAATCGACTCCAATGAACCTCATACTTGGTATTGTTGCGCTTGCTGCTGTACAAGCTATCGCTGCTAAAATAGGTTTTCAACGGACCACTTCGTACTGTATGATGAGACAGCCTCACGGAGACATGCCTAAAGACTCAAAGATTGTCAGCCTTGGACAACGAGTAAAGACTCTTTTAAGTGGTCAAGGTGAACGCGTGATTTGTTTCGGCGTCTTCGCTTCATCTTCGCACGGCATGTCGCAGGACAAGTGAACGACTTCAATCTGGTCGATGACAGTGACGTTGTTGCGTGGAAGGTGCAAATCGGACAGAAGCATGGCCAACACGCATCAGGTACGTCAAGTTTATCAAACCCACAAGAAGGTGGCACGTTTTCGGACGTTATCGCCGTTTTCAAAGGCGACACCACATGTGGATTAGCTCAGTGGGTTTATTAGGCACAGCTCATTCATGCTGGTGATATTGGAGCGAAGATCGGTCACCATTGTTCAACCACAGACGACAGTGACGACGACATCTCTGATGAGAACGAAGAAAGTCCTCGTCAGAAGATACAAGGAGCTAAGGTCTTGATGACTCATGCCTTGAAGCGCGACAGATGGAAGCAAAGCTTTGGTACGAAATAAAAGAGGATTAAACAAGTGTCTTTTGCGATCAAGGGCTTAATCGAATAGCTTCACTTTGCTGGATTGGTTGCTGATAAAAGAATCCTAAATCTCGTGTATGCAACGCACTAACCCTTTACACATTCTTCGCTTCTCGCAGAAACTGTAAACAAAAATTTAAAGCAGTCAATCAAAACTCTTTCTATTTGTTTACTCTATTGTTTACAGAAACGAAGTAATGTCCGTGAAAAAAGAAGAATGGCGGCTGAAATTGGTACCAGGCCTGGTCATGTTGCGTTTGAGTAGGCTGGCTTGCAGGCGTGGCCACAGACTAGGATTTTAAATCGGTGTCCATATAGGCGTGAGCACATCCACTTCTTGCCCAGCGCTCCCGCTGAACCCCCCGAGTTGCTGTCCAGCAGGAGCTGTACAGACTACAGAGTTGTCCGACTGTTTCTTAACCTTGCCGGCTTCATGAACCTTCTTGTTTGCAGTAGTGACCTTGATGTAACCAATGCGCTTGTATCCTGGGTTATGCATGTTTGCAATGTGCAGCTCGTACGAAGTAATGTAATCGTTTTCGGCAAGAGAAATCACGTTACACTTTTTTTTCGAGCCGTGGAATATATCTTTGCTCGGTTTCCCCTTTGGCGCGATCGTGTAGCCAATGCCATCCAGACGCTCGTCACTGCAGAGTTTGGTCTCTGACATAGTTTGCCCATCGCTAACGAGACTTTTGTCGTCAAAGGGCTTACCTCCGGTCCCACCCGCGTTATCGCACGTTATCGCGTTCGCACGAGTTGTGGATGACCCCCCTCCTCCTCCTCCGGGAACCATGACTGCCCCTCTGCCTTCGACAACCGCAAGTGTCGCCAAAACGTGGAAAAAGAGCTTCATCGAAGTAGATCGCGTGGGTAGGAGAAATGTTTTTTTTAAAGTGACGAGTTGTAAGCAAGTGCCTACAAGCTGGAATGGAGCACGTTGTTGGCTTGAGTTGATGATAACGACACGAGGATCGAGTGACGGATGTGTCGATGGAAGTAATCTACTCGTGTTTATGCACGTCGTTAGTGTCAGATTGTTATGCGACAGAGCGTATAGATCATTTACCCGTGTCTTTTGGATTTATTCTGGATGAAACAAAACAAGCATAAGGTAGACTTCGTCTACTTCACTGACATATCTTGGTACTTGAGCACGAATTGAATTACGCGACCATCACCCTTCTGTAGGATGACGCGATCGTGGTTCAAGAGAGGCTATCTACCATCGTCTCTCTGTTCTCTTGAGGGTCTACAAATCACGACAAGCGTTAATGATGGTGTCGTTTGACCAGTATCTTAGCTCAGGCGATATTGTGATATTGTGCTATATGATAGCATAAGAACTTGACAGCTAAAAGCCCACAAGGTCTCGAAGCACTGTGCATTTCCTTCAAATCTCGGTTGAAAATTCAACAACGTATTGTTCATTTTTGCGCCTTTTTTGGTCTGATCGTCATTCGGGCGGCACTATACCAGTGTTTTGGTACAGACACACCAACATACGAATGACGATGTCTGGCAACATTAAACTTTGCAAAAAAGATAGCTTGGCAACGTAGCCAACAATCATAATACGATATGAGTGAATTGTGTTCTTAAATGTACATCAATCAATGCGCGCGCTAGATCAGGCAATCCAAGACACACGTGCTCTTTGATGTCAAAGGGAATTCACAGCAAGAGACTTTGTGTAAAGTTTTGTGATAACCTTTTTTCAGCCCCCAATTTGCTGTCTGTGCAGGTTAGTTTGATTTTGCGTTTTAGTTGTGCACAGTTGGAAGTCACATACTCCATATCAGCACGAGCGCCACCTATTTACCCAGCACAAAAATTCTCCGTATCGCAAAAAAAGAACGACTTAAGTTTAACGTACAGGCGACCTTTGTGTATAACGAGAATGATATAACTTCTATTATTACTTTTAGACGATTTACTGAGCCGCTGTGCACGAAGATGGAAGCGAAAAGTGTTGATGTCAGTCGTACTTCTGTTGAGAAGATGGCAAAAATATATTTATCTTGACCAATGAACGGCTACCATATGTAATTACTAACTGTGACGTACTTGTAAATAGTGTGAAGCCATCCACCTGTTAAACATGCATTCAGCGAAGTAATTTTAACAATCCCACTCACCGCTAATGCTGTGTGTACTTTGTTGCTGACTTGGTCTTGATTTCGGAGGTTTCGCGCAGATGCTTCAGCATCTTGGTTCCAAGCGCCTTGGTTAACATATCTGCAGGCTGACTCTTCGTATCAATGTAGCCAATCTTGAGTTATCCATGCTGAATGTTCTCCCGAACAAAGTGATGTCTGATGCCTACGTGCTTTGTACATGCTTGGTAGCCCGCGTTGTTTGCCAAAGCTATCGCACCTTGATTGTCTTCCCATACTTGCGTGCCTTTCACTTGTTCTTGACCCATGTCCTTGAGCATAGCGCGCCCAAAGCACTTCTTGTGTGCACAAGCTTAGCACCATATACTCTGCTTCTGCGGAACTTAGTGCGACGGTTCTCCGATACTTGGACTTGAATACAATCGGATCTTTACCAATGTTGACCAGCAAACTTGAGACAGACCGTCTGTCATCAGTGTTGCTACCCCAGCCAGCATCCGAAAAAGGTTCAACAATCACCTTTCCCGTCCCTCTTTGGTAAACTATCCCATGATGACGTGTCGAATTTAAGTAGCGCAATACACGAATTGCGGCGTTCCAATGTGGTAACCCCGGATTCTCGAGAAATCGAGACAGTTGTGTCACGATGTATGCGACGTCCGGCCGAGTGCAAGTTGTAACATATAGCAGACATCCAACTAGTGAGCGGTATGGTCGTGACCGCATCTCGGAACGCTCAGCTTCTGTACTTGGTGACTGTGATGTTGACAGCTTGAGACCGGACGTACACGGATTGTCGACGTTCTTGGGGTTTTTCTGTCCAAATCGTTCAGCCACGTCGTTTATGTAGCGTGTTTGCTTGATCATTAGTGTGGAAGCTGTCATGTCGTGGTCGATCTCCGTGCCCAGGATAAACTTCGCCATACCGAGATCCTTCATCTTGTAAACACCTTTTAGCGTCCTCTTGACCTCTAGAATATCGTCGCTCGTCTTGGCTGCAATGATAATATCATCGACATAAAGACATACGTACACATAACCTTCTTTCACTTTTTTCACGTAGACGCATTGATCCGCTCCGCAACTTTTAAAATTCGTTCTTCTTGAAGACGTTGTCGATCGTCTTGTTCCAAACGCTTGCAGCTTGCTTGAGTCCATATATAGCTTCGTTCAGCTGACATGCAAATCCTTGAGCTCCCTTAACACCAGTCGGAAGTTCCATGTGAACACGATCCGACAGCACACTGTTGAGAAAGGCGGTGTCGACGTCCAGCTGTCCATTTTGTAGCCTAAAACCGCACACACTGCGAGTACAACTCGAATTGCGTTCATGTCGGCCACTGGAGAGTAAGTCTCGCGCCGTATTTCTGCTTGAAACCTTTGGCCACCAATCGTGCTTTGTAGCGCACAACACATCCATTCTGGTCAACTTTTTTTTAGCAAAGACCCAGCGGCATCCAATCGTACGTCCAATTGATTGTCGTGGAACGAGTGTCCATGTTTTGTTTTGGTGATGCGACTGTAATTCGGCGTCCATCGCTTGTCGCCACTGTTCTGCCTCGTCACTAGACATTGCCTGCGCATACGTGGTAGGCAAGTCTGATTCTTCACCAGCACTCACAGCGTAAGCGAGAATAGCTTAAGCTATAAGGCCGTCTTCATCAATCCTTGCACGCTTTGAAGATGGTGGTCCTTCGCTTCGTTCCAGACTTTCATCGGCATCCAATCCGTTCTCCAACAATAACATTGGTTCATGTGTACGCCTTGAACGTTCGACTTGCGGTCGAAATACCAATCGATCATCCTGTGCATCCAGTGTAGGAGTTCTGTACTCTGTCAGTTCAGAGTATACTGAGGTCGGTAATCGAAGCATCTCGACCCTTGACTCATTTGTGTCGGACTCCTCCACATTCATTGGAGCATCTAGAATTTCATCTTCTTCTTCACATTCCATAAGTTCATCTTGATCTTGTTGGTGTTCTGTCGGCCCGGACACTGCACTTTCGTCGTTGTCTTTGGCAACGTGTATCACAATTATTTGTTTGGGCGGGCGCATCTCATAAATGACGCCCACTTCACGCTCGTCCAGCTTCTCCGACCGTGAAACTGATATCTTGTCTTTCTCCAAATCGTAAAGTCGGTATCCTTTGACGTCTTCGGCATAACCAAGGAACATGCACTTTAAGCTTCCGGCTTCGAGCTTCGTCCTCTTTACTTGATCAACGTGAGCATATCCGTGAGACCCAAACACCCCAAGATGATCCATCCGAGGCTTCATCTTAAATCCCAGTTCATACGAGGTGTTGTTTGGGTGCATTGTATTAGGAGAGCGGTTGATCAGGTACACCGCAGTGCTTACTGCCTCTGCCCACCAACATGTCGGAACACACTTGTAGTGTAGCATGCTCCGTGCCTTTTCTATTATCGTGCGGTTCATTCGTTCTGCAATTCCGTTTTGTTGGGGACTGTATGGTACTGTACGCTGATGTACGATACCGTTCCGCTGACAAAATCCGTAACTGTCTTGTTGACAAACTCCGCTCCGTTGTCCGAACGCAGGCACTTGATACGGGTTCCCTATTGATTCTCATGCAGTGCTTTGAACATCTTGATCTTGTCGGCAACTTCACTCTTCTTTGCCATAAAGTAAGCCACCACATATCATGAATAATTATTCACAAAAGTCAAAATGTATTTAGTACCTACTTTATAAAGTGTCTTCATGGATCCCATCACGTCTGTGTGAACTAAATCCAATACACGTGATGCCTTTGTCATGGAGCGTCCTGGAAAGGCTTCGATCGTCTGCTTGCCCTTCATGCATCCACCACACAGGGTCTTGCTATCTTGTTTTAGTGCAGGAATATCTTCTGTGGATCGCATAGTCTTCACTAAAACGTCTTCACTTGGATGTCGCATACGAGCGTGCCATAACTCCCACTGACTATCAGCTCCCGAGTATTGCACCGATCGTGCCTCCTCTTGCTGACAATCCAGTGTGTAAGCTTTCCTATTTCTTGTCCTAGTTGCCAAAGCTTCGTTCTTGTCCCAAATGATGCACGAAGCACGCTGAAACTCCACACTTAGTTCACGTTCTGCAAGCTTTCCCACCGACAGTAGACGTCTGTCAAGTCCAGAGATAAGCAGCACTTCCATCATCGATATGCGTCTTCCATCTAAGCCGATAAGCTTCACCGTTCCAGCTCCTTCGACGCGTAATTTTCACCTTGACGTCGGCTTTTAGTTGCTTGAAATCGATCATGTCACTTCGGTGAGGGGTCATGTGTGACGTCGCACCACTGTCGATCAGCCAGCTTACTGATTGCTCATCCCCCACACCAAACATTGCATCATTACCGCTATAACGGTTTCTGGAACGGTTCTCAGCAGCTGGACAGCCCCATTTCATATGACCAGTCTGATCAAAATTGAAGCATTTTCCCCGAAAACCACCGCCCTTGCGTGGCGCGTAGCTCTTGCGGCCACTTCCTCGTCTGCCCTTGATCCGTCCATCATTGTCTGTGGCTCGAAACGCTTTCTCACTTGCTTCCTTCTTCTGTAGTCTGTCTGACTCCTTCAACAGCTTCTCCTTGACTTCGATCAGAGTGATATCCTTGGCGTTCTCCACGATATAAGATATTATCTCATATTCCGCCACAAGCTGCTGAGAAGCACCACTAGCTGTCTCGATTCATACACCGGCTCTCCCGTCATCTGGAGTCCCACGACCAGCTCATCGAACGCGTCCAGATGTTCCACCATGCGGGTGCCACTCTCCATCTTAAACTCATGAAGGCGCCGTGTCATCGTGACACGGTTGTGTAGGGTGGAAAGATGGTAGAAATCGCAAAGCGTTTCCCATGCCTCCAAGGCACGAGTAGTAGACCGTATCTTGGCCTGGTCTTGAATCTCGACGCCCTGGGCAATTATACCCAATGCCTTGGCGTCATTCACGAGCCACGTCTCTGTAATTTCGCTCTCGTCCTTCGCGCCCATAATGTGCCCCAGAAGCCCTTTCCTTGCGAGGGCCATGCTCACGTTAAACTCCCAATGGTAGTAGTTACCATCTCCTAGGAGGACTTCGGTGCGCTTAATAGTCATGGTGGTGAAGGTGTGGTGATGCGAGGCTGTTGTTTGCGGCTGTTAACCTGTTGATAGAAAGTAAAAACCGAAGTGAATATATTTATCTTGACCAATGAACGGCAACCATATTAAATTACTAACTGTGACGTACTTGTAAATACTGTGAAGCCATCCACCTGTTCAACATACATTCAGCGGTGTAATTCAACAACTTCACATTGCAACAATGCCACCAGGGTCAACTTATTGTTTAATCTAGCTAAACAATAGCTCAACTTAAACACTCCTTCAAAAGTTGAAGCCGTACCTCAGCAGAATTGCGCTGATGTTGTAGATACGTCTAAATATGATGGTCACCAGATCTGACATGACCATGCTTCACGCCGTTTAGGATAAGATCATGGAAGTCACGAGCAGAGATATCTTAAGATATTTAGTTACCGCTGCAAAAAGAGATTGAGGTTGCAGACTATATGTTTCAGGACTGAACCAACTAGTAGTCGACGACACGTCTTAAGCTTTGCGAGCTCATGAGCGCTAAGCCAAATCAATGACATTGTTTACACAATCTTGATTCAATAGCTGCGTCTGTTTTAACCGTACGAACGTTTGAAGCCCTACCGTACCAAAATCAATATGAACTCATTTCTGTTGCTTTCGCTCCGTGTATCGGTAGGCCATTTGGGCTGATAGCCGAAGCGCGAGATCTGTAGTACGCCAAAGTCGACCGAAACAAGAATGTATTTTTTATCCTCAGTATCACTTGTGTCAGCCCACCGCCGCTAGCTCTTCGCTACTAAGTTGCCTACATCCAAGAGACTAAGCTCTTATAAATTGTGTCAACGACGCACCCGTCATAGTACTTTAAGTCTTATCTCTTGGCGCACTTCACCTCTAATGGTAATCTGCGCGTTTGAGGCTACAATGGCGTGACTTTTGCCAGCAATTTTCTACAGTCTTTGAGTTAGTTGCAGGTTATTGTCGTGAATCCCCTTGAAACAGGCACATGTTATATGGCCATGATTACCGCTGTCAAGATAGTGAATGTGTCTTCGCTCGGCAACATATTAGCCTATAAAGATTCGACACGATTCAAGGGTATACGAACACTTCCCGTTGGGCTAAACAGGATGAGGTTTTGCCTCTCCATGGAATTGCGAAGGAGCGAGCATGTCTGAGAATGTATACCTGGTTTCGTAGCCTTTAGAAATATCGCTACTTGCGCTATATAGCGTTAAGTGCAAATGGGCAAATCTTTTGGCCCTCGATTAGCATAGTCATCTTAATTTGTCCAAGGAATAGCGTTTGAAATGAAATCGTCAGCCCTATTAATTCAGTACGCTCAAAGCTTGCGCCTGCCTTGCTTGCAGGCAAGAAAGCGTGAGCATTAGTAGAAGGCAAAATTCGCCGAAAAAGTTGTCGCTGTATACTGCTTTCTCACGAGTATTTGAGGCAATCCATGAAACGATTTATAGGTTCTACGATTTATAGCATTTAGCCCGGCAACCAAGATGAGAATGTTGAATTCCGCGCACACTTGATTATCCGTAATCAAGGGCTCTTCACTTTTCTTAGGTACGGAAAAATGCTCTATCACTTTCTATAAGAAACTGAAGCTCCACAATCATAGACTCCAATTTCATGCTACTTCCTGGCTATCTAAGTATGTGCTTTGTGGAGCCTAGAGCATTGACTTTGCACGTAAGCTCAAACACCATACGGCTTTTCAGCTTCCTGGGACCGGTTTGGCTGCACATGCAATCGTTTCCCTAGGACCATAAGAGCCAGAATCTCTTACAAACAGTGAGAACTGCATGTATGACAGATGCGGGAAGGTAGCTCGTTTCATCTCGGTCTCCCAAACTCTTGAAAGTTGACTTACGTAGGCGTAATAATGTTACCAGGTGTAGTGTAGTCACTCAGCACCCTATACAAAGGAGGCGTCCAGGTTAAGAATTTTTTTCAGTGAACAACCGATAAGTAATTCCGGTAATGTAATGTAATGTATTACGTTATCGCGTTGCCAAGGTATGCACGTGCTAGGCTCAGTCTGGCTAGTCCACGGCATAGAGTGGTGTCCGCATACGTCGAGTCTCGTTCGGCGGGCAGTGCATCCAGCACCGAGGTCGTATGGGTCTTCCATTTCTTTCGGTCTTGTGCAAGGGTACGTACCACTTCGAGGTCTTGTGCTGTCCGGAGTCGAAAGCCGGAGCCACGGGAAACAAGATTGTGGTCGAGTGTCGAGGGGAGCGTGGTGCGGGGACGTCCGCGCCATTTTGCTGCGGTGGAGAAGAAGTAGGCACGCATCTGGAGGTCAGCTGGAATGTCGGGATAGCGGCGAAGTACATGGCCAAACAGGCGCCAGCGAGCTTGTGTCAGTCGTAGTCTCAGCGGCCGCTCATCACAGAGGTCGTAGAGTCTTGCATTCGAAATGGGTCGGGGGTAGCGATAGCCGCGAAGCTGGCGGCGATGGAAACTCTCGAGGCCGTGGAGCTCTGACTTGGTAAGAGCCCAGGTGGCGCAGTTGTACAGCAGAATTAGTAGAACGTAGGTGTTGTACAGTCGAATGCGAGTCTTGGGTGAAATGAACGTGGGGCGAGGCCAGACGGACCAGAGGCGGTGGAGCGCGAGGGTGGCCAGGGACTTGCGTCGGGATAGATCTTTAATATCGCCGAGGAGTGTTCCGAGCTTCTTAGTGTGGTGCCAGGTTTCTTCTCGGGATCGGGCGTGTCGAGTGGCGCCCGACGGGCTGCAGTGGCGGCGGATTTCGGTGACTTCGGTCTTGGCTTCGTTTTTTTTTTTCGGGTTAGAAGGAAGTCATCAATGCGGTGCACACCTCTATCGTAGATCTTGGTTTCTCGGAGGCCAACGATATCGACGCGGTAGCGCCGGAGATCTTCGGGGAGTGTTACGTGCTTCTTGCGCTTCGAACCTAGAGAATTCACATTAAAGGAGCCAATCCGGATGCGGTTGGCGCGATTAAAACCGTGGAAGGTGGTTTGGCCTGGTGCTGGAGACCGTCGCGTCGAGGGTGAGACTCGTTAGAGACCTGCAGATGCCCGAGAGCACCTGCCCGAAGCGCGCGAGCATTAAGCCCCCGCGCTTGGAAGGAGGGCGTCACCCCAACCTTTTCCGAAAAACGCAACGGCTTGTATATCTAAATCAAGACGGTCACTATTTAGAGACATAATGGATTTTGCGTGTTCGACAACAAGGAGGTTAAGGACTAGTACGCTGACGCCATTAATGTCGGAGATGATTATATTGCTTTTAGCAAGCGCAAACGACAGACATGATCGTCCGAAAGTTACAGCCTCGAGTAATTGAAAGCAAATCGTTATTCTTCAGCAGATTTGGCCTCTGTTATTATTTTTAGACTGGGTTTTAAGGTCTGGCGTCTGCGAGTCACTAGAATGTTTCATGGTGCGTGATTAGCTATGTATAGACACTAGGTGAACTATTTTAAAGCCAACGAGAATACAGATGCTTTGGTTTTGATCACCAAATGAAATTTGGGAAAGTATACCTTTGATGGAACATGTTCTTCGCAGTTAACCATAAACAGCACCTTAGTTATTGCACGTTGGGTCGCGTTGAATGGTTGACCAAGTTACCGAATATTTTTCCTTTGTGTGACGAAAACTCCTGCGGTGTTGATTCCTGACATTATCATATTTGATCCCTCGCGATAAACGCATACACTAAATTATTAAACACAGGTCACTGATTAAGCTTGATCTGCGGAAGGCAAGCACGGCGTACTAAGCAGCTCGTTTTACCAGATCAATGAAAAAAAAGGTACAATATTATTCTCCTTTCAGAAACGGGAAGAAGCCAATCAAGTAAATTGGTGCAATTAATTGGGCGGGTCGTAGGAGTCTGGCAGTCTAACCGAAAGTACCCAACCGGCTCCACTACTGTGGCTGCGTTTCTTTCTCGCAAAGCTGGGTGTGAACGTGTCGAGTGCGTCAGCGATCTGCATGGACAACCGGTCGGCGATTAGTATGGCAACCGACCACGGATACACCCCACGCGCCAAGCACATCGACCTCCGAGCTCACTTCGTCCGTGACCACGCAGCATCAAGGTGGAGTACGTACCATCGGAGTCTCAACAGGCGGTTATGCTAAGGAAGGCCATTCCGACGCCGCGCTTCGTGACGCATGCTGACTTGTGGATTGCCAAGTTGAGGGGGATTGTAACGACCTCTAATCGGGTGTCGCACAGTATGTGTCAGCTTGGCATCCAATGTTGGTCACATTTTAGAACGTCATGACAAAAGAATACGTGGCAACGAATAAGTTAGTGCAGAAATTTTGCTTTGTTCGTGTGAAGTTACTTTCACTGCGACGATCAAATTGTTGAAAACCGAACGTGAAGCCAATCTTCCCTTTGTCTTCCTTTGTATGCCCTTTTCGTGTACGTGACACTAGAAAAAGACTTTACGGTCATAAAAAGATGATTACACGTGGAAAGATGGCGGATCCGACTTCACAAAAGTACAAAGTCGCCTTCTATGGAATCTTTCGACAAGCAGTCCTTCAAACGCCAGAAAATGCGGAGGCTCATACCAACTACGCAGCGTGTACTCACTGGATTTACGAACGGTATGAGGAAGCGACGGATCATTACATAATAGCATCGGCTTTGGGACCGCGACGGAAGAAGTTGTTGACCATTTTCTAATAATGTTGGATAATCGGGAACAAAAAGAGGGGGGTAAGCTCACATAGCGTCGTAAAAAACTTTAGAAAGACGGAAGATGTGTAATCGTAAACAGTGTTTTTAGCATCAGACACACCAAATCTCCGTCTAAGTAATAAAATTATTCGAAGCTCATTCTTCTTACCTTGTCTTTCCTGTGTTCGTATCTAAGAGAAGCTAAATCTCATAGTCAAAACATCATTAATATTCTTATCGCATCGTTGGAGAGCAAATGTCAGCGATGGGATCGAGGGAGAGTGAAGGATTGCTTCCTCCTTTTAAATCTAACGAGGTATTGCTATAACGCATATTTGTATCCTCACACAAACTGACGTTATTCGTGTTGTCCAACAATCTGCTCGCTATGGACATGTCCGATCAACATTCAATTGCTCATCCAAAAAGCCCAATTCTTGAGAGGCTCTGTTCGAGAAAAAGCTTTAGTAATCGATGATGTTATCAAATAATGGCGTTGTTTTGTCGACACCATTTACCGTATGTGGGATGAATGTTCCGCAACAACCACAAAATCAGTACTATCCGCTTATTCTTGTGTGAACATAGCACAAAATTCACCTTAATGGATTTTCAGCGGCGTATTAGCATCGCCCCAACCCTGGTAATGGTGCAGCCGCATTCGGTGAGGATTTAACCCGATGACATATTTTGGATGTGCAAATAAACGTGCAGACTCATTTATTTTGGCAATTCTTACCAAGACATAGGTGTTTTCTCGACCGAAATGGCCGCTCAGTGGTGTTCTGTAAGCCGATTGAAGGTTTTTATCATACGGAGCCACTACACGTGATGACTTATCTTCAAGAAATTATCCCCTCTATCGTAAATAAATAAATGGAGCCTCACAAGTGTTATATTGCAAAGCATTTTATATGGACAGGGTTCTACGCTTTTGAGATTTGGCAGGCTTTATTGAGCAATAAATCCCCGAAACGAGTCTTGGTCGTAAGGACCTTATATACAAAAGTATAGTACGAATTCTGTAGGAGTAGTGAGGACATCGTCCAATATCATGTATGGCATACATCAAGCATACACAACATTAGAAGCCATCCAACAAAGTTGACATAAGTCGCCGAAATTAGCCTTGCCGGATGCAGAAGCCTTTTTATTTGCGAATTTTAACCTTGAGTCGAAACATGATAGAAGAATTGAACACTTTGTCTGATGCGTTATCGCACCGCTTGTACTATATGCTAGCTTACGACACAGCTTATGGAGACCAAACCCACGTTGTTTATGCGCTATCGGCTCTTAGGAGAATGCTATTACAGCCATGATGAAAATAGACGACACGGCTAGATCATCGAAGGCCGTGGCTCAAAACCTGGCAGGTTTTGTTCCACAAAATCTTACTTATCGTGTGCGCAATCACACTATTCCGCAAGCAAGTCGCACATACTCGAGCCACCTAAAAAGGGGTTGCAATACTTTGTGCTTTAAACCAGATTTCAGTCTATCTGTTGGATCGACGTTTCTCGACCGAGTACAGCAACAACATTCCTGCACAAACATCGATAAAGGTGACAAGCAAACCCAGCTGTGTTTGCAATCTCTTGGTAATGAAAATGTTAAAACTCTTTGTCAGCGACCCTAAATGATCTAATAGAGTGCATGTGTTTTTTTGAATAAGGTACGGCAGAATAGTGAAGACAATCCAAGCTCTTAGGATGTTAGCTCCATAAAAACATGAAGTTGTTTTCTCGGCTCGTTCTGTGTCAGGTTCAAGCATAATCTACATAAGAGTAAAGCGATATCTCCGATACAAGCTTGATCGACTAGGGACTCGTCGTTGAGTGCAAGCGTACTGCTGTCCTGGATCCACGATCCGGAAGACGTAAATTTTTGGCAGCGGTCGTTAAGCAAGCTTCACTAGTGTTTCTTTCACTCCTGATACAAAGTGGCGAGCAGCTTGGTCTTGCCAGCATACACTAAAAGGAAAAGCGTTCAAGACGTCTGACTATTTTCGCTACAAAGTGGGTTCTTAAAATTCTCATAGCCTGAACAGTGAAGTTCGTTGATCCTTTCACCCAAGACACGAGATTCAACCCTGATGACGGTGTCACACGTGAATGCTTGTCAAGCCGACAATTTTTTCAAAAAGCATTTTTCTTAACAATCTCTCGCTTAAAACGTCGCCATCAGTTGAAAGTTAAACTCTTGTGCTGTAAATATTCCAAATTACTGGCTCTACGCCTCAAGCAGCTTTTACGCTCGAATGACGATCAGGCGCACGAATGAACGATACGTTGTTAACTTTCTAATATAGAACTGAACAGTGCAAGAAGACCTTGCGTTTTTTTTAGCATTCAAGTTCTCATGCTGGAATTCGCCGCATTATTACCAGTAGTAAAATATTGGTGAAACGACACCATCTTTAATGATTCTTATGGCTTGTAGACCCTCAAGGCAAAAGAGAGACGATGATTGACAGCCCCACCTGAAGAATGATCGCGCCATCGTACAGAAGAGTCATGGTCGCTTCACCAATATTTCAATTTGTGAGAAAGAAATGTACGAATTTTAACCATAAAATGTGCTTTTTAAGGATTTCATCGAATAGGCAGGCAGCAAAGATGTGTAATACTTTTAAATGCACCGTTCCGACACTACGATCCAAATTTTAGTGCATGTCCAATCATAAAATCTACTAACGAGAGAAGTGTTTCATATGCTAGGCTTAAGATAGTACTATCAAATGAGAATGCGAAATCGTTCGGAAGCAACGCAAAAATATAAAACAAATGTGCTAACGATCAATTACGGTACTAAAAATGCCAGCAAATCATTTGATGAGCAGCATCCAACACCTCAGCACAGCGACAATACGAGATGGCAAAATTGTTGTTGAGTATGCGTAGAAAACAATGTGGGACCAATGGAAAATGTCAATAGCACTCGTGAGATGGATGCAAATTAAAATCGGTTGAAGAAATTAGTCTATCTGTCTTGATAAAAAAGTGGTCTGTACCAAAGTCCCAAAGTTTCATTTCCTGCTGGTCATCAAGTTGCTCACTGGTAATAAAATTGTCATGTATATTATTTGGCATACTTAATTTAATCAGTGAAAAACGTCCAAATATTTTTTTGCCGAGGTTGCTATTCGGTCAGAACCTGACCATACTGCCAGATCATAACCTGACATGTATTCTTGCCCGAAAGATGTCAATTCTAAGTATGTAAGGTAAAACTTAGAGTATCACTGACGATAAAGTTTCTTCTGCAAGAATATTATAGATTACGTGGCTTCCAACAAAACCTCACTTTGTTGTTCAATGACATTTTCTTGCCCGTGTTTAAGTGAGTCGCTTACATAATCCGTTTTCCTACCTTTAAGCTTTTATTACCACTCAAGAACCCTGATTTATTTTTGGGTACGTTAAAACTTCGCTAACTTTGTTGAAATATATATTTTACAACGCAGAAATAGTGTTGATTGTTTTTCTCTATTGTTTTGTCAAAAATGTGGGAATCGCTTACAGAGCGACTGTTTTTTCAACACGCTGATGATTAGTCCTGGGCACTCTATCGGTATTTCTACCGGTCTGCTACTTAAATCTCGCCTAGTATATAGAAACGTATTTTGCCCGCACCTAAGTAGGATAAAAGGCTATTGCGCTCGCAAGACCGGAATTAGTGATTGGTCGATCACTGAGAGACTTTGCATCTCCCTCCAATGTATAAGGTGCTGAGTGACTACACCAATCCTGGTATAAGCTTAATGCCTACGCGAGTAAATTATCTACTTTATTCCTCGCATGGGTTCCGGAGACCGGTATAAAACAGCCTATCTTTCCCCATCTGTCAGACAAGCAATTTGAACTGCTCAAAGATATGCTGGCTTTCACGAGAAGGAGAAGGTGGCAGGTTTTGTAGCCCAATTAGCCAAAATGCATCATGGTGTTCGCGCCAACGTGCAAAGTCTATACTCGAGGATTATCGGAGCACAGGCCCAGATGGCCCGGTGGTAGCTTTCAAATTAAGGTCCAAGATGTAAAGCTTAATGTTTCAGGAAGAAGTACTTAAGTCTTCTTTACTAGCCTTAGTGGGATCACTAAATCTTGTTTTCCGGCGAGGAAGCGTGGCCATCCCAAATACGCTGATCGAAACTCCGAGTGAGAGCAACAGAAAAGTGTCTGCTCTGATGCAGCAGACCAGTGGGAAGGCTTCCAACGTCCGAGCAGTTATAAAAGACGCTGCTGCGAAAACAAGGGTATGTAAACAATGTCATCGATGTGATATATCGCATTAGAGCACGTTCAGCTAGAAACTCGTCGTCCACTGCCAGTTAACTATTTCCCTGAGACCTATGGCCTGCAACACCAATCTCTTCTTTCGCAGCAGCAAATAGAGGTCTCAAGACATTTCTGCTCGTGGCCCCGTGTTCTTAGTTCAAGCAACAAGAAGCTTGGTCCTGTCAAAGCTGCTGATTATTGCGATCAGAGGTATCTATTTATCTTGTTGAAGTAAGACCTCAATCTTTCAAGGGATCCGCTTGACTTGATCATTTGATTAGCTTCACGCTAGTGTAATGTTGAGCAAGGGTACTCGCCACGTGATCGTTGCGCTCGCGTACCTTCTCAGGGAGTGGAGAAGGACGATCTTCTATTTTATGTTTCGCGATATGTCGCTTACAATCTGCGTTTTGTATTCGCAGCTCACAAGTAACCAAACTGTAACGTTATTGAGTAAAGATGCCTCACCACTGATGTCAAAGCTTCAAATTTACAGGCCTCAAATAAAATTCTTTTCTACAGATTGACTAAAACCCGTATCTGAACAGTAATCTGTGATAAGCAAGAAGCAGCTGGGGTATTTCTGGCATCAGGGCTTTGAGATCTACGGACGCTGTGTGAGATAAGCGAACAGTAAATACTCGATGGTTGGTTTTGCAAACCACCTAATATATCAAAACAATTACAAAGTGTAGTAGTTTAACTATATTGCTACCTATCCAGAAAGGTTTTTAATGAGATTTGATAATAGAGTAGGTAAAATGTGAATTACACTGGTCTTATAAAATTTCCCAAGGCGTTGAAACTGTTTTGTACAATAGTTCAACAAGTTCCCTTTTTTGTTCGTAGCTCATTACAGTCGATTTGTAATAAGATGGATACATCACGTGCAAGCTCGCTAAGCAAAAGACCCTTCGTCGATTACCAGCTTACTTCCGTCCTGCAACCCATGGTCTGCAACATCGGTCTCCCTTAAACACGTAGTTTGCTGAGGTTACCATGTTTTTTTGATTGATTTTGCTCATGACCCCGTGCTTTCGTTGTAAGCGGCAAGAAGCGTGATCTTACCGATTGTGGTGATAGCTATATTTCAAAGTATCAACACCGTCAGGGCAGTTCTCTTGAAGATGGCTACGACTTTTGAAAGAAATAATTTGCCTTGCTTGAATAAAACAATAATATGTCCAGGTGACAACGTTACATTGTGGCGCGTCTGTTTTACGATTTCTCGCCAAAATGTGTTTTTTCATCTTTGTGTACAGCGGCTGTAGAATTCATCATAAAATTACAAGCTCGATATATTTGCGAAAGATCCGTCTGTACGTCGAACTCAAGACTTGCACTTTTGACACTATATAGAATTTTTGTGCTAAGTCGATGGGTGGCACTCGTGCCGATATGGGTCCATCTGTTCGCGAATTTAACTAGTAGCTTAAGTGTTAGAGACTAAAAGAAGTTCGCCGCTTAATTTGACACATGGCTTCAAAAACAAGATTAAGCTCGTATTTCTTAGCAGGACTGTTTTTTAGTCAATTTGAATATAGCTACTATGTTTATTATGATCGAACGTATCCTTCAGATGAATTATCTTTGGCATGTGATACTCTGCTCCGAATACCACTTATTTATCAAACTTGAGATGCCGTTGAAAATGCGACTTTACCTTTGTGGGACTAATACCGAAGCGGGGCAGCACCATATTTGGTGCCTCATAATAAAACATACGCTAAACATCCAACTAGGTCACCATTTCAGTCAGTGTCTTGCTCTACCAGAACGATGCAAAAAGACATGAAGTATCCTCGTCATGAACAGGAAAAACGATCGCGTGCGCCAGTGCGCTCGGTGGAGGTGTATAAACTGGGTCGTCTAACAGCGAAATTCCAAGCTGGCTCTACAGCGTGGCAGTATTTTGAAGCGCCCGAAATAAATACCAACTAATGCGGTAGGTTTGCAGGCATCGTCAGTAACTTCAAATACCTTGGGAAGCTTTAAATTTTGCAGCCTGATTACATTTCCTCCAACATTTGTAATGGTCCAGGTTTGGCTTTCCTGTTTATAACAACACACGATCGCTGGGCTTAAAGGTTGCAATATTTTGACGACCATGTCTATCCGCATCTATGGCAAGCTGTATTGTGGCGCGCACCAACCAGAGATTTTGTCGACAAAGCAGCAGATCTTTAATACAGCTATTCCGTCGTCGAGATTTGGGTCCGTAATTGGCTACGTGGTGCACAACTTTAATGGGCATATGGCTACCCCAGCTTGCGATGGGGACGCTGCATCCAGCAAAGTCAACAGGCTCTTCCTGATTGTAGTCTCTTGTGCTGTTCAATGCAAATGCAGTAGTGTATTACCGTTTCTTATGCCTATTTCTCCAGAGCGACTATTAGAAAGCGGCAGTTCACTGCGACTCATTCCACCAGTCGGTTCGCGTAGACCGAGGCTGGCGGTCCAAGGTAGCCATGTCTGGAACACTGGTATCTGCTTACATCTGATCACACTGATTTGCGTCAATTTGTTTATTATCGTTCTCTGTGGTGACAAATTTAGACACGGAAAACGACAGATTCCGCCGAGAGTGTCAGTACCGGCATCTGTGAAAACATATGAAGCTGTGAGACGATCCATATCTGATTGTTGGATGTAACCTGGATAAAAAGATGGTTTAGACCCGTTGGCGCGTGCTCGGCGCTATCAGGATAAGGTCTTTGTCAGAGATAAGAACGCACTTTAGGTCAATAAACGCATAGACATTGCTTCTAACGCGCTCAACTTGTTAAAATTTGCAGCTGCTATTACAAGCGTTACACAACCTACAATAGTTTTGAATCGCAATCCGAAACAACTAATTTGAATAGACTGTGGTGTGGAAAGACAGCGTCAATATAATTCACAGCGGTATAAAACCCCTATAATAGAATTACCGGGCATTTTGGTACAAACACAAAGGTTTCTGCATGATGCAAAGAGTCGGCAGGAATGAAATTTTCGACACGGACCTCAAGACCTCTGACAGGAAACAGAAGAGCTGAAATATATGAGATGGCTTACACGCTGATATATCTTTTTGATCGTCAAAAAGGTGCGATACTGCCACGACAGACACTCGCGACTTAGACAACACTTATCCGACGTGTCATAATATTTTTAATGTGCACGTAAATAAGCATCGTTTAAGCGATAATGAGCAGACCATCGAACCAACGAAGCCGTAATAGTGTTTGATAGCAATAAATCTCGCCGCCGACTTTTTGATCAAGAGTCTCTATCATATATAGTGATTCGAGCAAGTTTAACGATGCTGGTGTTAGATGGGTTGGCTCTGTTGACATAATAGTCTGCTATAATTTGTCACAAAATGGTAGTATCGGAGACACGCTCGTCAAGATCGCGTCTCATGACATGCAGTGTGAAAGGGATGCATCAAGTGATATGATGATCTCTGAGAAAGGGTACTTCATGAGCTCGGTAGGGGGGAGGGACGGTCGCTGTTTGCACAAAAAAATCCGACATTGACGCAGGATGCAAGAACTGAAGTTGCTTAATTTGAAAAGTGGGGTAAGCGTTTGCAGAGAAGGTACATCTAATGCAGAGGTACCTTCAGTAAGCTTTAATGCCATATGTGGCCCTTAGTATCACGATTTGTCTTGCTGTAAATATTCAAAGGCCAAAGTTCGGTTTGTTTACGTATCGGAACACACGATCACCGGGCTTGGAGGTCACAAGTTTTTTAGCGACCATGTCGATTCGCATTAAACTCTATCTACTGCAACTTGTATTGTGTCGCGCACCGATGACATATCTTCATTGATAAGGCAGCAGAGCTTTGATGCAGCTTCTTAGTCGTCAAGATATAGTTCATATTCGTTACGAGATACCCAAATTTAATAAATGTACGGTTGCCCTAGCTCGCGATGGGTGACGCTCCTGTTCGCAAAGCTAAAGGCTCGTCCTTGTCGCGTGAGCACCTCCACTTTGTAACCTAATATTCTCTGTGATGACGAACCCGTAGACGGGGGGTGATAGATACGCCGAAAGCGCCGGTCGTGGCTTCGGTGAAGCCTTTTTGGCTGCCCAATATCTTTTACAGGATGCCAATCAAGGAACAAAATGGGTCGGACAAGCTGTTGCGTACTTGACGCTGTTAAAAGCATATTTACTAGAGGAAACAAGGCACTTGTTTCCTCTAGTAAATGCTGGTGCGCTCTGTTTGGCAAAGTGTGCAGCTGCTGTCAAAAGCTTGAATCTATTTTTTTGTAAAATCCATCCAGAACGCCGACGATGGTGAAAAAAGTGTCAGTTTCAATTGATTCGATCGGATTGTGTTGTTGAAAGGTGGCGTCAACCAAGTAACGCAGCTGTATTAAACGCCAAATTAAACCTGCTTCCCTCGTGTCAGGGCCCAATGGAAAAAACATTCTGATTGCTGCTGGCTCAACGCTTGCGTCAACTGAAAAAAGCAATGGTGCCCTTAGCGATGGTGACAACCTAATTCTTGGTGCAGATGGGTCAAACACTGGCAGTGGGGGTGGCATTGCTGTTACCGCCGGTGCCGGGACGACAGGCGGGTACGAGGTAACATTTCAATACTACTATAACAAGTTCTGCGTAGTCTAACGCGTCAGCGGGGCATCAGACAATAAATCCGTCGACAAAAAGCGCCGATTCCTGTCAGTGAACAGAAGCGTTGCAGCAGCGAGATGGCTAACACGCTAGAAAATCTGATTAGTCACAAAAAGCCAATCAAAATCGCGCGATGCTGCGACGAAGGCCTTTTAAGGCTTAGATTTTTTCCCTTATGTGTCATGATATTTGAAAATGTCTTTTGCACGCACTTTGGCGTCATTTTTAATCGACGATGAGCAGAGCATCAAGCAAGTCCATCTCGAACTAAACAGTGCGTAGTTCATTGTGAAATTTCCCTAGTTGAGTAGCGAATAATTTGGCGTGACTAGCATGCTCTTGCTTATGTCATCAAATTGAACCAGTGCGCAGCTGATGACAAGGCTCCTTGTAAATGACGTGAAGGTACTTCGAGTCATTGGAAAGCCTCAAGATTTGTACCTCAGCATTAAGCTATACTTGGTGCTCACCGCATTATGCTTTTGTGCGTCGTATCTTATGCTCCAGTACCCCTTGTTTTCATAGTAGCTTAGTAATGAAATCTTCGATGCACAATGCAATCTAAAGTCGTCTATCTCATATATTTAAAAGACCCGTATAAGCAGTATAGGAATGCGATATGAGGCTCGTTCAGTATAGTCCAAGTGAACATTTATCGCGTTAGGACCATTCATGGAGCGGCTGTTAGCGACGATTTCGATATGTTACGGGGAAGGAGTGACCGCTCGAGCGTAACGTATGACGGAAGCTTCCGTGTGGCCGTCATCCCTTAATGTGGGAACGACGCACGCGCAGCTGTATGTCAGCGTTGACTGCATAGCTTTCTCAAATCATATTTAAGCCGAACCATATATAATAGCAGCGGTCAGTCAATGTCTGGTTATTATTGTGCAAGCCACGGGATAATAAGCGCGGTATTAAAAAGAATAATTAGGCTCGATGAGTAGGAAGCCGTCGCTGCCGCCGGAAAAGTGAAAGCCTGCATCTTAGAATGCGGTGAGGCTCACTATCAATCAGTCTAACGACGTCTCTGTCAGGACACTCACAAAGAGAACTTCGGATAGCAGAAAGACGCAAAGTAATTTGTTTGTTGCTTTTGAGTCTAAAAGCGACCTGAGTGGTTGCCAGGCAGCACTGACGCGAAGGCTATTGATGATTAGTTGTGAGCCGCGCTTGCAGTGGTAGTACTGATTTTTGCTCTAAGCACGTTAAGGCAAGACGAGCAGGCGGCAAATGAGATCCGGGGAGTCATTATCTAGTCCCTCCACCAACTAAGTTATCCATTTATTGCATAAGCAGCCTGGTAAACTTTGAACATTGTGTGTGATTTCAACATAGCCTCAGATGCGCGACGCACAGCCACGAGATGACGGATCTTATCGCATAAAGATATAGCATCTAGCAACCGTAACCAGCGCAGTTCACTGCGATCACTGCAGTAGGGACTCCAGTACGAAGTCCTTGAAGCCGCACCAATTTTTGCTGGCTTTATCTTAAAGGTATGGATATCAGACGTCAAAGTCGTGGCGTATGAGGACTTCACAACGAACATAGCACACCTTTTCGAGCAGATGAGATTTCAAATGTGGGAAACGAAGCCGAGTAATGTCTTCGCGCATAAATATGGACCTGTAAAATCATGTGCATTTACTGATTTTACGCGAAGCGCGTTAAGATTAGTGCACAAGTGTTTCACGTCTCTAAACAACTCAAAAGCCATGTTAATTTGTAAATACCGCTGATAGGGCTGTGCATCAGAGACATTTTAGCTAATCCTAACGAGACGTAAAGAGATGACAACACCGATTTTTCGGAGCCATCGATCGGGTGGCAGTCGGTCATTACCAACACAAGCGTATGCGCGCAATTCTGAACATACATCTTTGTTTAAACAGATACAGGAAAAAGATAGAAGCATATTGATAAACGCCTCCCCAGGCACTTTGCAAAGTGTCCGACCTGCATGTGTGAGTTGTGGTGCCGTGTGTTTCAAAGACATTCGTGGTGCTTTCAAGTCTGGTCTCGATCCATTGTCAACGGGTCAGAAGTAGGCTCAACGAGTGATATTAAATGAAATAGGTTAGAAGAATAGTTAGGCCAAGCATGAAATGTTCACGTCTTACTTGAAAATGGCCTGAGTTCCTTGTCTTTAGCAAAATTCATTCCGTTTATAAAATTTTAAGGCTGGTACGAAACGTCCGGCGTCTGCAAGCTACAAATGTAAGCTCATAGCTTGGATATAAGTTGACTTTGAGCCGCCAACCGCTTACCCCATCATCCAAATTGAGCGACTTTAGTGCTTGCATCCTGCGCCAATGTCGGATTTTTTGTTGCGCAAACAGCGATCGCCCCTCCCCCCTACCGAGCTCATGAAGTCCCCTTTCTTGGCGCTTCAGAAAGTGCTTTTATATCTAGTGAAGCCGATTGAGTACTTTCGGTTAGACTGCCGCAGTACAAACTCCTACGACCCGCCCAATTAATTGCACTAATTTACTTGATTGGCTTCTTCCCGTTTTTGAAAGGAGAAATATGTTGTACCTTTTTACATTGATCTGGTAAAACAAGCTGCTTAGTACGCCGTGCTTGCCTTCCGCAGATAAAGCATAATTAGTGACCTGTGTTTAATAATTAAGTGTATGCTTTTATCGCGAGGGATTAAAAAAGATGATGTCCTAATCAACACCGCACGAGTTTTCGTCACACAAAGGAAAAAATATTCGGTAACTTGGTCAACCATTTAATGAGACTTAACGTGCAATAACTAAGGTGCTGGTAATGGTATTCTGCGAAGAATATGTCCCATCAAAGGTATACTTTCCCAAAATTACATTTGGTGACCAAAACCAAAGTAACTATATTCTCGTTGGCTTCAAAATAGTTCACCTAGTGTCCATACATAGCTAATCACACATCAGAAAACATTTTAGTGTCTCGCAGACGCCGGACCTTCAGACCCAGTCTAAAAATAATAACAGAGGCCAAACCTGCTGAAGAATAAAGATTAGCTTTCAATTACTCGAGGCTGTAGTTTTCGGACGATCATGTCTGTTGTTTGCGCTTGCTAAAAGCGATATAATCATCGCCGACATCAATGGCGTCAGCGTACTAGTCCTTAACCTCCTTTTTGTCGAACACGCAAAATCCATTATGTCTCTACATAGTGACCGATTTGATTTAGATATATAAGCCGTTACGTACAGCCAACCATTTGCAGTGAGAGCTGGCTTTTTGCATCAATGGCATGGTGAATGGGCACTCTATCGGTATTTTAAGGGTTTGCAAAGTGAAGTATCGCCTTAATTACAGAGTTTTACGATGGCTTTTGAAAACTTAAATGAAAAGAACAAATGTAAAATCAAAAATGTACAGTAAAAAGAAATTGAAAAAGGTCAAACTATCGTGCCGTCTATCCTCATGTGACCGGAATTACTTTATTGGTTGTTCGCTGGAAGATTTTCTTTTACCTGGACGTCTCCTTTGTGGAGGGTGCTGAGTGACTACACTACACCTGGTAACATTATTACGCCTACGTAAGTCAACCTTTTAGAGTTCTGGCGACCGAGATGAATCGAGCCACCTTCCCGCATCTGTCATACGAGCAGTTCTTACTGCTTGTAAGAGATTCTGGCTCTTATGGTCCTAGGGAGACGGTTGCATATGCAGCCAATCCGGTCCCAGGCAGCTGAAAAGCCGTATGATGTTTGAGCTTACGTGCAAAGTCTATGCTCTAGGCTCCACAAAGCACTCTTCAACAAGTTAAGCTGAATATTACCGTGGACTGCTCAAGGATTTTCTGAACGCGCACTTAACGCTTTGAAGTACAGAAAGTGATCTAAAAGTTAGCAATGTGTAAGAGGTGTCCAGCCTCAAACATGCTCTCTTTTTGCAATGTCATGGATAGGCAAGTCGTCATCGTAGACGACCCAAAGTAGGTTTTTTTTTGGGCTTTATCTCTGTAAGCTTAATTGTTGCCGAGCAAAGCAACATCTCTTGGGCATATGATCGACGAAAGTAACCTTAATCTCGCCCAAAGGCTTTTAGATATTCTTAGAAAAAAAATCACGCCATCATACACAGGGGTACCAGTAAAGGATTGGTGTGCCGTTGATGTCAAATATAAAAGCTTAGTTATCATGGGTTTAACAGCTTATATGCGAAGAACGAGTAACGGTGGGCTGCTGGCAATGGACGCAGGTGTAAAAAGATGTAGAAATCTATTCTAGACTTGATAGACTTTGGCGCATCCTGAGATTTCACACTTTTATGAGCAATTGTGGTAAGCCTTGACCAATACACCGAGCGAGAGTACCAGAGAAAGCTTGTTAAACTTTGGCAGGCTGGTGAGAAGGCTTCAAACGTCCAAAAGGCTAAAATTGACGTTGCTTTGAGATCGAATTAATGGAAATATGCCATTTTTAACAGCCCATACGAGCTCGCTTAGCAAAAGCTCCTTCGTCGACTCGCAGCTTACTTATACCCTGCAACCTATGGTCTGTAACAATAATCTTCTGTTAAAATTTCTTTTGCAGAGAAAACGTAAAACTTTCAGATTAACTCTGCTATTGACCTCGTTCTTTTTTGTAAGCGGTGATCTTGCGACAGCTAATGGTTACCATTATTCAAATATTTTACAACATCTGGGTAATTGGGCGGAAGTATGGCCCCAACTTTTGAAGTACCATAAAAAGTAAGATTCCGCTTTGAATGTATAAAACAATGGTGTGGCCCTGGCGACAACGTTGCGTTGTAGTGCGTCTGTTTTACGACTTCCCGCGTCCATCTTCGTGCACAGCGGCTTCAACAATCGTCTGGGAGCAATAGCAAACCATTTTTTTATTTATACGTATTTGGGACGTTTAGTTTCTGCATTATGGAAAATAGCGCTTGAACCGGTATGAACAGTGTGTTCTATTCGATGAAACGTATCTCTTTTGTGCCGTGTTACTTTGTACAGGTCTGAATACGTTCTCACGTCTTTCCACTCTCCATACATACAAAATCATATAAGGCGTGTGAGTAGCCCTCAGCCCCGGTCTTGTCCAATAGGAAAGACTTTGAAAGGGAGGGGGTGGGTGTGTTGTTCGCACCAAAGATAATTACTTACGCCATACTTGATCCTCGTTCATGATTCACGTCGTTGGTGCCAACTCTATATTCGTGACTAACGCCACATCGTCTATTTAAGCGTTCAGGCACTTGTCCTTTAACGAGTCATTCTGAAACCTCGTTTCTTCCAGCCACCCAATCTCTTCGATGAAGCTCCTTTTTCACGTTTTGACAATGCTTGCGCTTGTTCGAGGCCAAGGTGACCCTGTGCCTGAAACACCTCAAGTTACAAAATATCACAAAGACCTTTATGTTTGCAAATCCGCTGGTGGGCCCTCTGGCAAAAGTTTTGAAGACACGGATATCATTACCGCCGGACAAACTTTGACGACGCTCAAGCTCTGCGGTGCCGAGCGTCTGGATGGCATTGGCGTTACGATCGTGTCTGAGACAAATGAGAGTCACGATTCATTTCACGGCTCGGAAAGGAATTGTTCGGTGTACCCTCTTGCCTCCAACGAGTATATTGTTTCGTATGAGGTTAACCTCGCGAACATGTATACGCCTGAGTTGCGCATTGGTCTCGTCAAGCTTTACAACCAAAAAGGTGATTTTTATACAGCCGGCAGACATGGGAGATACTCCGACAATTTTTTCAGCTGTGCAGCTCCAGAAGGATATAAACTTGCTGGATTTCTCGGGCGCAGTGGAGAAGAAGTTGATGCGCTCAGTGGCTTGTGGAAACTGATTTAACGTCCCTAGCCTATGGCTATGCCTCTTCTTAAACAAAGCGTGACAATAGGTGAACAAAGAATAGATATTTTGGTGTTATTCTGACTTGAAAATTGTTTTGCGTATGAAAGTACATGCGAGAAACGCAAAATGGTAGAGGCTACGTGACAATTTTTTTGTCTTGCGAGTAAAATGAGCAAGGTGAAGCGATTTTACCAAGCACTCGATCGCAATAAAAGCTTGTTGTAATAGTATCTTTTTTTCTACCAAGGCTCTGCTTCCATCTGTCGCGCTCCGAGGTGTGGGTCGCCGAGAGCTTAGCGCGCTTGAATCTTCTTGAAAGGACTCATTTCGTTCTCATCCGAGATGTCGTCGCCGCTATTGTCTGTCCTTAAACAATGCTTGTCGATCCGCATTCCAACATCACCAGCTGAGTAGAGCTGCGCCCGATTAACCCATTGAGCTCAAGTCCATACAATGTCGCCTTGAGAAGCGTCCATAACGTCTGATTACGTGCCCCTTCATGTTGGTGTGAGAATTTTAACGTGCCTGATGCATGTATGAGCAATCCTCTGTCCAATTTTTAAGTGCCACGCTACAACGCCACTGTCATTGGTCAGATTGAAGTCGTCCAATTTAGAACTCCGTCTTGCTCCATGCCTTGCAAAGACTAGAGTACCACTTTTCGACATGACCAATCGATCGAGTCTTTACTTGGTGGCCAGGTCTGAGAAATTTTCGTCGTCATCTATATCTGGCTCACTATGCAGTACGTCTTGGTAAAGCAAAACACCTGGTTCGACAGCGGCAACATAAACTGCAGCAAGTGCAACGGTCGCAAGTATGATCTTCACTGGAGTCGATTATCAGAAGACGAATTCTAATCATCGAGGCAAGAATATGTAGTAAGTGCATTATTGAGCTGGGTGTCCGCGTGGTAGCAGATAGTTACCATGAAACGGATACAAACATCCATCCCACGAATGCCATCGACATTTTCCGTGAGTCCTTTATTAAGCTACGCATGCTCAAGAACGGTTAAAAAGAGATCGTGCTGCATTTTTAATAGGTCGGTAAGTAGCGTTAGCATATTAATGTCATATTTTTAAATTTTGGCGCTGCTCAGAGACGATTTTTTTTCTCGTTTAGTTGTGTACGCGAAAGGAACGCTTAAGATGTAGCGGTAGCAACACTCATCTCATGCATCGGAGTTGCACACTGGTATAAAATTTCCATGCAGGTTGTTCGGCAAGATTATATATTTTTATACTGATTAACTTAGGATGCTATTGGGTCAGAACCTGATATACTTAAAAGGCAGATCCTCTCTCAAAAACAAACAATATATTCATGCCCGAGTGTAAAACAGTAAAGTAAGACTTGGTGCATCACGGACGATAAAGCTTCTCCGGTAGGCAAAACTTGGCTTTCATGTAGGATGTAGCTTCCAACATACCATCAGTTTGATGCACAATGACGTTTCTTGCTCGTGTTTTAGTAGGTCGGTTACACAACTCGTTCTCTTACCCACTCAAAAATCCTACTCTCAATTTACCAAATTTGCTAATTTCATTGAAATATGTAATTGAAACTACAGCCGAGAGTGCTTAAAAAAACTTTGCTGCTTCGAGAAACATTGAAAGTGCCAGCTCCTATGTACCTGCTCTCATGAAATTCTTGAAGACAATTTGAGCTTTTAAGACGTAGGGCCCGATACAACGTGGGCTTATCTTCTCGGTCCGTAATATGTTACATTTTCAGCAAATTCTACATGCGAGTGGGGCAGTAAATTCAATACAAGCTCGATTGGCTAACGACCCGACGTGGACTGCAAGCGTGGTGTCATCCTGCAACCCACGTGGTGGGGAGCGTAGTTTTGCAAAAGAGACTTAATACTTATAGAATCTGCTTCTGTGACGTCAGTTAGCTTTGCTTGATGAATGAGAGGATAATGAAAGCGGTGTACGTCGAAATGAGACGGATAGAGTGCGTTTCTCCTGTATTCACTCGGGATTTGACGGGCTTATGACGTTGTTCCATTGACTTCGACTTTTTTTGCTAAGACATGTCTTTAGCCTGTAGCTCAGTAGTTTTCGACTTTGTCCGACACTTTCTTTGATCTCCTTGCGTCATCGAACTATTTCACAAGCACATCACTCGACGCACGCCCCTCGAGGCAGATATCGTTGTATTCTGTGCTCAAATCCAGATTAAAGTCTAACCTAATTAATCAACCTTTCTTGGCCGATGCCTCATAAGCTTAGCATGAACAGTCATGCGCCCGAATGGGTGGGGTCATCAGCCGTCTGATGTTACTTCTACTCTTCTTAATGGAAAGCGCGTATATTAAGACTCATATGCCAGCGACCTCAAGTGGTCTGATGAAGCGCATGTGTAGTTTAGTAATAGATAGTTTATACACACAAAGTCTTCAATAAAAGTTTGCATGTTCATTTCGATTACCTCGTTTTTAAGTTGTTTTATCGTGTAAGTGTCTGAAGAAATGAAGTCTCGTTGTCACGAAGTCACCGATTCGTTTTGCATCGTTGGAAAGCTTTTTGGCAGGCCTATCGACAGGTGTTTTGAAACAATTTAGTGATTGCATTCTGGAAATTAATGGGAAAAATTGATTGTTTGGAATACATTCTTCGGTCACGAATCGGCGCTGACCTGTTGAAAACCCGTGTTTAGCTTACTCGTCAGAAAGCTTTTTGCTTAAACGGTAAGAAACCGAGCTCACAATCCATGCTAATAGACCGTCAGCGGTGTAATAGCAGCGGCCTTCATCAATCGCGCTCGGCAAGTTTTTGACTCGATGGCACTTTATGCATGTACACACAAATGTGCAGACTCATTTTTATTTCTGGCCGCAACACGTATTCTTCTGACCAAATGATCGATCAGTGGTGTGTTGTAAGTCGAAAGTAAGAGATCGTTATGACAAGCCACTACATGTAATGACAAAATTCGGGTACCATAAGCCTCACGCGTTAAATTGTGTCGACGTTTCTGTCCACGACTTTAATAACTTGCTACTTAGAGCCTTCAGCTAACCTTAGAACATGTTGTCTTACGCATACGCGGCTTAGCAGTACTTCCTTATGCATAAGATTACCGCCGTGCAAGGACTCGCTTAAAACGTAAGCAGTGCGATAACGCATCAATCGGATCGTTCTGTTCTCGTGACTTGTACTGCATTTCAAAGTTCTACTTCGTAAAGAAGAAACGTAGCTTCAAGCTTCGCAGGCGCTTGCCAGCTTTGACCATAAGATACTTTATTGCAAGTAATTTTTTGCCATATTCAGGCTAATTTGTCTGGGCGGCCTAAGGCTATCTGCATTCATTTCAGCTTACCACTCGGCACCAACATGCACAAGTACAGTGGTGATGGCATGTTCTGACGCATCACAGACCACACAGCTCGACCGTTCAAAATCCGGCGAGGCCAGAGTCGGCGACTTTTGCTGACTTTTTCGAATAACTTTAAGTATTCGCAATCTAATGTCTCCCTTTTTCAAAATATTTGTTTGTGGCCGAGATACTCAGCACAATACATTGTATATTTTTGAGGTACTGTTAAATATGTAGTCGAGTGCATGCGCACATAAAATCTACGCTAATGCAGGTAAGGGGTTTTTCGGTGCGAAAAAATGTGCTATATATATCTATATATATAGCACATTTTTAAGGTCAAAACTATATGCCTTAATTAAATCCCAAATATGAGAAGGGCTTTGGCTCTTGGAACATATGTAAAACACCCAAATGTAGGCTTTGTTGGAGTACAGGTTCTCACTGATTGCGTTTTAAGATCCTTCAAGTAAGATCAAAGAGTATGTAACTTAGCCGCGAGAGAAGCTTATTAAAGTCGGTCGTCGGACGAGGCTGAAGCATGGGCCGAGCGAAGTCGGTAAAGGAGGAGGAATCTTTGTTGCTCAAAGAAAGTTGGGAAGTGATAATAAATGAAAGACTAGTACGACAAAATTTTTCCTTGCTACACCTAAACTGGTGGCTCTCAGCCATCTACTGCTACCATCTTGCAAGCTATCATTCTTCTTTGCTCCATCTGACTTTTTAACACATCCTAGCTAAATCTTAGTTAATAGGGTCGCTTGATTCTCAACGATTATGGGACATCTAGAACGGGGTGGTGGCCAGTAGACCAAAAGTGGTTGCTGCGTATCAAAATTTCAAAAAAATTATATAGGCTTTGAATATTTTATAGAAAATTCACACTGACAAAAAGAGGCGGACCAAATTTACCAATTTGGACTTAAGTCAGTACAACGGAACCTTAAATACATTGGGTGGCAAAACAAATTCGACCAACGTACATTTAAATAAGCAGCATGAGTATACAATATTAATTTAAGATGGCGCTTGACTCCAGTAAAATACGAAAGTCGCCATTCACCTCTCTCTATTTGCCATTAACCACGCTCCCTCTTTCTTTAAAACCGCCTCTGCACTGTTAAGTCCTCCGATTGGGTAGATGAAAAGCACCGCTAAATATGATCTCAGTAACGATAGAGATCAATCGCGCGTGAAACTGATAAAAAGTAGCCAAAACAAAATCAAAATCTGCTCCTCATGATGAATTTGGTCTAGACATGAAGATGCACTCTCTACAAGCGCTAAAATCTAAAAAAATTGCTCATTTACGTCATCTTTCTCAGCACCAAGAACTTAAAAAAGCCCAAAATGAGTTTCCACTAGCGGCTTCTTATCTAAAATGGTGTTTGTGTCACCCTTAACGCCAGTCAATTGTCTAGATGATCCGGAAATACCATTCTTATTATAATAAATACTTAATATTGATCATGAGCGGATAGCCTTTTAATTGGCATAAATATCTCCAATGAGTACGGGATTGATGGTGTCCTAAACGCCGGAGTCGATTGTACGCAGATTTGCAGGCGTACATTTTCGGAGGTATGCATCCGATCTGCAGTATTACAGAAGTTATTATGGTGGTGCTTCCCATCAAGCCAATCTCAGCTTGCAGATATTGCGCTTTTTTTCAGGGTGGGGTTGAGCAGTGAATAGCAAACAGTGAGTGATGACCAGCTGATTTCGAAATTTGGCAACCAGTACGATGCAAATGTAAATGAGTTGATATTGTTATGTAAACTTAAGCCTACTATGATGCACCTCTTTCCTTGCGATAATCTCTACTGTAGTTCAATCTAAACTTTCAACATGTACAGTTGGTACTAAATACAGATTATGGGTGCAAGCGTTGCATTCTACATATTAAGAAATCTAGTTTAAGAAGCCAAATGGTCTTTTTCAATTGCTCAGTGGAACATTCTTTGTCTCTACATACAATCCGTGATCTTATGGCTGTAGAGACTTAAGCTATCAAAACCCGCGCGCTCGAACCACGCTTTTTTGAGCGTGCGATGTTGGTAGCTATTCAATCCATTTTAGACGATCTCATTACACTTTGGGGCTTTTTTGGTCCGTGAGCCGCTCAGGCCACCCAAACCTTTCACATCCCATTGGGTGCTACTTGGTACGACAGTTTCATTATGGGGCGTGATTGCTCGTCCACTGTAATGACCTATCTCCGGTTGCCTTAGTTCGAATCCAATAAGTACCAATACAGGAACCTACGAATCCGAGCGAATAACCACTCGAGCCACAGGGTCGATGCCGCATGGCTGTACGATAGACACCTTTTTGGATTTTCTAGAGCATTGTACCAATTTACATTATGCTGGCTCTGAGCTTTGTAAATCTTTCGGTGGGCTGGATGCTAACCTTTGCGGTGCATCTCCATACACATTAAATGCCATCGACTGCGCTCCATACGGTACAAGTGATCAAGTAATACAGTGTAAACATCTCCCACTTCAAAATTAAGAGTGTGCTCGGATAGCAAATACGGCACGGAGTAAATTCTTTCGCATATGATGGCCGGCAGAGGCAGAGCTATCGTGGAGCTGTGAGATCATCTCTTCGTTTGTTATAGCTACTATACAAGAGATAATCATCGTAGTTAGCTCGAAATTATACGAAAATTACGGTCATCAAGTTTAGCTTTGGCAAAGCTGAGCTTTTGTGGTGGAGGCTGGTTTTTCTGTTTGGAGGAGTTAGACACCCTAGAGTATATATACCGTATTGTTTAATAAAATATTATCAAATTAGATAATACTTGCCCATGTACCAAAAGTACCAAAATGATAAATTGTGTATATAATAAAAAAGACCAAAAACTACAATCTGTTGCACATGTCATTTTTTTGTAAAACTATTACATTTGAATGGTCGTTCTTCGGAAGGTCTAATATGTTTTGCATGCCTCATTCGTGAAAGGTGCTGTTTGATTTTGTCAAACTTGGTAGCATTTGAAGTCAAGCCTACACCCACGCGAGTAGATTGACTATTTCAACGTCGAAGAGACTAAAAGACGAAAAATACTACCTTTCCGTATATGTTGGACGAGCGATTTGCATTACTTGGATGGCTGATCAGCGAATGACAACATTGATACTGTTAAGCATCTTGAAGGCGTAATGGTTCTGATTGTATAAGCAAAGGTAGAGCTTGAAGAATGGGCAGTGTTGACCTAGGTAGACCCAGTGGTAGCTCAAAGGAAGAAAATTCCTCAACTTTTCTATTTGCCGAAATTTGAGTAGAAGACAAGGTGGTCTTAATCACCAAATAATAGGTGTGTATGGAATGTGGACTTTCATACTAAAAATATATATTTTTTAAATGTAGTGCACAGCTTTTGTGCTTGCCGGGACATAAGCTGTGCACTACAACTTCAATGGGGCATTTGTAGAGCCAATAAAGGAGCAGATGTTAGCAATCTTTAACGTCGGTTGTGAGATTTGCAAGCGCTGACACTTATATGCCTTTGGGTATGTAAAATGTGAGCTTGTTGACTATGCTTCGAATTTTAAAGTATAAAGACCTTTTTCATTAATTAGCATCTTCTTTAACAAGCCAAGGTGATTGTGATCCTGGCCGGCCTAAGTCAAGCTACGATTGGCACAACTTCATAAAAAGCAGGTTTAAACAATGAAAACCCTATTCAAATAGCCTTTTTCGAACGTACAACCACAGGCATGCTGACCCCACTAGAAAGATAATTCAAGATATATAAGAATGCTATTCGTAGCCTTGCTTCCTCTTTTATAGTATCAAAGTTGCCGAAAAAGCAACAAATATTCGTTTGGCTGCAGAAGAGGACACATTTTAATCAAGCTCGAAGGAAGAAACAATGGCTGAAGTTTTGTGTTCGGAGCCAAATTAGCGCTGGTCATCCGTAAAGAAGAGCCTTGGCGAAGGTGCTTTTAGTCGTGGTCAACACACACAAAAAGAGCTCACTCCTTTAAAGCTAGGTAGAATTTGAAAAAAATCCTTCGCTGTGACTTTAGAGCTGTACGAACCAGTACATGGTAGTATGAAGATCTGTTTTGAGTCTTGGGCGGCTCTAGCGCGTTGTAGAATTTTACCGCCGGTCACCAATGGCTGCTAGCCAAAAGGCTGACTGGTGCTTAAAACAACACCGAAAATAAGTCACACAGAGTTTGGCTAGCCAGTAAAAGATATCTTGAGGCTTCCAAAATAGCCTAGCCATAAACCACAAAAACTTCGACAGCACAAAGTCATTTGTAGTCCTTTACATGAAAAGGAAAATCTTGATTGTGACTTTGAAGCTGTGCGAACCAGTACATGATGGTATGAAGATATATTTTGAGTCTTAAGCGGCTCTAGCGCGTTGTAGAATTTTCACGCCGGTCAACAATTGCTGCTAGCCAAAAGGCTGACTGGTGCTTGAAAACAACAGCGAAAATTAATCATACAGAGTTCGGCTAGCCAGTTAAAGAATTCTAGACGCTCTTAAAATAGCCTAGCCATAAATCACAGAAAATTTGACAGCACAAAGTCATTTGTAGTCCTTTACATGAAACAGGAATAACTTAATAATAGACTTGTAAAATAAAAGCTCTAGAAAAATCCGCAAGACACAATTAATTGAATAGCTGTGCAAACTGCGGGGAATGGACGCTCGCATTTGGGTAACGTAGTTCTGCAAGGCAAATTAAAGTACTTAAAATCACAGGTGGCAAAAAAGTACTATAAATACCACGTAACACATTTTGGCCAAAAGAAGAGAGTGATTTAATACAAAAAAGGTTCCGGGTGTCACGAATTACTCGTTGTCTGTCAAAGAGAATTCTGTTTTGTGAGATGTCCAACATTTAAACTGGCCGGAGGACTTCAGTTGAAGGCACTGCCAGAAGTGACAGAGTAAATTATACTCGAAAAGCTCAGAATTACTGCTCTCAGCTAATTCAAGGCCTGCAAACAGCTTAAAGGAAGTGTTTTTAACGATAAAAAGGAACTTTGGAGATATGAATGCATCATTTGGTTTAGACAAAGCGGTCGGAAGATGTTCTTTTGGCAGCGTTAGTTATAAGAAAAAATCTGTTATAGCCTTTGAAAATATTACACTCAATTATAGCGACCAGAGACCTTCCATTAAAATCTCATAAAATTGAGCGGTTAAGCATACGAGCCAAGCTTAAATCACTATGTCAATAGGCATTGGTCACTAACATGAGAGCACCAGAAGCTGATTGGTACCTTCTTTGCCTACTAGGCAACTAGTGACGAGATCCGGGAGTCAAAACTCCGAACTCATCATTAACGTTTGTTGCTTAAAAGTCAAATGAAAATTGGCGACTGTTTTGTGCCTGTTAAGCTAAACCATGAAGCAACATCTGCTAAAACCAGTCATTCCAAAAAAAATTCTTGCTTAACAACAAGTCCGGATGAGCTAGAATCGATGGCTATTTTCAAATACGAAGACGTCATAATTTTCGATTACGACGTTATTATACTCAAGCGTTTGCTACGGAAGTAACGAGTCGTACTACTGAAAGTCCGATTATGTTCAATTACTTATCTACCATTTTTTTTACCATAGCACGGTTTCATTCGAAAAAATCCGAAGGAGATCGGTCGACACAAGAGATTCAAAAGGACCATCTACGGTAATTAAATGAGGCCATGAGAGCCATGTCAACATATACATATGTAGTTTTGCGGCAGAGGACAAAAAAGCCCTTAATTACTTGTAAGCTGCCATCGAAATCGAATTAATCTTAACAAATGTAAAGCCATCTTCGATTTACCTGCGCCAGATATTATAAGAAATTTGAGCAAATGGCTGACCTAAAAATCTTCAAAACAAGTAAACAGCTGACCATACGGATATCTCAAGGCGTTAATCTGATTATCCGATACAAGCATCGAGTGGTGCTGCAATAGTCAGGGTCAGGATACTTTTGAGAGCAGCAAGCATGAATCATTATTGGCCTTCCCGCCTGATTTATAACCATTTGGCGTCGTTCGCAGCAATTTGTCATGCCATCGGCTGCGCATTCTTAAAACTCGAACAGGAAAAGTCATTTTGCTTGGGTCCAGGTTGCAAAATGCAATCAAATTTCATCACGTGATACGACCTGATAAATTTTGAGTGTCTTCTAGCTGAACAAGCTCTTTGGAATCAATTTTTCAGAGAGTTGGGATCTTTGTGTTTTTGTTTGAACCAAACCTTTTGTCTTGTCTCATGATCCTCTTATATCATTCGATTAAGTGACGGACGGGCGTAAGCCAAGTATTATATTCTCCTGGCTTATGTTTCGCCTAGAGATTACAGTTTCAAAAGAAGAATGATTTCATGACTCGCTTGTGAACCAGAATGAGCTCACTCAATTCCTATCCTCAAAGCCTGCCTGGCAAATGTAGCGCTTGTAGCAGAATCCGACGCGTCGAAGACGACACAAAGTTGTTTTTTTAATCCAACAAGGCTCAGGTTTGCGACTCTTGTTAACTTCTTTGAATAAAACGAAGTTGAATGTTGTATATACTAAATGCGTTACAAAAGGGCATATAACTCGTGCTTGCCATAAAAGATATCACAGCTATTACCTTCATGACTGTAAATAATTGCAGGCAAAAGTAGCGCCATGTTGTCTGGAAAATGCAGGCTTTTACAGCCAAAGAAAGCTAAGAGATAAGGCTTAATGTATTTTGACGAAGTGCCGTTGAAGCAAAGTGTAAGCGCTAAATCTTTAAGACTCTAACAGCTTTGAGTGAGGAGCAAGTGGCGGTGGGCTAAGCAAGTGCACATACAAAAATCCATTCTAATCTATGTAGACTTCGATGCATCACAAATCTGGCGCTTCGGTGCTCAGCCCAAATAGGCTGATCGATACACTGAGCGAGATCAACAGAGGTTGAGTTAGTTTTGGTACGGTGCACCAGTGAAATTGCTACAAAACTTCGTGCGGTTTAGACAGACGCAGCTGTGAAATCATGCTTGGATAAACATACACAATGACATTAATTTGTTTGAGCGCAAATGAGTTCACAAAGCTTAAGACCTGTCGTCGACTGCGAGTTGAGTACCGTTCTGAGACCTATGGTCTGCAACATCACTCTCTTTTTTTGAACGGTTACTAAGATCTCTCTGCTCGTGGTCCCCGTGCTCAAAGCCCAAGCAGCGAGAAGCTTGGTCTTGCCAAAAGCTTCGATCAAAAGTATCTGCCTGTCTTGCTGAAGTAAGGCCTCAATTTACCAAGAGTTTTTTAATCGGAAAATCTTCTTGACTTGTAACTATAATCAATTTGAACCCGACAGAAACGTTGCCAACCACCTTGTTTTTTAAACACTATAAATAGTAGCAATTTACAATGACGCAACTTACTTAAGCTATCTAGCCTAACAGAAAAGATACTGTGTGAAGAATACAGATCTTATCGTAATTGCATAGGCGTGTAAAGCTTTCAATCTCAGGTACAAAAGCTTAATGATTCTCTTGTCTTGTTTGTGTTTTCGACGTTTTAGTATTGTAAATATGCGATAAGATTAAATTTTCACGTGCTGGCTCGTTGAGCGAATGACCCTTCAACGACGATGTCAAACTTACACCGCTGAATGCATGTTGAACAGGCGGATGGCGCCACAGTATTTACGAGTACGTCACAGTTAGTAATTACATATGGTAGCCGATCATTGGTCTAAATCAATATATTCACTTCGGTTCTACTATCTACTCAACAGGTTCACAGCCGCAACAAGCCTTCCCTCACCAGCAACGCCCTCCCTTACTATGGCCTTTAAGCGCACCGGAGTCCTCCTAGGAAGTGGTAACTATTACCACTGGGAGTTCAACATGAGGATGACCCTAGCGCGGAAGGGTCTCCTGGGACACATCATGGCCGTCAAGGAAGAGAAAGACGTCATCGAGGCGTTGCTTGTTAATGATGTCAAGGCGACCATTGCTCAAGGCGTTGAGATCCAGCACCAGATCAAGATTCGGTCGGCTACGCGTGCTATGGATACGTGGGGAACCCTCCGCGATTTCTACAATCGCTCGACTCTTCACAATCGTGTTGTGATGACTCGTCGACTACATGAGTTCAAGATGAAAGGTGGAACAAGCATGGCAGAGCACGTGGACTCTTTTGACTAGCTAGTAGTGGACTACGGGAGAGCAAATTGATGATTCACGCCATTTGGTGGTACTTCTCAGCAGTCTGCCTTAGGAGTACGACTTGATTTCGTCGATTGTGGAGAATGCAAGGGACATTTCGTTGATAGAAGTCAAGGAGAAGCTGCTCGAAGAGTCAGAGAAGCTGCAAAAGAAGAAAAAGCGTTTCGCGTAAATGGAAATGCTAGAAGATTCATAGGTGGACGAGACAATTGACGAAAGGGTGGTCCTCCACGCAATAACAGCGGATTCGAGGGCAAGTTCTTCAACTGTAACCAGTTTGGACACATGAAGCGGAACTGCCTGGCGGGTAAAAGTTTCAACAGCGACGACACGGTGTTTGCTGTTGGTGAAGAGAAGTCATCAGGATGGCTGATTGACAGTAGAGCAACTTCCCACATGACCTCACAGAGGAAGGACTTGTGGGATCACAAGGGCCTAGAAGCTAGCATTGCAGTTACGATTGCAGACAAGAAGAAGTTACTTGTCAAAGGAGCCGGCACGGTGAAATTGACTGGTTCGAACGGAATGGGCATTCGCGTGGTTGAACTTCTGCACATTACCGGACTCGACAGAAGGTTGCTGTCAGTTGGCAAGTTGGCAGAGCGTGGCATGAGTGTGGAATTCTCGCGTTCGTCATGTGTCATTTGGAACAAGAAGCAAGCAATTGCGCCTGGCACAAATGTTGGAAAGTCGTATTTTCTTGACTAGGAGCAAGAAGAAGCATGTCTCGTTGAATCTTCCGGGGCTGACAAATAGTGAGAGCTTTGGCATGCACGCATGGGACACCCCGGCAAGGATGCGCTGATGAGGACACAGCGATTAACTAATGGTATCCCAATTATCAAGTAAAGTGTGGAGATATTGTGTGCCGGGTGTTTGAAGGGCAAGCAGACGGTCACGGTGTTTCCGTTTCGTTTAATGACAAAGACGACACGTGTGTTGGAGCGTGTTCACACAGATGTCATAGGGCAATGAGAGCTATCTCGAAGGGTAGTGCCAAAAATATTCTCACGTTTGTGGATAAATTCCACGATATGTTGCACTTTTTTCGATCAAGAGCAAGATTGAAGTGGCTGGCAAGTTCAAAAAGTTCCTGACATTATACGAAAACCAGTGGGGTGCACGACTGAGGCGTTTGCGATCAAACAATGAAACCAAGGTTGTAAACAAGAAAGTAGCTGGATTGTGTCAAGAGAACGGCATTATAAACCAGCGCTTCGTTCCATACAGCCCTTACCAGAACGGAGTGGCGTAGCGTATGAACAGGACTATTATTGAGAAAGCTCGCAGCATGCTACACTACAAGAGCATTTCAATGGACTGGTGGGCGGAAGCGGTAGATACAGCAGAATATCTAATTAATCGCTTCAGCAATACGGTCTATCCTGACATCCCGCCGTACGAGCTAGCTTTCACCCAGATGAAGCCTCAAATGGATCACCTCCGCGTATTTTGTTCGCAAGGCTACGCTCATATTGACGATGTGAAACGGACCAAACTGGAACCCAAGAGCTTCAACTGTATGGTTTTTGGCTATGCAGAGAATGTCAAGGGCTATCGCGTGTTTGACTTGGAGAATGCGAAGATTAAAGTGACCCGCTCTATGAAGTTGGATGAGTGTGAGGTGGGCGGCATCTACGACACGCAAAAGCTTAAGCCGGAACCAATTGTTCAAGTAATAAGGATGGTGATGGAGTCAATGTTTAACATCAAGTGGATCGACAGTCAGTTCCAGACGATCCCATGCGAGCTGTCGAAGAGGCAGTCGAGGATATTGATATGGATGATGTTGATAGTACGCCAGGCGCCGTTGTACAGAGGCTAATGCTTTCTGAGAGCCCTGTTTGAAACAGGCTTGAGCTAACGGAGAACAATCAACCGATTTAAGTGCAACAAGAAGATCGTTTGGTTTTCGGCCTGAAGTGGAGCGAACACGAATAAGACGTGAGCCCGTGCTAATGCTAAGAGACGGCTCCGATGGTGGAGAGTCAACAAAAAGCAGTGAGGGCCCACCGACTCCAAAGCGTGCAAGGATTGACGAAGATGGACTAATTGCGGAAGCCTTTCTTGCCTACGCCGTGAATATTGATGATATTACGGACTCACCGACTACTTATACTCAAGCAATGGCAAGCGAAGATGCAACGAAATGGCGTGAAGCAACGGATGCTGAGCTTCGCTCTCACGAAGAGAATAAAACGTGGACATTGCAGCCACGAGGGAAGATTGGCCGCACAATTCTATCACGATGGGTATTTGCCAAGAAGCGTGATCAGAATGGCGCTATCGTGCGATACAAAGCACGACTGGTTGCGAAAGGTTTCAAGCAGAAATATGGCGTTGACTTTCTCGAGACGTATTCCCCGGTTGCCGACATAAATTCGATCCGAAAAGTTCTCGCGGTATGTGCTGAATGCGACTATCAAATGGAACAGCTGGACGTCGACACTTTTTTTTTAATAGCGTGTTGACGGACGCTTGGTGTCGACAATGCTTTAGGGATACATATGTCAACTAAACAAAGTTTTTTTTACGGACTGAAGCAAGCAGCAAGTGCCTGGAACAAGACAATACATCGCGTCTTCGTCAGGAATGGCTTTAAGAGTTGCGGAGCAGATCAATGTGTTTATGTCAAGAGCACTAAAGAAGGTTTTGCTTACGTTGAACTATATGTGGATGGAACATTTATCGCAGCAAGAACTAGCAACGAACTAAATCAAGTAAAGGAATTACTCAAAAATGCGTTCCAGATAAAGGAGCTGGGTAAGGCGGAATTTATTTTGGGTATGGATATTGATCACGACAGGTCAGCTGGAATATTGATGATCAAATAGACTCGCTACATCGACGACGTGGTCAAGCGATTCAGTCAACAAGATGCCAAGAGTGTTGAAAACCCGTGCGTATCAGGATGAAAGCTGTCGTCAAAGCGGTCACTCACAACGGAAGAGGGACGGTCGACAATGCGATCCAAGCCTTATCGCTCTTTGATTGGATGCGTGCTGTACATAACGACATGCACTCGGCCTGATATTGCTTACGTGTTGACACCGCTATCACGTTTTCTGGAAAACCCAGGATCACAACATTGGAGCGCAGCAATTCGAATAGTACGGTATCTAAAGACCACGCGTCAAATCGGTATCGTCTACCGAGGAAGTGGAAGAGTTGCGGTCGAAGCATACTCGGATGCAGATTGGGGCAGCAACACGGATGACTGACGCTCGGTCTCGGGAACTATGGTGATGATTGCAAGCGCACCAGTGGTATTCAAGTCAAAGTACCAGCGGACAGTTGCGCTGAGCTCAGCGGAAGCTGAGTATATGGCTTTGAATTTATGCACACAAGATAATCTTTGGACGCGGGTAATGCTAAAGGACCTGGGTCACGAGCAAGTTGAAGCCACACAGGTTTGGGAAGCCAACCAAGGTGCTATTGCGTTGGCCAATTACGCCGGATACCATGCTAGGACGATGCATGTGGACATCAAGCACCACTTATTCGTGAGATCGTGTGAAAAAGACTGTTGAAGATCGAATATATTGACACGAAGAGTTAGCTTGCAGATATGCTGACGAAGGCAGATGTAACCAAGATACTGAAGTATTTGCGCGAAGCCTCCGGAATCAAGACCAAGTCAGCAACAAAGGACACACAGCATAAGCGGTGAGTGGAAGTGTTTAAACTGCACCTCTGAATGCACGTTAAACAGGCAGATGTCATCAATATATTTACAGGTACGTCACAGTTAGTAGTTACATATGGTAGGCGTTCATTGGTCTAGATAAATATATTCAATTCTGTTTTTAGTTTCTACTCAAAAGACTACCACCTTACCTCCGTCCCGCAACCTATGGTCTGCAACAACGGTCTCTCGTGAACACTTCTTTTGCGAACGTAAATAAAAACTATGGATTATCTCTTCCCGTAATCCGCGTGCTCTTAGTTTAAGCGGCGTGAAGTGTGGTCATGTCAAATTTGGTGACCATCTCTGATGAAAAGTATCTACAACGTCAGCGCAGTCCTCGAATGAACGGCCTCAACTTTTGGAGTACTTGCAAAGTAAAGTGTCGCCTTGGCCGAATTATGCAATAATTCAGCCTTGGCGGCATCGTTGTGCTGTAAAGCGTCTCTTTAGCGACCCTCGCTAAAACGTTTTGCTTCCATCTTCGTGCACAGCGGCTCTGATAATCGTCTCAAAGTTAAAGCAGTATCATCTTTCTTGTTACGCAGAAAAGCGGCTTGTACGTTTAACTCAAGACGTGCCTTCTTTGCATCACAGAGAATCTTGGTGCTGGATCAATAGGTGGCGCTTTTACCGATACCGAGAATGTGAATTTCATCTGTTCAAGACCAAATTGCAAAACCAAACTAACTTGCGTGAGTTGCTTGAAACAAATAATTCGGTATCAAGGGCTAAAAAAAAGATTGTCACAAAACTTTGCACAGAGTCTCTTGCCGTGATTTCTTACGACCTCAAAGAGCATCTATGTCTTTAATTTGCTTCACGGCCGCAGAATGACCCGATTTAGCGATTTGCAGCGCGCTCATTGATGGACATTAAATAACAAGGTTGGGGTGACGCCCTCCTTCCAAGCGCGGGGGCTAAATGCTCGCGCGCTTCGGGCAGGTGCTCTCGAGCATCTGCAGGTCTCTAACGAGTCTCACCCTCGACGCGGCGGTCTCCAGCACCAGGCCAAACCACCTTCCACGCCCTTAACCGCGCCAACCGCATCCGGATTGGCTCCTTTAATGTGAATTCTCTAGGTTCGAAGCGCAAGAAGCACGAAACACTTCCCGAAGATCTCCGGCGCTACCGCGTCGATATCCTTGGCCTCCGAGAAACCAAGATCTACGATAGAGGTGAGCACCGCATTGATGACTTCCTTCTTACTCTGAAGAAAAAAAAGAAAACGAAGCCAAGATCGAAGTCACCGAAATCCGCCGCAACTGCAACCCGTCGGGCGCCACTCGACACGCCCGATCCCGAGAAGAAACCTGGCGCCACACTAAGAAGCTCGGAACATTCCTCGGCGATATAAAAGATCTATCCCGACGCAAGTCCCTGGCCACCCTCGCGATCCACCGCCTCTAGTCCGTCTGGCTCCGCCCCACGCTCAGCTCACCCAAAACCCACATTCGACTGTACAACACCTACGTTCTACTAATTCTGCTGTACAACTGCGCCACCTGGGCTCTTACCAAGTCAGAGCTCTACGGCCTCGAGAGTTTCCATCGCCGCCAGCTTCGCTACGCTCTTGGCTAATGCTACCCCCGACACATTTCGAATGCAATCTGTGACGAGCGGCCGCTGAGACTACGACTGACACAAGCTCGCTGGCGCCTGTTTGGCCATGTACTTCGCCGCAATCCCGACATTCCAGCTAGCCTCCAGATGCGTGCCTACTTCTTCTCCACCGCAGCAAAATGGCGCGGCCGTTCCCGCACCACGCTCCCCTCAACACTCGACCACAACCTTGTTTCCCGTGGCTCCGGCTCTCGACTCCGGATAGCACAAGATTTCGAAGTGGTACGTACCCTTGCACAAGACCGAAAGAAATGGAAGACCCTCACGACCTCGGTGCTGACTGCACTGCCCGCCGAACGAGACCCGACGTATGCGGACACCACTCTATGCCGTGGACTAGCCAGACTGAGCCTAGCACGTGCATAACTTGGCAACGCGATAACGTAATACATTACATTACACGACGTACATATTTTGAACTAAAAATTTGGTGCTGGGTTGATAGGTATCGCTCGAGCCGGTATGGATAATGTGTTTTTTTTTCGTATCCCTTTTGTGCCATGTTACACTGTACAAGTCTGAAGTCGTCTTTCCACTCGTCATACATACATGTATGTATGTAATTTGGAAAGAGGGGGGGGGGTATTGGACGCTAGAATGCAAAACAACAAAGGGGATTACTCACGCCGAAATTGATCCTCATTCACAATTCACGACGTTGTTACCAACTCTGGACCCGTCTTTCCTCTCTCCGTGTGACGACGTCATACATACAAAAAACATATGAGCGGGCTAGTCCAATAGGCAAAAATTTGGAAGAAAGGGGGGGGTATTGTACGCTACCAAAGGGAATTACTTACGCCAAAATTGATCCTCATTCACTATTCACGACGTTGTTACCAACTCTATATTAGTGACTTTCAACACAGCGTTCAGGCACTTGTCTTATGACGAGTCATCTTCAAACATTCTTTCTTTTAGCGACCCGATCTCTTCGATGAAGGTCTTTTTTCTCGTTTTGACAATGCTTGCGCTTGTTCGAGGCCAAGGTGACCCTGTGCCCATAAAAGCTCAAGTAAAAAAATTTCACAAAAACCTTTTAGTTTGCGAAACCGCTGGCGGGTCTAGGGGCGTAGCTTTTGAAGACACGAATGTTATTAGCGCTGGGCAAACTTTGACGGCGATCAAGCTTTGCGGTGTTGAGCGTCTGGATGGCATTGGCGTTACGATCGTGTCGAAGACGAATGAGAGTAAAGATTCATTTCACGGCTCGGATAAAGGTTGTATTGTGCACCCTCTTGCTTCAGACGAGTATATTGTTTCGTATGAGGTACACATCGCGAACATGTATACGTTTGAAGCTCGCATTGGTTTCATCAAGCTCTACAACCAAAAAGGTGATGTCTATGAAGCCGGCAAACATAAGAGATCCGCCTCCAATTTCTTCAGCTGTGCACCTCCAAAAGGACATAAACTTGCTGGATTTGTCGGGCGCAGTGGAGAAGAAGTTGATGCGCTCGGTGGTTTGTGGACACCAATTTAACGTCCGTAGCCTGTGGCTACGCCTCTTTTCAAACTAAGCGTGACGATGGATGAACAAAATATAGGGGTGAGATATACGTGAATGTTTAATAGGCTATCTAGCTCTAAGTTGCTTGACAGGCGAACACAACTCGATTGTCTACTACCGAAACAGTTGCTAAGTCAAGTCTCTTGTAAAAGTCAAAAGCATATAACAGTGACAGCAATGTCTCTTTGACCGGGTACTCGTAGACCTAACTGAACAACATCGTATTGTAGTCGACAGCATAGTGTTGCAAATATCAATAAAATGGTGTACTTAAGTCGATTCATGTCTTTTGCTCCACGCTAAATGTCATTAGCATTACTGAAAGCGGCAGATATGAAGTTGAGCACGTTTAATGGAACTCGGTTGGATTCAGCAGCAATCTAATACTGTCCTGCTCTACGCAATTTTCATATCGCATACCGAGTAGCAAGTAGCCTAATAGTTTGAGTTAGTTATGTTGATATATCTGAAATTTTAGCTGTGTAAAGTCGAGGATTGTTTTGAAGGTAGGTCATCTAGTAGACAAGACTCGATGAGTACAAAGTATAAATGACTTTTAACAGATCTGATGTCACTTCAGATCCACTGCTTATCGAAATAAACATCTTATTTCGTGATGGTGATGTTAGTAAAACCCACTCTATAGATACGCTTAATCCACATTCACAGTTTGTAGCCATTTGGAAAAATAGCATCGCGACCAACAGTTTCGTGAATTTGAACGCTCTAGGAAATGATGTTCTTTTTCAAATACTTCGAAACGATTTTCTATTGTGTAAACATAAGCATTGCCTCCAAATTTGTTTTGGGGTGGTGCACACAATGTATCAATTATCAGCACATAGTAAGCTGACTTATTCTACATAATATATAAGAGCACGTACGTTCTCCACAACTGCGCACATTTTGTGCACAATTCTGTGAATGAGTTGAAGAAATATATTCAAGGCCCTTATATTGCTATCTTATAGCTTGTCCTTTAGATCGTTTCAGAGGCTTTAGAACGCAAACTGCTATATCGGGACCAGTGAAAATATACCTTTGAAACCGCAACTAATATCCGAAGCTATGAGGCAAGTCCGAATGTGTACCTAAGTCCTTGTGATGGCACCAATCTACTGCCATTCGAACGCTCCCACTGAACGCTAATGTTGTACATGCTTGTGCATGGGCTTGGTCTTAAAACTCGTTGCTTCTCGCATAGGCTAAAGCATCTCAGTCTTGGGTGCTTTTCAGCATGTCTGCAATTAACGCTTCGTACCGATGTAGTCAAGTTTCAAATGCCGTCTTTACACAATTTCACGGGTGGAGTGGCTTGTAATTCTCAAATGATTTGTACGAGCGTGCTGGCCCACGTTCTTACCAAGGCCGTCACGTCTTGGCTGACAATTTTACACCTGCGTAGCTCCTACTTCTTTGTGACCCAAAAATTTAATCAAAGCACGCGCCCAAAGTTCTCTTTGTGTGCATAAGATGAGAGCAATATATTTTGCTTCTACACACAATTTTAGACACAATTCGAGCGCTATATTTGTTTACCAGACACCTGACGGTCGTCAGCTTTGCTGTTCCAATTTGTGTTTAAAAAGGCTTTGACTACAACCTTTCTTGCTTCACCTTGGTAGATATTCTAAAGGCGAAGGTTTGACTTCAAGTAACGTAGTACATGAATCGGGGCGTTTCATTATTGTGGCCCGGAAATTTCGAAAAATCGAGACGGCTGCATGACAACATACGCAATGTCCAGACAAGTGTGCGTTGTTGTATACAGCAGACAGCCAATTTATGGATCTATTGCTCCCCTTAGCGTCCAACTTCTGTACCCGGTGACTACGATGTCAAAATCTTGAGATCGAATGCACATAAATTGTCGACGTTGTTGGCACTCTTTTAAACAAAGTGATCAACAACGTCGTCAATGTAGGGAATTACTCAATCACTAGTACTGCAGCTGTCCTGTCGTGGTCCATCCCCATCTCTAAGTGCTTTTTATCACCCCCTTGACTTATCGTCTCGGTTGCGATTATCATATCATCGACAAACAGGCATACGTGCACAAAACCTTGCTTCAGATTGTTCACATAGACTGCATTGTCCCGCTTCGCACATCTTAAAATTATATCTTCAAAGCCACGATCAATCGTATAGTGTAAAATACTAGCAACTCGCTTGAGCCAATATATAGCCTTATTCAGCTGTCCCGCGAGCCCTCGAACTGCTTTACTGCCAATCGAAACCACCATGTCACCACGATCCGACATTGTACTGTTGAGAAAGGCAGTGTCGACGTCCAGCTGCTTCATTTTGTAGCCATATTGCCAATACAGCAGCTCATATCGACTTGGCATTTACAACCGGAGAGTAAGTTTAGAAGTTGTCCAATCCGTTCTTTTAATTGAATTCCCTTAGCTAATATCGTACTTTGTAACGCACTACATTTCTGTATTTTTATAGACCCAACAAAATCCAATCATTTGTCTCATAGATCTTCGTGAAAGAAGAGTCCATGGCCTGTTCGGGTGATTTGATCGCAATTCGGCGTTCATTCCTTCGCACTACTCTTTGCCCAGTCACTAGCCATTGCCTGCGCATATGTGGGAACCTAGTCCGAATGTAACCGAAACTTACCGCGTAGACGAAATCAACTTTGGCTATATTCCTCCTCATTAATTCTTGCACTATCCGAAGGCGATATTCCGTCGCTTTCTACCAAGCTTTCTCAGGTACCTGACTTGTTCTTGAACATCAGCATCAGTTTGTGCGCACGACTTTATTCTTTTTACGTTGGAAAATTATTTGGTCTTCCTTGGAAGATTACTTGGCCTTCCTTGAAATTTCTGGTAGGAACTTGACATAAAGTCAATCTTCCTGCATGTCTTTTGTTTGTGCTGTGTGCTCAGTCAGCTCAGGGTGGACCAAGTACGGACGTTACACTACCATTATACTTAAATGGCTTATCATGGGATCAACCGCGTCCATTTCAATGGAGCGTCTTCTTCCTTACATTCCATTGGGTCAATCTTGATGGCGCTTTGTCAAGCCGAAATGTGCGCTTTCATTGTCGTGTGTATCACCCTTTCTTGTTCTTACGTAGCGTTTCGTCAGTGCCACCCACTTTGCTCTCATCCAAGTTTACCGACCGTAGCATCGATCCTTGTTGCTTTCCGAAATGTAAACATGATGCCCCTTGGTGTCCTCTGCACAATCAAGGAACATGCGCTTGTAGCTATAAGCCTTGAACTCCGTTCTTTCAACACTATCAACGCGTTCGTATGTGTTGAATCGAACGCTCGAAGGCAATACACTCGAGAATTCACCTCAGAGTCCTGACTCATACGAGTAGTGTCTGGATGCACGGTGTTGGGAGAACATTTTAGTAGGTATACTTACAATACATCCTTCCCTGCTAGCCAGTAAGTCAAGACCCAGATAACGTGTCGCCTTTTCCACAATTGTGCGGTTTTTTTTGCTTTGCCACTCCGTTCTGTTGATAATTGTTGGTATCGTACGTGGTTGTACTGCTTGCGACAGTCTGTGATCGTCTTTTAAATAATTCCGTTCGGTTGTCCGATTGGAAGCACTTGATGCGGGCTCCCCATTGATTTTCCACTGTGCTTTGAGCATTGAGAATTTTACTATTTTTCGCCCGAAAGTATGCTACTACATATCCTGAAAAAAATTTTGGGCGACCGACCAAATTACTTGTCAAGGCTTTATTGCATCAAAAGCGTTGTATTGTTACTCTACAGCGAGCTTTTCGAGAACAAAATGGTCTTTGCGAAGCTACGCTGGGCTGGAAATAATTCGTAACAAGCGTGCTGATCCATACCGCATATCGTGTCTATCACATCCGTCAATGCAAAGCTCAAAGCCATCGCACGCAGCGTCAAAAACATCTTCGACGGAAACTCGCTGCACGAAACTATTTGGAGGATTGATGGATTTAAAACACGAGCGTCGAGACATGGTGATAAAAAAAAACGGCCAAAAACCTTATCTAAATGGAAATATTATCGAATGCATGCCACAAGTGTTCAAATTTTCGACAACTGGGATGAACTTGAGATTCACGCAGAGTCTTTCGCTGTTTAAGTTTTGTGTAACCGCCGGAAATGTAGCTGGTAAAAATTTGTACCATGGATACAACATGATTAAGAAGCTTCTGAAGCTCGACAGCATTTGGTACACTGAAAAAACAGGAAAAATATAAAACAAGCGACACATACCTTTTAGGCATGGTGGCGCGCGTGTGTACTAAAAATGTCGTACCAAGTATTACTGCGTGCTAGATGACTTAGTGGTCGACTTTAACTGTCTAAGAAAAAACATCGAGGTTGCGATTGCAGACGATAAAATACTTGGCATTGAAAGACCCGAAGTGATGAAGTTTATCGGCTTAGACCGGATTCGTATATTCAGGATGGAGGTGCTGCTAATTCTTGGACTTGACATACAATAACTGTCGATGGGAAAGCCCTCCACGCATGGATCTAGTGTAAAGTATTAGCGGACTTTATGCACCAAATAGGCCAATGAAAGACTGGGACAAGAATAGGTAAATCTTTTTCTCTGTACTGTCAGCAAGAGATGGTACGACCGGTGTATACTCGAGAGCTGATAGTAATTGAAGGCTACAGCACGATCGCAAAATTTGTTGAAGCAAAAACTTTACAGTACACTAATCACGATTTCTGCGCCGAAATAAGGCGTCAAAATTTTGTGTGATGGCTGCATGAAGAGCAACTAAACAAATAAAACATTTCCAGGACGCTCCGTGGCGAAGCTGTTACGCGTGTCCGCACCTGTTCACACGTACATGCTAGAACTTATAAGTACTTTTTCGAAGGGAGGCACCAAATACATATTAGCAGGTGTGGATGATAACTCCGGGGAAGTGTCATGGGAGACGTCGCCACTGTCAACCAGCCAATCGACTGATCGTTCCTCGCTCACAGCAATTAAAGTGTCGCTACCACTTAAACATTTTCTTGGGGCAATCCAGCTTTATGCGACCAATCTGGTCACAGTTAAAGCATTGGTTTGGCTTTATCCTTCCGCGACTCATAGCTCTTACAAACACACATTCTTTTTCTCGTCTTGTCCGTCCGCCCCTTTAGTGGCGCGAAATGCTATAGGAACTTTTTCCTTTATAGCCTTCGCTTATGGTACAAATAGTACTGCTTCTTGACAGCCTCGCTTTCAAATGCTACAAGATTAGGATCACCGCGCACCATCTCTCAGCTTGAAGCTATTAAAACTTTAATTTCGAAAGAAGGCTCCCAAGCAGCAACATGATCTCCAGAAAACTTTTCGCTTTATTTTTTGGGCATCTTGGTTTCACAATCAATGTATTACGCCCATTCAACAAGAGGGCCGATACAATACGCACTTGCGACGGCAGTCGTCCACTCAGATACTTTTCGTTTTTTCTTACCGTGTGCACCATCTTCCTGAGCGCTTTTTATGCTGAGCTTTTTTACGTTAGTTGTATCCATCAAAGCCTTTAATCGCTCGATATTACATAAATAAATTCCTGACTCATGCTTCGACCCGCCGTTTTAATGTAAACGATTTCGCCAAAAATTGTACGGCCACTTGCTAGTCGTAAATGCATGCGAGATTTACACCGTCTTACCATCGTAGTTACATCCCCCTTAGAATTATTTCGAAAAGGTTAGCAAAGTTTAAGGCTTTATTGAGATTCAAAACTTCAAGTCCCAAATTTGACTTTAAATTTATGTGCACTGGCACTCAGAACTTTAAGAGTAACAACGTGGCGTACGAAAAAGAAACAATGTACATTAGGATACACTTCGATCAGACGGGACTTCGCCCGTAAAAGACAGTTTTGAGGAATGCCTTCGCTCATATTGAGTACATACATGTGGATGCTTTTACGTTGAACACGAGACGATTGAATAGCTCTAGCCGCGTATGTGATTAAACATAGAGCGTGGTCTGATTACGAAATAAAGATAAATTTACACCACTTTTACTATGTGCTTCATTAGGACTAGAGAAGCAATCAATTTTTTGTGTTGAGCCGTGCAGCAGACCCTGAAGCCAAAACGTGGGGAGAAAGCCGGAATGAACCTCAGCTCACGGTGGAAGGCAACCATGCCGCTAAGTCAAAGGTACTTCTCGAGTCAGAAAGCTTTGATAGAGGTTAAAGTGGTCGCATGACTACATTCTTGGTACACGCTTGTGCCGAACGAGGGCTCACTGATCGTGTCCGGGTCCTTTTTAATTTAAGACCGTAAACGATCTCAAGTATTTGTCCAAGATGTAATCGATTGGCGATACCTGAAGGGCACACTTAGTTAACTTTCGCTGTTAATAACAAATTTTTCGAGCGTACAAAAGCTCTATTGCAAGCAGATGCAAATTCGGACAAATAAGTCGTTGTGAGGATCTGGGTGTTGGTAGGCGGTGTTGGACAGTAGGTTGTAGGTTCAGTTGTAGATTTGTGACGAACTAAATAATTGAAATTATTTTTTAGACTGAAAACCTACTTATATGTGACTTATCCACTTTCTTCCTACTACTTTTCTCATGTAAGTCGTTCATCCTAGTAAACTTTATAAATATATGTATCATCTCTCCTTGAATGTGGGTTAGGTTTATTTACAAAAACATATAAAATGTTTGTAACCTACACTCACTGACATTCTAGAATGGTTCAAGAACATGTGAGTGTGGTTCCTTACATCCTCCCCGATTCGATCTCTCGTTGTCGCTGTTTAAAGTCGGCAATGAGATCATTCCAATGAGCTACGTGTCGAATATCTTTTTTCTTTTCCCCAGCTAGCTTCTTCTTCTGTTTCACCATGCCACCTGACAAGCTATTCGGGAGGGCGATTAAACTGTATCTTCTTCAAAACACGTTGAATGATTTGAAGCTGATCAGCTGAGTCATTGTCCACAAACTTCGACGCTTTGGGGATAGGACGACTAAGGAACTTGTCTGGTGTAGGCTCGTACTTCGACAATACATCGACATTGAAGGTCGGATTAATGTTTTCCATGTTTGGTGGCAACTTGAGTTTTGCCACATTGGAATTAATCGTCTTGATGATTTCATATGGGCCAACTTTTCTTGCTGCCAAATTTGCTCGTTCATTTTCCATATCTTTGGCAGCATGTCTTAGAGAGATTCTTCGAGTATCTAGCATAACAAGAAATTCAACTTGATGTACTCTACGTTTCTGATCATAATATTGCTTTTGAGTGGCTTGAGCTTTTGGTAGATTCTTTCGTGCTTGTTCAATTATCTTTTGTCTTTTTTCCACGATTTCTTTAGCCTGAACATCAATTTTCACTTTCGAATCATTACCACTTGTTCCTTTATGCCAAGGAGAACGTTCTTTTCTCCCGGTGTCAATCTCAAATGGAGAATATCCAGTAGATGCACTGACAAGTGTTATATGAGCATATTCGATGGTGCCTAAGTAATCTGTCCAATCTGTTCCGTGATAGGACACCATACATCTAAGTGCATCTTCAACGACTAAGTTTTGTCGTTCCGTTTGTCCATCCGCTTGAGCACGATGTTCTGTTGTCATACTAAGTCGTACACCCATGATTGTCATCAGAAACTACCAAAATGATGAAGTGAACTTGCTATCTCTGTCACTGATGATAACTTCAGGTAATCCATGGTGTCGAACTACAGCTTCAAAGAATGCTTTGGCTGTTGCAGATGCACCATCATTCGCATGCACTGCAGCGTACTTGGTACGTTCTGACAATTTTTCGACAACAGTTAGAATGGCATCAAAAGCATTTGAAACAAGAATTCCAGTTATAAATCCAATGACACAACATGCCAGCATTGCTTAAGTATTGGGATTGCATAAGTAATCCATTTTTTCGTTGATTGTCATGTTTCCAGCGTGTACAAGTTTCACCCGTCTTGACATATTCCTTTATGTCATTTTGTAATGTCTTCCAATAGTACCACTGTGCAACTCGCAAATAAATTTCTGTGGTTGCCAGGATGAGCAGCTATAGCAGAGTCATGATATTGCGAAATGACTTGAGTTCGCAAACGATCGTTGTTCGACACACAAAGTCTTGCAGCTTTGTTGGAAGTACGCAGAAGCGATAATTCTTCATGTTTAATGAACAATGTGTCAGTATCAGACTTCGTCCATGAGTTTTGAAACTCAGCATCATTGGCAAAACCTTGATAGAACATTTTGCGGACATCTGGCGACAACTCGATATAAGATGCAACCATTACTGCAGCAACTTGAAGTGACTCAGGCCTCCCGGAGCAGAGTTGCCCAGTTGTGAAACTCGCAAACGAGAACCTCGAGCTTGACATTTAGCATCACATTCATGGAATTTGATAGTTGAAGGAGCACATTCATTTGGTCGACGCGATAAAGCATCAGCGACGACATTTAGAGCACCATTGATGTGATAAATCGTAGAAGTATACGGGGGAAATGTTGTTAAATATCTTGCCAATTTAAGGGACACTTTAGGATGGTGAAGCAGCCACGAGCATGCGCTATTATCCGTATATATTTCAAATTGATGACCGTTAAGATAATGACGCCATTGGTCGAGACCAGCATTTATTGCAAATAATGCCTTTTCATGTGCCGGCCAATTAATTTCATGAACACCAAGCTTCTTAGAATAGAAAGCAACAGGATGATCATGACCATTTACAAATTGTGAAAGTACACCACCAATGCACAATCCTGACGCATCTGTAGTGAGTACAAAACGGCGTGATATATTTAGGTAAGGTGAGAGTTGGTGCAGACTGCAAAGCAGACTTTAGACTAGCAAAAGCACGATCTTGGTCTTTCCTCCAAGTCCACTGTATGTCCTTCTTCACAAGCTTGCTTAATGGCGAAACAAATTGAGCAAATTGATGAATAAAGCGGCGATAATAACCAGCTAAGCCGAGAAAACTTTGAAGGTTTTTGACTGAAGATGGCACTGGCCATTTAGCAATTGCTTCTGTTTTGGAACTATCAACAGACAATCCTTTCCGTGATACAGTATGACCCAAAAAGCTGACTTCTTCGAGTGCAAATTCACACTTGCCGATATGAGCATAGAGCTTTTCTTTTTGCAAACTTTGGAACACAATTTTCAAATGAACTTAGTGTTCAGCATAAGTGTGTGAAAACACACAAATATCATCCAAGTATACGAAACAAATAGAAATTTTCCAAATAGAACTCGCATGTGTCGTGACCAAACTCCTGGCATTCCTGCAAGACCCATTGGTGCAACACGCCATTGATAGGTTTCATTACTTGTACGAAATGCGGTATTCTTCTTGCTGTTTGGATGAATGCGCATTTGATGATAACCTTGCGACAAATCAATCGCAGTAAAATAATAGTTTTCTTGCATCTTATCAAATAGTTCGTCAATGCATGGCAAGGGAATTTTTGGTGCAATGGTTTGAGAGTTGACATACCGAAAATCATTAACCCATCGCAAACAATATGTTTGCGTTAGCAGATCGAATCCATTCGGAACGTGAAACGCATTTTCCTGTCTTCAAATCCTTCTTTGGTATACCAAATATAATTGATACCCAAGGCGAGTCAAATAATTCAATCCAACCGCGTGATAGGTTTTCGTCAACAAATTTCTGTAATGCATCTTGTTCCACTTGTGATAGACGAAAAGGTTGACGATTACTTGGCTGAGCTCCTGATTTCATGGTCATTTCAAACTCTACCGAACGATGTGGCGGTAAAGCATCTGGGAATTTCTTTGGAAAAACGTCTTGGAATGAATCCAGCAAAGATTGAAGTTTTGGCTCTTTTTGCTCTTCATGCACAGAGGCTTGACAAATTTTAATACGATAAACTTCTTCGTTTTCTGCCTTCTTTAATTTCTTTGAAACCTCTGACGCAGAAATATATTTATGTTCAATTGGAGGGTCAGGTTGATTATCGCTTGTATTGAATGAGACTTGATGCGTTCACCAGTTTATGATTGGTTCATGAGCTGTAAACCACTGTTTACCCAAAATGACATCGTGAGAACTACTATTCATTGGCCATTCCATGACCGGAACGTCTGAAAAAAAATCTATTCGAAGATATATCTGCAAACCTTTGTTAAACTTTCTTCGTAATAGTGTTGCTGCCGTCGAAACGAGTAACTTGAACTACTTCTTCGGAATGGGCATTTTGTAAAAGTCTGGCTTGACCACATTACACGTGGATCCTGAATCTAGCATAATATTGACAGCATGTTCATCATGATTTCCTTGCTTGATGTTTGAATCTTTTCCACTATAGGTTGCAATAGCTTTACTGAATGTTGTGATAGCTTCATGAGACGTTGTAGCAATCGTTTCATCTTGAACAGATTCATTTTCGAAGTAGTTGATATTTTTATGATTTCGATTATCTTGATTGTAGTTGCCTTGTTGTCTGTTCTTGCGCTTATAACATTTTTGAATAGTATGACCAAGTTTCTTGCAGATTGAACACTTGGGCGTATTTGGACGACGATTATTTTGATAACGATTCTGATATCGGGATGACCTTTGAAAAGGACGAGCATGGTCATTTTCCATAGGCTCAGGTCCACTAGACGGCTGTGTCACTGGTAGTGGATCAGGACGCGGAATACGTTGTTCTTGACTTGCATAGCCACTTAAAATATCTGAATAAGCGCGTTCAAAATCGAGTGCGACTGTGATCGCCGCTGATAAAGTTTTGCAACGTCGATACTGAAGTTCTTCTCTAGCTCTTTGCCGTAATCCTCTTTGAAAATATATTATTTGGTCAATCTCCGTCATATGAGATATTTGCGAAATAAGTTGTCGAAATTTCGCAACGTAATCAGGCAAATCTTTATAACTCTCTTGTCTCAATCGATGCAATTCGTCACGTACACGATATTGCAATTCCGCCGGTACAATCTCTTTATCCAAAGCAACGAAAGATCATCTACACTCTTAAATTCATGCTGATGAAGCACAAACCATTGAGCTGCTGCTCCACGCAAAGCTGTTCCAAGTACTGCGATAATTTGTTTCGCTAAAGCTGCTCTTTCCATTTCGTTCCTTGCGCCAAAAAATAATTCTCCAAGTTTGCCCAATAGAGGCGAGCAGACTCATCACTTCTCCCACTATAAGTTGGCAGCTTTAATTCCTCAACTTTAACTTTACTCTCCAGTTGTTTCTGACTTCATTTCTCGATGATTTCTTGTTGTTTATTCATAACTTGCATAAGATGTTGCATAATCTGGTTCATAGATGGTTCAGCCATGATGAATGAAGTTTAGAAAAAGAAAAAACTTAAGGTTAGCTTTAACCAGATCCCTTAAATTGTAGCGTAAATCGTTGACTAAAATCCGTTCGACTTCTTGGGGTAAAGTGTCGACTTCTTGGAGAGGATCGGAGAGGGACTTGCCTTGATGAAGGAAAATTTCTTTTTCTTTAGTGAGACGCTTGGAAAGGAGCGAAGCGATTCGACAAGACTTTTTGACAGAATGGATGGATTCTTGCGCCGTTATTTAAGCTTTGTCACTAGAGTCGAAGACGAAAGCTTGTTCACAATCCAAGAGAATTTCCGATTCAGCACGGCGCTTCTTGCCCATAGAACGTGCACGACTGATTTGGCCCTACTTCCTTTCACCGAAGGTATTGACTCAAGTTAATGAGTGAGGAAGTGTGGGTCGGCTTGTGCGCACACAAATTAATTCTTCCGAAATGGATTAACTGCTTCGACCAGCCAAGTCGGGTCCAACCTCACTACACCACTGAGTGACTCTATCTGCAAAAGCAGGCTCTCAGAATAATAACCAGATATTGAAAACCACAAACTTGACCAATTTCCACAGCGCTTCCACACGGTTGCGGTGGGAAAGGGACACCAATTACCCAAGGGACAATAATACCCAAACGGGGAACTTGACGACGCGAAAGCACGACCAACTAGTGGTACCACTTGTGAGGATCTGGGTGTTGGTAGACGATGTTGGACTGTAGGTTGTAGGTTCAGTTGTAGATTTGTGACGAACCGAAAAAGCGAGATTATTTCTTAGACTGAATATCTACTTATATGTCACCTATCCACCTTCTTTCTCCTGTTTTTTTTCATGTAAGTCTTTCATCTAGTACGTCGCCTTTCCTATTTAATAATATGAATATATGTATCATCTCTCCTTGAATGTGGGTTAGGTTTGTTTACGAAAACATAAAAATGTTTGTAACCTACACTCACTGACATTCTAGGTTGGTCCTAGAACATGTGAGTGTGGTTCCTTACAGTCGTACCTACTGCACTTTGCTCTAAATTGTAGAAAAAAAGAGACTCGAGAATCTCCCGTTCATCTTCTCATCCAATATAATGCAAATGTTAATTGACAGACCGAGACGTCAATGCCTTACCTCACGTAAGCTGCATCGAGGATACTCGCTGAGCGTGTACACGTCTCTTGCTCACAAGTGGTGTCTTCCTTAATGCGAATCGACTTGGGAAAGACCCCACCCACATTGCAGCTCCCAATGGAGCCGTGAAGACGCTTCAGTGGTTGCTTGGATACGCTTAAGTATTATATTCTTTGTTTTATGCTTAAGCAGTTTATAAACTCCTGCTTAGTGCCAAGTGATGTGATAGCCATCTGTAAAGTGCATTATTTGCGCACTGAAGAATTTAATGCTAGGTCGATTTTAAGCAAAAGTGATATGGAATGTACGATCTATGGCTGACACCTAAAAGCATGGTGCGATGAGTATTAAGCTAGTTTAGTCCTGTAATGAAAAGCTAGGTAGTACCACTCTTGTACCTCTCTTATGACTCGAAGTACATTCGCGTCATTTGTATTGCAGGCAGCTTGCCGGCAGCTGCGTTTTGATCAAATTTAATAACAATGGTCAGGTCACGATAAAAATTATCCCCCTACATGCCAAGGAGGTCATTGTAATGAGCTACGCGCTTTTGATGCAGAGTGTACCTTCTGGACAAGCCTCCGCTTACTGTATACACTAAGCCAAATCGCCAATTACAGCGAGAAATAAATTCTATCGCCTAGTGCATACATTGGAAGACTTCGTTATCTTCAGCGTTTTTATGGCAGAGCGAGAGACATTGCACCATTTGATGCTTCCCCGCGGCGCCCGGTTTTTGACATTAGACAGCATTTTTCGTGACGACAAAGGTTATAGAAATCTCGATTGCACACTCTGCATGTCATGAGGCGCGAGCTTGACCGGCATTACCACTTCGTGACAAAAGCACTGCAGATTTTCATGTCGACAAAACTTGCTGTGGCTTAAATAACATGTATCTGAATAATTAGCACCAACTCAATTGACAATGAGCAGAGTATCGAGCTTATCGATGCCGTACATATGCAGCTCTCTATTGTTTTATGAGCGATGGACGTGACTTCAGCAAGGCTAACAATGCGAGAGTCTTTCGTGGCACCATCGCACAATTTGACTGCGCTCCGTGTTGATGGATATATTTTCTGACGTTCCCGCAAATTTATAAAGCGCACAGATTTTCTTGGGTTTGTAGTATCATGTTGCCTTTCGTTTCGGTGGCAGATATTATCCAGTCCTTCAATATCGCTGTGCACTTTGTTGACGCTGTCTATTAACACCATGGTCTGTCCAAATGAATGGCCTCATATCACGATTTATAACTATCGTCGGCGTTCAAATGAGGAGTTTGAAGCCATCAAAACCAAACTCTTGACGCTTTGAAAATTAGAGCGAATAAGTAGCGATATTAAAATAGTACGCTACGTCAGTCTCGACCTGAAGTGTTTTTCCTCTTACAACTTTTTTTTAAGTATCGTCAAGTTCGCCTTCCCCATTTCTTTACTCGGGTTGCATTCTGTAATTAGACAGAAGAGTCACCTCCGGCATTTTCGGCGGAAGCTATCACTCCCTGTGTACGGATCGTCAATGCAGGGGGAAAAAATTTACGAATTAAAAGTGCTCAAGCAAAAAAAGACAAACTCGTGACTATTCGCAATTAAGTTGATTTACTGCAAACAATATTGTGTCGCGTACCAATTGTCGACAAAGCAGCAAAGCTTTTATACACCTTTCTGATCGGCAAAATTTGTGTAAATACTTTTTGTGTGGTGTCCAAGTTTACTAAGCGTACGGCTGTACTAAGCTGCGATGAGAAACGCTGCGGTTTGCATAGACATGATCGATAAAACTTTGCGACCTACAAGTGCGGTGATCGTACATTGCTATAAAAAATCGAACTTTGGCCAGTACAAGTCTTAAAGCAGGTAAAAAGGTGCTGCAAAGACCCAGGGCAGGTCAAAGTGTTGAAGGTTACTGAAGACACCTCTTCACTAGCCATACCTCTTCTGCTATGGCCACACTCAACAATCCAAGCTTAGCGACTCTAGTTCTAATTTTCTGCGCCAATGGTGACTTAAATGTGCGCATACAGCACTCTTGAAGCTCCGAAATGCACTTTAGACACTTACAGCCCGGGATTGAGCGCTCGAGCCGTTTTATTTCGTTTATGATGAAGAATCTTTTGTGCGTTGTCGTAATTAAAATGCCCAATAGGCCGTGCTGGCTCTCCACAGATCAGTCGCTTAATTAGTGACCTGTGTTATATATATAGCGAATATTTTTTTATGAGGGACCGAAAATGATGCCAATCCGCTTCGACGCTTACGGTATTCGCTACACAAAGGTAAGAGATGAACGACTTTCCATCGAGTCCTAAAGTGTAAGAAATCAGGAGCTTGTAAGGTGTAAGAAATCAGGAACTTGTAATGCATCTCAAACACAGTAATTATATTTTCGTTGGCTTGAAACACCAGCTTACGTCAATTAATAGCCAATCATGTATCAGACATTTTAGTGCTTTTCAGAGGCTGGGTTTCAAGATCCAGTCCAAAAAATTTTAAAAAGATTCCATGTTGCTAAGGGTTGAAGCTTAATTTAGTACTTAGAAACTTACCTTTGTGTAAAACTAAGCGACAATATTTCTTAGCCTCTAGCACCCAATTTACTGGCTTAAGCAAATCACACAAGTTTGTTGCGTTCACAGATAAAAATTTCATCCTCCGTATCGGCACGAGCGCAGCCTATCAACCCAGCACCAAAAGTATTTGTAAAGCAGAAATATACACGTCTTGAATTTGGCGTGCGACGGCTCTTGCGCATAATATAAAAGATGATACTAGTATTGCTCTAAGACAATTTCCACAGTCGTTGTGCACGAAGATGGAAGCGAAACCTGTAAGTGACACGTCAAAAATGAGACGCATCACAAAGCAAAGTTATTACCCGGGCCAAGTCAACTTTTGATTCCGGTAAGGCAAAATTTTGCGTTCAAAATACTTCAAAAGTTGAGGCGATTTGTGATAAGCCCAGATAGGCTGATCGATACACCAAGAGAGAGTAAAAGGAAAAAGTTTTTTTTTGTACGGCAGACCAGTGAAAAGGCTTCAGAAGTTCATAAGCTTAAAAGGACGTCGATTTGAGATCATATGTAAAAGGTTTGATATATCACATGCGAGCTCGCTAAGTGCACGACCCCTCGTCGATTGCCAGCTGACTTCCGCTCTGCGATTAATGGTTTGCAACAACAATCTTTCGTACAGAATTTCTTTGCAGAGGCTACCAAAAACCTTTAGATTATCTCTGCTCGTGATTTCGTGCTCTTTTTTTAAAACGCGAAGATCGTGGTCATGCCAAAGCCGGTGATCACCATATTTAGAAGTATCTTCAACATCAGGGCAGTCCGTATGAATTTAAAAATACAAAGTTATATGATATGCCAATCTCTACAAAGACGAGAATGATTTTCTACATCTCTGTACACTTGCGTACACAGTCAGCAGCCCACCACTAATGGGTATTCGTTTGAGGGCTGTCAAAGTACTAAAGACAAATGTCTTATATTTGTACCAACGGCACAAGGATAATAATAATTTTGACCATCTCCACTAAAGCAAGAATTCTTTTTTGGTGAAATGTATTTTCCAGGCTACGATGCCGTAACTTTAACCTAAAAGTCTTCAGATGTTATGGAGGTCGCATTCGTCGATCGTTCTGAAACAGGCACGGAATTTATGCCCATGTTAACCGCTGCCAAAACAGTGAATGTTGCATCGCTCGGCAACACATTAGCTTATAGAGATTAAATTGAGTCCGCGAGTCTACGTGCACCCTTCTTTGTGTCCTATAAGATGATCCTTTGTCTTTTTGTGGTATTGCAAAAAGCAAGTATGTCTTTAGCTGTACTCCGATAGGGTTTTAGCATATCACTATCGCTTTCTGTAATTTAATGCGGTTGGGTTAGTCTTTGAGGCGTTGTTAGTCATAGTCATCTTAATTTGTTGGGGAGTGGCACCTAAAATTAGAAACTCCAGCCCCTAAATCGTGTAATCATAAAGCTTACGCCTGCTTTGATGCAGGCAAGAAAGCGTGGGTGCCAAGGTACGCCGGAAGAAATGTCGCTATATACCGCTCTTTCATGAGTACCCAGGAAACAAGAAGTCGTTTTGCGGGTCTCTCAGCCATAAACCCGACACCCAAGTCGAGAATGTTAAGAAGCAACTCACACGTGGTCATCCGCGATTAAGACCTCTTTCCTCTTTTCGAACGAAAAAAGTAGCCTCAAGTTTTTCTTTCTCAAGCTTCACCGTCTTGGACTTCAATTCAAAAGCTACCGCCGGGCTATCTGAGCCCCAGCGTAAACCCAAAAGCATAGCCTTTGTACGTAGGCTCGAACAGCAAGACGATTTTTGGCTGCTTGGCACCAGGATGGGCTGCAAATGAGCCGCCTTCTCATGCCCATTGGTGTAGTATGCACTGCTCGTTCGACAAGTGCAGGAACATTGATTTGATCAGCGGAACAACTTTGCGAGAGATCAAAAAGTTAACTTTCCCGTGTGGGCGTTAAATTAATACCAGGTGGGATGAAGTCACTCAGCATCTTGTATAGTAGAGACGTCTAAAAAGGTGCAAGATCTTCCAGTGAACGACCATTCACCAAATCCAAGGATCGATGGCTCAATAGATTGACATATTCCCATGCCTATTGATACAGCACATTTGTATTATAAATTTCTACATATCCTTTTATTTTTTAGCGGGCATGATAAAACTCTGTGATTAAGGCGATACCTCAGTTCACAAATCCTTTCGATAGAGTGCCTAGGATTCACCATCCCCGAAAGGCAAGAAGCCAGTTCTCACCGCAAAAAGCTGGCTTTATGTAACGGCTCGAATATCTTGGTAATACTATGTAGAGACACATCTCGAAGTTTGCAACGTATAAAGAAAGACAAATTTCTTAATATTCCCCCTTAAGTACTTAATTTGGCTGTAAACAAGCTAGCCATAGAATTGAAAATGTTACAACCGCTTGGCATTTTCAAGTAGAGGTAGATCTTTCTTTATAGCACGTGAACAATTGCTGAGCGCCCACTGATGGACGCTTAATAGCACAATTTATTAATAATTTATTATGATTGTTGGCTACGTCGCAGACTTATCTCTAACAAATTTAAATGTCGCGTCATTATGAAAAAGTTAAGGTCTCATGCTGTGCATCCACAATCCTAGCACGACGCCTCGATTTTGCGCTCGTTTGACGACCAGATAATAATATTGGTAAGATGATCAAAACGTCCTTAAATTTTCAACCGGGATTTGAAGAACATGCACGTGCAATAAAGTTTTAGCATTTAACTTCTACATGCTAAAATTCAGCAATTTGTCACCTGTAGTAAAATACTGGTCAGATGACTCTCCCACGTTTCAAAACCACGTTCCAAATTGCAGTGCTATACAACAGAATGACGAAATTTCGTCGACACATTCCTCGACCGACATCGCCATTACAAACTCCGTATTGGTTACTTATACCACATGGTCCAATCCAGCTTTCAGGCACTTGCTTTTTAACCCGTCATTTATAAAAAACATTTTTGCGACCCACTTGGTCTACCGCGATGAAGCTCTTCCTCCACGTTTTGGCGACACTTGCGGTTGTTGAAGGCCGAGGGGCAATGATGGCTGGCGGGGGAGGAGGGACTGGAGGGGGGGCAACAACAGTAGGGGGGGCACCACCAACACCTAGTAACATTGACTTTTCAATTTGCGAGACCGCGGGCGGGCCCGGAGGGCAGCCTTTTGCAGACGACAAAATCGTTAGCGATGGGCAAACTTTGACGGAGATCAAGCTTTGCAGTGGCGAGCGTCTCGATGGCATTGGCTATACGATCGTGTCTCAGGCAAATAAGAAGGATGTTGTATTCCACGGCTCGGAGAAGAATTGTCAGGATATTACTCTTGCCGCAAACGAACACATTACTTCGTATGAGGTGCACATTGCGAACATGTTTAGACCTTCAAAGATGCGCATTGGTCACATCAAGCTCGGTACTGTAGAAGATAAGGTCTATGAAGCTGGCGTGCCTAATAAATATGAACTGGCAAACAACGTTGTAGTCTGTAAAGCTCCTCCTGGACAGCGACTCGGTGGGTTTAGTGGGCGCGCTGGGAAAGAAATTGATGCGCTCAAACCTATTTGGACACCGCTTCCAGTCGAAAAACCTCATGAAAAGCTTAGGCTGGATTGAACTCACTACCATTTGAACCCCTGGTTCATTACCACGACACAAAACCAGCTTTCCCAATCCCAGTATGACCAGGCTGAGTGCATCTTTTTTCATGGTCCTTCCTTCGTTTACTTCCTAATGTAACCAAATAAAAGGACGTTTGAAACTGTAGTATAAATTTCTGTTTCGCAATCAAGGTTTATGCGGGAAGCGAAGAATGTGTAAAGGCTTATTGCGCGTTGCATACTTTAGGTTTATTTGTACGATCCAACCAAGCTAAAAAAGCTATTTGACCAAGCACTTGATCGCAATATTTTTTTGTTTCAATGCCCTCTTTTTCTACCACAGCCCCGCTTCTATCTGTCGCGCTCAAAGATATGAGCTTAGCGCCTTGTCTCTTTTACAAGGCATTCATTCGTTCTCATCAGAAATGTCGTCGTCCCTGTAGTCTGTCGTTGCCCAATGCTTATCGATTTGTATTTCAATAACAACAGCAAGGTTGAGCTGCGCCCGATGAACCCACTGAGCTGGAACCATGCGGTGTCGCCTTTGTCAACTGCCATAACGTCTGATAACGTGCCACCTTCTTGATGGTGATGGACAGAATTGACGTGCCTGTTGCGTGTATCGTCATTCTTCTGTTCAATTTGCATTTACCACGTGACAAAGTAATTGTCATCGACCAGATTGAAGTCGTCCAATTCTTTTTAATTTCTTCCTGCTTCATGCCTTCCAAAGGCGAAATGAAGACGCCGGAATAAATCATGCGTTCAACAAGACCAAATAAACAGTGCATGTCTCCGTGCGGCTGGCTCAACATACAGTATGACTTGGTCAGTTGAACACGGCAGCATAACAACAGGAGTAGCAGATGTAAGCTTTATTGGAGTCGAAAGTATGTTTGTCGAGGCAAGAGAAAAAACTTTAAGACTTTCACCCAGAGCAGTTTTTTATCAAGGCACACAGATTAGTTTTTTCAGCCGATATAAATATGCATTCATCCCGCGAGTGCCATTGACATTGTCCATTGATCCCACATTGTGTTCTATACGTACTCAACATTAATGTTGTCTTCTCATATTGTCGCTGTGCTGAGGTGTTAGATGGTGCCCACCATATGACTTGCTGCGTTTTTAGATCCGTAATCGATCGTTAGCACATAGGTTTTCTATTTTTGCGTTACTCCCGAACGATTTCGCATTCTCATATGATAATACTATCTTGAGCCTAGCGTTAGAAACACTTTTCTTGGTCATAAGTTGCTCGCTAGTAATTGAATTGTCATTCATATTATTCGGCAAAGTTATATCTAAATTGTGATAGTGTGCCTAAATAATTTTTCTCCCATCAAAGGCTTCCATTACCGCTTAAAATCCTTCTTTATATTTACCGCTAAACCGTTAAAACTTTGCTATTTTTTTTGGTATATATACTTAACAACTAGAGCTGGAGTTGCTCATTTAAGCTCTTTTGCTTCATAAAATATTGCATTGTTTAGCTTCAAATAAACCTGCTCTCACTAAGCAAAGACAGTTGAGGTCGTCGGAGCTACGTCAATGGCTTCGTCCGCTAGACTCCAATTGCGATATATATCTCCTTCTTTCTAAAAATCAGCAAGCATCGCCATTTCTTGAGTAGCAATCACGTGTGAGGGTTGAAGTTCGTGTCTTGGGTAGATAAAGGGACGAACGATTTTCACTTTTAAAGCTATGAAGAGTTCAAGACCCCACTTTAGCAAAAATAGTCAGACGTCTTGAACGCTTTTCTTGTAGTATTTGGCGTCTCTGGCAAAACCACGCTCCCTGCCACTTTGCAAAAAAGTGGAAGAAACACTAATAAAGCTTGCTTGATGACCGCTGCCAAAATTTACATCTATCGACTCTTAGATCCGGGACAGCAGTCCGGTCGACAACGACCCAATAGTAGATCGAGCTCGTGTTGGGATACTTCTTTACTCGCATGTAAGTTTTGCTTGAACCTGACATGGAACAAGCTAAGAAAACAACTCCATATTCTTTTGAAGCCCATATCGTAGAAGCTTGAGTTATCCTCAAACTTACTGCCGTACCTTTTTCTAAAAAGCGCATGCGTTGTTAAGACCATTTAGGGTCGCTGACAAAAGAGTTTGAAGATTTCCATTACCAAGAGATTGCATAAACAGCCCATGTTCTACGTGGGTTAGCTTGTGACCTTTCTCGATGTGAGTGCAGAAACGTTTGTTCTAACTCATGTGAGTACCTGACCAAGCAATGTCAACCCATCAGAGAGACCAAAATCTGGCTTAAAGTACAAGATATTTCAACCCCTGTTTTGAGTGGCTCGAGTTTGTGAGACCTGCTTGCGGATTAGTGTGATCGGGCACACGATAAGTACAATTTGGTGGAACATAGCCTGCCAAGTTTTGAGCTAAGGACTTTGATGGTTTACCGTGTCGTCCTTTTCACCAAGTCTGTTATAACATTCTCGTCAGAGTCGATAGCGGACCTTAGCACGTGCTGTTGTGCGCGTAAATAACGTGATTTTGGTCCCTTATACGCGGTGTCATAGAGTACAAGCGGTGCGATAACGCATTAGAGAAAGTGGTCGGTTCTCCTTCTCATGTCTTGCCTCAAGGTTTAGTCCGCAAACATAAAAAGCTTCCAGACTCGCATGTGTGCTAACTCGATAATTTCCCCTCAACGTCTGCTTGCACGAGTGCAGTGCTTATAGCAGAAAATTAACTCGCACGGTACCCATACCCATGGCGGCAATTCGCTGGCCATTTGCCACCATGATGCCAATTGGTATTGTAAGCGGGCGGTACTCCAGAAAATCATCACGATCTGTGATCATGTGCGAGCTGGCTCCACTGTCAAGTAGCCGGGTGGCCCATCGCTTATCACCAGCAGTCAAAGCGGGGAATGCGAACTCCGAACCACCGGTGCTGCCCTTCAGCCGCGACCAATCTTGCTTCTTGTGGCCGACTTCCTGGCAATCATAGCATCACCCCTTGAACTCCTTCTTATTACCACTATGGTGCCGTTTGCGTCCATGTCCCTTGGCACTCCGTCCACGTCGGCCTCCACGCTTACTGTGAACCTGCCCACCATTGCCATGCACCGTCGCCTTGAATGCTTGCTCCTCCATCTCGTGCTTTTGAATCATCTCATACTCGCGTCGGAGCATCTCTTTCATCTCCAGCAATGCCACACGGTCGCGCGTTTGAAAAGCCGCAACGTCGCGTCATACTCTCTTGACACATTACAAATGAAAATTACCAGCTTTTCCTTTGCAGGTAAAGCGTTACCAACCGCAGCCAACTTGACACACAATTCATCGAACTGCACCTTTCACGAGAAGGAGGAGGTGGCTGGTTTTGTAGTCCAACTAGCCAAAATGCATCATGGTGTTCGCGCCAACGTGCAAAGTCTATACTCGAGGATTATGGCCCAGATAGCCCGGTGGTAGCTTCAATTTAAGGTCCAAGATGTGAAGCTAAATGTTTTCAGGAAGAAGTACTAAAGTCTTCTTCACTAGCCTTGGGGGATCACTAAATCTTGTTTTTCGGCGAGCAAGCGTGGCCATCCCAAATAGGCTGCTCGATACTCAGAGTGAGAGCAACAGAATAAAGCCTGCTCTGATGCGGCAGGCCAGTGGAAGGCTTCAAACGTTCGAGCATTTAATAAAGACGCTGCTGTGACGACAAGAGGATGTAAACAATGTCATCGATGTGATATGTCACATTAGAGTACGTTTAGCTAAACGTCGTCGTCCACTGCCAGCTTACTATTATCCTGAGACCTATGGCCTGCGACACCAATCTCCTCTTTCGCAGTGGTTACTAAAGGTCTTGAGACATTTTTGCTCGTGGCCCCGTCTTCTTAGTCCAAGCTTGGTCCTGTCAAAGCTGCTGATGATTGCGATCAGAAGTATCTACCTCTCTTGCTGAAGTAAGACCTCAATCTTTCATGGGATCCGCTTGACTTGATCATTTGATAAACTTCACGCTAGAGTAATGTTTTGCAAGGGTACTCGCCACGTGATCGTAGCGCTCACGTACCTTCTCAGGGAGTGGAGGAGGACGATTTTCTATTTTATGTGTCGCGATATGTCGCTTACAACCTGCGTTTTGTATTTGCAGCTCATAAGTTACAAAATTGTAACGCTATTGAGTAAAGATGCCTCACCACTGTTGTCAAAGCTTTAAATTTACAGGCCTCACATAAATTTTTTTATCTACAGGTGGACTAAAAATCGTATCTGAACAGTAGTCTGTGATAATCAAGAAGCAGCTGGGGTATTTCTGTCATTAGGGCTTTGAGTTCTACGGACGCTCAGTGTGAGATAATCGAACAGTAAGAACTAGATGGTTGGTTTTGCAAGCAACCTAATTATCAAAACAACTACAAATTGTAGCAGTTCAACTGAATTGTTACCTATCCAGGAAGTTTTTTGATGAGATTTTTTAATAGAGTAGGTAAACTGTGAATTACACCGGTCTTATAAAATTTTTGCCGAAAGTTTTTGTACAATAGTTCAATAAGTTCCCTTCTTTATTCGTGACCCATTATAGTAGATTTGTAATTAGATTGATACACCACGCTAAGCAAAAGACCCTTCGTCTACAACCAGCTTACTTCCTGTTGAGAAAATGGCAAAAACCGAAGTAAATATATTTATCTTGACCAATGAACGGCTACCATATGTAATTACCAACTGTAACGTACTTGTAAATACTGTAAAGCCATTCTCCTGTTCAACATGCATTCAGCGGTGTAATTTTAACATTTATCATCGGTGATGCTCTCAGTCTACGGTCTAAGCAGTAATATCACTCGGGCATGAAAGGTAGTTGTGTTTTGTGCGTTCTTAAAAGAAGATTTGCTTGTTAGTATGTCAAGTTCTGACTGAATAACATCCCCTAAGTTAACTTTTTGTCGGTAGTACATTTCTCTAAACACAGTTGAGAAAGATATTGTTATAATCTAGCCGAAATCTCTGCATCGCAGCTCTAATCATGCATAGACCAGAAGTATGGAAAATGCCAATGAGTTTCGTGGGTGAGATAAAAGTTTGGATCAGTTGAAGAAAGTAGACTCATTGTATTGATAAAAAACGGCTACATTACGGACAAACGGCTCAACATTGCACTTTACGAAATGCATTGATCCCGCAAAATCCGCTTTTTTCTCGCCTTTTCCCTCCTCTGACGACCCGATCGGCTCAACAAATTGGTTCTGTTTCCCGCGTGGGCATAAAATTGGTACCAGGATTGGTGTAGTCACTCAGCACCTTGTACATTGGAGGGAGATGCAAAATCTCTCAGCGATCGACCGATCACTAATTCCGGTCTTGCGAGCGCAATAGCCTTTTATCCTTCTTAGGTGCGGGCAAAATACGTTTCTATATACTAGGCGAGATTTTAGTAGCAGACCGGTAAAAATACCGATAGAGTGCCCAGGACTAATCATCAACGTGTTGAAAAAACAGTCGCTATGAAAGCGATTCCCACATTTTTGGCGATCCAACAGAGAAAAACAATCAACACTATCTCTGCGTGACAACTTTTTATAAAAACATTTTTTAAACAGTCTCTCGCTTAAAACGTCGTCATCAGTTGAAAGTTAAAATCTTGTGCTGTACATATTTGGTGTGTACCAAATTACTGGCTCTACGCCTCAAGCAGCGTTTACGCTCGAATGACGATCAGGCGCACGAATGCACGATACGTTGTGAACGTTTTAAGATAGAACTGGACAGTGCAAGAAGACCTTGCGTTCTTTTCAGCATTCAAGTTCTCATGCTGGAATTCGCCACATTTTTACCAGTAGTATAATATTGGTCAAACGACAGCATCTTCGATGATTCTTATGGCTTGTAGACCCTTGAGGCAGAAGAGAGACGACGGTTGACAGCCCCACCTGAAGATTGGTCGCGCCATCGTACAGAAGAGTCATGGTCGCTTTACGAATATTTCGATTTGCGAGAACCATAAAATGTGCTTTTTTCGGATTTCATCCAATAGGCAGGCAGCTGGGATGTGTAATACGTTCAAATGCACCATTCCGACACTACGATCCAAATTAAGTGCATGTCCAATTGAAAAATTGACTACGTCGACACATCCCTCGGTCTTTATTAGTTAATGACCAAAGTTGCTGTTACTAACTCCATGTTGGTCACTTCCACCCCGTGGTCCATTCCACCTTTCAGGCACATGCTTTTCAAACGTCATTAAGAAAAAACATTTCTCTTACCCATCCGATCTACTGCGATGAAGGTCTTTTTCCATATTTTGGCGATGCTTGCGGTTGTTGAAGGTAGAGCGGTTTTCGGGGGAGGAGGAGGAGGGGGGTCATCATCAAGTAAGAGTAAGAATGTAACGTGCGAGGCCGCGGGCGGGCCCGGAGGCCAGCCTTTTGCAGACGACGGTATCGTTAGCGTTGGGCAAACTTTGACGGAGATCACGCTTTGCAGTGCTGAGCGTCTGGATGGCATTGGCTATACGATCGTGTCTGCGGCAAATGAGAAGAAAGAAGCATTCCACGGCTCGAGGAAGAAGTGTCGTCCGAATACTCTTGCCGCAAACGAACACATTACTTCGTATGAGCTGCACATTGTAATGAGGCATTCCGCGAGCGAGCGCATTGGTTACATCAAGCTCATGACTACAGAAAACAAGACCTTTGAAGGCGGCACGTCTAATAAACAGGCGGACAACTCTGTAGTCTGTACAGCTCCTCCTGGACAGCGCTTCGGTGGGTTTAGTGGGCGTTCTGGGGCAGAAGTGGATGCGCTCAAGCCTATATGGACACCGCTTCCAGTGTGACTACATCAATAAGCCAGCTTCCTTAAACCCAGCCTGACCAGCGTGAGTACATTTTTTTCCGTGGTTTTTCCTTAGTTTACGTCCAAATGTAATCAAATAAAAGGACTTTGATCTGCCTCGAAATTGTAGTTTAAATTTCTGTTTTGCAATCGAAAGTTTAATGCGGAAAGCGAAGAATCTGTAAAGACTCATTGATCAACGAGCTGATTATTTCTTGTACGATCCAACCAAGCAAAACAAAGCTATTTGATCAAGCACTTGATCGCGAAAAAAAACTTGCTTTAATGCACTCTTCTTCTACCACAGCTCCGCTTTCATCTTTCGCGCTCAAAGTATGAGCTCAGCGCCTTGTCTCTTCTACCGAGGCAGTTCTTCGTTCTCATCAGAGATGTCGTCGTCCCTGTCGTCTGTCGTTGCACAATGCTTGTCGATTTTCACTTCAATAACAACAGCTAAATTGAGCTGCACCCGATGAACCCACTGAGCTGAAACTATGCTGTCGCCTTTGGAAACCACCAAAACGTCTGATAAAACGCCACCTTTTTGTTGGTGATGGATGGACTAGACGTGCCTGGTGCTTGAATCGCCAATCTTCTAATCAATTTGCATTTACCACGCGACAAAGTCATTGTCATGGACCAGATTAGAGTCGTTCATTTTTTTTTAACCTTGTGCCTTGCAAAAGCGAAATGAAGACGCCGAAACAAATTACGCGTTTATCATGACTAATTAATAGAGTGTTTACTCGTCGTCCAAGGCTGACAATCTTTGAGTCGCCATGCATGTCTCCGTGAGGCTGGCTCGCCTTACAGTATGACTTGGTCACTTGAACACCTGGTACAAAAACGGCAGCAATAAAGCACCAAGCGCAACAGAACCAAGTATAGGATTTGTTGAGCCGATCGGGTCGTCAGAGGAGGGAAAAGGCGAGAAAAAAGCGGATTTTGCGGGATCAATGCATTTCGTAAAGTGCAATGTTGAGCCGTTTGTCCGTAATGTTGCCGTTTTTTATCAATACAATGAGTCTACTTTCTTCAACTGATCCAAACTTTTATCTCACCCACGAAACTCATTGGCATTTTCCATACTTCTGGTCTATGCATGATTAGAGCTGCGATGCAGAGATTTCGGCTAGATTATAACAATATCTTTCTCAACTGTGTTTAGAGAAATGTACTACCGACAAAAAGTTAACTTAGGGGATGTTATTCAGTCAGAACCTGACATACTAACAAGCAAATCTTCTTTTAAGAACGCACAAAACACAACTACCTTTCATGCCCGAGTGATATTACTGCTTAGACCGTAGACTGAGAGCATCACCGATGATAAATGTTAAAATTACACAAACATTTAGCTTCACATCTTGGACCTTAATTTGAAGCTACCACCGGGCTATCTGGGCCATAATCCTCGAGTATAGACTTTGCATGTTGGCGCGAATACCATGATGCATTTTGGCTAGTTGGACTACAAAACCAGCCACCTCCTCCTTCTCGTGAAAGGCAGCATATCTTCGGGCAGTTCAAATTGCTTGTCTGTCAGATGGGGAAAGATAGGTTGATCCTAACCGGTCTCCGGAAGCCTTGCGAGGAATAAAGTAGATGTTTTCAGGAAGAAGTACTAAAGTCTTCTTCACTAGCCTTGGGGGATCACTAAATCTTGTTTTTCGGCGAGCAAGCGTGGCCATCCCAAATAGGCTGCTCGATACTCAGAGTGAGAGCAACAGAAAAAAGTCTGCTCTGATGCGGCAGGCCAGTGGAAGGCTTCAAACGTCCGAGCATTTAATAAAGACGCTGCTGTGACAACAAGAGGATGTAAACAATGTCATCGATGTGATATGTCACATTAGAGTACGTTTAGCTAAGACCTCGTCGTCCACTGCCAGTTACTATTATCCTGAGACCTATGGCCTGCGACACCAATCTCCTCTTTCGCAGTGGTTACTAAAGGTCTTAAGACACTTTTGCTCGTGGCCCCGTCTTCTTAGTCCAAGCTTGGTCCTGTCAAAGCTGCTGATTATTGCGATCAGAAGTATCTACCTCTCTTGCTGAAGTAAGACCTCAATCTTCAAAGGGATCCGCTTGACTTGATCATTTGATAAACTTCACGCTAGTGTAATGTTGTGCAAGGGTACTCGCCACGTGATCGTAGCGCTCACGTACCTTCTCAGGGAGCGGAGGAGGACGATTTTCTATTTTATGTGTCGCGATATGTCGCTTACAACCTGCGTTTTGTATTTGCAGCTCATAAGTTACAAAATTGTAACGCTATTGAGTAAAGATGCCTCACCACTGCTGTCAAAGCTTTAAATTTACAGATAAACCGTATCTGAACAGTAATATGTGATAATCAAAAAGCAGCTGGGTATTTTTGGCATCAGGGCTTTGAGTTCTACGAACGCTTAGTGTGAGAGAAGCGAACAGTAAGAACTAGATGGTTGGTTTTGCAAGCAACCTAATAATCAAAACAACTACAAATTGTAGCAGTTCAACTATATTGCTACCTATCCAGAAAGTTTTTTTATACCAATATGGAGTTAAAGTTAGCGATGTTTATCGTTATCTACTATCGATCGAGGGATGCATCGACTTAAGTAAGTCATGTAATCGTACATGCCCTGAAATTTGGATCGTGGTGTTGAAACGTTGTAAATATATTACACCCCTGCTGCCTCGTATTATCTATCGATTTCATCGTGCCATTGAAGTCTAGCAACTATGCCTTGTACCTCCACACAATGGTCCATGACTACGATCGAGCGAGACGGCTTGATGCAAAGAATGACTGAACAGGGACATAATAATCCCTTGGTCCTCTTTCCTATGCAGATTTCTTGTACGTGTCACTAAATGAACTTCAAGGTCGTGAAATTGGTGATCACACGCCGAAAGATGGAGGATCCGACTTTACAATAGTACAAAGTCGCATTCTATGGGTTCTTTCGACAAGCAGTCTCCTAAAGCCAGATAATGCTGAAGCACATATCAATTACACAACGTGTACTCATTGTTTGTACGAACGTTAGGAGAAAGCGACGGATCATTACCTCAAAGCATTGGCCTTGGAACGGCTACGAAAAGGAGGATTTGGCCTTTTTAAACAATGTTGGGTGATCAGAAACAGAAAGCGAAGGGTAAGTTCACTCTTTGTCGTAAAAAGAACTTGGTAAAGATGGAAGATGCTGGGGAGGAAGAACACTTTGATGCGTTTGCACAATTTCGCCGGTCGCAGGCCAAGAAAGCGGAAGCGGAGGATCAAGCTTGACGTATGGGCTTTGAAGACGCATGGTGCTACACAATACGGCTGCTTGTTACATTTCAACCACAAACTTGTCGTCATGATGCCACGAGAAACGTATCGTGACTTTGTCAAGAAAAGTATGTGGCGGTGAGAGAGCACAACAAGCTTTGTATGAGCAGGGTACACTAATTTATGAAAAGGAGATTTTGATGAGCCAGATTAGAGAAAATACGTCCGGCTTGTGTTTCGACAATGCTCAATCAAAGTCTGTCTAAATGTTTTTAATGACGGCATTTTTTGAAGGTGGAACGCTGATAACCTTACGATCCGAATGGACTGTCTCAAACTGAAAGACTTGATCGTTGAGCATATATGCAGATTTTTCTCGGGCCAAGCACTGCTACAAATCCACCTTTGAACCATTTGTCTCATTTATTCCGGTGTTAAAAGCAGCAACTTTCTATCAAGTTGTCAAAGTGTCAGCTCTGCGTAAATGAGATCCCATGAGACTTTGTCGGACAAAAAGGCGTCCAAATGGACCCGGCAAGATAAGATCATCGCAGAATGACCTGTGTACAAGACAGAGAAGCAAATGGAGTGCTTCTGAGATCCTATAGTCTATGTCCCAAGGTTCTGCAAAGAATTTTGCTCAATTGGCAAGACCATTTTACAAAAGCTTTGAGAGAAAAACGTCCTGATTCAAGCGTTAATTGACGCATACACCTGTTTTATGGCTTCCGAACTTTTTGAATCCATTTGGTATACGAATGGAAGCCTTATATTTTGCAACAGGGGAAGTCTTGTTTCAAGGAGGGAAAGCAAGAGCTTTTGATTGCTTTTACCGGTCGGAAGATGAAGCCAGCCAAGTTGAACTGAGCAATAGCTACTTATAATTTTGCATGCTCTTAAAGTATGGCGTGTGTATTTTCTCGATCGACCATTCACGGTTGAAACGGATCCCAATTGAGATGATCCTGACGCAGAAGACTATAAATCGCAGAGTTGCTCGAGTGCTTAATGAGCTTGCTGATTTTTAGTCTTTGTTTGAGAAAATTCCCGGTGAAACTAAAACGGTGGCTGATGCACTGTCACGAAATCCTTATTTCTAAAGTAAAGCTGCGCAAGTTGGCTGGCAAAAGCATCTGTAAACAGCTAAGAGCCGCGAGATCGTGGCGACATTAAGGACAAAGAAGGTCACAGTTGCCCAATCTGTAGAGACGATGCATACGCGGAAAGAAGACATACAATAAATGATTAAGAAATTTAAAAAAGGAGACGATATGCCAAAGTACTTATTGCAATTTCTATTACCAAACTGGCAAAATTTAGACGCCACGACTGTACATTACAGACGACGGAGATCTGGAAACGCGCGTCATTTGTGAAAAGCATATTTTGTATCGGCAGGCCATCCAGGATTTTACAAGACGGAATTCGCCGTGCGTCAAAAGTACTACTGGCCAAAAATGGCAAAGTACATTCAGCGCTATATTGACACATGCGAAATGTGTAAGCACAAAAGACTAGGCAAAATGACCGCCAAGATTCCTTCAGTCCTAAGATGTTTTAAGTAGCAGATGAATCGACATTTCTATGGTCTTCATCGTGTGTTTACCGGAAACTAGAAGAGAAATTGATGTTGTCATGGTGATTGTTGTTCGCTTGACAAAGCGTTCACCACTACGACGACAACATATGGTACTGCAGGGATTGAAAAGCTTTTGTTGAAGAATCTATGAAGAGCCATGGCATATCAAAGACTATTGTTTCGCCATGGCCGAGACACTAAGTTTACATCCAACTTATGACAAGCAATCGTGTCTACTGTGTGAACGCAACTCAGTTCGGCTTCGGCTTTTAGAAGGGACGAACGGAAAGAACTGACTGTTCTTTCGAAGATTACCTCCGAAATATCGCCAACCCAGCATAGAATGATTGGGATGACTTTTTGCATTTGGCTGAAATATTCTATAATCTATGCGTACAATCTACAGTTTGAATTTCATTGTTCGAAGCGGATTTAGTATATGTTTCTAGTATACTGTATGATGTGACGTCAATTATAGAATTTCATAAGTTGAAAATAAAAGCACAAGAGTTTCTACTACGTCCAGATATGTTACTCGCTCCTGCGAGACCGAATGAGCGAAGCACAAAAGCGCATGAAGCATCATTATGACAAATTAGACTTATCCGAGACTTCCAGGTTGGCGATATGGTGCTTTCGCACCAAAATATATTGTGCCATTCCCGAACGCAAGGAGAATTTCGCGAGATTCCTCTAAGCTAGGATTATCAAAGAGATAGAAACTGGAAACAGTGTTTCACACTTCAATGTTGAAAGACAAATCGCAAGGACCCCCAGCGTCGGCAAAAGATAAGGAAGGTCATCTTGACCAATGGCACCGAAGGAACCTTCGTTGAAGCCGTGATTGGACATCGAAAGTACGAGGGAAACTAACAGTACAGAGTTTGGTGGCTTGGTGAAACCAAGAGTGAAGCTACTTGAGAGCCCGTGGAGAATCAAAAGCAGATTTTCGAACTAATCGACTTTTTCTTAATCCAAAATGATTTTTAAATGAGATATCTTCTTGTAGGGAGGTCATGTGACGCAACCGTCGTCATCGGCAATTTTACCGGTAACGGCCTTCACGCGATATAACTAAAAAATTCCAGAATACATATGCATTAGTTCTATCCTAAGGATAAGGCAAATATACAGTTTCAGACCAGAAGACAGTTTCCGATGTCCCATTATCATTGAACACCAAGATACATTGTTCGCTGAAAGGAAGATGAAGAAGAGTGGTAGCTTTTAAGATGGTAGCAGTAGATGGCTGAAAGCCACCAAAAGGATTAGCAGGAAAAAAAATCGTGAGAACTTTTCATTTAATACCACTTCACAATTCACTTTAAGCAACAAACTCTCCTCCGCTTTCTACGACTTCGCCTCGCCCCCGCTTCAGCCTCGTCCGACGGCCGACTTTAATCAGCTTCCTCCGCAACTGTGTCACAGCACACAACGTAGTTTTTCTGAGTGAACAATATGGATCGGATTGGTAAGATATGCTTGTTCGCAGGTTTCCATAAGGCGGACAGCATGCATGACGAGTTGCAACGACATTCGTGTTACACGCGCGCACCACCACGTTTGAAGTGTGTGTTGCTTGTTTGATTCTTATCCTGTACCTCTAGTGGACCGAGTAATGTCTGGCTACCATAGCTCAATGTTCGTGTTGTACCCATGGTACAGATTTGTGCCAGCTGCAAGCTTGTGTCCGGCGGTGGCAATCGAATAGAACCGAGAAAGAATATGCGTATACTTCAAATTTATCCCAGTCTTTGATTTTTTGAACCACGGTTGCACGCTTGCGATAATCTATTCATTGAGACAGATTTTTTTGGTATTTGCATGACCATATCTCGATGGCCATCATAAATTCTCGAAGTATCCGCCGAATAACTCGTGCAACGTGTCGACGTCAAAAATGTTTTCGACACTGCATGCGATCGCCTTGAGTTTTGCGTTGACTGGTGCAACAACTACAACATGCGGCTTGGATCGACACGACTTTGATGAAAAAAATTTCGATGAAGCGTAGCTTCTCGACGATTTTCTTGTCCTCGAAATGCTCGCTGTGGAGTAACAGTGCAGGAATCTTGTTGCAATAAAGCATTGACGAGTAGTTTTGTTCGTCGTGCTCGAAAGTGGCGCTGGATTGCCATTGCAGCATTATGTTGTTGCAAAACTGAGGACTTACAACATAAATTTCCGGAAACCGACGTTCCATTACCGACGCGCTGACTGCGTCAGCAGATTTTTGTTGTATACGCTTAGTAGACGCTTTATGGCATTCTGCACGATAGTTTGTGAATGGAATTTTCGTCGTCAGTTTATTCGTAATTCGATAATAATTCCGTGAGTACTGTTCTTGACAGTTTCAATTTAAGACGCGACGAGATTAGGAGCACCAGCTTGAGCAATTACAGGCGTTAAACCTCCCGATAAGCAACAGGGTCTCCAGATTTTTTGTTATTGCAGAATGGTCTCTCGGTTTCGTAATCAATGTATTACGGCCATTCTGCAAACGCCGATACAATACGCACTTGCAACGACAGTCGTCAACTCGATCATGTGCTGTTAACATTACACTGCTGAATGCATGTTAAACAGGTGGATGGCTTCATAGTAATTACAAGTACGTCACAATTAGTAATTACAAATGGTAGCCGTTCATTGGTCAGGATAAATATATTCACTTCGGTTTCTACTTTCTTCTCAACAGGATAACGGCCGCAAACAACAGCCTCGCACCACCACACCGTCACCGCCTTGACTACCAAGCGCACCGAAGTCCTCCTAGGAGATGGTAATTACTACCATTGGGAGTTCAACATGAGAATGGCCCTCGCAAGAAAAGGGCTTCTGAGACACATTATGGGCGCGAAGGGCGAGAGTGAAATAATGGAGACGTAGCTCATGAATGACGCCAAGGCATTGGGTATAATTGCCCAGGGCGTCGAGATACAACACTAGACCAAGATACGGTCTGCTACTCGTGCCTTGGAGGCATGGGGAACGCTTCGCGATTTCTACCATCGTTCCACTCTACACAACCGTGTCACGATGACACGGCGCCTTCATGAGTTTAAGATGGAAAGTGGTATTCGCATGGTGGAACATCTAAACGCGTTCGATGAGCTGGTCGTGGGACACCAGATGACGGGAGAGCCGGTGGATGAATCAAGACAGCTAGTGGTGCTTCTGAGCAGTTTGCCGGCGGAATATGAAAGAATATCTTCTATCATGGAGAACGCCAAGGAAATCACTCTGATCGAAGTCAAGGAGAAGCTGTTGAAGGAGTCAGACAGACTACAGAAGAAGGAAGCAAGTGAGAAAGCGTTTCGAGCCACAGACAATGATGGACGGATCAAGGGCAGACGAGGAAGTGGCCACAAGAGCTACGCGCCACGCAAGGGCGGTGGTTTTCGGGGAAAATGCTTCAATTTTGATCAGACTGGTCATATGAAATGGGGCTGTCCAGCTGCTGAGAACCGTTCCAGAAACCGTTATAGCGGTAATGATGCAGTGTTTGCTGTGGGGATGAGCAATCAGTAAGCTGGCTGATCGATAGTGGTGCGACGTCACACATGACCCCTCACCGAAGTGACTTGATCGACTTCAAGCAACTTATAGACGACATCTAGGTAGCAATTGCAGATGCAGAAAGTTACGCGTCAAAGGAGCTGGAACGGTGAAGCTTATCGGCTTAGATGGAAGACGCATATCGATGATGGAAGTGCTGCTTATCCCTGGACTTGACAGACGTCTACTGTCGGTGGGAAAGCTTGCCGAACGTGGACAAAGTGTAGAGTTTTAGCGTGCTTCGTGCATCATTTGGAACAATTTGGCAATTGGGACGAGAAATGGGAAAGCTTACACACTGGATTGTCAGCAAGAGGAGGCACGATTGGTGCAATACTCGGGAGTTGGTAGTCAGTGGGGGTTATGGCACGCTCGTATGGGACATCCAAGTGAGGACGTTTTGGTGAAGACTATGCGATCCTCAGAAGGTATTCCTGCGCTAAAACTAGGGATCAAGATCCAGACCCTGTGTGGTGGATGCATGAAGGGCAAGCAGACGATCAAAGCCTTTCCAGGACGCTCAATGACAAAAACATTACGTGTATTGGAATTAGTTCACACAGACGTGATGGGACCCATGAAGACACTTTCGAAAGGAGGTGCTAAATACATTTTGACGTTTGTGATTGATTATTCACGATATGTGGTGGCTTACTTTCTGGCAAAGAAGAGTGAAGTTACCGACAAGATCAAGATATTCAAAGCACTGCATAAAATCAATGGGGAACCCGTATCAAGTGCCTGCGTTCGGACAACGGGACGGAGTTTGTCAACAAGACAGTTACAGATTTATGTCAGCGGAACGGTATCATACATCAGTGTACAGTACCATACAGTCCCCAACAAAATGGAATTGCAGAACGAATGAGCCGTATTATACTGGAAAAGGCACGGAGCATGCTACACTACAAGTGTGTTCCGACATGTTGGTGGGCAGAGGCAGTAAGCACTGCGGTGTACCTGATCAACCGCTCTCCTAATACAATACACCCAAATAGCACCCCGTATGAACTGGGAATAAAGATGAAGCCTCGGATGGATCATCTTAGGGTGTTTGGGTCTCATGGATATGTTCACGTTGACCAAGTGAAGAGGACGAAGCTCGAAGCCAAAAGCTTCAAGTGCATGCTCCTTGATGATGCCAAAGACACCAAGGGATACCGAATTTCGATTTGGAGAAAGACAAGATATCAGTATCACGGTCGGTGAAGCTGGACGAGCGTGAAGTGGGCGGCATTTATAAGACGCACCCGCCTAAGCAAATAAAAGTGATACACGTAAACCACACGATAAAAGTGCAGTGTCCGGGCCCGATGAAGATGAACCTATGGAGTGTGAAAAAGAACATGAAATTCCAAATGCAATAATGAATGTGGAGGAGTCCGACACAAATGAGTCAAGGGTCGAGAAGCTTCGATTTCCGATCTCAGTACACTCTGAACTGACAGAGTACAGAACTCCTAAACTGGATGCACAGGAAAATCGATTGGCATTTCGACCGCAAGTGGAACGTTCAAGGCGTACACATGAACCAATGTTGTTGTTGGAGAACGGATCAGATGCCGATGAAAATATGGAAGGAAGCGAAGGACCACCATCTTCAAAGCGTGCAAGGATTGATGAAGACGGCCTAATAGCCGAAGCTATTCTCGCTTACGCTGTGAGTGTTGGTGAAGAATCAGACTTGCCTACCACGTATGCGCAGGCAATGTCTTGTGACGAGGCAGAACAGTAGCGACAAGCGATGGATGCCGAATTACTGTCGCATCACCAAAACAAAACATGGACACTTGTTCCACAAAAATTTATTGGACGCACGATTGGTTGCCGCTGGGTCTTTGCTAAAAAGCGTGACCAGGATGGATGTGCTGTGCGCTACAAAGCACGATTGGTGGCTAAAGGCTTTAAGCAGAAAATACGGCGTGGATTTCTTCGAGACTTACACTCCAGTGGCCAACATGAACTCAATTTGAGTTGTACTCGCAGTGTGTGCGGTATTAGGCTACAAAATGGAAGAGCTGGACGTCGACACCGCCTTTCTCAACAGTGTACTGTCGGATCGTGTTCACATGGAAGTTCCAATTGGAGTTAAGGGAGCTTAAGAATTTGCGTGTCAGCTGAACAAAGCTATATATGGTCTCGAGCAAGCTGCAAGCGCTTGGAACAAGACGATCGACCACGTCTTTAAGAAGAACGATTTTAAAAGTTGTGGAGCGGATCAATGCGTCTTAGTGAAGAAAGTGGAAGAAGGTTTTGTGTACGTATGTCTTAACGTCGATGATATGATCATTGCAGCCAAGACGAGCGACGAGACTCTAGAGGTCAAGGGGATGCTTAAAAGTGTTTTCAGGATGAAGGATCTCGGTATGGTGAAGTTCATCTTGGGCATGGAGATCGACCACGACATGACAGCTTCCACACTAATGATCAAGCAAACACGCTACACTAACGACGTGGCTGAGTGATTTGGATAGAAAAACGCCAAGAACGTCGACAATCCGTGTACGTCCGGTCTCAAGCTGTCAACATCACAGTCACCAAGTACAGAAGCTGAGCGTTCGGAGATGCGGTCAAGACCATACCGCTCACTAATTGGATGTCTGCTATATGTTACAACTTGCACTCGGCTGGACGTCGCATACATCGTCACACAACTGTCTCGATTTCTCGAATATCCGGGGTTACCACATTGGAATGCCGCAATTCGTGTATTGCGCTACTTAAATTCGACACGTCATCATGGGATCGTTTACCAGAGAGAAACGGGAAAGGTGATTGTTGAAGCTTTTTCGGATGCTGACTGGGGTAGCAGCACCGATGACAGACGGTCTGTCTCAGGTGTGCTGATCAACATTGGAAAAGTTCCAGTTGTATCCAAGTTCAAGTATCAGAGAACCGTTGCACTAAGTTCTGCAGAAGCAGAGTATATGGCGCTAAGCTTGTGCACACAAGAAGTACTTTGGGCGCGCGCAATGCTCAAGGACATGGGTCAAGAACAAGTGGGAGGCACGCAAATATGGGAAGACAATCAAGGTGCGATAGCTTTGGCAAACAACTCGAACTACCACGCACGTACAAAGCACGTGGACATCAGACATGACTTTTCTCGGGAGAACGTTCAGCTTGGATTACTCAAGATTGGCTACATTGATACAAGGAGTCAGCTTGCAGATATGCTAACCAAGGCGCTTGGAACCAAGATGCTGAAGTATCTACGCGAAGCCTCCGGAATCAAGACCAAGTCAGCAACAAAAGACACACAGCATTAGCGGTGAGTGGGAGTGTTAACATTACACCGCTGAATGCATGTTGAAGAGGTGGATGGCTTCACAGTAATTACAAGTACGTCACAATTAGTAATTACATATGGTAGCCGTTCATTGGTCAGGACATATATATATATATTCAGTTCGGTTTCTACTTTCTTCTCAACATGTGCACCATCTTCCTGAGCGCTTTTATGCTGTGGCTTTTTACGTCGGATGTGTCAACTTGAATTGTTGATTACTCGTTTTTACATGAATAGATTTCAGACTCTCTATATAATCCGTCGTATTTGTCAAACGATTTCAGTGTAAACGACGCCGCCACAAATTGTACGACCATATTTTTTCTGGTCGTTCATGCGTACGAGTCTTAGCACTGTCCTACCTTCGTAATGAAAGCTCCACCGTACTCAAGAAGCAAGTGAAGCGTCTTCATGGCCCCATTGTAAGCTGCAATGTGCGTTGGGTAACTTTATAGTCGATTCGCATTTGAGGAGACACTACTTGTGAGCAAGACACATGTGCACGCTAAGCGAGTATCCTTGATGCAGCTTACGTGTAGTGGGGCATCGCCGTCGCTGTCTGTCATATTTCCGTTTGCACTATATTGGATGAGGAGATGAACGAGAATCTCTCGACCAATTACCTTCAATAAAGAGCAAAGTAGAGTGAATACGGCATACTGAAATTGTCTTGTCCGGATAGGCAACTGCCTGCAATCGAGCTTTTGTACGGTCGTAAAATTTGTTATTGACAGCAAAATTTAACGGAGCGTACTACTTTAGGTCTCAGATCAAGCGTGTACCAAGAAAGTTATCGTGCGACCACTTTTACCTCTATTTACGTTCACTGACTCGTGAAGTATTTTAAGCGTCATGATTGCCTTGTACCGCGAGCTGCGGTGCATTCAGGTTACCTTCACAAGGCTTGGATTCAGAGTCTGCTCCTCGTCTCAATAAATCATTCGATTGCTTCACCAAGCACATTGTAGAAAAGTGGTGAAATCTCACCTTTATTCCGTGCTCAGACCACGCTCCGTGGTCAATATAACGCTGCAAGAGATACTTGATCGTCCAGTGAAATTAAGTAAAAGTACCCACATCCATGTTATTTGTATGAGCGAAACCATTGCTCAATAATGCTTCCCACGGGCAAAGTCACATCTGCTCGAAATGTGTGTTATATACGTTGTGACTCCTATGTACGCCACGGCAATTGACCTTTAAGTAGCTAATAAATTAAAAGCTAAACTTGGGACTTGAATATTGAAGTTCAGTGGAGCATTAAGTATCTGCTAATCTTTTCCGAATTAAAATTGAGGGAGATCTAAATGTCAGCAATTACGAAAGTAAGACAGTTGGCAAACGGTCGTACAATTTGTGGCGGCATCGTTCACATTATAGATGTTTGACAGAAACGACAGATTAAATGAAAAGTCTGAATTCTATTCATGTGTTAACGAGCGAACTAAGATGCAGACAAATACATCCAACGTGAAAAAGCACAGCATAGAAATCGCTCAGGAAGATGAAACATGGTGGAAAAAATCTGGAAACTATCCGAGTTGATGACTGCCGTCGCAAGTGCGTATTGTATAGGTTCTTTAGCAGGATAGACGCAATACATCGATTGTGAAACCGAGATGCCATATCACGGTAGCAAAAAAATTCCGGAAAACCTGTTGCTACTTGGGAGCCCTTTATCGAGTTTAAGACCTGTATAATTTCAAGCTGGTGATCCTAATCTCGTTGCGTCTGAAATCGAAATTGTCAAGAGCCAGTACTTCTTAACCATAACCAAATCACGAATAATTGACGACGAAAATCCCACCTATTGATTACGCGTTGTTTCTAAATGTTGTGCAGAATACCACACAAGTAAAGCGCTTACAAAGTCGGATTCAAAAAATATCTGCTGACGCAGTCAGCGCGTCGGCAATGGAGTTGATTCACTGTTTTGCAAATTTTATGAATAAAGATCTCAGCTTCACAACAACATACATGCTGCAATGAAAGTTCAGCGCCACTTTTGTGCGTGACGAACAAAGCTAGTTGTCAAGGCTTTATTGCACAAAAATCTTTGTACTGTTAATCTACAGCGAGCATTTTGAGGACAAAATGGTCGTTGAGAACCTACGCTTTACCGGAAACAATGTATCAAAGCCGTGTCGATCCAAGCCGCATATCGTGGTTTCTACACCCGTCAACGTAAAGCTCAAGGCGATCGCCTGCAGCGTCGACAACACCTTCGACGTCGACTCGCTGCAAAACTATCAAGCGGATATTTCGAAGATTTATGGGCAGAAAACATGGCCGTCGTGAGATGGTTATGCAAATACTTGGCCCAAAAAAACTGTTCAAATGGATATATTATCGCAAGCGTGCCACCGTTATTTGGAAATTCAAAGACTGGGATGAACTTGGAATTTACGCATATTCTTTTTCTGTTTTTTTTTTCTGTTGTCACTGCCGGACACAAGCTTGTAGCTGGCACAAACCTGTACAATGGGTACAACACGATCACAGAGCTCGGGAAGGCCGAAATCATTTGGTCCACTGGTGGTACACGAGAAGTGTTGAATAAGTAACATACACAATCCAGACGTGGTGGTGCGCTCGTGTAACACGAAGCTCGTTCCAACAGGTCCTGCATGCTATCCGCCAAACCTGCAAACCTGACCCTTATCGTCGAGTAAAGTAACTACCTTTTGTACCTGCACACAATATCCCATGGCTACGTTCGAGCGCGGCGGCTTTATCCTATATTGTTGCAAAGGATGACCGTGTAACGACCTCTAATCGGGTGTCCCACAGTACGTGTCAACTTGACATCCACGAGTGTTATTCACATTCTAGAACGTCGAGACGAAAGACCACGTGGTAACGCGTAAGTTAAAGCAGGGAGTTTGCTTTGTTCATGTAAAAATATTTCCCATTTTGCACTGCGACGAAAAAGTTGTTGAAGGTTATGAGCCCAATAATGAACTCAAACGAGATTCTGAGCGACGACAATTACTTCCTGTGGGAGTTTAATGCCCGCATGGCGTTAGCCAGAAAGGACCTCCTGGACCATATTGATGTGAAGTGAGAAGACGTAGTGAACGCCCTACTATGAGGAATGTCGCCGATATGAAGGCGGTGGCTGTGTTGTCAAAGCTGTTAAGACCGACGTACCAGATGATGGTGAGAGAAGCCAATTCTACATAGGAAGCAGATGCTCCATGAGTCTCCCACCGATGGCCATCGCGAACTCGTAAACTTTTTTGCGCAGCTGCACACGGTTGTGCAGACTCTGCTTCATGAAAAATGCACGCAGGACTTGCCATGGGAAAGATAGGTTAATCCTAACCGGTCTCCGGAAGCCTTGCCAGGAATATAGTCGATAATTTTCCCGCGTGGGCATAAAATTGGTACCAGGATTGGTGTAGTCACTCAGCACCTTGCACATTGGAGGGAGATGCAAAATCTCTCAGCGATCGGCCGATCACTAATTCCGGTCTTGCGAGCACAATTGCCTTTTATCCTACTTAGGTGCGGGCAAAATACGTTTCTATATACTAGGCGAGATTTTAGTAGCAGACCGGTAAAAGTACCGATAGAGTGCCCAGGACTAATCATCAGCGTGTTGAAGAAACAGTCGCTATGTAAGCGATTCCCACATTTTTGACGATACAACAGAGAAAAACAATCAACACTATCTCTGCGTGGCAACTTTTTATAAAAACATTTTTTTAACAGTCTCTCGCTTAAAACGTCGTCATCAGTTGAAAGTGAAACTCTTGTGCTGTATATATTTGGTGTGTACCAAATTACTGGCTCTACGCCTCAAGCAGCTTTTACGCTCGAATGACGATCAGGCGCACGAATGAACGATACGTTGTTAACTTTTTAATACAGAACTGAACAGTGCAAGAAGACCTTGCGTTCTTTTTAGCATTCAAGTTCTCATGCTGGAATTCGCCACATTATTACCAGTAGTAAAATATTGGTCAAACGACAGCATCTTCGATGATTCTTATGGCTTGTAGACCCTTAAGGCAGAAGAGAGACGACGGTTGACAGCCCCACCTGAAGATTGGTCGCGCCATCGTACAGAAGAGTCATGGTCGCTTTACGAATATTTCGATTTGCGAGAGCCATAAAATGTGCTTTTTTCGGATTTCATCCAATAGGCAGGCAACTGGGATGTGTAATACGTTCAAATGCACCGTTCCGACACTACGATCCAAATTTTAGTGCATGTCCAATTGAAAAGTTTACTACGTCGACACATCCCTCGGTCGATATTAGTTATTGACCAAAATCGCTGTTACTAACTCCATGTTGGTCACTTACACCCCGTGGTCCATTCCACCTTTCAGGCACATGCTTTTCAAACGTCAACGTCATTAAGAAAAAACATTTCTCTTACCCATCCGATCTACTGCGATGAAGGTCTTTTTCCATATTTTGGCGATGCTTGCGGTTGTTGAAGGTAGAGCGGTTTTCGGGGGAGGAGGAGGAGGGGGGTCATCATCAAGTAAGAGTAAAAATGTAACGTGCGAGGCCGCGGGCGGGCCCGGAGGCGAGCCTTTTGCAGACGACGGTGTCGTTAGCGTTGGGCAAACTTTGACGGAGATCACGCTTTGCAGTGCTGAGCGTCTGGATGGCATTGGCTATACGATCGTGTCTGCGGCAAATGAGAAGAAAGAACTTTTTCACGGCTCGAGGAAGAAGTGTCGTCCGAATCCTCTTGCCGCAAACGAACACATTACTTCGTATGAGCTGCACATTGCAAACAGGCATCTCGCGAGCGAGCGCATTGGTCACATCAAGCTCATGAGTACAGAAAACAAGATCTATGAAGGCGGCAAGCCTAATAAACAGGCGGACAACACTGTAGTCTGTACAGCTCCTCCTGGACAGCGCTTCGGTGGGTTTAGTGGGCGTTCTGGGGCAGAAGTGGATGCGCTCAAGCCTATATGGACACCGCTTCCAGTGTGACTACATCAATAAGCCAGCTTCCTTAAACCCAGCCTGACCAGGGTGAGTACATTTTTTTTCCGTGGTCCTTCCTTCGTTTACGTCCAAATGTAATCAAATAAAAGGACTTTGATCTGCCTCGAAATTGAAGTTTAAATTTTTGTTTTGCAATCAAAAGTTTTATGCGGAAAGCGAAGAATCTGTAAAGACTCATTGAGTTGCATCAACGAGCTGATTATTTCTTGTACGATCCAACCAAGCAAAACAAAGCTATTTGATCAAGCACTTGATCGCGAAAAAAAACTTGCTTTAATGCACTCTTCTTCTACCACAGCTCCGCTTTCATCTTTCGCGCTCAACGTATGAGCTCAGCGCCTTGTCTCTTTTACCGAGGCAGTTCTTCGTTCTCATCAGAGATGTCGTCGTCCCTGTCGTCTGTCGTTGCACAATGCTTGTCGATTTTCACTTCAATAACAACAGCTAGGTTGAGCTGCACCCGATGAACCCACTGAGCTGAAACTATGCTGTCGCCTTTGGAAACGACCAAAACGTCTGATAAAACGCCACCTTTTTGTTGGTGATGGATGGACTAGACGTGCCTGGTGCTTGAATCGCCAATCTTCTAATCAATTTGCATTTACCACGCGACAAAGTCATTGTCATGGACCATATTAGAGTCGTTCAGTTTTTTTAACCTTGTGCCTTGCAAAAGCGAAATGAAGACGCCGAAACAAATTACGCGTTTATCATGACTAATTAATAGAGTGTTTACTCGTCGTCCAAGGCTGACAATCTTTGAGTCGCCATGCATGTCTCCGTGAGGCTGGCTCGCCTTACAGTATGACTTGGTCACTTGAACACCTGGTACAAAAACGGCAGCAATAAAGCACCAAGCGCAACAGAACCAAGTATAGGATTTGTTGAGCCGATCGGGTCGTCAGAGGAGGGAAAAGGCGAGAAAAAAGCGGATTTTGCGGGATCAATGCATTTCGTAAAGTGCAATGTTGAGCCGTTTGTCCGTAATGTAGCCGTTTTTTATCAATACAATGAGTCTACTTTCTTCAACTGATCCAAACTTTTATCTCACCCACGAAACTCATCGGCATTTTCCATACTTCTGGTACTGCGATGCAGAGATTTCGGCTAGATTATAACAATATCTTTCTCAACTGTGTCTAAATAAAGGTTCTGCCGACAAAAAGTTAACTTAGGGAATGTTATTTAGCCAGAACCAGACATACTATACAGGCAGATCTTCTATTAAGAACGCACAAACATAACTATCATTCATGCCCTAGTGTTATTACTTCTTAGACCGTAGACTAAGAGCATGATTCGACTTTTATATATCACATGGCTACAAACTTTTATTTCAATGTCTAATGACGATGTTTTGCTCGTGTTGAAGTGAGTAGCTTACAAAATTCGTTTTCCTCCCTAAAAGACCACTAAAAAAATTCGCTTAACTTACCGCTCAAAGAGACGATAGATTGCATAACAACTAGAGGTGAAGATTCTCTTTTTTGTTGCCCCGAGAAATTCTGAAAATTTTCTTGGATCTTGAAATACATGAAGTTGACTTCTCGGCTCGGACAATGTCCGTTTGTCTTAGCGAAATCTACGGGCGAAAGGAGCATATCTTCAATGGGTCAAAAACTCGCCGTCGACTGCAATTGTACTGTCAGGCCTGCAATGTACGGTCCTTTACGGCCCGCAACATACATTTCTTCCGCACCGTCTGGTGTTGCTTTCACTCCTAACATCAATCGTAGCGGGGAGTTTGGTCTTGCCAAATACGCTATATAGCCCAAACAAAGTTTTTTTTACTTCTGCTGAAGTAGGGTCTTCACCTTTTCATTGCGCTCAAAGTGAAGGTCTTTCGTCCCTTCAAGATGCAAAATTTTATCCTGACGACGGTATGGTACGGCTTGCCTTTCATTAAGGAAGTCGATGTGCAGCTTACGATTGTACTTCTTAGCTCACGAACGGCTTTTGGTGGATAAAGTTTATGGTGTAGCTCCGACGACCTCGGCTATCTTTGCCAAAGCTTGCATGAAAAACCGCAGATTAAAAATTTATAGGCGTTTTTCGACCAAAGCTTTGAGCTCGTATATAACGAGTAGATCGCTAGTCACTCGTTGTCAGTTGCAATACATAAATTACACGATAACGAGCTAAGTAGATCACGATGTGATTTCTCGGCGGCTGTTGTGTATCGCGACGGCTGTTTAGAAAGACCAAGGTTGTGCAATAATAGGGTGCATCCGGTACGCATGAGTTGGCCTCGTAATCCAGTGGTGCGATTCTAGCTTTGAGTGCGAGAGCACTATTCCACCAGACAGGTTATGTGGTGATTTGTGCTTGGAACTAGAATTTGGTCTATCTGACTGGTCGATGTTTCTTGGCCGAGCTCTCACATGATCCAGCGCCAACATCCCTGCGCTCACATTGGTAAAGGTCACAAGCAAGCCCACGCAGCACATTGGCTGTCTTTTCAATTTCTTCGTAACAGAAGGCGTTTATATTGGATCTCTTTTGGTACCGACCTCAAAGGGTGTCAAAGAGCGCATGTGTATTTTGGTATATGGTACGGCACTAACTGAACTTGTTATGGAAAAGTTCAGCATTGAATACACCAAATCTTCGTTTAGATAATAGAAACTGTTATTTCTATCCTTTGGCGTGTATGTTCATTCCGAACCCTTTTCTTTCGTTGTGTTACCCTGTACGTGTCAAAAGTTGCTTGGTCTTATTGTCACCAAGTTGTCGATTTATTTACACATCGTTAGAGGGCTAAAACATTCAGCAAGCTGATCAACCATTCTTTCCATTACAACTAAATGGAGAGCGGGGGCTTGCTAACTCATTTAAATTCAACAAGTTGCTGCTTCAACGCCTTCTTGTATCCAGACACAAGCTGTACGGTTATTCGTTTTGTCTAACAATCAGCTCGCTATGGACGCGCGGACCAGACGTAAAGAACTAGCCAAAGAGCCTGTAACTTGGAAAATCGGTTTGGGACAAATAGCTATAATAAATTAAGCTATCGCATGCACTCGATTGCCTCTTGTAGTTAAAAAAATATTATTCACGTCAGTCTTTTGTGCGCTAAACAATTATTTACAAAATTCCTTAGAATATGTATGTGCTTACGCTTTGTGAGACCTTTAAAAAAGGTTCATCAGACGGTCAAATTTTGTGAATGCGCTCAAAAACTCACAAGACATGACCAGCTACTCTCAAAGCATACTGCTTTAAGTAATTACCGCGGTAAAGGATGCGTCGCTCTCTTACCTAAGAAGCTGCATACATACATTTCATTAAGCTTTACCTCAAATAAAATTTTCGAGGGAAAACCGAGCTTGTTACCGTTTTATTATCGAATTAAGGATTCTGCTATGTCCCGCAGTGTTGTGAAACGAAGTAAAGTTTATGTTGTAAATCTTATCCGATAATTTCTTCGATTGCAACTCGTGGGCCTTATGCCATTGCATTATCGAAGAAATATATTGATCAGATAACATGCACTAAATGTCATTTACCGTAATTAATTAATGCTGTATTAGACCGTGACGAAAAAATTATATCTACTTCTGGACTATTGACCAGCGTCATCTGCCTAATAGACCTCTTCGGTGTCTACTACGGACAACTCAACCAGCTTCAGCAGAGGTTATCACGACAGGAGAACGTTATAAGCTGATTGTGCAGTTAACTGTATCGATATCACTGTTTACAAGAGTACCTCGTTCACGCTGGTCTCCTTAGCAGCAAACATGCCCGTTTTTGTAATGATAGAGCTCGTCTAGGTCAAAATTGTGCCACGCAGAGAAATATCCGAAACACAACTGATCGAGACCGTTACGATCTGTTAATTGTTCTAAAACCAATGATCTGGGTGAGGTATATGGTGCAAGATTCGCTCTGAAGTCTTCCTTGGTTGTGTTTATAGCTTGCAAAGGCGACGAATAGCTTATCACTGCTGATATGTGGTGGAGCTCAAAGTTGATTTTTTTGGATCGGCTCAGCTGGTGCGAGGGTGCGTTAAGCTATTGTACACAAGCTATCCTTGATTCTAATATTACGCGCATAATGAGCAAGAACATGATTTACATTGTATTGAATGTTGTTGTAGAAAGGGGTCGCATCAAGTACATATGGACAGCGAATGCTGCTTAAAGCTATCCATCAGCAAAATAGTAATTGATTGAAAAAGCGAAAGCCTCTTTTCACAAACGAGGAACGGGTACATCCTGCGAAAGTGTTCTGCACTCAAATGTTGCTCCTCTTTAGCAAGAAGCTACGCTATTTCAAACAACTTCTATGTAGCTGATGAATATCAGCTCAAAGTTGCGCGGCTTTCCTGTTCTTTTGTTAACCCCATATTCAAATTCCTTTTCACGCAAATTTTTTAATATTTTAATTGAATAGTGTATACAAAGACTAATATCAAGCTATTCAACCCATATCATTTTCTAAGTTCAAGCGTCGACTCTTGTTCGGGCAAGTGAAAAAGATAGTGCAAAACTGGCTACGCGACCGCTACCGTAAACTAATTTCACTAAAATGAAAACTTGCAGTTGGCACACAACGGCTCTTCACAAACACATTTCTAATGTACAGGGCAAAATGCAATTTACGCGACCAGCAACTCGCGACTGCGGTGTTCCTCATTCAAAATTGACGTCTCTCGTAAAAGCTGAATACATTGCCTTTCAATGTTCCTTTGATGTGTCAAAACAGTTTGCACTTAAAATCTATTGTTTTAGCCACACGATTAAAGCCATCAATCTTCGACCAGTTCGCAGTATTCGAATGCTTTTGCACGGGTAAGGGCATGGAAGTGTGCTATTCCATTGTAATAGTTTCTTCAATTTGCACGATGCCCCGTTATCATAGTAATATACCACCAAATCGCCAACGCTCGCTGATAGCGCTCCTCGATATCCTAGCGAATGTTCAGGTGTCAAATTTGCTTAAACAAAACAAATTCTAGATCAATATTCAGCATATGAAGTTGCTTCAACATCGTACCTATCGGGACACCATATCGTGCGACTGTGACGTAACTGTCGTAACGGGCAGTTTCGCCGGCAACGGCTCTTACGCAAAATAATGAAAATACTTTCAAAATACATATGCATTAGTCCCATCCATAAATATTGTCGATTAAAATGAATCCGACCAGAAGACAGTTCCAGATGTTCCATAATTATTGGAAAGCAAAAAACCTTATTGGCTAAAAGTAATCAAGGATGTGTGAAAAGCCAGATAAAATAAAAAAAAAGATAGCTTTGCGACGGTAGCAGTAGATGGCTGAGACCCACCAGTTAGGCCGTAGCAAGAACATGAGTCGTTAAAGCTTCTCATCAGATGCATCACTATTCAACTTTCTTTGAGCATTGAAAACTCCTGACTTCACCTCGCCCACGGTTCGGCTTCGTTCGACGGCCGACCTCTATCAGCTTCCTCCGCGACTGTACTACATAGTAGCACTTGTCGTGTCAAGTTCAAGAGTGCAAGGCAACGGTGCTCGTAGTTACATAGTGAGAAGCGAGCCATCCTGAGAAAATTGTTACGAGCCACATGGTGGGAAGTACTAGCGTACAAAAAGTTGTGAAGGGTAATCTTACAGCACGAACTGAATGTTTAGTGGTTGATTAGTGTGATTGCACGCTAGTGTAGTACAAAAATCTGGAACACCTTCAGTTGGTCTGTGGTTTTGTGTTTTTGCCTCTGGTGAATCCCTGCCCCGCTTCTGAAAATATGGAGAATAATTTCTAGATTAAATTGCCCACTCGGGTTTACTTAATCTATATTCGATGCTACAGAGCTTCTAACAAGCCGTAACAAGGAGCTCGACAAGCTGCATGTGTAGTAATCAACGGTGAAGCAGCTAAAGCTTTCTAACTTATCCAGAACGAAATCCTGGTTGGTAAGGATTCAGGTGCCAGTAATGTAGTGTACGGCATCACTGAAACCTGAAGCGCCGTATTCAGCAAACTCTAGCGCTTTTGGAAGGTCCATAAGACCAACTCTATCTATTTATACAAAATATGTAGACCGTAAATTAGTAATTTTGTTTTATGAAGGTCTGATAGATTATACCAAGAGCGATGAGAAGTCCAGCAAGTATGGCCCAATAGAGCGGCCGTACGGCTGAGCGCCCATCTTCAACCCAACAGAGCCAGATAAATGCTCCTTAGCGATAACAAAATTATGCGACCAACGTCGCGCTCAACGAGCGCCAACTCTGCAAGATGCGGCAAATGCCAATGACCAAGCAGATTCAAACGCTCAGCCTAATGTAGCTCTCTCTTCAGCGACGCGACAAGACACAATGTCCATGCAGCAACTACTGGTGTATCTTACCTTGCAGCAACAGCGATATCACGCCCAGGTCGAGCGTAAATACATGACCAAATGCAACAGGCTAATGAGCGCTAAACATTTTCGTTGCTTCAAGAGGCGAGCAGAAGAAGAAAGATCCTCCTGTTCACGAAGGGAGGTGTGGCGAAGATATTGAATTATGAATCTTTGCAACGGAACAGTACTTCCCCAACAATCGCCACTTGATGGAAACAGAGTCGTCAGACTTATCTCGGGTAATTTAGACAAATCCATACTGAATTTGTACCATATTTATATCGCCGACTGCGAGCGCATGGACGTGCACAAGACACAGGCACTGACCGCACACGCGCTTCAAGCTTAAGAATTTTGAGTATGTTCTTCGAGAGCGGATGTTTTATCTGAAACGAAGGGAAAATATCCATTTATATATCCGTGAGTTTCTGAACTTGATGTTCTAAACTGAATTGATAATTAGTGAATTGGAAAAGCTTATCTTTTTCAGAATGGATTACGGGAAGAAATCACAAAGAAGGTCACGGAAAAGAGTCCGAGTAACCTAAAGGAGGCCAATGAAGCTGTCTCCGATTTTGAGCTTACCCATTACTCGGGCAGGCCAAATCGTATATCGACCAAGTCGTACATGAAGGTGCCTACATGATCAAAATATCGTGCGGAGGAGTCATGACCTCAGAAACAGCACCGTTTTGATTAGAGGAAGGACAAGAACGACAAATAAACTTAAGTGGTGACGTGAAACATTTGTGGCATTGTCGGCCACATATCGCCGCAATGTACCGTTCTTTAACGAAAGAAAGCGAATCATTAAAAAGGAGGTGCACTATATGCTTTGTTCGATGTTGAAGATCAAGCTTTCAAAAATGTTGGTAGAAAAAGACCCGTCACTGTCTTCATCGACAACGGATGTTGTCTTAACGACGAATTGAAGACTTGGTGAAGCGACTTGAGCTCGATTTAATCTAGGGTGATATGATGCAAGTCGTACTTGGTTATGACCAGATTGTTTGCCGCCCCGACGAACGGTGGGTACGAACTTACAATTACCTGGTTTTGCTATTACATCGAAAGCGTTCCAAGTCATGCCCATTCCTGATAATGAGGATGTGTATAATGGCACGATGTGGATTCGTGGGCAATATTCATACTACAGGGAGCATGTCTCCTCGCATCAACACAAAGCACCACGCCGCGATTCGCATACAATTAACGTCCGTCCAGATGGACTACTGGACAACGAAAGGCTTGAATCAATCATGGTCGCGAGATTTTCGATTGCTATCAACAACAAGGCCACCATAGCCGTCAAGAGACGACGTAGCAACTTTTCTTTAACAACCGTCTCTAGCCATTTGTGAATGCTTTCCTGCATTCAAAACAAACCCTGGCAATTTCCTCAAACTTGTTTTACAAAGGGCCTAATGCGCTAATCAAGCTCAACATACATACAACCGGCAGCACTCCATCCTTCAAACATTTTCTGAGTCGCCGACACTTTCTCTATAAGAAAAAAGCAATAGCAATGAAGACCAAGTTGATGAGATAGAAGATGTTAATAAAGACTGAGAGCTACCGCGCAACTGCTGTTCGGGACAAGTCAGGCAAACATGCGTTGAAGTTAGTTTGTTGCAACAATTCCGAACGATATACATAACTTCCCCAACATCAACACAATTCCCGCCGCGAACTTCTGTTTCATCGGTAAGCAGAGAAAATTTATTATCCACAACCGCAACGCTGACATGATCTCTCCCTCGTGTATCAACGAGCACGTGAATCAATTTCCCCGAGGGGAATTTTTATCGCTCATGTCGAAGTGTTGTGTAGAAAGTAAAAACCGAATATCTTGGCCATATAATATCAAGTGAGAACCTTCCGATCGTGGAAGCATCTCCAGGGCCATGCAAAGCTAACAAACTTTACCAAAAGGGTACCGGCAGTTCAACGATTCCCTTAAATAATAAAGTGGCGTTCGACCCCCATGATTCTGAAAAAGCTGAGCGCTTCAAGAATCAGAAATGGGAATTGCTTAAGGAGGACTAGGCTTATAAAATGTTACGCAAGTATGCAAACAAACTTCCAAGCGAGACACCTCAGTACAGAAAGAATTTGAGCACGAAGTTTTGCTTTAGCCTAGGACCAACCCGATATCCGTCAAACAATGGCGTCAGTCCTGAACAGCGCAGGACAACAAAACAATGGACTAAAAAGATGCTTCAAGCAGCCATTATCAGGCCGAGTGGGTCTGCCTATTCGGCCCCAACGTTTTGTGTCAAGAAGCCTGTAGGTTGGCGCAATGTGCACGACTATCGTCAGCTTAATAAAGCGACAATCCTGCTGGCGATACCAATCCCGCGTAAGGAATACACCTTTGACGACATGTCCGTAAGTCATTGGTTTTGTGCATGGACCTACTCTTTGGTTACTTTCAGGTTTCGCAGACCACGTAACGGCTTTAGACCGTGTACTCAAACTGTACAAAGAACCGCAAGTTTCGTCAAGTTGTCAAAGAGCTAGTCCTGCGTGGATAGAATTTCATGCCTAGGAGACTGTGATGGACGAAAAGGCGTCCGGATAGACCCCGACAAAAAAGACATCAACGCAGAATGGCATATTCCTAAGACAAAAAAGTAAATGGATTACTTCTTAGGCTCTACAGTCTATGTCCCAAAGTTTGCAAGGACTTTGCGCAATTTGCAGTACGACTCCGCACCAGTTTTAAGGAAATAAGTCATCGACTCCAATCGGACGGTCAGCCACGCTGCTTCACCGAACTCAAGCGTCGCTTGACGCTTTCACCTGTTTTAGACTTTTCAAACTTCTCGAAACCATTTGAATTACGAATGGACGCCTCAAATTTTGCGATAGGGGGTATCTTGTTTCAAAATGGGGAGAGCAAGAGCATCCAACCGCTTGTACTGGTCGAAATTGAGGCCAGCCGAGTTTAACTACAAAATGGGGAGCGCAAGAGCATCCAATTGCTTTTACTGGTCGAAAGACGAAGCCAGCCGAGTTTAACTACCATGTTCGTGAGCAAGTGCTACTTGCAATTATGCATGCGCCAAAAGTATGGCGTGTGTACTTTCTCGATCGACCATACGTAAATCGAGATGGATTACAAAAGTATTGAGATGATTCTGATGGAGAAGACTACAAATCGCAGAGAAACCGATGGTTTGATGAGCTCGCTGTATTTCAGCCTTTGTTCAAGTGGATTTCCAGTAAATTGAACACCGTGGCTGATGCATTGTCATGCATCCCGGAATTTGAAAGTAAACCTACCCAAGTAAGCTTGCAAGAGCTTCTGGAAGCAGCTAAGAATCGCGAGATCGTTAGGACGATTAATGTCACAGTTGCTTAATCTGCAAAGACAATGTATGAGGGGAATAGGGGCCTCCAGTATATCATCAAAAAGCTAGAAAAAGAGAAGGATGTGCCAAATTACTCATTGCAGGATGGTATTTTGTATTTTCAAATTGGCGAAGACGAGACGCCACGACTACATTCCGGACGACGAAGATATAAAAAATCGCGTCATCTTTGAAAACCATGATTCTGTATCGGCAGGCTACTCAAGATTTGCAAGACGTGTCTAGTCGTGCATCGAAATACTACTGGCCAAAAATGATGAAGTACATTCATCGCTATGTCAACACATGCGAGATTTGTCAGTGCGAAAAGGCTAGACAGGCCGAACTGCCAGACTTGCTTCAGTCCTTAATTTTTCTAGAAGGCAATTAGTTCGACATTTCAATGGACTTCATCGTACCTTCACCGGAAAACACAAGTGATTTTAATGCCGCCATGGTGATCGTCGGTCGCTTGATAAAAAAAGTCATGGTCATCGCTCTTAAAACAACGGACGATACTGCAGAAATTGCGTGTCTACTGTAAGAACGCAACACAGTTCGGCTTCGGCTTTCAAATCGCAAACGGATGGACAAATGAAAAGAACAAACCGTTTTATTGGAGACTGCCTCCGAGGTGTCGTCAAGCCACCACAATCGGGATGACCTTTGAATCAGCCTATAATCGACGCGGGCACTTTACAATTGGAATTTCACAATTTGTAACGAATCTAGTATATGTTCTCATATGCCGAAGGATGGGGCATTAGTTCCAAAATTTCATAAATTGGAAAAATCAGCACAAGAATTTCTACTACGTGAAAAAACGCTTCTCAAGGTCATGCAAGACCAGGTGAGTGATGCAAGGGTACGCATAAAGTACAATTATGATGAGAATAGACTTGTTCAAGACTTCCTTGTTGGTGATATAATGCTTTTGGACGGCAGCAGTTTGGATGTCTATCTCAAGGGTTTTGCTCAGTCGAGGAAACTTCCGCCAAGATGTATTGGCCCATTCCCGATTGTGAAGTTAGCCTCGCGAGATTTTTATGTTTTAGAATAATCAGAGGGATTGGAGTTGCTCTCAATGTTTCACACTCTACTGTTGAAGCCGTTTCGCAAAAATCCCAAGCTTCGGCAAAACAACTATAGAGTCAACTTCATTGATGGCTTTGAGGGACACCTCATTGAAGCCGTCATTGGACAAGGAGAACCTACAGTATGAAGATTGGTGGCTTGGTGAAAGCAAGTAGGAAGCCACTTGGGAGCCCGTGGAGAATCTAGACCAGATTTCCAAACTCATCGACCTCCACTGGAAATCCAAAAAGATGAGCCTTGTTTTTATAGTAGGCATTTTCTTGAAGGGAGGTCATGTGACGTAATCGTTTTCTTCGGCGGTTTTGCCGGTAACGGCTTTCACGCAAAATAACTAAAAAGATCTCGAAGTACATATGCTTTAAAACTGTCCATAGATATAGGCAATTTTGCAGTTTCCAAGAGCTCTTACGATCTATTATATTGCTTGGACTAACTGGTGGCTCTCAACTATTTACATCTACCATTCTAATAGCTACCATTCTTCTGTTTTCATCTTGCTTTTTTACATCCTGAATTTCTTTTAGCCAATATGGTCTCTCCATCCCAATGGTTATGGGACATCTGGAGCCGTCTCCTTGACAAAAACTGAACATTCGCCTGAACCTATGGATAGTACAGATGCATATCTCGATTGGGAATATTTTTATTATTTTGCGAAAAAGCCGTCACTGGCAAAATTGCCGGTGACAACGGTTACGTGATAGAAGCGCAGCAATATATACACCGGTACTAGTCTATGAGCAGCCGTTTCACCGGCAAATTAATTTGAATGCTCTTAGTCTTGAAATTATGCATGATTTGCTGCACAAAATGAAATTTAGCGGTGGCCTTCAGATATTGGCCCCCGAGCGTCGGATGTCAGTGGAGCTCAAATGCTTTGAGCTTGAAGACAAAGGTTCTTTATTGATACATTGGGCAAGATCCTCAACAGTGACAAGTATGCTGACGTTTTGAACGAGTGTAATGCTCATCTGCACCACAAATATCACTTAGTGTACGCAAAAGAACTTTTATACCACTTTGCAGCGGAATACAGTGGTAAGAGCTTGCAAAGGCATTAGTGCGCGTTGTGGCATAACAATCTTTTGAAACTCGCGTCGCACATAGTTTTGCACTCCGCATGCTGCTTATGTCGCACCGGAGTGCTCGACATGTCTAAGGACTTTGAACAAAAGTCGAATTAGTACGGTTGGACGAACAAGCGTACTAAGTCTGGTTTTGCTAAAAAGAACTTTTCTGCGCGGTGACCTTAAAGTTGCACTCATTCCGGATCTTTTTGCAAAAACTCAGTTTGAGTTGATGTGGCTCAAAGCCCTTGGGTCTACCAGTCGACATGATTTGCTTGTCCGAGCATTAACCGTGTCATGCGTAAGTTTGGATGCGGCACTTTGTGACCACATGTCGAAACTTGCTTGTAATTTTTCTTAAATGCTCGCGTGGCATGGATTTATAGTGTTTGGAGCATAGGAGCACTGGAACACTGTTTGTATAAACGCTATCATCTGCACTTTTAACATTCTAAATCCTTTGGTGATTTACTCCATATCAGTCTTGCTGACATTTGACAAGAAGAAGTTTTGTATTAAAGCAATTATCTTTTACATTATTGCGTGCGTTTTTAAAAAAATTGTTGCGCAATACCCATAACTTCTGTCACGAACAACTTAAAAACGTAGCAGCAAATGGAGATAATATTAAACTACGGGGACAAACGATAACAACTTCTTCCGCTTTCGGTGAAGCAGCGCGAGCCAGATCATCCTCTAAAGCTTGGAATGAATAAGAAAAATGATTGACAAGATTGCTTGTGCAAGTGATTAACGGCTATGACGCCACATCCGAATCTCAATTAAATCCCTCGGCAGTGTGTTCTTCTATACACAATGAAAATGGAAGATACAAGCTTTGATTGACACTGGAGCTTTGCTAACTGGTGCGACAAACCATGACGCAGCAAAGTTCATTCGTCAACTACGTATGTTCGGCTTTTTTTATGTGACATATTAAGACAATTGTATAAAGAACAATTGCTGGTTCGACCGTTTGAGATACCAGGCTTATGACAGAATATCATAAATTTGGATACATACAGGTGGTTTCATTTTGTCTCTACCGAATAAAAACGCCCATCAAGCGTCGTATTTAAAGTTTCAGAATGTGCCATTGGATGTACAAATGTCTTATTAATTAGGAAGGGTAAGAGCAAATCATCGTGTTTCGGGTCAAATTACTCAGAGCTGCCAAATATAGCTATCTACGACAAAGAGTGACTTGCTAAGAGCATGTACGGGTCAGTTTTGCGTGCAACTCCTGGGATCTTGACAAATTGTGGATGAGTACGCGGAGGTTAGTACCGTGAAGAGATATCTTTGGTAGAGCTAAAAACCATTCATAGTGGACCCATGCCAGCAGACCTACGGACACCACTATTCTAAGTTCTGGTAAGAAGTTGCTCAACATAGGGTGAACTGAAGCAGTAAGCTTCTTCGTGGCTGAACTGGTATAATAGATCTTTTAAATGTGAATGCAAAAGTCTTAGGCCTAAGTAGTTTAATTCGAGAATAAATGTGCTGTGATATGAGCACAAAAAAACGTAAGATTTCGAAGACCGAATGTGTCACCCGCTTTGCTCCTTTCGTAACTTTAATTAGCCCCGCAACCCCTTTTACTAAATTTAAAAAGCACGAATACAACATAAGCGAACACTGAACAGAGTCAGCCAGTGTGCTGGATATAGGGCTGCCAAAACCAGATCAAAGTTAGGAGTCTAAAGCTACACGCTGAAACCTTGTGGTTGTGCTCGTTAGACATAGCATTTCGCCTCTTGCTATGTGAGACGCCCCTTAAAATGTATATATAGCTGCATCTAATCCACTAAGCAGTGGTTGTGGTATATAGCGCTCACTTTATACATATGGCTATCTATAAACCATGGACGTACGAGCTAGGAGCGAGAGTTACGCGATGAGTGATTCACAAGCCACTGAGTAGCGCTCGCGTCATGTCATACATTATTGACTTAGCCCAGGTTCAAGACATCCAAAGCGCACTCTACTAATGCAAGTGGAGCGAACCTTATTCCGCTGAGTTCGGTTTTGATGAGCTCAGCTTTTCACTGGACGTCAACTTTTATGTCCGACTGTCAATGCACCAACCATCAGCACGAGTATGGCACACAACGTCTCACAATGACCGTTGATTGGATTACTTGGAAGACAAGAATTCGTTGCATAGCGCTTATCGAGCAGCGCAGAGTGCCTCGTCTTGTAGAGAAACTTCTAGTAAACATTTTTGTACGAAAGCGCACTGGTGTATAGCAGAATCGATGCATTTAACAGCAATATAAGCTTGAAGCCTATACGTGCCGCAAATAGGCTGTTTGAGTTGTATGAGCTGACATTGGTCGTCAGACAACAAAATAAGTTTAATTATATATATTATATTTCAACAAAGAGTTACAAAAGACACTCAAAGGGCGTTAAATGCAAAGAGCGAATCTCCAGTCTTTTGGGAAGTTATTCGATAGATATGTTTCTTTAATAAAGAAAGATTAGCATGTGAGTTAAAAGAACTGCCTTCGGTAAAATCATCCGATTTGGTGTACGTCATAGATTGACTTGGCTTTAAAGTACTGCGTGCCCCGGCATTAGCCTTAATTGAACGATTTCGTGACGTCATTGACGCACTCTTTCTTAAGCGAGGGCGATTCGGGAGAGCAACCCTTCCCAAATCACACTCATTTAATGAGTCAGAGGAAAAATGGCAGATTAACGAATTGAAAATGCTCACATTAAGCCAATGTGAACACCATTCTATATACAGATGTTGATTTTTGATGTGACTGTTATGAAAGAAAAATGCATGGTCATTAGCTCGACTACTCCTCAAAAATGTTTCTTGAAGTAATGTTTCATGGAATGTGTGTATTTAAATTCGTCAACAGAGATGATAAGCTTAGTAAGCAATAGAGTGAATTTCCATGGCGGTAGTCACTACTTGGAGAGGAAAGCTTTAAATGTCAATCATGTCTTAAGAGCTCTGGATTGCATTTGCAACATTTGACCGTCTGGCGATGCCTTTTTTCAAGGTCTTACATAGCGTGAACACAAACATATTTGGTGACCTTTTCGTGCAGTGCATAGTAAGTGTGACATATTTTTTTGTGCATGTACACAAAAAAAATTGCGTTAATGCGGGTGAGTATATCCTCGGTTCGGAAGAGTTTTTCTTAGCGAAGTGCTATACTGCAAAGCATGGTCCATGGACACAGGTCACTAGTGTTGTAAATTACTGGCTTAGCTAAGCGATCTTTTTTTTTAAACGGTCGTGGTGTTAGCAACAACTCACAAAAGTATATTATAGATTACGTAGAAGTAGTCAGCATCCTCCTTTTATTTTAAGAAGCAATACGAAATGTGCTTGGTATAATTAACATTAAAAGCCATCAAAAAGGGTGAATGAATGCCACCTTCGACCCTGACCTTGACGGATCCAGAACGAACATTCTTATTCGTCTTCGACGCATCGGATCTTGCCACCAGTACTGCACTTATGCAAGCAGGCACCGAAATAAGGAATCAGATTAACACATTTGAACATTAAGATCCTCAAGCTATTAAAAAAAAATTCTGTTAGTATCAAAGATTTCGTTGCTATCGTCAGAGGTTATGGCTCACATACTAGACTTAAACCTACTATTTCTCTGTGGAGTATAGTCTTAAGGCGATCTAGAGCCATTGAAACCGAAAGCCTTGGCTGGCGCGTTATTGCACCACTTGAGCTGTAAGCTAGCTCATGACACAGCGATTACCTGATTTGTAAGGGATCAACTCAAGCCGCCTATGCACGAGGCGTTAGGCCCTCTAAATACTGTGAGGAGAAATAATCTTAAGATTTGCAGAAAACATCAAAACGGTGAAACGCGAGGCTTCAACTTTTTTCTTAAAGAAAAAAGTTGAAGCCTCAGGGTTTTTGTATCAAAAATAAGTTAGGCCCTGACGATGTACGTCGTTAGGCCCTGACGATGTACGTCGTTAGGCCCTGACGATGTACGTCGTTAGGCCCTGACGATGTACGTCGTTAGGCTTACAGTACTCCGTTAAGCGGTCATTATAGCCGAAATAAAACGTATGGCTTGGAATGGATGACCAAAAACACATGTGAGTCCGAAAATTTGTGTGCACTTGCAGAATATTAGTACGTATAAAAAACTAGCCGGATGCAGTTGATCCATTAATTAGGTAAACCGATGCTTATACGCTGCTGACGGTCCACTGGTTTATATTTTGTGCTCAAACCGCCAAAAATTGAGCAGACAGCTTTATTATTTGTGGTCTTTGCTGACCGTTTGAGACAAATGGCTAATTTGATGGCCGCGCCAAATTCGGTAGATGGTGTTGACAGAGCAACGCCGATGCATCATAGCCTGGATTACTATAGCTAATTGTCTTGAACAGAGGCTTCCAATATATGGGCTTGGTGAATGAGGCTTTGAGTGTCATAGCGCAAGGTTGGACATGTTCGAAGCGGGGAGATTGTTGGAGAAAGCGAATGACCGTACAGCGTGTATGCGGTTACGACAAGGCGTTGTAGCAGCATGTAACAAATGTCGGGTTTAGACACGTTCACGATTAGAAAACACAAAGGGGGAGGGATCCGGAATATACAGACATATTAGAAGGAAAAAGATAGCAATTTCAGCTATAAAGTTAACACTTTATGTATTGGATGTTGAGAAAACTATTCACAAACGCAGTCACTACCGTAAAGTTCACACGCGCTTCATAGACAATTTAAGTCCGTTGCGAAAAGAGGCTCACATACACGCTTTTCATTACAAAGAAACTGACAAACAGCCATCGTTTTACGTGGGCTTGCATACGACTCAATTTAGCGTGAGCGCAGGAGCTTCGGCGCTGTTTCATGTGAGCTCTCGTTCAAGCGTCGACCCATCGGAAATTCCGCAATATCTGTCTCGAGACCAAAAAATGGTCAAACCAAGCTGTTAAATTTCTTCACTACTGCTCTTGATATATGTTTAGCAAAGGCAATCAAGGCCGTCTTTTTACGTCATAAGCTCCACCCGCTAAACGGCGATCGCGAGCAAATCAATTAAAAACGCAATTGGTACGCCGTACATCGCTTTATTTTATTCTTTTCTTTTAAAATGAAAGCAAGCACCAACAACAGTGAGTAGCATTAACGTGCAACACTGTCGCCGGGGTCAGATTCGTGTTTGTGCTGTGGAAGGGAGTTCGAGGGCGTAAGTTAGCAAGAGTAAACTGAATTCGTAGAAACATTTTTTGATAGCCTTTGGAAGACCACGCTCCCCGCTTCTTGTGGTTGAGACACTAGCAAAGCTTTAATGATGACCACTGAGGAAGAAGCGCATGCTGCGGACCGTAAGTTGCGAGACGACAGTATGCTTGCATTGGACGACAAGTCTTTAGCCGATCGAGCTCGTATTGGAATCCTTCTGCACTCGCATGTGTACTTTGCCGATTCTGTAACTTTTGTTTTTATCGCCTAAAAAGTTAATTTTTTTAGGAAGTTCGTGAGTTAATCTTCTTAACATTTTTAGAAGCATAAAAAAATCTCATGAGCATTCTTATCTCCAATTATTAAGTGATATGTCAAGAAATTTAGCAGCATTCAAACGGATACGGACCATTTTCAAATGCATTAAATATTTCTTAGCCGTAGTTGAGTAAAATGTTAAGAAAGCTTGCAAAGTTTGAATGGATAGCGGTAAATATAAAGCAGAATATCTGAATGGTATATTTCAAGTTTTTAGGCAGATAAACGGACGACTCGCTTGAATAATCAAACTGAGGTCTTGTAGGGAGCCACGTCTTGTATAAATACTGAAGCATGCTCTCAGGAGAAAATGTATCGCACTACGTTGTCTAAAAATAGAAAACACTCGGACACGATGAAATTTGTACAATTCAGCCTTTTATGCGCTCTCGATAATGGATCTGCCCGTAAAATACATCACGTTCTGACTAAATAGCGCCCCCAAATTCATTTTTTATCGGCAGAAAGTTAATTTAAACTTGCTATCACAGTTTAAACTTTGCCGAAGACACTCCTGAGCAACTTGTGTAGCTGACGATCTAGTATTGCTAATGCAGCAAGGCATTATCTCTTCTAATTGGTCGGTGAGCATGCAAAAAATAGGAAGAACTTTTAAAGTTTAATGGCTTGGTGAAGAACTGTAACTACACGGACAAACAGCTTAATATGGCACATTACTGTACATTCTTAAATTCACTCATGTGACAGGAGTAATTTAGTGCTAGGACTTCTTTTTACGCATTATTCCATTCTCTTCTTGCAAAGCAATCACGTCGGGTTATTATCAATCTATCTCCTCACTTTATAAAATCCACTCCAATGAAGCTACCGCTGCACTTAATGTCACCGCTGTCTAATTTAGTGTTTATGTATGACGATAAAAAAACGGTTGCCTCAAAGAACTAGTAAAGACTCTATCGATCGGTCTTGACGAACGCGTGGTAAGTAGTGGCGTCTTGGTTTATGCATGGAACAGGACGAAGGTGCAGAATTGGACGCCTTCAATCTGACTGATCACGTTAGAAAAATGGTTATCACGCTCAAATTCATCACCGACAGAAAAGTGGCACGTAATAAGACGTAACGGACGCTTTTAAAGGCGATAGCGCATGAATGTCAGCTTAGCGGGTTCATCGGGTGCAGCTCAATTCAGCTGTTGCCATTCGAACGAAGATCGCCAAGCTCTATTAGACATAAACGACAAAATCATTGATGAACACGAATAAAGTCCTGTATAGGCGTCAAGCTACCAGCGATCTATACCTCGGGGGGCACTTAATGTAAGCAGAGCTTTGCTTAAAAAGGATAGCATTAGAATTTGCTTCATTGGCGCGCAGAATTTTGCGCTTTTTTTAATTGCAAAGCAGACATTGTATAGCAAATTCGAGGTAGATCAAAATCCTATTTATTTGTTTACATGTGGCGGCCGAAAACCGTGGTCATGCTGAGTTAAAGGAGGCTGGCTTTAAGGCGTCATTTACAAACAATGGATCTTAAATTGGTGTCCATAAAGCATTAAGCAAATCGACTTCTTCCCCACTGCGCCCGGAAAACCCAGCGAGTTGATATCCATCCGGAGCTACACAGCTTAAAAAATTGGAGCTCTCCCTCTTATGCCTGCCGGCTTCAAAAAAGTCACCGTCTTGGTTGTAGAGTTTGATGTAACCCACGCGCCTTTTTCTTCTGTGATGCATGTTCGCGAGGTGCACCTCATACGAAACAATGTACTCGTCTGGGTCAAGTGGATGCACCTTACAATTCTTCTCTGAGCCGTGAAAAAGTTCCTGCCTCGCATTCGTTTTAGACACGACCGTAACGCCGATGCCATCCAGACGCTCAACACCGCATAGCTTGATTTCCGTCAAAGTTTGCCCAACGCTAATTAAATCCGTGTCGTCAAAAGCTTTACCTCCGGGCCCGCCATCGATGTCACAAATTTGAAGGCCTTTGCGATGATGTTTCACTTTGTTTCCAGCAGGTACACTGCCTTTGCGATTTTTTTTCCTAAATTGGCCTTGAACAAGCGCAAGGATCGTCAAAAGGTAAACGAAAAGCTTCATCTAAGTCGACGGGGTGGGTAAGGAAAAAACGATTTCAAAATGGGGCAAGTGCCTGAAAGCTAGAGCCCACCATGTGGCGTACTTGTCCAATATGATTTTGGTTGTTACGACGTGAATCGTGAACAAGGATCGAGGGATATGTCGTTTTTACATGCACAAAATCGGGGTCGTGGTGTCGGGTAGCGTCTAAACACCTCATAATAACTTAAGTTTACTCTTGCCTATCGGTAGAAGCAAGACAAGTTCAACCTTATGGTGCTAAAGCACAAATTAAATTAGTCCAAACCGATTGCCTTTCCTTACGTTGGCGCGATGTTTCTTATGGTAAGGCTTTCCACCATGACCCTATTTTCGTGCGTTGTGGGTCTACAAAGCTTTGACGACGATGTCGTTGGACCATGTTTTCTTGTCTAGATAAAAATATGCCTAAAGCCCACAAGGCCATCAAGCGAAGGACAATCATATTTGAAACCTGGGTACCGCTAGGAAACATAGGCACCTTTTATACACATACATACATACAAAATAAAAGTAAGTGACAAATCTCGGTTATTTCCTCATTTGCGCTATCCTTTAAGGAACTAAAAATCTGCCCGAGATGTAGTACCAGTATATTGTTTCACATAGTTCTCAGATTCGTAGTCCAGAGAATGGGTCGACACTTTGAGGGATATGGACTTGCGTCAAGGCTAAGTCATGTCTGCTCAATTTGTAGGCAAATTGACTTCGTGCTGTCAAAATTCGAAAGTATTTTTCAGGTTTCTTATGATCTTAGAGACTCCGAAAAAATCTGTAGCTCTCGCCTGCCATTAAGCTCAAGCATATTATCATATGCCTACTGGATCACACCAAACGACACCGATTTTGCTTAGAAGTGGGCCCCTTTCACTTGCTTTGTAAGCGGTCAGACAGTCACATAGAAAGAAAAAGGGCTTGTGGTTCACTCACAGACTATCAGTCTAAGCGCATATGCTTGTCGGCGCGCAAAATTTGTCGACGCGCCAAAAGTATACGTAAACTTTACACTGGTTTTCGTACTTGCATGTACAACGAGCAGATTACCGCTGCCAGTCCCCCTTTTGAGGGCTGTCAAGTTAAGCCTAACATTTCTTGCATTAGTCAAACCGAAAATGTATCATTTTTGTAAATTTCAGCCACACGCATCGTGATAACTTATTAATTCAAGTAGAACGGCGCCACCTCCGCTGGTGACAATCATTTTTTAGCACTATTGGTACGGCTCCCGTCAGCGCTTCAAAAACCTTTCGCAAATAGCGTCCTCTGTCGGCCAGAATCGGATCATGTTTTATTTCCCGCCACAGCCAAATCCGCAGATGCTGCTTTGCTCGGCAGCCCTTACGCCCGTAAGCCCTTGAAAACTGATTAGCCCTTGGATATCAATACACATAATCTTGCTGGTCGAATAATTTCTAGTAATAGCATTCTTAAAAAACGAGCCTGCAAGTCTCTTTCAGCTCACTCCTCTTTCTTTAGGTCTGTCTTGTACTCCCAAGCAAAAACTGCTACTTAGGAAAAGGAACTGTTAAAGCAAGATACCTTTGCAGAATAGACCCATTTCTCATTAAAAGCAAGAATATCGCCTTCTCGAAAACGCTGATGAAAAGCATCTGTCATTGTAGCAATTTAAAGTCTTGTCCGAGAAAGCAAATCAAGCAAATTAGTAGTGATTCAAAAATCACTCCAAGCGTCCCTTCGTACATGATGCGACCGCTTTCTCCGGCACCAATTTACGCAATGCATGTCGCGTTTTTGCTCATCATGCGCGTAACAATAAAGTCAGGAATTTGCTTGTATTTATGTTGAGAAGAAAGTAAAAACCGAAGTGAATATATTTATCCTGACCAATGAACGGCTACCATATGTAATTACTAATTGTGACGTACTTGTAATTACTGTGAAGCCATCCACCTGTTCAACATGCATTCAGCGGTGTAATGTTAACACTCCCACTCACCGCTAATGCTGTGTGTCCTTTGTTGCTGACTTGGTCTTGATTCCGGTGGCTTCGCGCAGATACTTAAGCATCTTGGTCCCAACTGCCTTCGTCAGCATATCTGCAAGCTGACTCTTCGTGTCGATGTATTCGATCTTTAACAGTCCTTCTTGCACGTTCTCACGAATAAAGTGGTGCTTGATGTCCACATGCTTCGTCCTAGCATGGTATCCGGCGTTATTGGCTAACGCAATCGCACCCTGGTTGTCTTACCAAACCTGTGTGCCTTCAACTTGCTCGTGACCCATGTCCTTTAGCATTGCCCGCGTCCAAAGAACTTCTTGTTTGCATAAGCTGAGAGCCATATACTCAGCTTCCGCTGAGCTCAGCGCAACTGTCCGCTGGTACTTCGACTTAAATACCACTGGTGCGCTTGCAATCATGACCATAATTCCCGAGACCGAGCGTCTGTCATCCGTGTTGCTGCCCCAATCTGCATCCGAGTATGCCTTGACCGTAACGCTTCCAGTTCCTCGGTAGACGATACCGATTTGACGCGTGGTCTTCAGATACCGTACTACTCGAATTGCTGCGCTCCAATGTTGTAGTCCTGGGTTCTCCAGAAAACGTGATAGCTGCGTCACCACGTAAGCAATATCAGGCCGAGTGCATGTCGTTATGTACAGCAAGCATCCAATCAAAGAGCGATAAGGCTTTGATCGCATTGTCGACCGTCCCTCTTCCGTTGTGGGTGACTGCTTTGACGACAGCTTCAATCCTGATACGCAAGGGTTTTCAACACTTTTGGCATCTTGTTGACCGAATCGCTTGACCACGTCATCGATGTAGCGAGTCTGTTTGATCATCAAAATTCCAGCTGACCTGTCGTGATCAATTTCCATACCCAAAATAAATTCCGCCTGACCAAGCTCCTTCATCTTGAAAGCATTCTTGAGTACTCCCTTTACTTGATTTAATTCTTTGCTGCTTCTTGCTGCGATAATCATGTCGTCCACATATAGTCCAACGTAAGCAAAACCTTCTTTAGTTCTCTTGACATAAACACATTGATCTGCTCCGCAACTCTTTAAGCCATTCCTGATGAAGACACGATGTATTGTCTTGTTCCAGGCACTCGCTGCTTGCTTAAGTCCGTAAATAGCCTTGTTTAGTTGACATATGTTTCCTTGAGCATTGTCGACACCAAGCGGAACTTCCATAAAAACGTTGTCCGTCAACACGCTATTAAGAAAAGCCGTGTCGACGTCCAGCTGTTCCATTTGATAGCCACATTCAGCACATACCGCGAGAATTATTCGGATCGAATTGATGTTGGCAACCGGGGAATATGTTTCGAAAAAGTCAACGCCATACTTCTGCTTGAAACCTTTCGCGACTAGTCGTGCCTTGTATCGCACGATAGCGCCATTCTGATCACGCTTTTTGGCAAATACCCATCGTGATCCAATTGTGCGTCCAATCTCCCCTCGTGGCTGCAATGTCCACGTTTTATTCTCTTCGTGAGAGCGAAGCTCAGCATCCATTGCTTCACGCCATTTCATTGCATCGTCGCTTGCCATTGCTTGAGTATAAGTAGTCGGTGAGTCCATATCATCGTCAATATTCACAGCGTAGGCAAGAAAGGCTTCCGCAATTAGTCCATCTTCGTCAATCCTAGCACGCTTTGGAGTCGGTGGACCCTCACTTTCTTCTGTTGACTCTCCACCATCGGCACCGTTTCTTAGCATAAGCACTGGCTCACGTCTTACTCGTGTTCGCTCCAATTCAGGCCGAAACACCAAACGATCTTCTTGTTGCACTTGGGAAGGTTGATGATACTCTGTTAGCTCAAGCCCGTTTCGTACAGGGCTCTCAGAAGGCATTAGCCGCTGTACAACTGCGCTTGGCGTACGATTTACATCCTCCATATTGACATCCTCGACTGTCTCTTCGACAGCTCCCATGGGATCGTCCGGAACTGACTGTCGATCCACTTGATGCTGAGCATTGACTTCATCACCATCCTTAACTACTTGAACAATTGTTTCCGGCTTAAGCTCTTGCGTGTCGTAGATGCCGCCCACCTCACGCTCATCCAACTTTACTGAGCGGGTCACTTTAATCTTGGGATTCTCCAAGTCAAACACGCGATAGCCCTTGACATTCTCTGCATAGCCAAGAAACATACACTTGAAACTCTTGGGTTCCAGTTTGGTCCGTTTCACATCGTCAATATGAGCGTAGCCTTGCGAACCAAATACGCGCAGGTGATCCATTCGAGGCTTCATTTTGAAAACTAGCTCATACGGCGTGGTGTCAGGATGGACCGCATTGCTGGAGCGATTAATTAAATGAACCGCTGTATTTACCGCTTCCGCCCACCATTCCGTCGATGTAGTGTAACATGCTGCGGGCTTTCTCCATAATTGTCCTGTTCATACGCTCCGCTACTCCGTTCTGCTGCGGACTGTATGGGACGGAGCGCTGGTGTACAATGCCGTTCTCTTGACATATTCCTGCCATTTTCTTGTTTACGAACTCGGTTCCGTTGTCGGATCGCAAACATCTTAGTCGTGCACCCCACTGGTTTTCGTATAATGTCAGAAACTCCTTGAACTTGCCAGCAACTTCACTCTTGCTCTTGATCAGAAAAATTGCAACATATCGTGAAAAGTCATCCACAAACGTGAGAATTTATTTGGCACCACCCTTCGAGATAGTTCGCATTGGCCCCATGACATCTGTGTGAACACGCCCCAACACACGTGTCGTCTTTGTCATTGAACGAGACGGAAACACCGTGATCGTCTGCTTGCCCTTCAAACACCCGGCACACAATATTTCCACACTTTGCTTGATAATTGGGATACCATTAGTTAATCGCTGTGTCCTGATCAGCGCATCCTTGCTGGGGTGCCCCATGCGTGCATGCCAAAGCTCCCACTGATTGTCAGCCCCGGTATATTCAACGAGACATGCTTCTTCTTGCTCACAATCAAGAAAATACGACTTTCCAACTTTTGTGCCCGACGCAATTGCTTGCTTCTTGTTCCAAATGACACATGACGAACGCGAGAATTCCACACTCATGCCACGCTCTGCCAACTTGTCAACTGACAGCAACCTTCTGTCGAGTCCGGGAATGTGCAGAACTTCAACCATGCGAATCCTCATTCCGTTCAAACCAGTCAATTTTACCGTGCCGGCTCCTTTGACAAGCAACTTCTTCCCGTCTGCAATCGTAACTTTGATGCTAGCTTCTAGGCCCTTGTAATCAAACAAGTCCTTCCTGTGTGGGGTCATGTGGGAAGTTGCTCCACTGTCAATCAGCCATCCTGATGACTTCCCTTCACCAACAGCAAACACCGTGTCGTCGCTGTTGAATCTTTTACCGGCCGGGCAGTTCCGCTTCATGTGTCCAAACTGGTCACAGTTGAAGCACTTGCCCTTGAATCCGCCATTATTGCGTGGAGGACCACCCTTTCGTGCATTGTCCCGTCCACCTTTAAATCTTCTAGCATTTCCATTTCCATTTACGCGAAACGCTTTCTCGGTAGCTTCTTTCCTCTGCAGCTTCTCCGATTCTTTGAGCAGCTTCTCCTTGACTTCTATCAACGAAATGTCCCTTGCATTTTCCACAATCGACGAAATCAAGTCGTACTCCGAAGGTAGACTGCTGAGAAGTACCACCAGCTGGCGTGACTCATCAATTTGCTCTCCCGTAGTCTGTAGTCCCACTACTAGCTCGTCAAAAGAGTCCAGATGCTCTGCCATGCTTGTTCCACTTTCCATCTTGAACTCATGTAGACGACGAGTCATCACAACACGATTGTGAAGAGTCGAGCGATTGTAGAAATTGCGGAGGGTTCACCACGCCTCCATAGCACGCGTAGCCGACCGAATCTTGGTCTGGTGCTGGATCTCAACGCCTTGAGCAATGATGCCTAGCGCCTTGGCATCATTAACCAGCCACGCCTCCGTGACGTCCATCTCTTCCTTGACGGCCATGATGTGTCTTAGGAGACCCTTCCGCGCCAGGGTCATCCTCATGTTAAACTCCCAGTGGTAATAGTTACCACTTCCTAGGAGGACTTCGGTGCGCTTGTTCATATTGGGCGAGAACGTTGCTTGAGCTTGTTGCGGCTGTTAACCTGTTGAGAAGATAGTAAAAACCGAAGTGAATATATTTATCCTGACCAATGAACGGCTACCATATGTAATTACTAATTGTGACGTACTTGTAATTACTGTGAAGCCATCCACCTGTTCAACATGCATTCAGTGGTGTAATGTTAACAATTTATCATCTTAGCCCGCGCTCGCATCAGCTAAGCCAACTCACACATTAAAAAATTTATCGACTTTGATCCCCACTACATATCAACAGTGTTGCGCTATCATTGCCTTTGCAAGCTGGTTTACAATCAAGAAAGTCTTCACAGCGAATCTTACATTATACACCTCTTCCAGATCCTGAAGTCCCAAAACAGTATATGAATTGAAACAGTCTCGATCAGCTGTCCTAAAGTCGTACGTGCTCACTTTTAAAGTCCTTTATTGCGCGAAGCGCGGCAGTATATGCCCCGCTACTAGTCAGTACCACACGCTCACAAATATGTCTTTGAGTAGCTCTTTCACCGGCAAATTGATTTTAATGCTAGCCGCCCTTGAATTCTGCGTGCTTCGTTGCATGAAATGAAACATAACGGTGGCATCTAGATAGTGGTACCCGAGCAACCAATGTCACTGAAGCTATAATTTAATAACTCGAAGGCGAAGGTTCCCTGACTGATAAGTTAGAAAAAGTTCCCAACATTGATTCGTACGTGGACATTTCAAATGAGTGTAATGCTCATCTACACCAAAAAACACTTGTGTACGCAGTAGAACTCCTATACCATTTATTGCGGCATGCAGCCTTAACATACACAAATACTCCTGCGCGTTGTTGCAGGTTTACTTATTGTATCTCGCGCCGCACACTAGCTTCGCGCTCAGCATATTGCCTGTGTCGTACCGGATTGCTCGACATGTCTGGAGGCTTATAAACAAAACCGACTTAGTACGGTTGTAGAAAGCACGACATCCCTGCGCGGTGAGCCTAAAGTTGCGCTCATTCTGGATCTTACTGAAAAAACTTCATTTGAGTTGATGTGGTTAAGAACCGTTGAGTCTTTTAGTAGACGCGATTTGCTTGTCGAGGCCTTGACAATGTGAAGCGTTTGAAAGCGGCACTTGGTTATCACATGTCAAAGCTTCCACGTTATTTTCCTCAGTTGCTCGCGTTGCGTGGTTTTATAGTGCTTGCACACTGTTTGTTTAAAGGCTATTGTGTAAACTTTGGACACTACAATTTATTGAGTGATTCACGTCATGTCAGTCTTGCTGACATTCGCGATTTGTAATATTGTACAGAACGTACAAATTTGTATTAAAGCAATATTTTTTCCTCAGTACGTTCGTGTGTTTAAAGAATGCTCGGCAGTACTCACAACTTCTGCCACAAACAGCTTGTAGCTGCAAATGAAGACAATATTGGGGGACAAACGATAAATAATTGACTTCTACCTTTCTCGATGAAATAGCGCGAGCCAGATGAGCCTCTACTGCTTGACACGAATATGTATATAATTGACAGAAATGTGCAAGTGTTTCACAGCTATGACGTAATTCGTACTAGTCCGAATCGCAAATAAAGCCCACGGCAGTGTATGCTTCTATACACAATAAAAAAATATCTCAGCTCTGATTGGCATTGAAGCTTGACTAGCTGGTGTGACAAAAGGTGCCCAGCGAAAATTTTTCTTGATAGACCTAAATCCGGGTCCACTAGTGTGACATTTTACGACATTTGTGAAGGCAACAATTGCTAATTGATTGCAAAAAAGGCTCGAACTTTTCAGGATCCGGATTTGTGAACGTGTTAGAGATGACGGGATTTATCCTTTGATCAATTACGCAAAGAGTGGCAGCTTTTGCGTGGACAAAAGCGCACAATTTCGGAACTTCGAATTTCTTCGCAATTTGACAAACGCAGAATATGACTCGCCCGAACGAAATTTTACGAGTGATTGATGTCGTGCCAGAGTCTGGCAACAGCGACGTGTTGCTGGTAATGAACTGTTAGATTTACCATATCGTAGAGTTCCTTTAGTCAGCTCGAACAACCGCATAAAACTTCCACTTCGTGAATCTTGCTTTATCGTTTAAAAGTCTTAGAAAAGTTGGCGTCTTGACCACATTCGAAACACGCACTCGACGCTTGGTTTAAATGTTGATCGATGTCTGCCACCGCTGTGTTTGTTATTACAATGGCGAGACATTTTTAATTGCAATGCCTACATGCCGTACTTTCTTAGTTTTTGAGGCGGAGGGAGGCCTACTGAGCAGATTTGTCAAGTCGCGAGGGGATAGCCGCAAGTGGACACAATTATTTCTGCTTGAGTTGTGCTGTCGCTTAAACTCTAGAGATTGCGATTATTGAGGTGAAATTCCATCAATGCGTTGATAAAAGTGTACACTCAGAGTTGTAGTATGTAATGTTTGCTTATAAACTTTACCAGTAACGACCCGCTGATTGTATTATTAAGTCTGTCAGCATGACAGCAGTAGAAGACAAGCTCTCAAGTTCTGACAGCATGATTGGAAAATGTACAATGATTAGAAATGTTCCAAACTATGTCTTTATTAGCACCTATTGAGCTATGCAAAGGATTTCGAAAATTGCTGACGAGTCGTGGACTTGATTTTCCCATGAAAGAGATGGTCTGCACTATTAAAGTATACTGATTGTATTGACGGCTCGTTTCAGAACTGAGTTTATGCTTAAATTCGATTGATACTTTTGCACACAAAAGCCCGATAAACCTAGCGATTGCTGCACGTTTGGAGTAACAATTGCCATGTCGGAGTACATCCTCAATTATAGCAGCTCAAAAATTGTGGTCCATTTGCTTTCAGGCACTAGCAATGCGTGGTAAGAGAACATTTTTGTCTTTGAGCAATCACTATGGTTACAGAAAAGCTCAAATTTAAAGAGGTAGGTACTGGTCCAGTCGTGTAGCCTCCTATTCGATAAATATATGTAGAATCACTATCGTCACATTTAAGACAAAAATTCTTGACTGATGTCACGCCCGTGTGTAACACAATCGTAAAGGAAGCTGATTGAAGTTGTCCGTCGGACGAGGCTGAGTCTAGGGCGAAGTAAAGTCGTAGAAGAGAAGTAGTGTTTGTTGATTTAGAAAAAATTCAGAAATAATGAACTCGTACGACTTATTTTCTTAATACAGCCTAGGCTCTCAGCAATCTACTGGCAACCATCCTAAAAGCTACCATTGTTCGGATTTCATCTGGCGTTTTTTCCATCCTGAATTTCTTTTAGCAAATAAGGTCTCTTGGTTCTCAATGGTTATGAGACATCTGAAACTGCCTCCTTGTCGGAAACTGCATAACCTACTGTACCTTTGGATAGTACTGATGCAGATCTCTATTGTGAAAACTTTTAGTATTCTGCGAAAAAGCCGTCGCTAGCAAAACTGCCGGTGACAACCGTTACGTCACAGAAGCGCAGCAATATATACACCGGTACTTGTCGGCATCAAGCTAACTAAAGTGTCTTTGAGCAGCCATTTCACCAGCGAATTGATTTGGATGCTCTTCATCTTAAAATTATGCATGATTTGTTACACAAATTGAGATTTAGCGGTGGCCTTCAGATAGTGGCCCCGAGCGTCGGAGCTCAAATCCTCTGAGCTTGAAGACAAAGGCTCTTTAATTGATACATTAGGCGAGAATCTCAACACTGACAAGTATGCTGACGATTTGAACGAGTGTAATGCTCATCTGCACCACAAATATCACTTAGTGTACGCGGAAGAACTTCTATACTACTTTGCTGGGTCATTTAGTGCTAAAAAGTTGCAAGAGCATTACTGCGCGTTGTGGAATGTCAATTTCTTGAATCTCGCGTCGCACATAAGTTCTGCACTCCGCATGCTGCTTTGTCGCACTGGATTGCTCGAAATGTTGGACGAACAACCGTACTAAGTCTGGTTTTGTTATAAGAGATCTCTGCGCGGTGACCATAAAGTTGACTCGTTCTGGATCTTTTTGAAAAAACTACGTTTGAGTTGATGTGGCTTAAGGCCCTTGGGTCTATCAGTAGACGTGATTTGCTTGTGCGAGCATCAACCGTGTCAAGCGTGTGTTTGGAAGCGGCACTTGGTGACCACATGTCGAAACTTGCTTGTAATGTTTCTTAAATGCTCGCGTTGCGTGGTTTATAGTGTTCGGGGCATTGGAGCATTGAAACACTGTTTGTTCGAACGCAATCATGTGAACTTTGAACATTTCAAACACTTGAGTAATTTACGTCGTATCAGTCTTGCTGACATTCGACAAGTAAAAGTTTCGTATTGAAGCAATTGTATTTTACATTATTGCGTGCGTGTTGTAAAAATTGTTCGGCGATACCCATAACTTCTGTCACGAACAACTTATAAACGTTGCAGCCAATGGAGACAATATTAAACTATGGGGACAAACGATATTAACTTCTTCCACTCTCGGTGAAGTGGCGCGAGCCAGATGAGCCTCTAAAGCTTGGAACGAATAAAAAAGATTGACAAGATTTAAAAAAGGAAGATACAAGCTTTGATTGACACTAGAGCCTTACCAACTGGTGCGACCAATCATGACGCAGCAAAGTTCATTCGTCAACTACCTAAGTTCGGCTTTGCTGATGTGACATACTAAGACAATCGTATAGAGAACAATTGCTGGTTAGTTGCAGATATGGCTCGACCATTTGAGATACCGGGCTTGTGACAGAATATCATAAATTTGGATATATACAGGTGGTTTCATTTTGTCTCTACCGAATAAAAACAACCATCAAGCGTCGTATTTAACATTTTAGAATGTGCCATTGGATGTACAAATGTCTAATTAATTAGGAAGGGTAAGAGCAAACCATCGTGTTTCGAGTCAAATTACTCAGAGCTGCCAAATATAGCTATTTACAACAAAGAGTGACTTGCTAAGAGCATGTACGGGTGGAAGAGTACGCGGAGGTTTCTAAAGTTTAATACCGTTAAGTGATAGCATTGGTAGAGCTGATAGTGGACCCATACCAGCAGACGTACGGACACCACTAATCAAAGTTCTTTAGGTAAGAAGTTGCCCAATCAGGGTAGACTGAAGAAGCCGATACATAATCATATTCTCACAGATGACGCGTTTTTTATATCTTTGTCGTCTAGAATATACAGTCGTGGAGTCTCGTCTTCGCCAATTAGGTGATGCAAAAACTATCCTCTCCTATATTCAGCTTCTTGATGATGTATTGTAGGTCTCTATTCCACGCATACATTGTCTTTGCGGATTGAGCAACTCTAACCTTGTATGTCCTGATTGTCGCCACGATCTTGCGGTTTGCAGAAGCTCTTGCAGGCTAACTCGTGTAACTTTACTTTCAAATTTCGTATCGCGTGACAGTACCTCAGCCACGGTGTTAGGTTCACCGAGAATCCACTTGAGCAAAAGCTAAAATCCAGCAAATTCTGAACCATACAAGGCATTAGAAATTCAATAATGTCGTAAATTAAAAATCTGGCACCTTAGTCTTTACAATCCGGGGTCCAACTTATCCAACGGATGAGTTGGACAAGCTTCGGCTGCTTCACCGTTGATAACCACACGCGCAACTTGACAAGCTCCTTGTTACTAATTGTTAGAGGCCCAGTAATATTCGGTTTTGCGGGTTCACGAATCTTTCGTTTTCCTATACAGCGAAGCCGAACGAAACAGCTCAGTAGTATTGAAAGTATATCAAGCAAACCCAGAGGGTAGCTTTATCTGGAATTTATCTTCCGTGTTTCTAGAAGTGGGCCAGGTAAATGGGCAAAAGTACAAACCCACAGACCGCCCGAAGAAGATCTAGATGTATGTGCCACACTAGCGTGCAACAACACTAATCATTTACTTAATGTAAAGTTCGTGCTGTAGAACAACCCTTTGTGGTCTAATATTTCACCCTATAAAGCTCGCACCAAAACTTAAGAGATGACTCACTTCTTACTTTGTGGCCACGAAATCCCTTGCCTCGAGCTTTTGCATGACAAGTGCTTCTATGTAACAGTCGTGGAGGGAGCTGATTTATGTCGAAAGGCCAAGGCGTGGGCAAGGTGAAGTCGGAGAAGAGAAGGAGTGTTCTTTGCCTAAGGCAAATTGAGAAGTCATTTAAATAAAGCTCTTACGGCTTGCTACTGCCTAACTGGTGTCTCTCAGCCATCTACTGCTACTATCCTAAAATTATCATTCTTTTTTATTCCATCTGGCTTATTTCACATCCTAGATTTCTTTTACTCAACTAAGTCTCTTGGTTCCCAATGTTAACGGGACATCAGTGCTGTCTTCTGGCTGTAAATTGTATAATCGCCTGTACCTTTGGATAGTACTAATGCATAATTAAATCGGGAATATTTATATTTTGCGTAAAAGTCATTACCGGCAAAACTGCCGGTGACGCCAGTAACGTCACAACCCAAGATTTGAACATATCCCTCAGTTCTCTTTTATTAATTTGCATATTCTTGCCTTCCTTCCCTACGATGCTTTTGTTTGCACTCTTTAATGCCTGCGGTGACGAAACTTTATAATCGTGGCCGACTGTTTTACGAAAAAGACATGTATGTGCGTTTGATGCGCTGTCAAGGTCTTTTAATTTAGCTTTAGTCCTCAATCCAATGAATTGATCAACATTGTACTGAATTTTTCGAGGCACAGCATCTCCTTCATTTTTAAGCTCTGCACCTCGGCTCATTAATATCTTTTGTTCGATCATTTCGTTGGTTGCTTACTCCGGTCATCGGTACACATTACCTCACTTCAGTACGCGTCATTTACCACGCACCTCGTATTTGGCTTACCTAACGGGGGCTATTTGAGTAAGCTGGTGTATCTAGTGGGTACAAAGAGCAAGACTGGTCGAGGATACTGTTATTTAAACAATTACCTTTTCGATGCAATAATGTTCTTCTCAGTGCATATTTAAATTTCACTACAGCATACATTTTATTGTATTGAGCTAAATGCTTTGTATTTCCCGGTGCTGATATTAAGAAGGGGAACCTTTGCCACACGAGAAAAGGTTCAATGTGTTTCCACAAAAAGAAACATAGTGGTGGTCGCGCTACATCCGGTTGTCTCAAGACTTTTGACGACCGGATCCAGCGCGATCGCCACCTCTACCGCGGTAGAGACTCCTCTAAGTTGTCAGTCTTTATTGCGGTGAAGCAATAACGCTTGACGTATTCCCGCGATTAAGCAAAAATAGTTAGTGAATTTTTAGCCGGACTTTTTATTAAGAAACTTTGAGCGTCTATAGGGTAAAATGGACGTGGCAGTAATATTTGAGATACATTGGCAGCGTGCCTTGACTTTGAAGTAAACAAGTACAGCTTTTTGAAAGAAGGTTGGATGAATGACACCCGAAAAAAAGGAATTTTGACATCTGACGTCTTTGAAAGCTTCAACAGCCAAATTAATTTATTAACATTTGCAGCATCAATGGCTTAATGAGCCGAAGATGTTGTTGAAGATGCTAGCAACAGTAGTCTACAAATAGTAGGTAACACATGTGGCAATATGCGATACGTTGTTCTTTCTTGGGCAACACGAGCACTTCCCACGCTAATAGAGAATCCTTATCCGCAGAATTAATTGTTTAAGCAATTATCTGTTCTGTCATGGCAGGCGTGCTTTGATTTTGGGCTAAAATATTTACGGTGGTCATCCTAAATATGGACAATTTACTCGCGGATGTAATTAAATCCTCCGCCGTATTTGTGTTTGCCTTATAAACAGCGTACGTCTTGTCTGAGCTCACAAAAAAGTCTTGAATACTTAAAGTCTGGCATATTTTGAACTTAATACATTATCGAAAATGGCGTCGAGAAGGAATTATAAAACCTCTTACAAATTAGGAGAGTAAGTATCGAATTTGATCTCGTGTCCAGCATTTACTTACAAGTTGTTTTGACACGTGATGGACGTAAACTTTAAATATCTTCTTTGTCGAAAGAAGAGTATGACAGAAATCTAGGGTTCGCATTCGTCACCAACGTTTTACCGAACGAACAGATGCAATAGATATATGCTTACGATAAACAAGCAGTCAATTGATTGTGCGCATAAAGGCATGAATGTTTGACTGAACATTTCAACCTTTATACGCACGAGCGAAGGACTGCTTAACACATGTCCAAGTATACTTTTGTAGTGCACAATATTTGGCAGACACTTCCTACCAAAGCTGAATCCAGAATTTGTATTTCACTATAATGGCGGCTATTACGCCTAAATAATACGCTATAAGCATAGTCAGTTGAGCTTAAAAGACGACCAAGCGCCACAATGTCGTGCACTTGTTCGGTCGCATGACTGTTTCGAACGCTAAAGGCTTTTGCCCGCGTATGCTTTGACGGTGTCCCGCTCGTGACCGCTCTAAGAATGTTTCGTCGGCACTAAAAACTTATGAAGACCGCTCAGAATAATCTAGTTAGACTGAACAGACCAATTAATGTTCTGCTTCCATCAACAAGTTTGAGCTTATATAAGAGTAAGTTACGCTTCTCGGCTGCTGTAAGCAGCCATGGGGTCCGTGCGAATTTCGAAAGGTAAGATTTTGGTGTACGCCACAATTTCAAAAAAGATCTTACAAGACGATTCGGCTATTACAACAGAAATTGGTCAAACAGGCTTCGCAAAACTTTTTTCCGATTTTCAAAAGAGAATATCAATCCACGATGGAAGAAACAACAATAGTATGCTTCTATAATAAAATGCTGAAAGTGTACAGGTGGTGCCTCATTTGTGTCTACTAAATAAAACGGCGACACAAACCTCAAGCATCGTATGCAGAGTTTTAGGACTATGCCATTGGACGTGCAAAATAACAGGCCGATGAGCTTGGGTAAGCGCAAATTATGTTGTATCGGGTCAAAATGCTTGACGTTGACATATATTATTGTCTTATGACGAAGAATGACTTGTCATGCGTATGCATGACTTTAATTTTGCATGCAACATATAAAAGTCTTGTCAAATTGTTGTCAACACTGTCCAGGCATTCAAGAAGACAGTGTAATCAGGGTGACTTAGGACCACTTGAAGTTGACGATATGATAAGCTTTGAGACGAACCATATTAGCGAAGCTCTATCACTGAACGTTAAGTAGCAGGCTATCAGCCCAGACGTTATGAACAGGGCTCTACAGAATTGTTTTTTTTTCACTAATCAGCGGTCGTGATGAGAAGGATATATATGCCAGTCTTGAGATCATGCCAGCACGTTTGTGGACCTGAAAATGCACAAGGAATGATTCCTAAGCCACTGAGCAGCGCTCGCTGTATGCCATGCATGAGCTGGTCGATGCAAGTAAAAGCGCTGCTCTACTAATGCATATTTTGCTGAGTGGGGGCTATAATGAGCACAGTTCTTTGCTAATCGTCTAGGCGTTATACAGTCCATTCCCGATCGATTGACGCAAATACGTGACACAACGTCCTATAATTTAGAAAACATCACACGACGATTATCTTGCACCACAGGGCGTCTCAACCAATTAGAAAATTCGGGTGGATATATTTGCAAGAAATACGCTTGTAGCAATAGCACAAAAGCTTGACGCCTCTACCTGCCCTTAGAAATTCTGCCTAAGCTGGATGAGTTATCCCTTTTCAGAAAGGATTGAGTCGACAAGGCCGACGACATTGGTCAGTGGACCAGAAGAAGCGACAATTTTCTCTACAACTCAATTTAGCGGCAATAAAAGACTTCGAAGACGGCACTAAGTGCACACAGTAATTCTTCGATGTTTGAAGAGTTATCGATATATGTTGTACGCCGTAAAATTGACTTGGCTTAATAACTTTGCGTGACACAGCAGTGACCTTATTTGATATTGCTGCGACGACATTAAAGCTTTCTTTCGTGCAGAGAAAGAGGAGACGATGGTTTGGTAAAGATTCCCTAGTATAATCAGAGAGCCAAACAGCTAAGTGAACGTATCGTACATGCTCACATTTACCTCAACGCAGCCACAATACTCGATATAGTCACCACTTTTTGAGACAATTGTGTGTTCGATTGTTCATCTTAAGGTATTGTCTGGTGGAAGGTATCTATTTGGCTTCTTTTTGACAAACATTGTTAGCATTGTAAGCAAGAAGACATATTTTTGTCCACGATCACCACTTATGCGGTATGCTTTGAGAGCAGTTGGTCATGTATAATGGCGTTTGAGTGCTTCTCTACACTTGATCAGATCTCACAAAGCGTTGAGACATACATGTTTTGATACAAAAAAGTACTCGAAAGAGTTAGCGAAAGTTGTTAGTCTTGGTCTAGCCAGAACCAGAGCAACCATTTAATGTCGTTTGTGACGCGTCAAATCTTGCTTTAAGCACTGCACTTGTGCAAGCAAGCACCAAAAGGAAGGAATGGGGCGAGCACAATATGATTTATATGCCTCAAGCAACCGAAAAAAACTTATCTGTCCATGACGAAGCTTACTGGCGACAAAGTATGCTACCGAGTTGACAATTTAGGTTTTAAGCTACATTTGTTGTGTGAAGTACAACTTTGAGGGGAAGCATGAGCCAGGAAAATAGAATGCTTCGATTAATGAGCTATTGAAACGCTTGGACTATTTGCTAGCTTTCAACACAGTGATAACCTTATTTGTAAGGGATCAAAGTCTTGTCGCGTATGTGAGACGACATGAATATGTAATGGCTTATGGGTTCAACAAGGAACAGTACCAGAGACTTGGAGAAAGATGTCAACACGGTTAAACGCGAGGATTAATTTAATTTTTATAAAAGCGTGAATGGCTAAATTTTCATAGTAATTATCTACAATAGGCCCATAACACACCGCTAAGCTGTCATTTTGATCAAAAGAATACGTATGACTTGGTATGAATGGTCAAAAATACTGTATCGACCTCTAATTGGGTGTCCCACAGTATGTGCCAACTTGACATACAAGAGAAATAGTCACATTCTAGAATATCGAGACAGAAGAAACGTGGCTACAAGTGAGTTAGAGCCGATAGTTTGCTATATTCCTATGAATTTCCTCTCCAACCTGCTCTGCGACAACCAAATTGTTATAGGTTATGAGCCCAATAACGAACCCGAACGAGATCCTCAGCGACGACAACTACTTCCTGTGGGAGGTTAACGCCCGCATGGCATTGGCCAGGAAGGACCTCCTCGATCATCTCGAGGTGAAGCCAGAAGACGCAGTGAACGCCCCCGCCCAATGGAAAGCCGCCGATGTGAAGGCGCTGGCTGTGGTGTCGAAGCTGTTGAGTCCAACGTACCAGATGATGGTGAGAGAAGCCAATTCTGCATGGGAAGCATGGCAAATTCTGCGTGCATTTTTCATGAAGCAGAGTCTGCACAACCGTGTGCAGCTGCGCAAGCAACTCCACGAGTTCGCGATGGCCAGTGGTGGGAGTCTCATGGAGCATCTGGAGCAGTTCGATGAATTGTGTGCGAAGTTGGCTGCGGTTGGTGACGCTCTGCCTGAAGAGGAGAAGCTGGTGATCCTCCTTGGTAGTGTGCCAAGTGAGTACGACGCGATGGTGCGGCTCATCGAAGCGCGCGACCGTGTGACACTTCTGGATACGAAAGAGATGCTCCGACGCGAATATGAGATGATTCAGAGACGCGAGGTGAAGGAGCAAGCATTCAAGGCTACGGTGAGTGATAATGGTGGAAGGTTCCAGAATGGGCGTGAAGGCCGACGTGGACGAAATGCCAAGGGACACGGACGCAAAGGGCATAATGGTGGTGACAAGATGGAGTTCAAGGGCCGATGCTATGAATGCCACGAAGCTGGCCACAAGAAACAAGATTGCCCGAGGCTGAAGGGCAATGCCGGTGGTTCGAAGTTCGCGTTCTCCGCTATGACCGCTGGTGGTGAACGATCGTCCACCTGGCTCCTTGATAGTGGAGCCAGCTCGCACATGACTACGGATCGGAATGATTTTCGGAATACCGCCCGCTTACAGAACCAATCGAGATCATGGTGGCAAATGGCCAGCGAGTTGCCGCCAAAGGTATGGGTACCGTGCGAGTTTACTTTACCAGAGACGTGCGGGTGAAGTTGACGGAAGTTCTCCACGTTCAGAAATTGGACCGAAAGCTACTGTCGGTTCCTGCACTCATGTCCAAGAATCTCGCTGTGCAGTTCGACAAGACCGGTGCCTCCATTTCGCAGAATGGCCATGTTGTTGTTCGAGTCCCTCGGATTGGGAAACTGTACGCGTGTGAACTAAAGTACAGAACGGAAGGCAACGCGTATACGGCATTTGATGGTGAGTCAAGTGATAAAGCCTACGAAGTCATTCACGCGCGCCTGGGGCACGTCTCCGATACCAAGCTAAAGCTAATTGCTCGCGCGTGCGATGGTGTCCCCCCTATGGCTTTGTTTCAATCGGATGGTGGTGTTTGCAGTGGCTGTGCGCAAGGAAAAATGACCACGAGCTCGTACGCGCACCAATCGGGTAGCGAGATAAAGACAGGTCGCCCATTCGAGGTTGTGCACACGGATATGATGGGTCCAATAAAACCGAAGTCCAAGGGTGGTGCGGTATACATCGTGGTCTTCGTGGACGACTTCAGCCGAGTAGTGTTCGTCAACTTCATCAAGCAGAAGTCTCAAGTGTTCGATTGCTTCAAGGCATTTTGCACTCAGGCTAAGGTGCAACACGGCTGCAAGGTGATGTGCGTTCGTAGTGACAACGGTGGTTAATATGTGAGCAAGCGCTTCGGCAAGTTCTGTGCGTCCAAAGGGATCATTCACCAGACGAGTGCGCCATACAGCCCCAGCAAAATGGGACCGCTGAGCGTATGAAACAGACACTAGCTGACATGGCCCGATCGATGCTACACTACATGCGGGTGGACCGTGTGTGGTGAGCTGAAGCGTTTCGGACTGCAGCTTACATCGTCAACCGTATCCCGAATACTGCGCGACCGGATGAGAGCCCTCTCGAAGTATTAACCGGAAAGCGCCAGTCACTCGAAGACCTTCGTGTTTTTGGTGCTCGTGGCTACGTACATGTTGACAAGCCAAACGTAGGCAAACTTGATCCTCGAGCTCACCATTGCCTCTTCCTTGGATACGCTGATGGTTCAAAAGCGTACCGTGTGTGGGACTACGACGACGAGCGCATCGTGATTTCGCGATCGGTGCATCTGAACGAGCGACCACCAGACACGTTCCATGCCGTCAGTGATGACTCAAGTTGCTCTCCTTGGGTGGTTAGCATCAATGATCACGATTCCGTGAGTTATATTCCACCACCGCGACCAGTGAATGAGAACGACCATGATGCAACTGCGGATGTCGACGATGCCGCCGACGTTGGAATGGAAGAAGTGCCCCCTACCGATGCTCAAATCTCACCCGTTCCTACTGATGCTTTGGACAGGGGAGTAACAGCCAGATGCAAGTTGTCCAGCGCATCAGTCCTGCCACTGCTACCGAAGATCAACAGATGCAGCTCGCCCAGCGTCCTGATTGCGATATCGTCCCGCACTCACAACATCCAAGTCTGTCGATCGATCGCCCCGCCATCGTCCAGCATCTCAACCCGAGCCTTGACCTCGTCCGTGCTGCCGGATGTGATCCGTGCACACCGTCAGCAATCATCCCTCATGGTGAAGGTGTTGGCGTCGGCATCGATGCATCAGAGAATCGCATAGTGTTCAGTGATGGTTCCATTCGCTCTCGATCGATCACGTATGAACAACCGCGTCTACTGACTGATGAAGATGTGCCTTTGCATCTTGGTGGCGCTGAAAATGACGATGAGCCAGAACCAGAAAGCAAGCGACCACGCCTGGACGAGTACGAAATTGCGTTGGCGGTGTCTGAGCTGCCTACATCATACGCTGAAGCAATGGCGGCCCCTGACGCTCCACAATGGAAGGAAGCTATTCGTGCTGAGATTCGGTCGCATGTGCGGAGCCACACGTGGGACATGGTGCGACGACCTCAAGGAAACAAGGTGATCGGATGCAAATGGGTATTCGCGAAGAAGTACGACGCGAATGGGGCGGTAAAGCGATACAAGGCACGTCTGGTCGCTCGAGGTTTCCTCCAGACTCGCGGCATAGACTATACCCACGCATACTCACCAGTGGCAAGCATGAACACGATCCGGGTCTTTCTCGCATTGTGCTGCTCTCGACGCCTCATGATTCGCCAGTTTGACATTGAAACCGCATTTCTAAATGGCAAGCTTGACGAAACAGTGTTCATGAATCCCCCTGAAGGAGTGAATGTGGCGCCGGAATTGGTTTGCAGACTCCGCCGCAGCCTCTATGGACTCAAACAAGCTGCAGCTGTGTGGTACTGTACCATCCGCGACGTGTTCAAGCGTCTCGGTTTCAAAAAGTGTCGAGCTGATCCTTGTCTCTTCATTCGACGAGATGACAGTGACCCAACGGCCGCGGTTTTTGTGGTGCTCTACGTGGACGATCTACTTGTTGGCTGCAAAACAGAGGAACAAGCGCGATCCGTGTGTACTGGTCTCGCGTCGCACTTCACGGTCAAATCACTCGGTGATGCTCGTTTCGTTCTCGGGATGGAAGTACTTCACGATCGGAAACGTGGTAAAATGGTGGTGAAGCAATCTCAGTTTATAACTAAGTTGCTCGAGCGTTTTGGTCAAGTATCTGCTCATGGTGTCCGCAACCCAATGGTAATTGGTCAAGATCTCAGCCCATCCGACAAGCACGGTGTATGCACAGACAAAAATAAGTACCGCGAACTAATCGGATCAATGCTGTACGTTGCCAATGCCACACGTCCCGACATTGGCTACGTGCTGTCAATACTCTCTCAGTACCTCGATACGCCGCGTGAGATGCATTGGAATGCTGCGCTACGTGTACTTCGCTACCTCAAGGCCACTGATTCGATCGGCATCCACTACACGGCAAAGGGCAAGAATATCGTGACATACTGCGACGCGAACTGGGGTGGTGATAAGGAGACGCGACGTTCGACGTCTGGTGTGATTGTGAAGATGGCTGACGGTCCGGTCATCTACAAGAGCAAGCGTCAAGCGACCGTCGCATTATCAACTGCTGAAGCCGAATACATGGCTCTCGCACTTACCGCTCAAGAAGTACTGTGGCTGCGTTTCCTCCTCACAGAGATAGGTATAAACGTGTCGAGTGCGTCGACGATCTGCATGGACAACCAGTCGGCGATTAGTATGGCAACTAACCACGGATACACCCCACGCGCCAAGCACATCGACCTCCGAGCTCACTTCGTCCGTGACTACGTCGAAAAGGGCACCATCGAGGTAGAGTACGTACCATCAGTGTCTCAGCTGGCGGATATGTTAACGAAGGCCATTCCGACGCCACGATTTGTGAAGCTTCGTGACGCATGCGAACTTGTGGACTGTCAAGTTGAGGGGGAGTGTAACGACCTCTAATTGGGTGTCCCACAGTATGTGCCAACTTGACATATAAGAGAAATAGTCACATTCTAGAATATCGAGACAGAAGAACACGTGGCTACAAGTAAGTAGAGCCGATAGTTTGTTTTATTCCTATGAATTTCCTTTCCATTCTGCTCTGCGACAACCAAATTGTTATAAATACAAGTGAGCCGCCCAACTGTGTTCACGAGCAGTGATGTTCGCCCATCTATGTTCACGAGCAGCTAACGCCAAACCGGTCATGGACTTGCGAAATGCGTATGCACAATAGGCACAGAAGGTCGGCGCTATCGCGCAGCTGACGATTTATTAGTATGGATTCCGTGCTCGGACCTAGCAGCCAATACTGATCTTGTGTTGCTCACCATTTGTACAGAAAGGCTTACTTGATAGCTGTGCCAAACACGGTAGATCGATCGTATCATTCTTTGTTAGAGGAAGATAAGTATGTTGGTCCATGAGAACCGCTCTTAAAGTTGTCATCTGGTGCCATTGGAACAGCGCCGACTTTTGACCGTAGCAAGGACCCCAAAATTGATTGTCTTAAACCAAAAATTGTAAATTCTGGTTCTATTGGAGAGACAATGTGACCAGATTAATCATGTTCATAGCGAAAGGATTGTTGGATGAAGAGAAGAACCATATGTATGTGTGCTGGTACACCAAGACAATGTAGCAGCATGCCCTGCTCGTTAACTTTTGATAAGAAAGTCAAAGCCTCACTTTTTCTGTACGCTACCACTCAAAGGCTCTAAAAATATTGTCAATCAGCTTGATGATATCAGCTCCCCAGCGATGCGCAAAAAAGCCAAGATTTTTTTTACCACATAACTTTGTATCTTCAGACACCAAAACGATAAAACAATATTCCAAAATGATCTACACACCAAAAGTAAGAAATAAAAGGCTAATTTTCAAGTCTTCAATTCAAGCGCGGATGCATTTATTTTCAAAACGTTTTTGCAAATCTAGCTGCTGCAATAACCGCATATGCGCTCTAGCAGACGATATTAGTTTGCTGCCAAAAGAACATTAATATTTATGCTTTCCACTACAGATTGAGCGCAAATACAGCCAATGTTTCGCATGAAGTTATAACTCAAGCCAATGAGAGCGCAGGATGTTGGTGCTAAGCTATTGAGGGCTCGACCAAGGAACGTCGATCTATCAGCTCAAACAAAAGCTGGTTCTGAGCATAAAGTACAACAACATTTGTCTTGAGGGCGCGTGCGGAGTAGTGTGGCTACGCACACGAGACGAAACATATTGCCGAACAAAGTCTGTAAATTTCTGAGCTACGGTCTTCAAGCCATATCCTAGCAATAATAGTCGGTATCGTCCTTGCTTGCACGCTGAAGCAAGGATCAAGTCATAGCTGTACATTTTGACTACAAGTTTAATTATGTCTTTTATTATACAGCTACCTCAGCGCCAATCGAACAGATACTTTCCTTTTATTAATGTTGCTCTCCCAAAGAGCCTTAATCAAATTTTTTGAGTGGATGGCAAACGCTTGTCTGTATAATAATGTGTGTGGCGCTTCAAAGATAATCGACACTCAAAATCAGCTTCTATTCCGTAGCAATTTCCCGTAAATGACTAGCAGTCCACAGCTATGGGTACCTTCTTCCGAAATGATAGAGGTCTCGGATGCGAAATTGTTTTGTGTGGATCAACCACATCCGTCACAAGGACTGATATTCTCCCCCATGGGTATACCCACCCATACTGGTAGCAAGCGTCTTCCTAATCTGAGGGCGCGGCTTTCGTTAGCCACCCCCGAAAGCCCTCAAGCAAGATGAAGGACTAATCTGATGGTTCCTTTCGAGACAGACAGGGATCATGTGCCCTATTTTACCGCGGATATAGTAATAATTGTAGCTTTGCTCGGTAATACTAAAGAAAGCCTAAATTCACTGGGTCTACAAACTCACTACTGATAGTTTTACAAGAGGGGAGCATCTCACCTTAGGTCTTCCGTACGAGCAAGTCTGGCTATTGCTATGCACCCCTTGATGAGCGATTTAAATCGCCTTTTCCATAGTCGCGGCCTGCACATTAACATGTCGAGTGTGGGACTGCTCACTCTAAGTCGAATTATAGCCACTGTCAACTTTTATACCTTGGGACGTGGAATCCCAAAGATGGATACCTTCACCTCTAAAAACCTGAAAGCATATACAAAATATCACACCTCTCTTGCTTGACGGGAAAATGGGTGAGCGCTGGCTTTATTCCGGCATGTGTTCCCAGGACACAAAGATATTTCACGGGTAAGTGCCCAGCTTTTGACGAAGCCTACCAGCCTTTTCAGTCGAATTTTTTCATACAGAAGAAAAGTTCTATTTTTTTCTTACCGACGAAGGTAGAAACCTCAACCATTGTCGGCTGCCCCACGTTGGGCGATATACCCAAGCTAAACGCTGCATTTCGCCCTCAATCATTGACTCTTTTTGTACAGCTCGAACGCCATTACGAGTCTCAGCTACTTTGTAGCAGCGAGTACTCGTCTTTTTAAGACCATTTAAGCTAGAATGTCGTCAGGCAGTCGTCAGACAGATGCATAAAGATGATTCTATTCATCTTGGAACTTTTACGAGGGTTTAGGTAGTCAACCTACACGCATTATTTAAGATGCGACCGTTCACTATACTCGGTCTCAATGGCATCGAAGTATTTATTCTAGAAATACACTTTATGTGTTTTTTCGTTGCTCACTAAAATCTTGTGCAGCTACACGCTCAAAGTAAACACGAGAATTATTAAAGGTACTAGAAAATAGACATGGCAACGCCTTTTGGCGAGTAGCCGACTTTTGCAAGCAGCAACGGCTATTAGACACATGTTTTTAATCTTAATGTGAACAACATCTAGTCAGTTCATAAGCAGGTAAGATGGGTTCCCAAGTCACAGTGCCTATCACAATTGCTATGCATTCGGGCTACGTAGGATCACAAGAAACAGTAAGCGGCATACGACCACAGGCTAATAAGAAATCAGAACACGATACGATCTTTTGTTCCCTAGGTGTAGCAAACATTTCCGTGCTTAACGAATAGATCTGATCTAAAGAAGTTGTTGACGACCTAACGGTCTGTTGAGTCACGGCAGGGACACTTACGTTGGAGTTTGCCAGAAATACTTTGAGTCGGAGAACTTATATTTTCAAAGATTTTGGCTGATAAGAAAACAAAATATGTCAAAGGTGGCTTTTCTAACAAAATTAAACGCGAACATTTTCAATTCGCGACAATGATCTCTTGGATCTACCTTTTGGGCATCGTGCATTGCGCTTTGGCTGAGAAATATTGAAGAAAGCCAAGAAAACGGTATACTCTGGAATGAAAAAATAGTCATATTAGATGTTTAGGCACCCATCTTTTAAACACCCACCGGAATAGGGGTTTAATCACAACTTTGATATTATAAAAGGCTTAAAATAATGTTTGCCTAAGCAAAGGCAGGGGTCGCTGAGGCTACGTCATTAGCTCCGCCCTTTTGACGCCGATCGCGAGTGAGTGAAGGTGAAGTGAAATTCATATGCATCACATCGTCTTTCCTTTGAAAAAAAACAAGAACCACCATTTTGTGAGTAGCAATCACGTGCGACGCGGTCGCTAGGGTAAAAGTCTTTTTTTGTGCGGTTGACGACACGGATTTCCTCGAAAAATCTTGGGAGTTCGAGTACCTTGGCAAAAGTAAAGTGATGACGAAAAAACTTTTTCTCGTGATATATGCTTTTGGCAAGCCCACGTTCACCGCTACTTGGGGTTGGGAGTGGAAGAGGCAACAGCGAAGCTTTCTTGATGACCACTGCGAACGAAGTGCATGTTGCGGACCGTGGGTTGCGGGTCGACGGTGCGCTTGCAGTTACTGCTCCACTCACATGTACACTTCGCTGAAACTGTAACATAGTAATTGCCACGAAAATAACATCATGCATTTTTGGTTCTATCTAGCGCCTGAAAAATTTAATTTTTTTGGCAAGAACTTTTGGGAAAAGGTACATTAACAGCTCAATTTTACATTTTTGGAGACAATTAAAATTTCATGAGCATTTTCCAGCTCTACTTGAAATTTGCAAAGTTATAAGGGACAGCGGTAAGTTGAAAGCAGAACATTTGGATGGCAATTAAGTTTAAAGGTAGGAATTTGGACGACTCAAATAATAAGAAAACGTCTTGAGCATCAAACCATGGGCTCGTAGGGAGCCACGTCTTATATAAATGCCGAATAATGCTCTCAGGAGAGATCGCACTGAGTCTTTATTTATACTTTAAAAGTATAAATCACTTGGGCACGGACAAATGTATTGCGTGTCAGACCATTATGCGGATCTGCCCGTAAATACATCGCGTTCTGACAAAAAAGCACCCTAAAGTTTTTTTATCGGCAAAAAGTTTTCCTAGACTTACTTTCACAGTTCAAACTTTGCCGAATAATATGCATGACAAGTTGCGCAACTTTAATGACTTTTGAAGACGTGTTAGGCTTCGTTTTAAGTATAGCCAAAAACTGTGGCTTTAAAAAAAGTATGGCATCGATGAGGTACGAAAAAGTGGAGTTAGACACCGTCTATTTGTGAGCAGGGATTGAAAAGGAAGAATTCATCGAATCAAAATGTTTTGGCGAAGAACTGCTACTACACGGACAAACACCTCAGTCTCATAACTTACTAGAAGCAATCACCAGGTAAAGTTGCTATTTATCTTACCCCAACAAATACATTTCCTCTTTTGAGACCCGGCCAGTGTATGCTGCCGCTGATGAACCAAGTGTTTGATAAGCCAGCCTCATGGACCCACGTGAAATTTGGACAAGGATTGAATGAGAGATGTGTCAACGTGAGTAATTCACTCGATTCAACATGCACTAAAGTCTGGATCGTGGTGTCGGAACCTGATTGGTAAATGCCTCCTAATATTCATCGTTTACTCTTGTCTATTAGCTTAAATCTGATAAGCAGAACATCTTTACCTTATTATGCTGGTAATCTCGGCACTGGAGCACAAATCAAAATAGTCTTAATCGACCATCTCGCTCCTGTACAAGGGCGCAATGTTTGTTTAATTAAGTCAGTCGTTCTATATTGCGTTGTCAGTCTTTAAGCGTTGACGATGGTGTCATTTGACCATAACTGTCGATCTATATGATAATGTGCTGAACCTCAGCATGAGGAATTGACCCCCAAAGCCTCCAAGCGCTCTGTATGCGAGAATGATGTCAAAAATCTTTATCACTTCAAAAAAAACTGAAACCATGTACACCATTTATACCATATGCCGCTTTATACACAGATTGAAAATGGAGGATCGTGAGCCAGAGCGCAAATCTCGGATGAAAATGTATTGACGTATCGTTCAGCTCTGCGCTTATTTTCTCTGATCGTCATTTAAGCGTTATCCACTTGAAATCTGCGCGAAAAGCAGTTCGAGTACATTCGTTCACACCAAATACATACAGCAAGAGAGCTAAACGTAGAGTATTTCTGGTACAGAACCATACTAAATTTGGTGTTCAGGAGTACAAATGTCAGTATGGTTACGCTTTGGCCGGCGTATAGTTTCGACCTTCTTCAGACGATGTTGATGCACCCAAGGCTTGTGTGGGATGTCTAAAATGCATTGCAATGGTCAGAGTTTGAGCCTCATATCAGTTTTGAGGTGCCCAAAACGTAAACTCTGCGCTTGTAAGGCGAGTACTAGATGCTATACAGGCACCTCTATTATAATTATAAGGTCGACACCAGGTACCCGTAACTTAGGTATTGAAAGTGGCTGGCCATGTCTAGAGTTCAGTACAAGTGAACGCGCCTCAGAATAGACGCTTCAACGCGCAGCGGTGTCCTAACGTTTACATTGACCCCAGCTTAATCTCAGTGTATTCATTTTGTCGCGAAGGAAATGGCGTAATTTCATCAAAAAGGCACGAGGCTAAGGCGAGAGAGATTTTCTCCGCGTTCCCAACGGCACTTCCATGTAAAGTGTGATCTTAAGGAAAGGTACAATGTTGGGGGCATGGAATTCTCAGGAAGTGGGATGGTTATCACGCTTCTCAGAAAAAGTGTAGGCCGTCAAAACAGCTCTAATTTGCCTGCCCAAAGGTCATTGCAATTTAATCACGTAAGCAACTAGCAATTTGCAATATTTTGGCCACACGTTGGAGTATGGAAGGAGTCAGTCTATTCAAGTGCCCAAAATTTACGAACTCAGCGCTTGGCTTAACATTATAGCCTTGTAAGGTAAGTCATGTCTGACCCACCAACAAATTAAATTGCCTATATGTTGATGAACGTAGAGCTTTTAGTCTAAAGTGGTCGATTTTATGCTAAAATTTATGGTGAGAATATGTAATTGAGCCGTAATTGGAACGTTTACAAAAGCAGCGATCCTTGCCTTTTAGCCTCAAATACGCATAAATCCGGATTGTGTGTGGTGTCGAAAGCACGTTCGTAGCCGCTTATAAGACAATATATCCCTATGAGCCAAGTTTGTTCACACGAGAAGGAAAACTTGCGGTGCTAAAGACTGTTGAGCATGCCTTTCGGTGCCATAGCCAGCATCGCGCGAGAAATACCTTTCTTTAAGGTTCATTCCTTCCTCGTCAATTTTGTAGTCCAGAGAATGAGTCGACACTGTTAGGAAATCTTACTTGCGTCAAGGACAAGTCATCCCTGCTCATTTCAAAGGAAGGAAAAAAAACTATTTCATCAAAATTCACATAAATTTTCCAGGCCTCTTGAAACCCAAAGGACTCCCACCACGTTATCTGTAGTGCTTATCTGCCATCAAGCTCAAGGTCAGACTTTGGTCATAAAATCCACACCAAAATACACTTTCTAAGAGGTGGGCCTTTTTACTTGCTTCTTCAGCGATCAAAGAGTGAAAAATATGCAACGGCTTGATCTTAATTTCAGGGTATCAGTCAGTTCGATGCAAATGATGCCGGTGCGCAATATTTGTCAACGGCTAAACTACGTAAAGTCCAAGAGGATTATTGTATTTGCGTGTACATCTTGCGACCGCTGCTGCTAGTTACCCTATAGAAGCTGTTGAGTTATAGCCTAACCACTCTTGCATGAGTAACCAGTCAAGCCAAAAACTCTTTTCTGTAGATCGCACAGTAGGTATCAGCCACACGCATCGTGAAAACTTATTTATTATTAAAAGAGCACCGCCATCCCTGCTAATGACATTCGATTTTCTAGCTCTGAGGATGCGGCTCCCACTTTGTCAGCCTTCACAGGTTAGGATCAGATCATGTGCCCTTGCTTGCTGCAGCTGAAACAGCAGATGCTGCTTTGTCTGGTAGCACTTCAATCTATAAGAACTGAAATAGGCCACAAATGCCAATACCCAAGATTAGGTAGGTCGAAAATTTTTCATCTTTGGCATTTCGAGGACTGTGGGCTTACCCCTCGATTTGTTAGTTCCACCTTTCACTCATGGATTCATGCAAAAGGATTAATCGTGATGTTCTCCCCATACAGAGGATTACTTCATCGTCGCTTTCTATAGTTTGTAGAGTAAGTGGCGTGGGGAGCCTTTCCTTAGGCTCCGTAAATTTTGGATGCATTTATGACATTGACATGCTCAGCAAGTGGCGCCTCAGTAAGGAAGACCGCCAAATGTATTTGAGGAAGCTCATGCCTAGCTTTGTCACACATGAACGCTGGTATAACTTTAAATTTGCAGCAAGGAACAGTGATTTTTAGTTGTCTATGTGTGCTACAAAAATACTTCGGTCAAGTGTGAGCGCCAAGCGTTTGACCTCTTAGATAAGACTGTGTAACGCCGCACACACCTAATAATCGGTACTAAAGAAATTCAATGACCCTTCACTACCTTGTACTACACAGAAAACTCTACCATCGGGGCTCTTGGGGCATGTGTCACCTGAGCGCTAAAGCATATGCTTGGTTCGGAAAGCTCGAACGCCACGACATGCTTGCACTGCGGGTGAATTTTCAAGCATGTCGTGACTTAGGTCCGTAAACACCAGCAAGCCTTCCGAGTGAAGCGAAGTGCGCTTTCGACATTTACTAGAACTTGTTTCGGGCCATCTTGATATTTTTGCGAAACTTCAGGCGGACAATATAGCTTCGTAGACGAAGATCCGCATACAGGTTTGACAGGATTATACAACCTTTTACGCAAAGGAAACGTGCATGAATTAATACGACCTTCTTGTAAACCCTTTATTGTTTCGGTCTTTTTTTTAGGAGCAAGAGGCAGGAACATTGTCCCACTAAGGTGTCTTTCGTATTACAATGTAATAATTAACAATTTTACTCAGCTGCTGGGGCCGCGGTGGCGTAGCCTTCTTGTGCTATTCAACAACAACTTTAGCCGTAAAAATAGAAATCGCTTAAACTTACGAAACTATTAATGTCCCAATTTATACTTTCTGCATTGAAATAGTACAAATATACATTCTAGAAATTGGCGCAAACATTATCCGGATTACGTATAGAAAAAGCGTCGCTGTCTTGGCACATCCGGATACCACCACCTTCATATCTTTTGTTTTACCCCTTACTTTTCTCGAATGACCGCCGACATTTCAGAAGAAGACGTGATGACATCCGTGCTTTCCGCTCTGACCGTGCACCACCACGGTGACAATCTGATTACGCAGCGTCCAACCACTACATTGAAAGAGATTCTCGAAAAAATCCGTGCTAACAAGGAACCGATTCGCGAGCTGGACCTCAAAGACATGGCCGCAAAGAAGCGCCAACTCCGGTCTTCGGGTGGAGCTCTCGTCGGTCGCGTCTTTGCACTCAATTGCACGGTCTTGCGGCTCTTACTGCCTCATCACGATATTGGGGACGTGGGCGCCAAGAGTATGGGCAATATGCTACGTGTGAACTCTACCCTGCAGCATCTGGACCTCCGTGGCAACGAGATCACAGCCGAGGGTGCGCGGGATATTTGTGATGCGCTCTATGGCCACGAAACGCTGGAACATCTCAACTTGTCCAGCAACAATCTTGGGAATGATGGTGCGATCGCTGTCGCTCAAATGCTGCCGTACAATATTTCGCTGAAATATCTGGGATTGGCCAACAATAATATTGGTGACAAAGGAGGTAAGGCTCTTTTAGAGGCTGTACTTCAGAACCGGTCGTTGGTCATGGTACAATTAGTCAAAAATGATATTTCCAAAGAGATTTTGGATAAAATCCGCGCAACGCTGGTCGTGAATAAATTCATGCAGAAAAAAGCTCAGAGAGATGAAGAGAAGGAGCAACACAAGAGCAAGAAGGACGAAGCAGGCGCGGGCCCAAACGACGAAGACAGCTCGAGTGAGGATGAGGAGGACGAGTCGCTCTGGATTTAATCTACTGTAAACATTAACAATATAGCGTTTGCCTTGTTTTTAGCGTTATAATCTACCGTAAATGCCATAAGTGAGCTCTCTAATCCGCACATGTGATGGAATCGTGTGACCTTTCACCAACGAAATCTTCATGCACGAGAATATGGCGCGTCCACTGTCGCGAGATGCCGATGGAAAGCCCTTGATGACACTTGAGGAATTGAAAGAAGGCATGTTTCAATCGATTCGTGACAATGGGACAGTCGAGCTCATTCGGGTACTGCTCGACTTGTTCTGAGCGTCTCCACCGATGTCTAATGACGTTTGCTACAGGCACAACTACGGAGACGATTTATTGAAAAACTGCAACAGCAGCGTCAATTTCAAGCAAATGATGCAGAACGACCACCTTGTCACGTCTCAACGCCCGACGAGAAACTCGTGAATGGGCTAGTCCTGGAATATTTGACCAACAAAGGACTGGAGAACACACGAGCGGTTTTTTTGCCGGAAATTGGGGGATCCCAAAATCAACTCGACCGGGAAACAGTTTTACAGGTAAATGCCTTTATTTTACAAAGTCATTATCTGAAAAGTTGTTATAACGTGACGTGAAGTTACTGCGTGTGAGTTCAGACTTGATTGTACGAAAGGTAGGATATCTTGGTCGGAAAAGTTAAAAAGAGAGACTAAGGCGTTGCTCATATGGTCAGAAAAACGAGCAAGAATGGACAGACCAGTCTTTACTTTTCGTGCTTGTACAAGAACGCCGACGACGAGTTACGCTCGCAACCATGGACTCACAGACACAAACTGCCATGGATTGTTTCGACCACCGTCTCGTCCTAGGTGCGTCCACTCTTTTCTAAAGCCGTGAACCCTTTTTTCTGTCTGATTCTGTCGTGTTAGAAAAAGAGTTACGACGAGTTGAGACTTGTTACTTGGCTACATGTGCCGCGCAAAAAGACGTACCTCAAAAGTCGTTAGAAGAACGTATGATTGACTACGAACGAGAGTATAATGACATTTGCGACCAGCGACTCCAAGATGAAATTGAGCGCTTTCAATCGACGGAAATTGCACTTGTACGCACCGAAGAACGAAAGCGATATAGTCGAGAGCTTGACAACCTTCGAACGACGTTAGTACAAGAATCGCGTGCAAAGCAAGCGCATTTACAAGAACGTGAGCGGGATTGCGAACTTGCCTTTGTTGCCCGGAAAACGGAACTTGAGACGTCATTGTTCGAGACGCGTCAGTCCTTGTTTCAAGACAAAGAAAAGTTGCGAGTAAAAGAAGCAGAGTTGCAAGTAAAGACAGAGCAAGAGTATCGGCGTGTTGCCCTGGAAACGCAACGATTGCAAACGTGGGAAGAAAGTGTACGCACACAAGAGGAGAATGTACAGAGTCTAATTGCGCAGCGTTTGCGAGAGAAAGAGCGAGTTTATAGTCGTGAACGACAGGAAATGGTCCGTGACTTGGAACAGAAGGAAGAGGCTTTGATGCAGTGTAAACAAGCCCTTGCGACGCTTAAGGATCAAGTCAATGCCTTGGAGCACGAAGTGGGGACATTAAATTCGTCGCTCATGGTACGCTGACAAAAAAATGCGTTCATTCGTATGTAAAAGGTGATAATGTCTTTGTGGTTAGAAATGTAACAAAGAGCTTCAAGTTGCTCAAGCGACGACTCTACAATTTAATACGGCCCAGCAAGACCTGGTGAATCAAGTAACAGAGGCCAAAGCTCAAGTTGAGGATTACAAGCTAAAATATGTCAATGCAGACATGACCATCACTCGTCTTGTTGCCGAAGCAAACGCCACAAAGGACTTGATCCGACAATGCAAGGCAAAAAGTGGCAAACGAAAAGCGCAACTTTTAAGTGCACGGAACGAGATTCAGTCGTTCCAGCAACAAGTATATGACTTGAAACTTTGTGAAGGCACGACCTTGATGGGCGAACGGAAAAAACTCATGCAAGTGATCAACGCGGAGCGGCAAGAGTTTCAGTGGCAAGAAAATGAATGGCGCACCAAAGTGCGAGAAATGACAACTCGTGTGGCCGAGGCCGAGGCGTTGGCCAGCAAATTTCAGAATCAATTTGAGGATGAAAAAGTGCATGTGGAAACGTTACGGCAGGATGTCGCGAGCTTAAACGCATTGTTGACGCAAGCCCAAGCGACCATCATGGCAAAACACGGACATGGCACCGATTGGCCACGTTCGCGAGGCCGACGCAGTCTTTTGGATGCACTGCAACCAAAAAATGACCTCATGGACAAAATGGACCAAATAATGGCAACTTTGCATCGACGGGATGACGTGGCACAAAAGTGGCACGCAACTGGCACCCAAGTGGCCTATAATTGGCAGGGGCAACAAAAGAGTGAGTGGCAAACGACAACAAGGGACACAGTCCAAGTGCGAAAAGAATGGCAGGAAGACCGACCACAATTGAACGAGAAAGGACGGGCGATGGCCAAGCAGGAACGAGAAGGGCACGAAAAACGCTGCGAGTGGATTGCAAGCGAGAGTGTTGAAGAAAGACAACAAGCGATGGCGTTGGATGAAGGTGAGCTTCGAGAGAAAAGCTTTCAAGGGGAAGAGAAAAAGGTGGTTACGTTGGTGCGAGCGGAAGACAAAGTTCATGAGAGGAAAGCGTGGTGTGAGAGGAGAGAAGAAGAAACGGGGCACGTTGAGCGAGCGAGGAACGATCGAGAAGAGAATGAAGTGAGGATGAAATGGAGCGAGGAACGAGAAGGAGAGGGAGAAGGGTGGCGACAAGCGAAGAATGAACGAGAAGAAGAAGAGGACATGGGGTTGAAAGAGGTACAAACAGCATTGCAACAAGAAGACGATGGTCGACGAGAAGAAGCAAGACGGTGGGTTGAAGAAGAAAGACGAGAAGCAGAACGAGTCGATAGGGAAGATGCAGTTGAGAATTTACGACTGGCAATTTGTGTTCAAGACGACCGTGGTGATGTGAAGGAGAGTGATGTGGAGGCCTCGATTGTGATTGAAACGGTAGAGAATCAAGCTTTAGACACTGTTAATGATGGAATTTCCGGGACTGAAAACGTAGTAGACGAGAAGTGTCGAGAAACCAATGACGTGGAGAGCACTAGTCTTTCAATCTTGAGCTGCGTCGAGGAAGAGAATCCAAGTATTGTTGAAGAGAGAACAATGAAAGAGGACGAGAAGTTGGCGGTCGATGTTGATGCAGAAGAAAGCAAGAACGAGGACAAGGAGTTGACGATAAATGATAATAAAGAGGAAAATAAGAAGGAGGGCGAGAAGGTGGCGAACGATCTAAATGAAGAAGAAACAAAGAGCGAGGACGAGGACGAGAAGGTGGCGGTCAATGCTAATGAAGAAGAGACCAAGAAGGAGAACGAGAGGGTGGCGATCAACCTAAATGAAGAAGAAACCAATAACGAGGACGAGAAGGTGGCGATCGACGTGAATGAAGATGAAACCAAGAACGAGGACAAGGAGCTGACGATAAATGATAATGACGAGGAAAGCAAGAAGGAGGACGAGAAGGTGGCGGTCAAAGCAAATGAAGAAGAAACCAAGAACGAGGATGAGAAGGTGGCGGTTCATGAACACGAAGAAGAAATTAAGCACGAGGACGAGAAGGCGGTGGTCGATAATCACGAAGACGATATCAAGAAAGAGGACGAGACCTTTATGGACGTTTATCGCCAACGAGTGATTGCACGCAAAGCGGCCGAAAAGCAACACGAATTGGAAAGAGGTGCTCCAACGGCAAGAGAGGAGCCCGGCGATCAAGCGTTTTACGAGAGTAGTGAGTCTGACCACGATCTCGAGCTATCAGGTGGATCATTTGCCGAATCGAGGTACAATAGTCGGTTTCATTCACTTGCCTCATACCCCTCTACTCACGTCTCTTGTCACACACCCATTCAGTGCTGCAAGCACCAGTGATTCGTTCTAGGGCACATTGCCAAGCCAAGCCAAGCCGTTTCACACAACTAATGCGATCGTGTGTGACCTTTTAAACATGCTCTAGCAATTGTCGTTTCTTCCTTCGTTTTTTTCATTGTTGCAACGTTTAGTAGAGTAGAAAATGCCTCTAAGCAGCGACGTTCGTGCGTCTCGACGTCCACTGCCTCGACAATTAGACTTGGAATCGTGGGCTGACACGTTTTCGTCGTCGAGATCAAGGACTCACGATTCGGGCAATGAAACAAGCTGTTACGATAGATTTAACGACAGCGAGTCGTTGCCCTCACACGTGCATGCTCGACACGATACTTTACGAGACAATCAATGCGATGCGTTCCAAAAGGAGCAGTCGCTTTCCACGATGCAATCGAAGAAGCAGCACAAGATGGAGGATGGGAGTCAAGCGCCTCCTGGTCGAATCTCGCGATGGGATCAGCTAGAACGGGTGAATTCCTCAAGTCGAGAGTGCTCAACTGGTTCACGACATGCATTGTCTCCAGTTGAATCGTCGACTTCTTCAACCAACGAATCGTCACTTGACGATGGCGAGTCCTTTGTCTCGAACGACAAACGCGACTCTTGTCGTCACGCTGACTTGCCACGTGCGTCTTCGTTGCATTTATCCCTTGATCGTCATCAGAGTGAAGCGAGTCGACACCAAACCGACGCAAAGTCTCCTCTAGCTTCTCCATCCGATTGGGCGAGATTTCAACCCCACTCGATCGAATCGACAGTCTCTTCCACTCCATCTCCTGCGTCGCCATCGCGTCTTTCTCAGTCACCCCTGCAGCAAATGAATGACAGTTGGTACGAGTTTCGCAGGCAAATGCGCGAAACTTTCATTCGTGTAGAAGATATGGTTGATGTACATCGATCCTTGTTTCAATCGGATCCAAGCTCTAAAAATTCCATTGTTCAAAAAGACCTCGAGCTACAAGCAGAACGAGTGGCAAGTGAAACGTTTCACCAGTTGGCAAGTCTCCGTAATCGCTTTGCGCGACTCGCAAACGAGACTTCAGGATCGAAAAGAGCTGAAGAAGGTCTTTCGATTCCAAAGGGTGCATCTAACTTCAAGGAAGGATCTCGGAAGAAGGAAGTGCCGTTTATCCCATCTAACCAGGACGAAAATGACGTCTTTGACGACAAAGAGCGTGTGGTAGGGTGCCGGGATCGGAAGGACAAGAGGTGGAAGATGGATGTGGGGCCGACAAGTCGCGATGGGATTGAGACTTATACTGACTTGTCGTCTTGGAAAGAAAGTGGCTCTGACGTGGACTCTAACTCTATTGGCAAGCACGAACTTACACGCACTTTTGATGACGCAAGCTCAATTTCTAATCGATACAGCAAGGGGAAGCCCACAGAGACGGATGGCATCTTTAAGGGTACGTCGTATTAGCGTGAACCCTATCGTCGGCGCTTTGATTATTATCTGCCGATCTAATAGATTTCGACAAGCGTATGGAGCAGATTCGGTCCTCGCTTCACGCTATCGCGAGCGGAAAGCATGCACGTAACCGTCACCTTAACGACACAAGTGGAAGACGAGATGCCAATTTTACGGTCAGATTTTATATATTGAAGGAGTTTGAGCATGAAGTAATGACGCGACGCTTTGTTTTGCCATTAGATGGGTGAAACGAGCTCGATGATGGGTACAAACTTAACGGTACGGCGACCATTCGGACGATTTGACGACGAGGGAATGGACAGTGATCGCCTACAAGCTAGTGGCCGAGAAGTTGAAGTGCGCCAATTGTTGAAGGAACTGAATCGAGTACACGCTAGATTAGAGGACGAAAGTTAAAGACTTTATTACATAAAAATGATCAAAAAGCCATCTAAATTGCTATCTTTACGGGACATTTTAGATATATAGGGCCCATGGGTACAGTGTGCCCTTTGCTTCCCTCTGACTCTCCATGGTTGACGTGATGGACCGCCATTTCGAAACTTCAGTCGCAGCGCCCTACTTACTTCGTTATGGCACTGGAAGTGGACAATAGTCGTTTGCGCTACAAGCTGCTGCTTCGTGTCCACAATGCTGAAAAGCTCCAACATTCGTCGTCCCAAGGTGCTTACTGCAAGCTCTATCTCCGGTCAACGCCCATGACCGAGGGCAGCCACAAAGGATTCAAAATAGACGCAAGCGACTCGCTTACGTCCAGTGACGATGGAGAGGAAGCTTGGCATCTCGAAGTGCGACGTACACGTACGCAACACCAACACGCGCATGCGCAAGAGACGATTTGGGACGAAACGTTTGAGGTCCCCATTCATCCAAGCGTTGACGTGGCGACCCAAATTTTGAGCATCCGCGTAAAGAGCCAGCATCGATTGTATTGTCCTGTGATCGGTACCTGTGCAATCTCATTGGCCAATTTATTGGAAGAGAAAAGGTTTAAACAGTGGTTTCCGCTTCAAAAAGGCGAGAGAGCGGCGGGGCGGATCCGGGTTACGCTCTTGATTACGCTCGCTGATAAACCAGCGTTGCCACCAGTGCCAAGGAGGAGACAACCAAATCAAGATGTCGTGGCGGCCAGAAGCGCAATCTATGCAGCGGATGAGGCGATTGAGAGGCTCGTGGAGAAACAAGGGCGACAAAAAGGGGAACGACCACGACCAGAACGCCATGGGATTGGTAGAAATGGTGACCAAGTGATTACGGCGAGCAGTGCAAGTTGGCCACCACCGGTCGGTGTCTCGTCTCCTAAAGTTCTGCCACCGCTTGGGATTCCTGCGGCATTTCGAGAACATGCTCTGGTCCATGAACAAGCAACTTCGGTGCCGATTGAACAGTTACAAGTGGCGCGTATGGCGGAGTGTGAACAGCGTCTGGATAGGAAGCTACAGCAAGTGCGAAAAGAGACGGCAAGGCTGCGAAAACTTAAATTGCAGTTGAAAAAGTACATTCCGGAGCTGCAAATGGACACGGACTCGGAAGATTCCGTGAATTCAGACGAGGAAACCGAGAGGTTACCGTTCGAGTCGTTCGCAACGCCTGTGTTGTCTCATTTAGATCAGCATTGCTGTCGTGCGCTTTCAAACGAGAGTCATCGGCAGAACTATGATCAATATAAGCACTCGAAGACAACGACCATCGCACGGTGAAAAGATGGTGGCAAATACTCAAAACGATGAGAATAACACTGCCATTGGCACTTAGAGCGGACTTTTTTGTGTTGCGCGATATATTTGAGGTGTCGATTGAGATAAGTTAAACGTAATTGCTTAAAAAATTGACTCTAATTAAAATTATTGTAAAAATTTATTGGTCATCATTACCAGTGCTTAGATAAATGATTGTACAAGATCACATTTCATTAATTTCCTCTACGACGCCATCGTTATATACTATTGATCAAACCATCATCGCTTCTGTCGTGGCAAAAGTTGCACAGATTAATGACACGCGTGATCTGGCGTTGGGTCTGCTGCTGCTTTTAGCGTAAGTGTAGCGACTTCGTTACTTACATGAAAGCGAAATTCCTGTAGAGAAGCATTTAATGAATCGTATTTATACCACCCATAAGGCAAAGGGCATTGAGCTGCTGGAGCTCACTACGAAAGGAAGTGACTTTTCAACACGATTCAGCCACATCGCTCTGAGATCTGCGGGGGATCCGACTATAAATCTCATGAATTACATGATTATAGTTTATCTTCTCCTGGACAGTTCAAGGTCGCCTATGGCCTGACCGCCACGCACGACCCGAAGAGCAATCGAAAGTGCATAAGCTTGGCCTCGTAGGAGCGCTTGCTTCTCAACAAAAAGGCCAAAGGTTGAGGCAAAAATGGTCATCTCCTGTGATTCATGATGGCCATAGTCAGCACCACTTATATGCGGAGTGCGTAGTGAAGCAACAGCCCTTGAATAGGCACCATAGGTTTCTTGTGAAGTAGCGCGGCAATCTCGCTTAACAAAGTTTTGGATGCAGTTTAACCGATTTGACAAGATTGTATGTAAGCCGTTGCAATTCAAAAAAACGATTGCTTCGTACTTAGCTCGCGGTTTCTTGACCAAACGCTGGATTATTGTGTAACCCCAATGTAATGTAATGTATTACGTTATCGCGTTGCCAAGTTATGCACGTGCTAGGCTCAGTCTGGCTAGACCACGGCCTAGAGTGTTGTCCGCACACGTCGGGTCTCATTCGGCGGGCAGTGCAGCCAGCACCGAGGTCGTGAGGGTCTTCCATCATTTTGTTTAGCTCTGACTTGGTAAGAGCCCAGGTGGCGCTCTGGTGCTGGAGATTGTCGCATCGAGGGTGAGACTCGTTAGAGACTTGCAGATGCCCGAGAGCACCTGCCCGAAGCGCGCGAGCATTTAGCCCCCGCGCTTGAGAGGAGGGCGTCACCACTGGCTAAACATGATGCCATAGCCGAGGCATATCGAAGGTAAGATGTCACCGGAGAAAATTGTACTCTTATCTCGCGGACGTAAACAAACACGCCAAATGTGGTCAAACTTTGGGTTGTTAAAAGTCCAAGAAAGGCTTTTTTGATCAAATACTGATTGTAATGATACGTCGCGGACGTAATGGACTTTGCTTAAGGCGGTCTGAGATTGTCACCTAAGAAGTCGCACATACCAGTAGTACTGGTAAGTACGTAAGGGTATTCCCAATTCTGATACAAGCCATCCTTGACTTCTGGCTCCTTGTGACACCGAATGAATGAGTACGATAGATGCGGTGTCAAAAGTACACGCACGGTTGTTGCTAATTCGCGATGGATCAATTGTTCTTTTAGACCCACACACCACGTTACATGGAGGAGGCACGTTAGAGCATATTTGATCTACCGTGAACAACTCTCTACGATCTTTGGTCTTCAGAAAATGGACGGACAGCATGCTGGAGATGAAATACTGACCTATTGAATGCACTTTTGCGCTACTTGTATTTTCTGATAAGCAACTAAACTCTCTGGCGCAATTTAGGCTGCCTTTTAACGGTTCCAGAAGTACCGTTTAAAAGCTTCCCATTACGCAAAAAGGTTAAATGCCGATTGGCTTTTGTTGTGCATCAGAAGCAACCATTCTTTCAAGGCTTCTTGTTACGTCAAGTCAGCTTAAAGTCAAGAAGCTCGGATTTATCGGCCGGCTCCCTCTTCTAAGACTTGAATTACATCAAAAAAGAGAGGAATGCGTTCCAACCCCAAGATTACTTGCTTTATTATTTACAGACGCCTTCATACAAAGACAACATCTGCTCTTTGAATGCGCTTGCATACAGGCTTTGTATGCGGTGTTAATGGCGAGAACAAATTGTAATTCGCCCGCCGAAGAGTTGTTCGGGCATCAAACTAGATTTTGAAAAACGCACATTTCGCCTCGACGGAAAACGCGTGCATACCACTCTCCCATTCCAGCTTAGCGCAGACATCTCTTCTTTAAGGCAACGAAGTTTGTAGGGAGCGTTACGGGTACTCCTCCGAACACAAGCCCATCTCTTCGGCTCCAAAGTCTACAAGGAAGCATCAAGTTTGCGACAATATCGATTCGTCCAAGGTAAGTCTTAAATAGTGTAAGACTTGTCGAGAATTTTATATATTGCAAGTTCTGCTTGGAAGATAACAGAGTCAAAGATAGCCTGTTCCTAGCTAACATGTCATCTAAAAGATCTTTACCGTATAGATCAGAAAGTCGCGACGACTTTTGCGAGTAAGACCTGACCTGAGATGTCTTTATTAATATTGTCACTAATGGTGATAACCAGGAACAAAGGTCAAAGATGACAGCTCGCAAAGTGAGTTGAATTAGCAAAATCGTCAACTCAGGAAGCAATTAACTTTGTGACCGACCCATCCTCGGGTATTGCTAGGTCCACTTACAGTTTAGGCGGCGGATCTGACGAGAATGAGGAGGACAATTAAAAAAGATAACATCCCGGTCATTTTAGGCCATCGCGTCTGGCAGTACGCTCACCAACGTCGCACCTTTACGAGAAAATCTTGTGTGGCGTATACGAAAGGAACTTCGGGACCGTCAAACCGTCGTACAATTTTTCACTTCACTTTGACACGCGACCGAAGCCCACGGCTTGTACCTCTGCAAGATTTAATTATGCTTGTGCCATCGAATATATTAGTGAGGAGTGACAAGACACGACAACGAGTTGAATAATCTATACTAGATAGAGAATATTAAATTCTAGCTTTCTGTTAAAAAAAGTTTTTTAAGATTGGTGCACGACGGACAATTCTTTATCACTTTGCATTATAAAGGTTTTTTAAGATAACCTTTAAAAGGGCAAATTTTTCTGTCCAAATTGTACTTTATAAATCTTACTGAGGTAATGTCGTGATTTACCAACAAGTGCTTCTTAAGACGACTGCGCGATGTCCGTTCAAAGCACTTTGTCTTCTTAGACGGCATCGCGCAGCCGACCAAAACGCACGAACTTTGGTCGAATTCGTAACTATCCATCATTCTCGTGGAATATGCAGCTACAATCAATGCGACTAAGCTTTAGTCACACGTGAAGGTGTGCGTGTCAAAATCTAGAGTGATGCACTTGAAAAAGGTTGCAGCTTTAATATGTCACACGGCAAGCAATAGATCTATGCTTTCAGCTTCACCCGATCAGCCACGTTCAATGAAAGTTAGTGCTTATACCGGCTCCCCAGCCTTTGATCATGAGAAAAGTAGAGCAGCACCAGTTAATGTCGTCAAACAGATTCTCATTACATCCCTTAAATCTCGAAAGACTTTCTGTAAAAGCCATTTAAACAACCCGTGCTTCCGCTCAGTTCCATAAGAGTTACTAGATATTCGAATAAACCACCTTGGGTCTGAAAAGCCGAAAAAAGGGTATCCGATTCACGCAATTTAATACGATATTAACTACAAAGTAGGTCCATGCACGAAAACCAATGCTTCCGGACATAGAGTTCGATGTGTCTTCCTTACGCGGCATCGGTTTTGCCGGAAAGATCGTCGCTTGATTTGGCTGACGATAATCGTGCACACTTCGCCAACCTATACAGGCTTCTCGACACAAAACGTTGCTGTCAAGAAGGCAGACGTCCTTGGTCGAATGATGCCATCTTGGACAATTTCTTTGCTTCATTCTTGAATTTTCCTGCTCTGTTCGGGACACTGGCGCCATTGTTTGCCGGATATTGGATTGGTAATAGATTTTGAGCAAATTTTTGTGCTTTCCTGAACTAAAGATGTCTCGCTTAAAAGCTACGTGCGGAATACTGTGTTCGCGTACCTTTTCATACAACGCAATTTTTTTTCCTGGAGTGATTCCCATTTTTGATTTCTTAAATCGCTTGGCTTTTTTTTATTAATGGGGGTCGACGACAAATACAGCTTCAATGTCTTTGTCGTGACGCAATTTCTCATAATGGACTTGTTGCCGATAGTGATCGAAAATCTCGTGGATCTGAAATATTTAAGCCTTTCGTTGCTTTGATTATGCGGTTTTCGTCGAATTTCTGCTTGTTGCTTTGTGTTGATACAAGGAGATATGCTCCCTGTAGTCCAGTTGATATCTGGATTTTGCTCACGAAGCCTTATTTTAAGAAGCAGGAATGACATGGAGCGTTTCCGATGTAATAAGAAAACCAGGTATCTGGAAGTTCATGTGCACCGTTCGTCGAGGGCGGTGAACAGCCTGGTCGAAATCAAAGTAAACTTGCATCCTCTTATTCTTGATTACTTGGAGCTCAAGTCGCTTCACCAAGTCTTTGGATAAGCTTTTGAGATTACATCCTTTGTCGATGAAGACGGTGACAAGGTCATTTCTTACTAGTGTCTATAAAAGCTTGAGCTTCAGCTTTGAACATAACATGAAGTGCACCACTAGTACAACGATTCGCTTCCTTACATTTAAAAGCAGTACATTGCGGTGATATCTGGCCGACAACGCCACAATTGTTACATGCTGGCGATTTTGCTAAGCTGTCGTGTTTGTCCTGCCTCTTTTCAAAACGCTATTGTTTCTGAGGTTGTGACTTGTTTGCACGATATCCTGATTCTGTAGGCATCGTTTTGAACGACTTGGTTGATATACGATTTGGCCTGCCCGAGTAATGCGCAAACTCGAAGTTGGAGGCAATTTCAATGGCCTCCTAGAAAGTTCTCAGACTCTCTTCTATGAAATTCGCTGCAGTATCTTCTAATTTTTGATTTGAAAAATTATAGCTTTTTCGATCCACTCATTTCTAATTCAATTTAAGACATCAGGTCTTGAAATATGGAGACGTATTCATGGCTAGCTTTTCTTTGTTTTTAAGGCAACATTTGTTCCCGAAAACCATACTCGAAAATCTTAGGCCATGAGCGTGTGCGCATCTGGTGTTAAAACAATTTCTCTGTCTTGTGTACGTTCAAGCGCTCGCTGTCGGCGATAAAGGCATGGTACCAATTTGGTACGGCTTTGCCAATATTACCAAAGTTAAGCGTCACAAAGTCAGACGACTCTGTTGTCATCAAGTGGCGCTTGTCGGTGTAGTACTGTTTCGTTACGAAGATTATAATTTTATATCTTTGCCAAAATTCCCTTTTTGAACAGGAGGATCTTTTTCTCTGCTCGCCTCTTGTTGCAACGAAAAACTCGAAGCGCTCATTAGACTGTTGGCTTTGGGCTAGCATTTATGATTGCACCTGGGATTGGTATTGCTGTTACCGCTGAGTAAGATACTACGGAAACTGGTGCATGGACAGTGTGTCTTGTCTCGTTGCTGCAGAGCGAGCTACATTAGTCTTTCGTTATTCCATAGAACAAAGCCGAACGAAACAGCTCAGTAGTATTGAATGTAGATCGAGCACAGCCAAGTGAGTAGCTTTATCTGAAAGTTATTCTCCGTGTTTTCAGAAGTGGGCCGGGATTTATCGAAACGCAAAAACACAAAACTACAGACCAACTGGAGAAGTTCCAGATATATGTTCCACACTAGCGTGCAACCACACTAACCAACCACTGAATGTTAAGTTCGTGTTGTAAATAAACCTTTTGTAATCGAGTACTTCCTGCTATGTGGATCGTACTAAAACATACAGAATGCCCCGCTTCTCACTTTGTGGCCACAAGCACCCGTGCCTTATACTCTTCAACGACAAGTGCTACTGTATGCAGAGGGAGATGATTAAAGTCGGCAGGCTGAGGCGTGGGTGAGGTTAAGTCGCAGAAGAGAAAAAGTGTTTGCGGCTTAAAGCAATTTGAGAAGTCAAATTTGCTACAGCCTCACTGGTGGCTCTCAGCCATCTACTGCTACTATCCTTAAAGCTATCGTTATTCTTTATTCCATCCGGCTTTTTACACATCCTAGATTTCTTGAAGCCAATTAGGTCCCTTGGTTCCCAGTGATTACGAGACATCTGGAACTGTCTTCTATTTGTAAACTGTATAATCGCCTACACCAATAAATAGTACTACTGCATATGTAAATTGGAAACATCATAACAATCTGCGTTAAAGCCGATACCGGCACCGGTGATGACGGTAATCTGTCCGTTCTCCTTTTTTTATTGCATATTCTTGCCTTCCTTCCTTGCGATGCGTTTGTTTGCACTCGTCAGCGTCTGCGATGACATAATTTCTATATCCTGGCCTACTATTTTACCAAAAAGACATGTATGTGCGTTTGATGCGCCGTCAAGATCCTTAACTCTTATCTCAAGTCATCTTTTAAATGAATTGATCAACATTTTTCTGACGATTTCAAGGCACATCATCTCCTTCATTTTCAAGCTCTGCACCTCGGCTCATTTATATCTTTTGTTCAAGCATTTCGTTGATTGCTTACTCCGATCATCGGTACATATTACCTCACTTTAGTACGTGTCAGGTACCACACACCTCGTTTTTGGCATGTCTAACGGGGGATGTGTGAGTAAGCCGGTGTATATGGTGAATACAAAAAGCAAGACTGGTCATGAATACTGGTATTTAAAATATTCACCTTTTCGATTCAATAATGCTCTTCTTAGTGCATATATAAATCTGATGACAGCATACAATTCATTTAAGATGACCTAAATGCTCTGTATTTCTTGGTGCTGATTTTATGAAAGGAGAACTTTTGCCACACGAGAAAGGGATTCATGTGTTTCCACAAACGGTAACATAGTGATGGGAGATGGTGGTCGCGGTGGATCCGGTTGTCTCATGACTTTTGACGACCGGTTCCAGCGCGATCGCCATCTCTACCGCTGTAAAGACTTCATCTTGTCGAGCACCTTCTTGCACCAGGAAATGATTGCGGTCAAGCAAAACAGCTTGACGGCTTCCTACGATTAAGCAAAGAAAAGTTTAGTGACTTTTCAGTTAAACTTTCTATTGGGAAACTTTGAACGTCTATAGGGTAAAAAATGACGTGGCTGTAAGACGTGGGATACATTGGCAGCATGCCGTGTCTCTAAAATAAACAAGTACAGCTTTTCGAAAGAAGGCTGGATAATTGACACCCGAAGAATAAAGTTAATTTGACATCTCTTCTGCGTATGGCGTCTGCGAAGCTTCAATAGCCAAATTAAAAAACTATCTCTTGCGGCATTAACGGCTGAGTGAGCCGAAGATGTTCTCAAAGGTGCTAGCAACAGTGGTCTACGAATAGTAAGTAACACATGTGGAAATATGCGATACATATTTTTTTTTGGAAATCACGAGCACTTCCAAGACTAACAGAGAATCCTAATTCTCAGAGATATTTGTTAAACTAATTACTCGTTGTGTCGCGGCAGGCGTGCTTTGATAATGAGCTGAAAATATCTAAAGTAATCTTCCTTGATATGGACATTTCACTCGTGAATATAATTAGATCCTCCGTCGTTTTTGTGTAACAGCGTACGCCTTGTCTGAGCTCACAAAATTCTTTTAGTATTTAAGATCTGGCATAATACAAACTCAATGAATTATCGGATAGGGCGTCGAGAAAACAATCAATAAACCTCTAGCACGTTGGGAGGATTGAACTCGAGGTTGTTCAAGTACCAGAATCTACTCAAAAGTAGTATTTGACACATGATGGATGTAAACATTAAATGTCTTCTTCTCCAAAAGTAGAGTATGACAGAGATCTAGGCTTCGCATTCGCCACTAACAAGTTTCCGAACGAACAGAAGCAATGATTATATGATTACGAAGCTAAACTGTACATCTATGCATTTATACACACAAGCGATGGAGTACTTGACACGTGTCCAGGTACAATTTTGTAGTGCAAAAGATTTGGCAGATAGTACTTTCCAAATCTGAATCTGAAATGTAAAATCTACTTGCATGGCGGCCATTACGCCTAAGTGGTCGACTATAAGCATAGTTGATTGAGCTAAAAGAACGATCAAGCGCATTAATGTCGCGCTTTTGTTTGGTCATATAAGTGTTTCTACCACTACAAGCTTTTGCCCACGTATAATTGGACAATATTCCCGCTTGTGACCATTCAAAGAATGTCTCGTCGGCGCTAAAAACTCATTAAGACGCTCACAAAATTATAAGGTTGTGCAAATCAATTAATGAAATGCTTCCATTAACAAATTTGATCATATTTTAGAGCAACTTTCATTTCTCGACTGCCGTAAGCAGCCATGGTCTTCGTGTGAATTCCGAAAAATATGATTTTGGTCTATGCTACAACTTAAATAATACCTTACAGAATGATCCGGCTATCCAAACAAAAATTGGTTACACAGGCTTCGCAAAACATTTCTCCGATTTTATAAAAAAAGATTAATCCATTTGGAAAAACAACGGCAGGATTCCTCTATAATATAACTGCGGACACTTCACAGTTTTGTTTCTACCGGATAAAACACGCGTCGAATGCAAAATTTTAGACTATGCCAATGGATGTGCAAAAGTACAGCCTGATGAGCATGGGCACGCGCAATTATCTTGTTTCGGGTCAGGTTGCTTAAAACTGACAAATGAAACTTCTTATGACGACGATAGACTTGCCATGCGTATGCACGGCTTTAATTTTGCATGCGACATCTAAACTTTTGTCAAATTATTGTCAAACTATTGTCAACACTGACCATACATTTTTGAAAACAGTGAAATTAGGATGACCTAGGTCCACTTCCTTCTGATGACATTAAAGGCTTTTAGACAAACATTATTAGCGAGGCTCTATCACTGAACGTGGAGTGGCAGGCTTTCAGCCCAGATATTGTGGACAGGGTTCTACAATATTGTATTAACCCACCAAGCAACGGTCGTGATAAAAAGGATAGATATGTCAGTCTTTAGATCATGACAGCACGAGTAAGAGCCTTAAAATGCACAAGGAATGCTCCCTGAGCAACTGAGAAGGGCTCGCTGTATGTCATGCATGCAGTGCAAGTTAAAGCGCTGCTCTACTAAAGCGTATTTGCTGAGTGGGGGCTATGATGAGCACAGCTCTTTGCTAATCGTCTAGGCGTTGAATCGCCAATTCCCGATCGATTGACACAAATACGATACCCAACGTCCTATAATATCAAAAACATCGCAAGACACCTATCGTGCAGCACAAGGCGTCTCAACTTGACGGAAAATTCTGGTAGACATAGTTGCAAGAAATACGCTTGTAGCAACAGCAAAAAAAACTTGAGACCTATACCTGCCGTGAAAAGACTACTTGATCGAGATTGGTAATCCGTTTAAAAATCAATTAAGTCGACAAGGCCGACGACATTGGTCATTGGACCAGAAGAAGCGACCATTTATTATTCAATCCAATATAGCGGTAATAATAGACTGCTCAGACGGCACTAAGTGCACAAAATGATTTCTTGATATTTAAAAGTTGTCGATATATCGTACGCCGTAAAATTGACTTGGCTCATCAATACTGCGTGACACAGTAGTGACCTTATTTAATAATGTTACATTGAAGCAATCTTTCGTGCAGAGCTAGAGAAGACGATGGTTCGGGAAAGAAAATTTCCTCAATATAATGCGTCAGAGAGCCAAACGGCTAAGGGAACGTATCGTACATGCTCATATTTACCTGAATGCAGCCACAATTCTCGAGATAGACGACACGTTTTGAGACGATTGTGTTAAAAAATACATTGACGGTAAACGGTTCGACTTTTTTTTAAGGTATTGTCTGATAGAAGGTATCTACTTGGCTTCTTTTTCGACAAACATGACCAGCCTTCGTCACCACTTGAAGCGGTATCTTTGAAAGCATTTGGTCATGTATAGTGGCTTTTGAGTGCGTTCGCAACACTTGATCAGGTCTCACAAAGCATACAGACATACATGGTTTAATACGAAAAAGTACTCGGAAGAGTCAGCGAGGGTCGTTAGCCATGGTCTTGCCAGATCCAGGTCTACCTTTTTATGTCGTGTGTGCCGCATAAACTTCTGCTTTAAGCACAGCAGCTGTGCAAGTAAGCGCCGAGGGAAGGAATGGGGTGAGCACAGTTCAAGACCTAAACATCAAGCTACCGAAAAGAACTTTCCTGTTCATGACGAAGGTTTACTTGCGACGAAGTATGCTACCGAATCTACAATTTAGGCTTGAAGCTATATTTTTGCTAATACGTTGACTGTGCCAAACACAGTAGATGTATTATTCTTTGATAGAGAAATGTAAGTATGTTGGTTCACGAAAACAGCAGTCAAAGTTGTCATCTGATGTCGTCGGAACAGCGCCAATTTTTGACCGAAGCAAGGACTCCAAAATTAATTGTCTTACACCAAGGTTTTTAATTTCGGGCCCTATTGGAAGAATTTTTATGGGTAATGTGGATCATATTGAACATGTTCAGAGCGAGCAGGTTATCGGACGAAAAGAAATCCCATATATGTGTGCTGACGATGTAGCAGCATGCCCCTACTCGTTGATTTTGGTAAGGTAAGCAAAACCTTGCTTTTTCTATATGCTACCACTCAAAGGTTCTAAAAAAGATGTTGATCGGCTTAATGATATCAGTTTATCAAAGATGCGCATACAAGTCGAAGATTTTTCTACTATAAAGCTTTCTGTCTTCAGACACCAACACAATAAAACAACCATTCGAAACACCGTACACACCCAAAAGAAAGAAATAATAGGCTAAGACTTAACTCTTGATATCAAGCGCGGATGCGTTTATTGCCAAAAAAATATTTGCAAATTTATTAACCGCAGTAATTGCACATGCGCTCTATCAAACGATTTAAGTTTGCTGCCAAAAGAACATTAGTACTCATGCTTTGGACGTTTAGACGAGTGAAATGTTTACCGACACCACAAATGTCACTTAGTGTACGCAATAGAACTCCTATACAATTTAATGCGGCATGCAGCGTTGGGAAGGTGCACAAGCTTTTCTGGGCGTTGTGGCAGGTCAATCGTTCGATTCTCGCGTTGCACATAAGTTTCGTGCTCAGCATTATGCTTGTGTCGTACCGGAAGGCTCGACATGTCGGGGAACTTTTAACAAAACCGGCTTAGTACGGTTGTAGAAAGCACGATACCCTGCGCGGTGGACTTAAAGTTGCGCTCATTCAGGATCTTATTAGATAAACGGAAGCACATGACAGATAATGTCGGATAGCACATCACAGTGATGTGTTTTAAAGTTTTGGGATTATAAGTACACATGATTTGCTTGTCCGAGCATTAACCATGTCAAGCGTGAGTTTGGATTCGGCACTTGGTAATCGCATGTCGAAACTTGCTCGTTATTTTCCTAAAATGCTCGCGTTGCGTGGCTTTATGGTGTTTGGAGCGTTGGAACATTGTTTGTTTAAACGCTATCGTGTACACTTTGGTTATTTTGAACCTCTGAGTGATTTACGTCATATCAGTCTTGCCGACATTCGACAAGTACAAGTTTGGTATTGAAACAATAATTTTTTTTTGGTACGTGAGTGTTTTCAAAGAATGCTCGGCAATACCCACAACTTCTGTCACGAACAGCTTCGAACGTAACAGCCAATGAACACAATATTAAAGTTCGGGGACGAACGATAATAACTTCTTTCACTCCTGGTGAAGCAGCGCGAGTTGGATTAGCCCCTAATGCTTGACACGAATAAAAAAATGATTGCCAAGATTGTGCAAGTGATAAACTGCTATGAGGTGCTTTTTTCTTGTCTGAATCGCAATTAAATCACACGGCAGTGTGTACTTCTATACACAATAAAAAAATATCCAAATTTTGATTGACACTGAAGCTTTGCTAGCTGGAATGACAACTCATGTCCAGCGAAGATTTTTTTTGAACGATCTGAGTCCGGCTTAGCTAGTGTGACATACGACGACAATTGTGAAGAAAACAATTGCTGATTAAATGCAAAAGAGGCTCGATTTTTTTAGGATCCAGACTTGTGAATGTGTTGAATATGACAGGATTGATACTTTGATCAATTTGCGCAATAAAAATGGCAGCTCTTGCGTTGACCAAATTACACAGTTTTGGAACTTCACATCTTTTGCGCCCGAACAAAATTTGACGAGCGATTGATGTCGTGCTAGTATTTGGCAACAGCGACGTGTTTCTTGTATTGGAGTGTTATATTGATTTTATCCTTGAGCTATTTTGGTCAGCTCGAACTACCGCATGCAACTTCCACTTCATGAGTCTTGCTATATCTTGTAAGAGTCTAAAGATATTAAGCATCTTGACCACTTTCGAAACACGCACTTGACATTTGTTTTAAGTTAGACCTACTGAGCAACTTTGTCAAGTCGCGAGGCAACAACCACAGGTGGACAAGATATTTCTGCACAAGTTGTGATGTCGCTTGGACCTCAAAGATTGCGATTCTTGAGGTGAGATATCATCAATGCGTTTACCAGCGACGACCCGCTTATCGTGTCATTAAGTCTGTCAGCATGACAGCAGAAGAAGTCACTACGACTGTCAGATGGCCAAGCATTTAAGGTTTGACTGAATGACTTGAAACTATATGACATAAAGAACTGTTCCAAAACAGGATTTTGAATAGCTATTGAATTATGAAATGGCTTCCAAAAATTGCTGACGAGTTGTGGAGTTGATTTTCCCATACAAGAGATGGCCTGCAGTATAAAGTATACTGATTATATTGCACCGCAGTTCAAAACTGAGTTTGTGCTTCAATTCGATCGATACTTTTGCACGCAAAAGCCCGATAAACTTGTCGGTTGCTGTATGTTTGAGGTACCAATTGCCATGTACGCAGAGTACCTTTTCGATTATAGCAGCTCAAAAATTGTAGTCCATTTGCATTCAGGCATAGCAATGCTTGGTTAAAAAACATTTATTTGTCTTTGGGCACCCATTATTGTCTCAGAAAAGCTCAAATCCCAAAGAGGTGGTTACTGGTCCAATTATGTAGCCTCCTGTTCGAATAAGGTATGTAGACTCACCATCGTCACATTTTATGACAAAAATTCTAGACTGATTTCACACCCGCGTAACACAATCGCGAAGGAAGCTGATTAAAGTCGGCCGTCGGACGAGGCTGAGTCTAGGGCGAGGTGAAGTCGTAGAAGAGAAGTAGTGTTTGTTGCTTTGAGCAAATTGAAAAGTGATATAAGATGAACAACTCTTACGACTTATTTCCTTGCTACAGCCCCATCTACCGATACCATTTTAAAAGCTATCATTCTTCTTTGATTCATCTGACTTTTAACATCCTAAAATTTTTTGGCCAATAAAATCTCTTGGTTCTCAATGGTTATGGGACATTTGGAATTGTCTTCTGGTTGAAAACTGTTTAAACGCCTATACCAACGGATAGTAAAAACTACCGCATATGTATTTTTTAATATTTTCAATTTTTGCGTAAGAGCCGTTACCGGCAAAACTGCCGGTGACGTCGGTTACGTCACATGACCTCCCTCTAAGAAGATTTCTACTTTAGAGTATAGGGCTTATCTTTTTGGATTCCCAGTGAAGGTCGTTGAGTCTAAAAATCTGCTTTAGATTCTCCACGGGCTCCCAAGTGATTTCCTTCTTGGTTTCACCGATCCGCCAAACTTTATACTTTAAGCTTCCCTTGCACTTGCGATATCCAATTACGGCTTCAATGAGTTGTACTCGGAGCTATCGACCAACATGATATTATTCGTTAATTGCCGACGCTGAGGGTCCTCGCGATACTACCTCAACAGTGAAGTGTGAGACACTGGGAGCAGCTTCAACCCTTTCGAAGATCCTCACTCACAGGAATCTCGCGAGACTCTCTTCACGATCAGGATTGGGCCAATATATCTTGGCGCGAGTTTCTTCGACTGAGCAAAACCCTCGTGATGGACATTCGGATTCTTGTAAAAGCACCAAATTGCCAACTCAGAAGTTTTGGACAAGTCTAATTTTGTCATAATACTACTTCATGCGCTCTTGTGCTTTGTTCATTCGGTCGCTAATTCTTCCAACTTGTAAAACTTTGAACCTTATGCCACATTATCCGACATATAAGATCATATCCTAGATCCGATTCGAAGGGTGACATTCCAAATTGTAAGGTGTACGCGTCAATTACAGGCTATCTCGTCCGAATGCATAAAGTCATCCCAATCATTCTGTGCTGGGTTGACGACATCTCGAAGGTAATCTCCAACAAAACGGTTTGTTCTTTCCGTTTCTCCATCCGAGTGCGGCTTGAAAGCCGAATCAAATTGTGTTGCGTTCTTAAGGTAGACACGATTGCTTGCCGTAACTTGGATATGTACTTGGCGTCTCGGTCGGACACAATAATCTTTGGTATGTCACGGTCCTGCATTTAATGCTTTTCATGAAGACCTTTGCATTCTCTGCAGTATCGTCTGTTGTCTTCGTAACGATAAACATAGTTCTTTTCGTCAAGCGATCAATAATCACCATGACGGTATTGAAAACACTTTTGGTATCCGGTAAAGACACGGTGAAATCCATTCAAATGTCAACCCATCTGCCTCGTGAGATTTCCAAGGACTGGAGTAATCCTGGCGGCTTTGGTGTGTCTAGCCTTGTTGCGCTTACACATTTCGCATATGTTGACATAGCTCTGAATGTACTTCGTCCTCTTTGCCAAGTAGTACTTTTGACGCACAGCCAGATATGTCCCGAAAACTCCTGTACGGCCGCCCGATACAGAATCATGTTTCTCACAGACGACGCGATTTTTTATATCTTCGGCGTCTAGAATATACCATCGTGGAGTCTCGTCTTCGCCAGTTTGGCATACAAAAACCATCTTGCAATGAGTCTTTTGACACATCATCTCCTTTTCAAAGCTTCTTGATGATGATTGTAGGTCTCTTTTCTCCGCATACATTGTATTTGCGGATTGAGCAACTGTAACCTTGTTCGTCCTGATTGTCTCCACCATCTCGCGGTTTCCAGAAGCTCTTGCATATTAACTCGGGCAGCTTTTCTTTCGAAATTCGTATTGTGTGACAGTGCCTCAGCCACGGTGTTAGGTTCGCCGAAAATTACTTGAAAAAATGCTAAAATTTAGCAAGCTCAACACCATCGAGCTACTCTGCAATTTGAAGTCTTTATCACGTCAAAATCATGTTTCGACCGTGATCGCTCGATCAAGAAGTTACACACGCCATACTTCTAGAGTAATTGTGAGTAACGCTTGCTCACGAACAGGGAAATTCAACTCGGCTGGCTTCATCCTCCGACCAATAGAAGCAATCGGATGCTCTTTGTCTTTCTACTTTTGAGACAAGACTCCCCCTATCGCAAAATGTGAGGCGCCCATTCGTATACCAAGTGGTTTAAAAAAATTTGGTTGACTTAAAGCGTCAAGTGACGGTCGAAGTCGGTGAAGCCGCGTAGCATATTGTCCGAGATCTCGAACGCTTCTCGAGGACGTTTCTTTTTAATACTGTCGTGGAGTGGTCTTGCAAATTGCGCAAAGTCTTTGCAAAACCTTGCGACATAGACTGTAGTGCCTAAGAAGTACTCCATTTGTCTCTTTGTCTTGGTCACACGCCATTCTGCGAATTTATTATTTTGGTCCATTCGGACGCCATTTCGTCCGACGATGCTCTTAGGCATGGGATCTCACCCACGCAGAACTGGCGCTTTGCCAACTTGATGTAAAGTTGCTTTACCTCACACCGTTTGAGAACACGGTCTAAAGCCACTTCGTGGTTAACGACATCATCATTTTGTGTCTTGTGCAGTCTTCTCAAGGAGGTCAAACGCTTGGCGCTCACGCTTTACCTAGTATTCTTGTAGCACACATAGACAATGAAAAAATCACTGTTTCTTACAGCAAATTCAAAGCTAGACCATCGTTCATGTGTGACAAAACTAGGCTTGAGCTTCCTCAATACATCTATACAAGAACGTTGGCGGTCTTCCTAGCTGAGGCATCGCTTGCTGAGCAAGTCATTGTCATACATTTATCCAAAGTTTACGGAGCCTAAGGAAAGGCCCCCCACGCACTTACTTCGCAAAGTATAAAAAGCGACGATGAAGTAATCAGCTGTAAGAGGAAAAATCACGGTCAATTTTTTGCATTGACTCAATTTGTGAAAGATAGAACTAAAAAGTTGAGGAGTGAGGTGGAGTTTAATGCTTGAAATGCTTGTTGACTCCGACTTTAAGTATTTCTTCTCATGAAGAAAATGATATTGAGTTATGTATTGCGAACGATTGCTCATGACCAATGCGGATGCCTGTATCGTAATTTACAATGTGGCGATTGCCGCTTCTTTATCCGATCTAGTAAATTTACCCACTTTGCACGTGGATAATGTTCGCTTGCTTTCGAGTTCTACTATTTGAATAGCCGACGTCTAAGCTGTATTCTTGACCGGTATTCTGTAGTGGTTTGCTCCGTTACATCACGATCTAGCAGTTACACATCCCAAACTTCCACCACTTTGCTTTCACAATCCCAGGAACAATTTGCACTGGTCTTTAGAAATCTCTATGATGAAAAATATATCTGAAGAGAACTTTGCACTATTTGAAAAGGTTAGACTTCTCAGCACACGAAAAGCGCGTTTGTTGCAAAATCTATATTGATCAAGGCTGCAATGCTTAATACTCAAAACTGAGTACATGTATCGAATTAGCTGGAATACTAAATTGATTTTGCGACCGGGCTTTAGTATAAACACAAGAAACACTTTATAATGTCCAATAGATTGGACAGTATTGACCTAGGTACTACAGCTTTTAAAGTGTCGATTTATCGTCATCTTTGTCCAAGGTCGGACCCCACCTGTTTCCATCTCCCTTTGAGCTCTAGCTGTGCATCACAAAGGGAATTACGCATCAAAAGTACGCGGTTAAGCGTCGCTTAAACTCGAGCAATTGTTGATTGCTTAAGCGCATGAGAATCGTTCGGCAAGAGCTTGGGCTTTCCTCATTTTCCTCTTTTCGAGCTTGCGTTGTAAGCGTTCTTCATCTGACGACGACATTGATGATGACGACGCTGAAGACCAAGACGAGTCGCTACATTCGTAGCTGTGTCGAGACTTGCCATGCTTTCGCTTAAACTTACTTTTCTTTTCCTTCTCTCGTCTCTTTGCCTTTTCAGCTTGACGGCGGCGGCGATGATGGGGTTTTTCTTGAGACGAAGACTTTGAAAATGCATCCAATGGACAAGGCGGACCACCGTACATGATGGAATCATCGTGGCCTTGATGTTGCGTGCTTAAGTCTTTTCTAGGCGACATCGGTCTCCCTTTCACCCCTTTTCTTAAATGGTTTCTGTAAATGATGTCGTCAGACTTCTTGTCACTAAAAGTCCGCTCTTTGTCCTGGCGCTTTCGTCGTTTATCCTCACGCTCTTTGCGACGATAAAGTCGCTGATGTCGCTCATCTTCGGACGATGAGACTTCGGACGATTCGGACGTCGGGAGTGCATTTTGTACCACTTGGTCCAGTTCTTCCGTCGACAACCGGACGGTGCCAAAACACGAAATTTGACGACTCGAATCACTCCCCAATGAACGTCTGGAATCAGGACAAAGTACAGTGTACCTCCTCGGCATGTCAGCACTTTCCAAGCGCTCCGAGTTTTCTTCTCCACTGGTCTGCAAGCTCATCTTCTCCAGCTTTTGTGTAGCAACATGTTCTTCATTGCTCACACCCCGATACTTGAAACTCGGAAGTAGGTCTACTTTCTTCTCTCCACCTCGGTATTTTCCTTCCATCAACAAGTCCGATACTGAATCTTGTTTCTCTTCCTTTCGAGATTGAGACTGCTGTTTCTGTTGGGTCCTCGATTCAAATCTGTTACTTCTTTTCGCCTCGCACTTCGTTTGTGGCTCTAGATCAACTTGATCAATCGAATTTGCCTCCATCTTCTTCCACGATGTGTCTTGATGCAAAACGACCTCTTGTCGTTGCATTTCGACTAACTCTCGATGCTCTCGCAGTAAACGTTGCACCGTTGCTTCGCCAACTTGAGAAGATCGGCCTTCACGACCATTTGAGCGTTTTCTCTTCTCCAAACAGAGCTGCAATCGGATCTCACCCGTTCGTTTGTTCCCTCGGTACAACGGATACCATGCATCACTCGTTTGTCCAAGTCGTAAATGCCGCATTTGAACAACACACGCTCCAATGGCGGGACTGTACATCACAACGTGGTTCTTGACGCGAATGGTCAGAATTTCAACGTTCGGATTCTTGACACTTAGTTGGAATTTTTCGTTCCATTTGGGACAATCTTTCGAGACACTCATCTGCACTTTCGTATGGTACGCTCGATGACTGCCGCCTGAAGTCGTATCGAATCCTACAAGAGGTTTCCATTGGCCAAACCCTCCGACAATCGACGTGTCGCCGAGATACACTTTGCAGTAAGAACTTTGAGCCACTGCGTGCAAGTCTCGAGCGGAATGCACGCGTAGGTAGAGCATAAAGTCGCCGTCTTTTGGCTCGGATGACATGATCACAGGTTGCGAACGGGTGTTTGGAGCGAAAACGCGGTCGGGTATTGACCGTCTGATGTCGTTACTCGAGTGAAGCCCCAAAACGGTCGTGATGGCTCGTAAGCGGGGCATTCGAACGTTTTGGAACGGGCCGCGTGCCATGCGTGACAATTAAGAGAGAAAACGGAATCCACGCCCTCTTAGTAAAGTTGGATTGGCTCTTGGTTTAGGAGGGAGGGTTACCCTCGATCCTTGAACCCCAATAGATAAGGGTTAAAGAAAACGGAACCTGTGTCTATTGTCTAGCAAGAGAGGAGATGGTCACGCAAGTGACGGAACAAGAGCAAATCTTTACTGACTCGAAAGTAACGGAAAGAGGGAAGTGATCGGTTACGTGAAACTGACTAGCTCGATGCGTGTCAATAATTGACAGTACCGATCTAGATATCGACTGCTCAGTATAGATATAGCAAATAGAGCGCCTGGTTCTTTGCTAACATTGCGCCAACTCACCGTTACAGACGTGCTTTCAACTGTACTAATCTTTTTCGTCAACGAGGGCTGAGATGGCAAGGCCCTGACGCTCCAAATAGTAGATCCAAGAAGGAGGTTCGAGGCTTATTGGGTTGGTTACTGGGGCAGCTGGATGATTACGGAGGGAGACGGAATAGCGGCTTGAAAGTTAGAGTTGACTTTGTCTGTGATCGCGGCTTGTGCTTTCTATTCTTGCCGTCGCGTATTGAGTGTATACATAAAAGTTAAACACAACGAAGATTTATGGCCACCAGTTCCTCGACGAGATTTTTATTGTATCTCTGCTTTGATGGTGCTCGCGTCACTTTTCCATCAAGCACCGGCTTCACTACTTTCTATTGTGTATGTTCGAAAACGAGGCAACGCATCGTGCACACTTTCTCCTAATTCACATTTGTCAACCCTTCAACTTCTACCATGGAAATGTTCGATGAAAGAGCAGCCTCATTAGTACTCGAGATCAAAAGGTTGAGGAGCCGGTATAAGCACTTATTTTAATTGCACGTGGCTGATAGGGTGAAGCTGAAAGCATAGACCTTTTCTTACCGTGTGTATACTGCAAATTCCTGCAAGTGCAACACTCGAGTCTTTGACACGCACTATTATCACGTGTGACTGAGGGCTAGTCGCATTGATTGTAGCTGCATATTCCACGAAACTGATGATAAGTTACGAATTTAGCCAAAGCTCGTGCATTTTGGTCGGCTGCGTGAAGCCGTCTAAAGAGACAAAGTGCTTTAAACGGACGTCGCGCAGTTGTCTTAAGTAGCACTTGTTGATAACTCTTTGCCGACATAACATAAAGTTTCATGACATTACAGTTAGTGCAATATTATTCTAATATTTACATCGCACTGTTATTACAATTTTAAGAGGAAACATCCGGCATAAAAGCAGGATTTCCTAGACGCGCTTCGAACGGTGACATTTCAATCGTAAAATATACGCGTCGATCATAGGCTTTCTCAGCCAAATGCAAAAAGTCATCCCTTGCTCCCTCGAAGGTAATCTTCAATAAAATGTTCAGTTCTTCCGTTTGTCCATCTGTTTGCGGATTAAAAGCCGAAACCAAATTGTGTTGCGTTCTCATAGTAGACACGATTGCTTGTTAAAAATTGGATATGGACCCGGTGTCTCGGTAGGACACAATGGTCTTTGGTATGTCATGGGCCTGCACATAATTTTTTCATGAAGACCTTTGCAATTCTGCAGTATCGTCTGTTGTCTTTGTAGCGATGAACATGGCTTTTTGGCAAGCGATCGACAGTCACCATGACGACATTGGAATCACTTTTGGTATCTGGAAAAAACACAACGAAGTCCATCGAGATGTCAACTATCTGCCTCTTGGAATATCCAAGGACTGAAGTAATCCTGGCGGGTTGGTCTGCCTAGCCTTGTGGCATTTACACATTTAACATGTGTTGACATAGCGCTGGATGTACTTCGTCATTTTTGGCCGGCAGTTCTTTGGATGCGTAGTGGGCAGGCTGTTGGAGGGACAAAATTCCTGTACAGCATGTGTGCGGATACAACAAGGCGTTGTAAAACATGCACTAACTGTTGACCTTAGAAAGAGTGAGCAACCCTTACCTTCCCTTAACACCGCCACTCAGTAGTTCCACAAAGAAAGATCAATTAGCTTGCTGATTTAAGCTTTTTAATGATGCGTAAACAAGTCAAAAGCTTTGTAGCATTGAGAATTAATATCTTCAGACACGTACACATTTCGGGTATCCGAAATAGACATACATATCGAAAGCGAAGAAATATGAACTTCTTTTTTTGTTCTGAAGATTGGGTGTATTTGCTGCTAGAAACTATCTACAATCACAGTCACTGCTGCCCCTAATTATACAATGCACATGCACTCTATTAGATACTTTAAGGTTTCTGCGATATGGCTTAACATATACGCTTTTTATTACAAAGAGACCGCCATACAGCAGTGTTCTACGTGGGCTTACTAAAGACCACAATCAACGTGAACACGGAAGTTTTGACGCTGAGTCACGATAGGGCTTGGTCAAAAAGCGTCGAACCATCAGATAGACCGAAATCTAATTTCAAGCACGAAGCGCTAAACATCTCTTTCGAAGGACGCGAGTCGAGCCACTTGCTTGAGGATTAGTGCGGTTACGCACACAATTCGGGAAGTGTTCGAACGAAGCCTGTAATTTCTACCTACTGCCTCCAGTCTATGAGGTTGTTGAGGCTACGTCATAAGCTCCGCCCGCCCAACGCCGAACGCGAGAAAAACAAGGAGAATTGGAATTAGTACACGTCACATCGCTTTCTTTAACTTTCCTTTATAAAGAAGAAAGTAAGCACTACCATTTTGTGAGTAGCATTCACGTACGACGCGGTCGCTAGGATTAAACTTTGCTTTTATGCGGTTAACGAAACGTAATCTTACATTGTATTTAAAAGGCGACATCGACAACGAAAATTCTTGGAAGTTTGAGTATTTTGACAAAAGTGAACTGACGTCGGAGAGACTTCTTCTCTTAGTGGTAAGTGCCTTTGGCAAGACCACGTTCCCCGCTACGTGGGGTTGGGAGTGGAAGAGGAACTAGCGAAGCCTTCTTGATGACCACTGCGAAAGAATTGCATGTTGCGGAACATAGATAGTGCGCTTGCAGTCGACGACGAGTCTTTAGCCGATCAAAGTACTGCTCCACTCACATGTACACTTCGCTGAAACTGTAACAACATCACGTATTTTCGGCTCTATCTAACGCCTGAAAAGCTTAATTTTTTGCAAGAAGCAAGTACTGTGAAAGCTTGATTTTTTTTACTTCTTAAAAAATCTCATGAGTATTACAAGAAAGTTAGTATATAATGGATAGCGGTAAGTTTAAAGCAGAACTTTTCGGTGGTAATTTAAGCCTTTAGTTAGTAAAACAGACGGCTTACTTAAACACGAACAAGAAATCACTGTTGAACATCAAAGTGAGGGCTCGCAGGGAGCCACGTCTTATATAAATGCTGAATCATGCTCGCTCTCAGGAAAAAATTTATCGCAGTAAGTCTAAGTTGATTGTCTTAGAATAGAAATTACTTGGGCACGGATGAAAATACTACGTGTCAGATTATTTTGTGGATCTGCCCTTTATACATTAAATAGCACCCCTGAAGTTTTTTTTATATTTGAGTTTACCTAGACTTGCTATCGCACCTTAAACTTTGCCGAAAATTAAGCATGACGATATGAGCAACTTTGATGACTTTTGAAGTCGTGTTGCTGACGCTACGTTTAATACAAAATGTAGCGCATTGATGAGGTACGTAAAAATGCAGTAAGGTACCGTTTATTGGTGGGTATGGATAGAAAAGGAAGAACTCATAAAAATTAATTGTTTTGGCAAAGAGCTGCTACTACACGGACAAACACCTTGATCTCGTATTTTACTGAAAGCAATCATCACGTAAAGTCGTGCCCCAACAAATACATTACCTTTTTTAAGATCCGGTCGACTCCCATGAAGTTCATACTTGCTATTGTTGCGCTTGCCCAGTGTATGCTGCCGCTGTTGAACCAAGTGTTCAAACGACCAAGACTTACTGTATGATGAGCCAGCCTCACGAACCAATGTACGGCGACTCGAAAATTGGCAGCCCTGGACAACAGCAGTGGACAACAAGGACACACTCTTTAAATTGGTCATGGCGAATGCGGGATTGGTTTCGGCGTCTTAGTTTCTCCTTTGCAAGGCATGTCGCATGACAGGTGGACGACCTTAATCTGGCCAATGACGAGTACATTTTACCGTGGCAGTCGCAAAATTGGACAAAAGATGGCCATCAGGCACGGAAAGATCATCATCAACACGAAGGTGGTGCGCAATCAGACGATAGGGAGCTTTCAAAGGCGACACCGCCTGGATATCAGCTCAATGGGTCCATCGAGCGCAGCTCAACTTATTAATGCCATTTATACGAAGATCGTGAAGAACTTGTCATACATGGACGACGACATCCGTGATGAGAACGAAGGAGGTCCTAGTTAGAAAATAGAAGGCGCGAAGGTATTAGTGACCCAAACCTCGGGAGCACATAAGTGCGACAGATGTGAGCACAGCTTTACTTGATAGAGAAAGCATTAAAAACAGCTTTTTTGCGATCGAGTGCTCAGTAATAAAGCTCCCACTTTGGCTCGCGAAAGAAATAACTATTCACCAAGTCTCTACCAATCTTGCGCTTCTCAAATGGACTTTCGATTGCTAAATAGAATTTTAACACAGATCTCAGGTAGATCAAAACCCCTTTTGTATATGTAAACAAATGGACTTGCATGAAGTAATGACCAAAATGGCGGTTGGAAGCCTGGTCATGCTGACTTTGAGAAGGCTGTCTATGTAAGTGTAAACACAGACTAGGGATCTTTTATTGGTGTCCATAAAGCATTGACTGCATCAACTTCCGCCCCACTGCGCCCGGAAAACCCAGCGAGTTTATATCCATCCGGAGCTGCACAGCTGAAAAAATTGTCGCTCTCCCTCCTATGTTTGCCGGCTTCATAAAAGCCACCGTTTTGGTTGTAGAGCTTGATGTAACCAATGCGCCTTTTTGGCGTGAAATGCACGTTCGCGAGGTGCACCTCATACGAAACAATGTGCTCGTTCGAGGCAAGTGTATGCACCTTACAATTCTTCTCCGATCCATGAAACAAATCCTGCTGCTCATTCGTCTTCGACACGATCGTAACGCCAATGCCATCCAGACGCTCGCCACTGCATAGCTTGATCGCCGTCAAAGCTTGCCCAGCGCTTATAGAATCGGTGTCTTCAAAAGGCTGACCTCTGTACCCGCCACCGATGTCGCATATTTGAAGGCCTTTCTGATACTTTTTTACCTTGCCTGGAGCAGGCGCAAGGTTTCTTTCATTACTCTTTCTGACTTGGCCTTCAACAAGCGCGAATATCGTCAAACCGTAAAAGAAGAGCTTCATCGAAGTAGAACGGATGGGAGGATGAAAGAATGTTTCAAAATGGCGTGTAGGGCCTGAAAAGTAGAATGGACCATGTGCCGTGCATGCGTTTGTAATAATGACGTGGAATTTGAACAAAGATTGAATGAGGGATGTGTCGACGTAAGTAAGTCACTCGTTTCTACATGCACTAAAATTCGGGTCGTGGTGTCGGAACATCATTGGTAAAACGCCTTCTAATTTCCATCGTTTACTCCTTCCTACTGGTTGAAATCTGACGAGCGATGCTGGTGATCTTGGCACTGGAGCACGAATCAAAATAGGCTCAATCGACCATCTCTCTCCTGTACAACGGCACGATATTTCTTTGATTGAGTTAATCGTTCTTTATTGCGTTGCGAGTCTCCAAGCGTTGACGATGGTGTCATTTGACCATAAATGTCAGTCTATATGATAATGTGCTGAACCTCAGCACGAGGAATTGACCCCCAAAGCCTCCAAGCGCTGTGTATGCGAGAAAGACTGATGACAAAAATCTTAATCACTTCAAAAAAACTCAAACTATATACACCATTTATACCATATGCAGCTTTATACACAGATTGAAAATGGAGGATCGTGAGCCAGAGGCAAATCTCGGCTGAAAATGTATTGACGTAACGTTCAGCCCTGCGCTTATTTTATCTGATCGTCATTTGGGCGTTATCCACGCAGTTCGAGTATCTTCGTTCACACCAAATACATACAGCAAGAGAGCTAAATGTAGAGTATTTCTGGTACAAAACCATACTAAATTTGGGGTTCGGGGACACAAATGTCAGTATGGTCACACTTTGGCCGGCGTGTATAGTTTCGACCTTTTTTAGACGTTGTTGACGCACCAAAGGCTTGTGTGGGACGTCTTGAAAAGCATTGCGATGATCAGGTTTCGAGCCTCATACCAGTCTTGAGGTGCCAAAAACGTAGGCTCTGCGCTCGTAAGGCGAGTACGAGATGCTATACAGTACCCCTATAATAATCATAAGGTCGACATACCAGGTACCCATAACTAAAGTGTTAAAAGCAGCTGTCCATGTCTCAAGTGCAGTACGAGTGGAAGCGGCTTTTTACCTCAAGAGGAACGCTAAGACGCGCAGCGGTGTCCTGACGCTGAAATTGACTCCAGCATTATCTTAAGTGCATATGGTGTAATTTTATCAAAAGGGCACAAGGCTAAGGCGAGAAAGGTTTTTTCCGCGTTCCCAACGGCACTTTCATGTAGAGTGTGATCTTGAGGAAAGGTGCAATGTTGAGGGCATGGAGTTTCTTAGGAAGTGGCATGGTAATCACGCATCTCGGAAAAATTGTAAGCCGTTCAAATGGCTCCACTTCGCCTGTCTAAAGGTCATTGCAATCTAATAAGCTAAGCAACTAGCATTCGTATACAAGACGCAATATATTGGCCACACGTTGAAGTATGGAAGGAGTCAGTTTATACATGTGCCCAAAATGCACGAATTCAGCGCCTGGCTTAACATTATAGCATTGAAAGCTAAGTCATGTCTGACACACCAACGAATCAAATCGCACTCTATGTTGATGAAGGTAGAGTATTTCGTCTAAGGTGGTCGATTTCATGCCAGAAATTATGGTAAGAATATGAAATTGAGCTGGGTTAGAAAAATATTTAAGCACGGCAATCCTTGTCTCTTTGCCTTTCATACCTTTTGATCCGGATTGTGTGCGGTGTAAGAAGCATGTTTGAAGCCGCCAAAAGGGCAATTGATCGGTATGAGCCAAGTTCGTTCACAGGAGTAGTGGAATTCAGAAAGTAGTTGCGGCGCCTGAGACAGATGAGCATGCCTTTCGGTGCCATAGCTTGCATCGCGCGAGAAATACTCTCCTCAAGGTCCGCCCCTTCCTCGTCAAACTCGTAGTCCAGAGACTGAGTCGACACTGTATTTACGTGTATGTATTTAAGTGAAATACAAGTCATCCCTGTTCATTTTAAAGGCAGAATAAGTCTGTTTTATCGAAATGCACATATATTATCCAGGTGTCTTGTGACCCCAAAGAATCCCACCACAATATCTATAGTGCTTGCCTGCCATTGAGCTCAAGGTTAGACCTAGGCCATATGGATCACACCAAAATACACTAATTTTCGTAAGAGGTCGGCATTTTTACTTGCTTCTTCAGCAGTCAGAGAGTGAAAAAATACAATGGCTTGATCTTAGTCTCAGGGTATCAGTCAATTTAGTGCAAATGATGCCTGCGCATTATTTTTCAACGCGCTAAAAGTCTACGTCAACTCCAAAAGGCTACTGTACTTACGTTTACATCTTGCAGTCCGCTGCTGCTAGTTCTCCTATCAAAGCTGTAGAGCTTTAGCCTAACGGCTCTTGCATGAGTAACCAGTCAAGCCGAAAAAGACTTTTTTCGTAGATTCCACAGTATGTATCAGCCACACGCATCGTGAAAACTTATTTATTACAAGATTAGCACCGCCACCCCTGCTAATGACATCGTTTTCCTAGCTCTGAGGGTGCGGCTCCCGTCATCGACCCTTCAAAGCCCATAAGCAAAAAAGGTCCGCTTTGTCGGCCTTTATGAGATAGGATCAGACCATGTGTCCATGCTTGTCGTTGCTAAAACAGCAGATACTGCTTTGTCCGGTAGCACTTGAATTCACAAGAGGCGATACTCAAAATTTTGAAGGTCAAAATTTTTCCATCTTTGGCATTCCGAATTTAAATACTTTTGTTGTTGTAGATATTTTCTTAATCGATCGTTAGATATATCAGTGGTTCGAAACTCTGCGGCTTGTTCTTGGAGATGACTGTTGTGCCCATACTAGGGACTAATTCCTTACAAACATGTCGTATGTTTTTGTGAATAGTGTGACGGGGTTTTGCACAGAGGAGGCAATCATTCATTACTAATTTTCAGGTCCTTAGTGTGCAGTAAATCACAATTTAAACGCAGTTATTTTATTATTTAGTGCCCGAATTCATTTGATGCAGTTTGGCAGTAAGTTATGCGCAACTAGTTGGTTGTGATTTCCTTTTGACAAGTAGTCAAATTTAAGCATAGAAGGCTAGTTTTACGTAGCAGCCAGATAATTCTTGCAGACAAGAAAGAGTTTCTTGGGGCTGCTTGTGGCTGCCTGTGGCTGGCGCAGTCAAAAGCCGATTTTTTTCGTAAATTATGCTCAAAATGGTAGCATCATTCATTACAAGCAATATATTGAAAGCAAACATGTACTGATGTGTAAGGTCGGTCAATTCTTCGTTGCAAATTTCGAATTATATATTTGCATTGCAGCCTTCGCGAATCGATTAGCTACGGACACCAAAGCGAGGTCCTCGATGTACTTATAATCGATTTGGAATCCTTATTTGTCGTGCACACAAATCTTGCCGCAGTATTGACATTACTCAATTTTGGCTCGCCAAAATGTTTAATCAAGCACCCTTCCACCCTTACGAATGATGCCTTAACTTTTAAATACTAAAAGAGGTATTAAGTCAGAGGCGACAATCTTTAACACATCCCTCATCCCTATTATTAATTCATGACAAAGATCGTAAACGCAGCTGGTGATGGGCTTTGCGACGAGTCTACCATCATGACAAATGCAAGTTGCCATCCCGCGGATGAGGACTCAGTTTCTGTTCATCCTTAAGCATTTTTTGACTAAAAAAGGACTGGCTATGAAGCCAAAAAGTGCGTTTATCGGCTCCGCACACAGCGAAAATTTCTATAAACCCATTCCTCGTGTGAAGCCTAAAAAGAATATTTGTTTCAAACAAAGCCACGATCTGATGGCAGGTGTGCGCGAGCCATTAATCAAAAACTTGTATTTGCATCCATTGATTGTATTGGGATTTAGCACCGCATCAAATCCTGCTCACGATCTCTACTCGGTGCTGAGAGAAGCGCTAAGGCAAAGGACGATATGTGAAAATATATTCTGGTACTAAACTTATCTAGATTTGAGTACAGATACGTTTATATAACTCAGTTTGTCAAATCCCAACTATTTTGGATATATAAATACACGTTCACGAGCCAATAGTGCAACTTACTCGATCGATGTAGAAATTTAGCTCAAAGATATCTTATCTTTGCCGTAATACCATGCAAGAAGCCCATACTTCAAACCAAACGCATGTATGAGGTCGATCGATATCCTGATGTGCGACAAAAAATCCACAAATTTGTTGTTGCTACTAATGCTGAATAGGGACGAATCTTGCCAAAGTCAAGCGAAAGGTCCTCACTATATTTGAAAGGTGAAAAGACCGCGCCACTTCAAAAAGATGTTGCGGCGCTCGTGAAGGCGCCTTAATTCGAACTCCACATATAATTTTGGCTAGCTTTGGCGGTCAAAAAGAAAGAAAAAACTTACTTTCGGCCATGCGCTTTGCTTATGAGAACCAGCATTACAAACTATTAACGCTCGTAAAAGTTTTGGGATAGGTCTACAGTCAGAATGCGGCTTCTTCAGATTGACCTCGAACCATGAAGAGGTATATACATTAAGAAGTTGCTTTCTTTCGAAGTTAGATCTGTTGGTTTACGAGCACACCTGCATGCGCGCTAAATTTAATAGCTCTTCGAGCAGTTTGGGGGTGATAATGGGCCCCATCAATTATTGTATAGCCATTTGTACTCATTAAGCCAACAAGGTTGAGCATTCTAGCAAATCTTTAAAGAGACGCTGAGAAAAACAAATGACTTGAATACGGCTTGTAGTCATTGTGTCCGCGCCAAATGTACTTCACTATTGTTGCAGCAATAAATATGCGACCCATTAAAACTTCACTTGATCATTCAAGCGGCCTGGACAGGACGGATCTCAAAGTACCAGTTCTACAAGGTGCCTCGACTAAGCCTTACTGGCATGAAAAAGCTAGAGTTTTGGGCCGAATAGCACGGTATGGGCATTAACCGATAGTTCTTGCGTCTGATTTGACACTCTTCGCGAACCAAGACCCCACCTTGCTGGGCATCACGATAAGACGATATGAAGTTTCATCTTGTGAGGATCTGGGTGTTGGTCGGCGGTGTTGGACTGTAGGTTGTAGGTTGGCTTGAAGATTTGTGGCGAACTAAAATAGTGATATTTTCTTGGACTGATATGTAACCTATCCACTTTCTTCCTACTGTTTTTCTCATGTAAGTCACTCCTCCTAGTACGTCGCCTTTCCTATTAACTGATATGAATATATGTATCATCTCTCCTTGAATGTGGGTTAAGTTTTATTATCGAAAACATGTAGGATGTTTGTAACCTACGCTCACTGACATTCTAGAATGGTTCTAGAACATGTGAGTGTGATTCCTTACATCCTCTTTGATTTGATCTCTCGTTGTCGCTGTTTAAAGTCAGCAACGAGATCATTTCAATGAGCTACGTGTCGAATATATTTTTCTTTTTCCCAGCTAGCTTCTTCTTCTGCTTCACCATGCCACTGAACAAGCCATTCGGGTTGGCGATTAAATTGTCTCTTCTTTAAAATACGTTGAATGATTTGAAGCTGATCAGCTGAGTCATAGTCCACAAACTTCGACGCTTTGGGGATAGGACGACTAAGGAACTTGTCTGGTGTCGGCTCGTACTTCGACAATACACCGACATTGAAGGTCGGGTTGATTCTCTTCATGCTTGGTGGCAAATTGAGTTTTGCCACATTGGGATTTATCATCTTGATGATTTCATATGGCCCAACTTTTCTTGCTGCAAATTTCGCTCGTTTAATTTCCATATCTTAGGCAGCATGTCTTTGAGAGATTCTTCGAGTATCTAGCATAACTAGATCTCCAACTTGGAATTTAACTTGATGTACTCCACGTTTCTGATCATAATATTGTTTTGAGTGGCTTGAGCTTTTAGTAGATTCTTTCGTGCTTGTTCAATTATCTTTTGTCTTTTTTCCACGAACTCTCTAGCTTGAATATCAATTTCCACTTTCGAATCGTTACCACTTATTCCTTTTTGCCAAGAAGAACGTTCTTTTCTTCCGGTGTCAATCTCAAATGGAAAATATCCAGTAGATGCACTGACAAGTGTTGAATGAGCATAATCGATATTGCCTAAGTAATTTGTCCAATCTGTTCCGTGATAGGACACCATACATCCAAGTGCATCTTTAACGACTTAGTTTTATCGTTCCATTTGTCCATCGGCTTGAGCACGATGTGCTGTTGTCATACTAAGTCGAACACCCATGATTGTCATCAGAGAGTTCCAAAATGATGAAGTGAACTTGCTATCTCTGTCACTGATAATAACTTCAGGTTATCCATGCTGTCGAACTACAGCTCCAAAGAATGCTTTGGCTGTTGCAGATACATCATCATTCGCATGCACTGCAGCGTACTTGGTACGTTTTGACAATTTGTCGACAACAGTTTAAATGGCATCAAAACCATTTGATACAGGAATTTCAGTTATAAAATCCATTGACACAACATGCCAGGATTGCTTAGGTATTAAGATTGGCATAAGTAATCCATTTTTCGTTGATTGCCATGTTTCCAGCGTGTACAAGTTTCACACGTCTTGACATATTCCTTTATATCATATTGTAATGTCTTTCAATAGTACCACTGTGCAACTCGCAAATAAAGTTCTGCGGTTGCCAGGATGAGCAGCTATATCAGAGTCATGATATTGCGAAATGACTTGAGTTCGCAAACGATCGTTGTTCGACACACAAAGTCTTGCAACTTTGTTGGAAGTACGCAGATGCAATAATTCGTCATGTTTAATGAACAATGTGTCAGTATCAGACTTCGTCCATGAGTCTTGAAACTCAGGATCATTGGCATAACCTTGATGGAACATGTTGCGGACATCTGGCGACAACTCGATATAAGATGCAATCATTACTGCCGCAACTTGAAGGGATTCAGGCCCCTCCTGGAGCAGAGTTGGCCCAGATGGTGAAACACGCAAACGAGAACCTCGAGCTTGACATTTAGCATCACATTCATGAAATTCGATAGTTGAAGGAGCACATTCGTCTGGTCGACACGACAAAGCATCAGCGACGACATTAAGAACACCTTTGATGTGATGAATCGTAAAAGTATACTGAGAAAATGTTGTCAAGTATCTTGCCAATCTAGTGGACACTTTAGGATGATGAAGCAGCCACGAGAGTGCGCTATTATCCGTGGATATCTCAAATTGATGACCGTAAAGTTAATGACGCCATTGATCGAGACCACCTTTTATTGCAAATAATTCCTTTTTATGTGCCGGCCAGTTAAATTTCATGAAACCAAGCTTCTTATGATAGAAAGCAACAGGATGATCATGACCATTTACAAATTGTGAAAGTACACCACCAATGCACAATCCTGACGCATCTGTAGTGAGTACAAAAGAGCGTGAAAAATTAGGTAACGTGAGGATGGTGCAGACTGCAAAGCAGACTTTAGACTAGCAAAAGCACGATCTTGGTCTTTCCCCCAAGTCCACTGTATGTCCTTCTTCACAAGCTTGCTGGCAAAACAATTTAAGCAAATTGATGAATAAAGCGGCGATAAAAACCAGCTAAGCCGAGTAAACTTTGAACTTCTTGAACTGAAGATGGCACTAGCCATTTAGCAATTGCTTCTGTTTTGGAAGGATCAACAGACAATCCTTTCCGTGATACAGTATGACCCAAAAAGCTGACTTCTTCGGGTGCAAATTTACACTTGCCGATATGAGCATGAAGCTTTTCTTTTCGCAAAATTTGAAACACGGTTTTCAAATGAACCAAGTGTTCAGCATAACTGTGTGAAACCACACAAATACCATCCAAGTATACGACAACAAATGGAAATTTTCCAAATAGAACTCGCATGAGTCGTGACCAAACTCTTGGCATCCCTGCAAGACCCATTGGTGCAACACACCATTGATAGATTTCATTACTTGTACGAAATGCGGTATAGTTCTTGCTGTTTGGATGAATGCGCATTTGATGATAACCTTGCGCAAAATCAATTACAGTATCATAACAGTTTCCTTGCATCTTATCAAATAGTTCGTCAATGTGCGGCAAGGGAATCTTTGGAACAATGGTGTGAGAGTTAACATACCAAAAATCAATAATCCATCGCAACAATATGTTTGCGTTACCAAATCGAATCCATTCGGAACGTGAAATACTTGTTCCTATCTTCGAATCCTTCTTTGGTATACCAAATATATTGGATACCCAAGGAGAGTCAGATAATTCAATCCAACTGCGTGATAGGATTTCGCCAACAAATTTCTGTAATGCATCTTGTTCCACTTGTGATAGACGAAAAGGTGGTCGAGTACTTCGCTGAGCTCCTAGTTTCATGGTCATTTGAAACTCTACCGAACGATGTGGCGGTGAAGCATCTGGCAATTTCTTTGGAAAAACGTCTTGGAATGAATCCAGCAAAGATTGAAGCTTTGGCTCTTTTTGCTCTTCATCCACAGAGGCTTTACAAATTTTAATACGATAAACTTCTTCATATTCTGCCTTCTTTAATTTTTTTGAAAACTCTGATGCGGAAATAATTTCATGTTCAATTGGAGGGTCAGGTTGATTATCGCTTGTATTGAATGAGACTTGATGCGTTCGCCAGTTTATAATTGGTTCATGAGCTGTAAACCACGGTTTACTTAAATAACATCGTGAGAACTACTATTCATTGGCCATTTCATGACCGGAACGTTCGAAAAATTATTTCCATCAAAAGATATATCTGCAAACCCTTGTTTAACTTTCTTCGTAATAGTGTTGCTGCCGTCGAAACGAGTTACTTGAATTACTTCTTTGGAATGGACATTTTGTAAAAGTCCTGGATTGACCACATTACACGTGGCGCCTGAATATAGCATAATATTGACAGCATGTTCATCAAGATTCCCTTGCTTGATGATTGAATCTTTTCCACTATAGTTTGCAGTAGCTTCACTGAATGTTGTGATAGTTTCATGAGACGTTGTAGCAATCGTTTCATCTTAAACAGATTCATTTTCGAAGTATTTGATATTTGCGCGATCATGATTTCGATTATCTTGATTGGAGTTGCCTTAATGTCTGTTCTTGCGCTTATAACATCATTGAATAGTTCGATCAAGGCTCTTGCAGAATGAACTCTTGGGCTTATTTGGACGACGATTATTTTGATAACGATTCTGATATCGGGATGACCTTTAAAAAGAACGAGCATGGTCAATTTCCATTGGCTCAGATCCATTAGACGGCTGTGTCACTGATAGTGGACCAGGACGTGGAATACGTGGTGCTTGACTTGCATAGCCACTTGAAATATTTAATGAGCGCGTTCAAAATCGAGAGCGACTGTGACCGCCGCAGATAAAGTTTCGCAACGTCAATACTGAACTTCTTCTCTAGTTCTTTGCCTTAATCCTCTTTGAAAATATATTATTTGGTCAATCTCCGTCATGTTAGATATTTGCGAAATAAGTTGTCAAAATTTCGCAACGTAATCAGGTAAATCTTTACAACTCTCTTGTCTCAATCGATGCAATTCGTCACGTAAACGATATTGCAAATCCGCCGGCACAAACTCTTTATCCAAAGCAACGAAGAACTCATTCACCGTATTAAATTCATGCTGATGAAGCACATACCATTGAGCTGCTGCTCCACGCAAAGTTGTTCCAAGAACTGCGATAATTTGTTTCGCTAAAGACTCCTCTTTTCATTTACTTCCATGCGCCAAAAAAAATAATTTTTCAAGTCTGCCCAATCGAGGCGAGCAGACGCATCACTTCGCCCACTATAAGTTGGCAGCTTCAATCTGTCAACTTTAACTTTACTCTCCAATTGTTTCTGAATTAATTTCTCGATAATTTCTTGTTGTTTATTCATAATTGCATAAGATGCTGCATAATCTGGTTCATAGATGGTTCGGCCATGATGAATGAAGTATTTAAAAAAGCAAAAACTTAATTTTCAGCTTTAACCAGATCTTTTAAATTGTAGCGTAAATCTTTGACTGAAATCCGCTCAACTTCTTGGAATAAAGTGTCGACTTCTTGGAGAGGATCGGAGAGAGACTTGCCTTGATCGGGGAGAATTTCTTTTTCTTTATTGAGACGCTTGGAAAGGAGCGAAGCGATTCGACGAGACTTTTTGACAGAATGGATGAGATCTTGCGCCGCTTTTGAAACTTGGTCACCAGAGTCGAAGACGAAAGCTTGTTCACAATCAAAGGGAATTTCCGATTCAGCACGGCGCTTCTTGCCCATAGAACGTGCACGACTGATTTGGCCCTACTTCCTTTCCCCGAAGCTGTCGACTCAAATTAATGAGTGAGGAAGTGTGGGTCGGCTTGTGCGCACACGAATTAAACGTTCCGAAATAAATTAACTGCTTCAACCAGCCAAGTCGGGTCCAACCTCAATACCCAACTGAGTGACTCTATATGCAAAAAGCAGGCTCTCAGAATAACGGGCAGATATTGAAAACCACACACTCGACCAATTCCACAGCGCTTCCACACGGTTGGGGCGGAAAAGGGACAGCAAACACCCTAGCGACAGTTATTCCCGGACGAGGAACTTGACGACGCAAAAGCACGACCAACAAGTGCTACCACATGTGAGGATCTGGGTGTTGGTCGGCGGTGTTGGACTGTAGGTTGTAGGTTGACTTGAAGATTTGTGGCGAACTAAAAAAAGATATTATTTCTTAGACTGATATGTAACCTATCCAATTTCTTCCAACTTTTTTTCTCATGTAAGTCACTCCTCCTAGTACGTCGCCTTTCCTATTAACTAATATGAATATATGTATCATCTCTCCTTGAATGTGGGTTGAGTTTTATTATCGAAAACATATAGGATGTTTGTAACCTACGCTCACTGACATTCTAGAATGGTTCTAGAACATGTGAGTGTGGTTCCTTACACATCTCAACAGCGGCTATTCGAGTTTAGACTTGACAGCATCAGAATGAAAGAGAGCTGATGGTTTTGCAGCAGTAAAGGTCAACAATCTTAGGTTGCTGGTGATGAAGTCCACCGAAAATTTCTACTACAGAGACCGTTAAAGTCGTCTGTAATTCTTATAAGGCTACGATAAAGCTTTACTCAATCCTATCAAGTTGGCAAAGAAGGTGTGGCGCGCTGGATTACCGAGAATTTTTGTAAACCAAATATTAAGGCTTTGACTTACAACACGTAAGATTTTAGTTTTTGACTAAAAAAAGGTGAACTGCTGTTGTAGACATTGTATGGCGTGCAAGTCGACGTTGCAAACGTTCATCACGTTCTAACAAGCGGCTTACGCCGACAAGTTGTCTACTTTGATCATGGTGGTTAATGCTAACCGCAGGATGTGCCTAATGCGTTTATCACAGTTTTATTACCGAGCTAAATCAGTAAATTTACTTAGACCATCATTTCAAATTAGTCTAAGTGTATGAAGAGAGCGTGAGCAAACAAAAGCAGTGAGAGACTCGAGAGAGATGAAAAATTTGCATCACGTGAAGTGACCGTTAGGCTCATTCTACAAGCTCTTTTCAAAAGATTCTAGCGGTCGAACTACACATGCGTCCTTGACAAGTCGGCTGTGATTGCTTTTTGAATTTCCAACTTCATTTCGAAGACCTTTCTAAAGTTTAATGAAAATCATGATGTAGGCTTGGCCTTTAAGTGGATCGATAGCGCTCATATTTCCTGTTGTCTTGTTTAAAAATATGATAGTGTTAGTGGACGCTCTTGAGATCCATGTATTCAAACACTATGGTTGAGTACTACTTAATACGCAATTTTAGACACACGTGAAAGTACTTTTAATTCGTGCCTAGCACCGGTGATGATAAATACGACACAAAGATGAACGCGAATCATTTACACAGAGCTCGAAGAATGTAACAACGGCCGACCAGAGCAAATGAATGAATCAAAGGGAGATAAATATTGAAGTTGCTTGGCAAGCGCTGAGTATTTAGTCAATTCGGACGTTTGGCCACTTCAAAAAGCTTATGCCGTTTCAAGCTTATATCTGCATTCTATAACTCACCTTTTGCAAGGCGGCACTCAGTTGAGTCTATAAATTACCAAAGAAATAAGTCCGCGAGCGACTAGCTAATTTTCGGTCGTGGGGATTTTTTTTGCGCTCAATATAGTAAGGAAAACAATTACAATAAAAAGCAAGCTGAGCATAAGTTATAAGGCTATCTTCAATTATCTACCTCAACTCTTAGCAATCAACTCTACGTCTAAAGACCACCAGATTTTATCGGGACCGGGTTCCGTCACATTACATTGTAATATTAGCTTCTATTCGAAGCAACTGCAATAGGTGAACTATAAAATTTAATTAACCAACAACATTTAATTTGTACTGCGTAAGTGAAGCTTGGCAAAAAAATGGTTAACCGATTCCGACTGAAGTAAGAAATTACATGGCCGGATGCACAGTTCGTATAAGCTTAAGGTTCAGACTGAGAGCAAATTACAATGTGACGATGATACTAGATCTCTGTGTTCATAGACATTATTTTTGCGACCGAGCAAAAATATATTTGAAGAGGATAGTCTGTGTATGGCTTTGAAAGAAACAAGCACAACTTAGTTCGGAGTTGGTCGGCAAGGAGTAAGAGCCATTTCACGAGAAGTCGCGAGTCCCTCATCTCATCGCAGAATATGAAACAGCAAGACATACGAAGACGTGTGGATTCTTTTCTTTAAACAAAATATCCCCCTATTTTGGACTTATATGGCTAGGAAACGCCTTTCCAAGAAGCCCTAAATCAAAAATATTAGGGCGAAAGGTTCATCTTTAGGGTATTTGCACTAATTAAAATAGAATAGGCTATAAGTACGAGGCTTTATCTAAAGCTGGTGTTGGTTTACATTTTAACGTAAGCACTACTGTACACAAGCGCCGGCTGTGACAATAAATTTCTAAATCTACAAAAGAAAGCTCGTATACGAGGGATAGTTTATGAATAACGTTACATTCTGCGCTCAATGTGACTTTAACGAGAGTTGGCTACCGCTTTTGAGGCCTTCGTCAGTATGGACAAAACATTCTAAAATACCTTCAAAAAGGACTGTTTATACTTGTGCATCGTGTTGTATTATAAAGTAAGACTTTAGTCTTGTTGACTCGCGACAAATTAGTAAAAGCAAGCAGCTCAAGCGGTGTGCACAAGTGTTCGCGACAGCTGTGCCAAACGTAAACCAAATATAGGTAGCAACATTCCGTTCGGCTTTGTTTGCATTCTAGCTCCCTCGCCGCCTATCTTTGGCGGTCATGCCTTTGGCACTTTCAAATCGATTCGCATGAGATGCATACGGACTTAAGATTGTCTATTATGTCGTCAATGTACCGTTTTGCCGTTATGGTCACATCCAATCTCCATATACATTCCTTATCTCAGGTGGTATTTTATTGTACTTACACATCCAGAGTTTTCTTGCCCGCGTGGCATGTCATTGACGTAATTCACATATGATATTCTCAGCCTCAACATAGACGTACTGCACTGCTCCGAAAACTTCTAACGTCTATGCGAAGAAACAGATTGGAAATACAATGCCCTCGTAGCCTGCTTGTGACCATTTATCTCGTTATTTAGCTCGCGCAATCATGTCTTTGCCCAATGTGCAGGATAAGCATGGTAATCTGTAGACAATTTAAGAAAAATTGATATCATTTATTGTTAGGCGATCAATAGTTATTGTTCAAGCCATCTTAAAGAGGGGTTAAATTCATGCGGCCACTGTCTATTCGGTTAGAGCACTATCGGTCATTATTGTAATGAGCACGAGGGGCGAACGGCGTAGTTTTAGTTCCAAGTCAGTACTTGTTACAAATAAGACTTAAGCATCATAGTTGATAATTCCGGCTCAGCTTAATGCATTTGCAAGTCTGAAGCACATTTTTTGCGTCTTTTGATTTTGTAAGAAAAGATGGCCATCTTGCTATCCTACAATATTAATTTGAGCGTAATAACTGCCGTCAGGAGATGCATAGACTACAAAAAAATTCAGATGCAAAAGATTTAATCATGACTCCACCAGTGCTGACTATACAGCAAGCCGTTTCTAGTTATAGACAAAGTAGCGACGTTTAAAGCCCTGAGACGACCGTGCTAGATTTCATTACTCATGCATGACCGTGTGTAGTAGTAACGTATAACCGATGGCATTGTTTGACGTGTCACAAACGACTTGACAAGTTTTTGGCTCTCTTGAGAAAAAAATCCAAGGAAGCGCCTTCAGTGTCCTTTCTCGATGCTTTCGTATTTGCTACCTTCTTATATATACCACTCGATACCTTTTTCCAAAAAAATAAGACAGCACTTTCGCAAGTCGCGCACAGCTAGTAGTGTACTTGTCCAACCGCTGGCTAGGAGATACTATTTCCTTATATTCTTATGAAATTGTGACTCAAGGCAAGCCAAAGAGGCCTTTAATTTGCGGACCCAACAAATTGTCCGAATTTCTTAGAAATTTATAAAATAAAATCATTTCGTGATTACAATTACGTTTGTCATACTCGACTCAGAGCTCACTAAATCTTGAAGAACTTGAAGCTGCTGATCTCTTGCTGAGTTTAAGCCTGGAAGTAATGTTTTTAATAGGTAAGTTACACCACTCACAAAAATAATTATGTCTCCCTTTTAAACAAAGATGCCATGGATCAACTTCCGCAGCAACATGGGCTAAATTGTTGTGAAGGATCTGGTATAGCGTTGGCTGAAGAAGAATTAAGGTTTATTTTTCGTCGATTTACATCAAACCATCAAACCTCTCCATCAAATAGGGGGTTGGCAACAATATTGGTATCGTGCCAGGCGTGGAATAGTATGTCACCAAGCAATGGCCATTGCCATTAGCGCAATCTAAACTTCTTGTCGTTTTATTCATCGAAAAGCCAAAGATGATTTTTTTTTCTAGAAGTGAAAACTCTTAATTTTCTTGTGCTCCGAAAGTGGTGAGTAGCTTACGCGAAGTGTGGAATTCGGAAAAAAATATATTTTCACGCTAGAGCTATCAACTTCGGATGCAGGAATATTGGCGAAAACCACGAATTATCTGGTTACATTTGAATTGGCTCAAACGCATCAATGACAATCGTTTTTGCAACATGTGCAGGAACCCGTTTCTTGTGCGTACACTACGACCTGCTCATAAAAGCTGACAAACTAGTGATTCATGCACAAAAGTCTTTTTAAAAGAATAGCGTTTTTATTAATGACATTGTCGAGATAATGATGAACAGTGCACGATTATTGGTAGCTATGCGAGCGGCTAACTTCGTAATAAGTGCTAACAATCTCCGGTGATTTTTAAATGGTCTGGTCACAAAGCCATTTCGCCCACTGTTGAATCTCACCCAAACAGATTTTACGGTCTAATAGTTCATAGATGCAAAAAATGAGATCAGTTGGCTCCGGAGGTCCATTCGATAACAAGATTTTCCATGGTTTCAAAAAACCTGGCTAATTCCAGCAATACCTTCGAGCTATTGGGCGGAACAAAACATCACATGCACGACCCTTTCGGACTGGCTCGCAGCATGCAGCCTTACATGTTCAGCCATAGCAGTAAACGCTGGTTTATACAGCAATGCTTAGGTCCGTCAAAACAGACAGGGCTAGCGCACACCACTCTTTCTGGTTGCGCGTCGAGAATTTGCAGAGGAACTCGCCCGTTTGCGGCTAAACCCCGCTAAGAAGAACTGTGATCGCATAATCCTGTGCCCATTAAGGACTATGAAAGGTCCGATGAAACGATGATACACCTTCGCAAATACCGTTCCCATCTTCTCAAATCGTAGGCTAGTAATACTTATACGATAAAAATGCTCATTTTTTTATATTTTCTGCCGAGGCGACTGCGATCAAACTGAATGGTCTGCCGATTACGCATAGCCAAATTCTAAAAAGATCAGATACAGTGAAACATGACACACTTACGACGAAAAAATTTTCTGAGCTCCTACCCCACTAATCTCGTCAGCACTTGTACTCCTGATAACTTAAGCACTTTAGTCCATTGCTATAATAGAGTGTAATGCTCGATGCATTAGCCGCATTTCTACTCAAACTCAACGACAAATAGTTCACAAATGATGTGTCACAGCGCACTTACTGCGCAGTGCGTCGTTAGGTATGACTGACTTTTCTATCCGACCACCCGTCTGAAAACGGTCAATTGCTGATATTGGAAGAAGGGGTCCTGCAGAATTTACCAAACTTCTGCAGAGCGGAACACAATGAGACACCATCGTGTCCAAGTGATCGTAGGTCAAAACGCTTATTGAACTTTTAACAATATGGCTATGGAAGATCGTCCCGCAACTAATTGAAGCTGCGTATTAACAGATTGCATCGTAATCTATCTTTAACCTGTGTGAAATCATCGCTTGACTTAGGATTAAAGCCGTCTATGTAGCGCTCATGAAGTCGTGTCAACCCCTAAACTTTAGTTTAAATTCTCCATGTCAAACCCCAATGCCTCTGACGCTTACTACACATGCGCTGGAGTTTAGTTGATAAGCTCTGCTTTAACGTGTCATCAACATGGCCGTATCTCCGAGAGCTAAAAGCGACCAAGCATTTTAATGCTGGCATCTGCCTTAACCTATTTTATACTACGTGATATTTTGGACATGTCGTGTTGGTGACGCGAACAATGTGATTTACTCGCATACAAATGAGTTCTGTCTACCATCTCATAGACGCGATCTTGAATCTTGTAGCATTTTTTCGCTTTTTATGATAACTGAGGTTCATCTACCTCAAATAACCTATTAGCTGCAAGCCATACGGCATTGCGCGCTCACAAATGATAGTACTCACAAACGTTTGGCGAATAATGATTAAACATCTCCGTTTATTTATCCGATCGTCGACACTTCAATCGTTCTCCTTCTTATTGATCGCAGAATAGCTTGGTTCACTGACCCTAAGCAGCTACATCACGCTCGTGCTTCAATATGTACGTCACCACGAACGGCAAGAGGTCACCACTTGCAACAAAATATATCTTGCACTACCTATCAGGACCATTTTATCTATTCGTGTGCTCGAGCTCCAGTGCACGTGATGTCTTCGCAAACATTTGAATATGCTGTCTGCTTGACGAAAATTTATGTGCCGCACAGCCCCTCAATGCGCGGCATACTCTTTGTTGAGCGTTGTGTCATTGCCAAACTGATTTTACTTTGGTGACGCAAGCAAGCATATGAAAGCTCTTACTTACTATCAGCTCCATTGTAATGCCTTTCTCCAATACGCACCTTGGCTTTCTTGATCTAGCAAATATTACTCCAAATCAGCTGTTGAAACTCAATATGAGCCACGCTTTGGCAGTGTGTCATTCAACATTAGACGTGTGTCAGGCCCAGAAGTAAGCAGTGCCTTTTATATTGTTCTGCGCTGTCCTATCCAGGCTTCACCATGCCCCTACAAAGCCCTGTCGTTTGTGATGATGTTTCGGACCAGCCTACAGCATTCTGTAGTCAGAGATCATAATCACTTGGAATGTAATGTGCGACCTGGCCTCAATATTGACATGCCAATTAACATACCGTCTCAACCAGTCGCGAATACAACGTCGTGCTTCACAGCGTTTTTTCGTTAATAAAATACCTGTAACAAATGTAGTCATTATGGTAGTACAACGTATAAAAATTGTAGTTCTGCGATGCGAAAGTTGCAAAAGTTTACCAATTTCCATAAAAAGACTTCCGTTTTTCTTAGGAAACACATATTCCCATCTAAAGTGCTTTATCATAGCGGCCGTTTCACTCTGTGCGTTCCAGAGAAGTATTATCGTAAAAGGTTGAACAAGCGATAAAAATTCACGAAATTCCAATTTGAGCACAAACGCTTTCAAACTGGATCGCGTTTCTTTGTCTTGCTCTCCAAAAACTACAATATCATACTTGTCAAAGGAAAAACCAAAATGCAATGACGAACTCTTATCCTTAACAATTTTGCAATAAGTGAAATAATTATTTATTGAGTAAAAAAGCTATTCAAAAATAATGCCATTGAGCGCAATGATCGTCAATAAATCACATCGTAACCGCACCAATTTCAACTGGTAATTATATATAATTGTTAATAAAGATAATGCAGGATATCCTATACAAATAATATACTAATAATATTTTTGAAAGGATAAATTAAGGATTGATCGTCGTGCGACAATATATTCTACAGAATGAATGAATATAACTGTAGATTACGCATTAATATACTATAAATAAATCTCTCTGGTGCAAGAGGACTGAGAAAAGTAAATCTCTAATAATAAGGTAATAGTACGTTAAAATACTATGATTAGTAATCTAATGTAATGTAATGTATTACGTTATCGCGTTGCCAAGTTATGCACGTGCTAGGCTCAGTCTGGCTAGTCCACGGCATAGAGTGGTGTCCGCATACGTCGGGTCTCGATCGGCGGGCAGTGCAGCCAGCACCGAAGTCGTGAGGGTCTTCCATTATTGCTTAGCTCTGACTTGTTAAGAGCCCAGGTGGCGCCCGGTGCTGGAGACCGTCGCGTCGAGGGTGAGACTCGTTAGAGACCTGCAGATGCCCGAGAGTACCTGCCCGAAGCGCGCGAGCATCTAGCCCCCGCGCTTGGAAGGAGGGCGTCACCCCAACCTTTTCAAGCTGATTAGTAATCTAAACATACAGAAACCAATCTCAAAGCTATGAATGTTTCGAACCTAAATGACAGAAGCTGGGTGTTATATTTCGTTGTCTTTTGAATTTTGCCGTGGCCTTCTTACACGTCCTGCAATCATCGTTAGATTGCACTTCGGTTCTTTTCGAGTCGTTTGTGCTCCTTTATAGGCTTCGACCAGCGTCACCTCCCCCGATCTCTACAGATTTACGAGACACTCTTGCACTCAGCTGGAAGACTGCTCAGTAATATGACAAGCAATCGAGCGTCATTCATAGACACTTGCAGTCTCGGTAATCCAACCAATAGCCGGACGATTTAACAAAGATGTTTGACAGTTGGAGGATTAACGGATATCTTTAGCTCGAGTAGGCGTCTAGTGGATCGTCGTAAGGCTGTAGAGCTTGCGCAGCGTAGTCTAGAACTAAATAATGAAGTGCGTCGATCGAGTGCACCGCTCGGACCCTGCGAGAACGATACTAAGCTCTTTTATCACAACTTTGTAATTTGTTGCCTTCCACATCACGACTCGGATATGTACCACTCAATCGGCCTGAGTGAAAATATCAGTTGAATCAGTTGTCACTTCCAATGATGACGGCGGCTCTTTTGTTGGACTCCGTAGCAAAGAGGATAAAGCTTGCGAATTATTTGCGGCTGCTAGCTTACATAATTAGTGACTATCTCTAAGTCAACTCACTTTGATGTTGGGCACATAATACCGGATCTTGATTATATCTTAGCCTATCACTGCGCTTGCCACGATGCGCCCGTGATCACTGACCATAGACATCCGTATGATCGTGTGGTGTTCTCTGTCTGATCTACAGGTTTCATTTCATCACAGAGGAAGCGGGGTATGTCATGCCACCTTAATGCGATCTGCTGAACGCTAATCCGGTAAGATCAGCGAGGTCAAACTCACACTTGTCATTCGAGGGACCAACAACTTTAGCCGGAACAAATAGTCAAACAAATGGAGCCCATGGTTACAAAAGACAAAACCTAGGGAAGGAAGGAGACCAAGATCTGATTAGCCGCCGTTTTTTTGCTATGGTGTTGAATATCTGACTGAGGGAGTGCTATGTGCATTTCGTGAAAAATCTTGGTGAGTCGACAGTAATTTTATCGTACAAACGCTTTGATAAAACAAAAGGCGTTACGATCGAGGACGTCTCCCGTTTCGATAGAATGAGACAGGAGCTACGATAAAGCCTTCGAATTTTAAATATTTTAATTTGAGTCCAGATAATAAGATGAAGAAGGAGGATTACTGTAGACTTTCTTATGCTTTGAGTTCAAGGTTCCAACGCGACGTACAGATACCATGCACAGCTCAACAGCGTTTGCAGAGCACTTAACGGTTTGCGCGTGACAACCGAGTACACACACAATATTGGACATCTTGCCAGCAACAGTCTACTGATCGCACGAGCACTTCGTTAACTTGTACAAGTTAACATCTCGACTGCCGCCTCTTACACGCACTAAACGTGCAGAGCTTTGATTCTTCAGTGTTAAGTTATTGATGCACTTCTTTTTCTCCACAATTGACATTAAATGTGTGGCATGTCGTCACATACTTTAATGAGCTTCTCGACCGAAACCTGTCGTGGAGCTGACACGTCGCGAAACGACAGTTTGTGCGCGATGGATGGAGATTTCCTAACATTTTGCTGCCTGAAAATACATGCACGGCTCCTATATTGATTCAAATACTAACAAAGTAAAGCACTAAATTTGTCATCAACTAATTTCGCGTGAGAAACACCTCACTTCTTTAGCAGCTTGTAGTTATCGTTGCCGGCATTGCTTTTCGCGTCACCTAGAATTGAAAAGTTTTTGGCACACAAAGACGCAAGCATGTAGCTCCATAGTTTGCACAGCCATTGATCCAAAACGATCAAATGCGGCGTCGTGATCCATCACGCATTGATTTTATTTTAGTCTACAATACAGACGGTCCTTCATAAACTTTACTCACGCGTGTAAATCCAAATGTACATTTTGGTGCTTACTGATCTTATAACCACTTGATTTCTGTTTACTTGTATCTTAACACATGCATCAGTCCAACGCCATCACATTGATGTTGGAAAGTCGATGCGCTTGCTGCCAAATGTTTTGGGCCATAAAGCTGCCAAAGTCTTTCTAGAGCACGCCTTGTTATTGCCGTAAATTTGCACTTCTATCATTATGCGCAGCCGCTTCATCTTCTTCAAAGCAATCGATTTCATGTCGACGGCAAAACCCTTTTCTTTGATTCTGAAATTATCAAAGTTTTGCAATTGCACTCTACCTCACGTAGTTCGTGCTGCGAAATGTCAAGCAATATTGTGATTTCTTTTTTTCATCTCACCACAAATTTTTATTGTCTAGCAATATGCTTATGCCCCTGCCGGTGCAATTTGCCATTGGCGAGAACGACAGCGCAGAAAAAAGTGTGTAGCCCTTGCAGGTAAAGCGGCCACATTATGCTCGCTCCAACTTTAATATCGATACTCTGGTGCAACTGTCAGACTTCTAGTCATAGCTTGACCCTGATCTTTGTTGATTCGTAACTTGATTGACCAGCTAGTAAAGTATATAGCACACACGTTCAGAGGTGCAGTAAAATACTAGCAATTAAAATGCTCAAACCTTCCATTACTGATTTCTTAACAGTAGTGACGTGGCAATGTTAGGCGAGCTCTATCTCCAGTTCTTGTATCTTTGGCCAGCATTTCAATAACTTGCTTTCCACGGGCCATGTTACGTGTTTGTGCTCCATTGAGGAGCGAATGTTACGTTCTTCGTTCCACGATTTAATTCATTAGCTTTTAATGGTTTGACCCAGTGGCGTGGTAGTGTTGCATCATTTCACAGTTTCAATTTTGAGCAATAAAACCCCCTTTTTTATTATATATGAATAGAAGAATTCTGGGAAGTTTACATTGCATTATAACCACCACGGGTCTCGATTGAATATTAAATCAAAAAAGGACACAGCTGATAATAGTTTTTTGTATACCTCCAATGTGATTTTTGACGTTCAGTCAAGAATGTATTGCCAGCTGAACCTCTGCGACTTTCAAGAATGAGACAGGGCCATATTTTTATATCGTAGCTCGATTATGACCGGTTCAATGGTAAGGAAAGAAGAAGTATAAAAAAAAATTATCTGACCAAAATACTGTAATAGATGAATACAGTTACCAAAGAAAATTTCATGTAAGGATCTAAAATAACTTTACCGGCCGATTCACTATTCGAATATACTAAAAGGTGATTAAGCATACAGCAGATAAACTCTAAGAATATTTGCTGTGCTGTTGCAACATATTTTACGCACCGACACATGAGCAGGCATCACAGCACAATCTAGGGATTCATTCTGATTCCTCTTGCCGTCATCGTTAGTGGTGTGGCATTTGCACGTCACTTATTATTTGCTGTTCGTAATCTTCATAAGCAATATGTCCGCAAAAAATAAAGTGCTCTTCCTTGTCAAATACATTGGCACTATATGGTTAGCATTCTACATTCGACCCATTGAAGCTCTATGGTAATGCGTACCTGCTTTCGAAAAGCCGTTAGCTACCAGTAATTTTCAGGCTTGGCGCTTGCATGTCTACACGTATCGTTTGGTTCTTATGTGAGACTACAGGTCATACTTATCAAAAGATTCAGTTACGCAAGGTGTTGCTGGATTGTACAAATTAATAGATCAAAATTTTTTGCAGCGCTAGAGCATGCTCCAAATGAACAGACACCTATAATTGAATGTGTATTCTATATTACATAAAAGTACTTGGAGCATATTACGAAGCGGTACTGAGCTTGATGAACATTTGATCTACATTAGTGTAGTCTGTCTATTGTAAATAAAGATCAAATGTTCATCGAATTCATTATTTCTTCGTATTATGCTCCAGAGTGGATTATTCACTGGAAAGAAATGGACAATGCCGTTTCATGTATAGACAAATCAGCTCATACTTATATAATGCGCAAATCATTCGTCTTAATCAGCCCACCAGCTGCAAAAAATGCTTTGATTAAGTCTCTAATTTTTATCCACTGGGCGCGTATGAAGTACAGCCACCCCGTACTACCCTACATCATAACGTCATTGGGCAACAAAACAAACAGCGATTTAGTGGCTTGCCCTTACGCTTGACAAGTAGTTCTTATGCTACATTTTTGCCTTTTTGCTTCAATCTGGAACAATAATTCTGACAATCATTTTCATGGCAGCAAACTGGAATATTTTACACGAAATCTGCAAAAATAGTGTTTACTTTACGATAAAACATTCTTGCACAAATCTTTTTTTGAATAAAAGTTTTAATGGTGTGAAAGGGTGACGCTTACAGCGTTGAATAATTAGGACGTGGCAGAACACTTGCCAAATAGTCTAAATATGCCCTTTCTGGATAGCCCTAAATTTATTATTATAGCAGACCTTTCGGAATATTAACAAGGAATAACCTTCCTTTTTGTGACGACTTTATAAAACGCTTCTACGTTTGATCAAAGCTGAAGTTGCAACGAATAAAAGCAATCCGGCGGGCAAATGCGTGCTCTCGTCGGAATCGTCAAGAGTGTACGGTTAGGCCCGTGACAAATGCTTTGTCTCCTTTAAAGCTCTGTTTTGTGAATATCGATACAAGTCGAATTACTTCATGCGATGCCTTGACGAAAAAATAGCGCAATTCTAACAATTATCTCCGTCTAAATCTATAATCGTCGTTTATACTTAATATAAAAAAAGGGTTTGGAAAGACTTCTTTACGTGACTCTACCAGACGAGGGATGGTTCGCCTAGCTGGCAGTACCGAAATTCCTTGCACGGAAAGCGCATGGCACCTCTTGACTTGCTCTACCATCTCGAATTTCTAGACCTAAAATCTCATTCTCACCGCAACATTCATAACTACGTCAATCCTTCTGGTCTTTGTCATCGTCGAGGCCAAGTGATGGTCTCTGTGATCGTACTTACTCGAATCCAGTCAAGATAGAGAAAAACCTTGAAATAACGACGCTAGCCCCCTTCTGTACAGGCCTCACTCCCCAATTCGCTTCCACAAATCGACTTGTGTTGCATTTTGACCCATAAAAACAGCCATTCCAGATAATGATGGCGCTATCTAACCGACCCAGCCGAAAGGCCAAACGGACGGACGTGGATTATGCCGTTCTGTCGTCAGGTCAACAAATTCCCGAGTATTCGGACGGAAATGATGACTCAGATGACGAGAGTTACGGGTCCAACTACAAGAAGAAGCGCCGCAAGCAAGCCACGGTCTGTTTCATCTGCCATCGACCGCCCAGAACTTATAAAAACACCATGCTGCATTGTGACAGTTGTTCACGACTGTAAGTCTCGGCTTTTTTTTTTTAAATACTTGATAAAAAAAAAACCTATGAATTAAGTACTCTTTGTGTGCATCCAGGTACCATGCAGCTTGTGGCAAGCCTTTTCAATCTGCTTCCATTCTCGGCAACACGAGCTGTTACGAGTGTCTTCAGGAAGCCAAAGTCCATTCGCTAAGTGCATTGCCTCGCAAGACACTCAATTCGATCGCAGAGTTTGTCCAAGTGCTAAAAAAAGCCAAAAAAATCGTGGTCATTGCGGGTGCTGGCATCAGTGTCTCGTGCGGCATTCCAGATTTTCGCTCCAAGGATGGCATTTATGCCATGGCACGCAAAATGGACGTAGTGTTACCGGAACCCGAGTGTTTATTTCAAATTGACTATTTTCGGGACGACCCGGCCCCGTTTTACGAGGTCGTGCGCAATGCCTTTGCGAATTCTCCCAAACCGTCCCCAACGCACTGGTTTTTGAAGCTGCTACAAGACAAGAAAAAGCTGCTGCGGGTGTACACTCAAAACATTGATGGACTCGAGGAAGCGGCTGGTGTGAAAAGGTGCATTCCTTGTCATGGGAGCTTTGCGTACTCAGCCTGTATGCGCTGCAAGAAGCGTTTGCCGACAAACTCGTTGATGCCCGTCATTCAGGCGGGGATCATTCCAACGTGCTCGGAAGCAAACTGTCGGGGGATTTTAAAGCCAGAAATTACGTTTTTTGGAGAAATCTTAGACGACAAAGTGAGCACAACGATCACGAAAGACCGTCTGCGAGCGGATCTACTGATCGTCATGGGCACGTCGCTTAAAGTTGCGCCTGTGATGGAGATTCCGAGTTACCTGCCGTCGCACATTCCCCAAGTCGTCATCAACAAGACAGTGTTGAAAAAAAAAAGGTTGAAATCAAAACATCTTCTGGCTGGTGAAACAGTGAGCCGAATTAAGGAGAACCAGAGCAGCAAGGTGGACGAAGGAAACGACGAAGAATTTGACTTGTCGCTCTTGGGGGATTGTGATGACATCGTCCGCTACATTTGCGCCCAAGCGGGTTGGAACTTGGATCCCCTCGCACTCAAAGCAGCGGAGAAAAGACCACTTTTGGACGATAGCCAGGTACTGTCGCATCAAAAGTCAACTGGTAAGCGGATCTATTGCTTTGGCACTTGCCAATGCAAGAATGAATTAGCTGCCAGTATGGAAGATGATGATCAAGAGGACCCGGAGGGTGATTTCGACGAGGAAAAGCTTGGAGAGGATATCGTTTGGTACGTTGGTTATACCCAAGCTTGCGTCGTAACTTTTGTGTAATGACTTGAATGACTGGAATGACTGTAATGACTTAAATGACTGCAATGTGCAGCAATCGATGCGAGCGACATATCGATACGAAAGCAAAGCCTGGGTCAGGGTGCAAGACAGTTCACTATCATTGCAAGTACGTGTCGGGAAGCCTTGTTTATGACTTAAAAGATGCTTAGACGTGTGCTATATGATTGTGCCTGCAGCGACTGCTTTGACTATGATTTATGTGGTGACTGCTACTCTACGAGAAGTTATACACACAAGGACGGCAAACATCGCTTTTCGCAATGTATATAGTTGTTGGCAAATACTACTATTGATAGATATTTTTTATAAGAATGTGAGAAAATATTAAAGTGCTCTATCACGGTTCAAGCTTAGCCAGTGTTCGAGACGACATTGACCATACACTAAAAGGTTTTGGTTGCAGCAACTTTCATTTGCCATTGAAATGCCAGCGTTAAGAATCGAAGCTCATGAGTTGCCTACCTCTCCATATATACAATATCTATCTGTAGCATTAGTTATTGATCGGCTCGATTTATTACTGCATATCGGTACAGCATTTGACGGACAGAGGTCAACTAACGGCTAGCTGCAGCATACCACGGACTCACTACTGCATACCACGTTCTCACTACTCGATACCACTCGTTGGGGCTGGTACACAAATGTAGTCGTTTTACGACTTTACGAGACGAAGATTTAAAGGGTGGTTACGGACTTTATCACTTGCTTAATGGCAGAATGAAAAGTCTATTGCACAGTTTCATATTTCAATCGTTCGCCAAAATATTGTATGACTTTTGTCACGCCTGCTCTGCGCAAGGTGCCATATGACTCCGAAGCACCCAATGCGTCCGCCACCCCGAGACTCTAGAAGACTTTAAAATGGATCATATGGTTGCCGGACGCAGTAGCTCAAATGACTTGCTGAAAATTTTTGGACCTGTGAAGGCGGCTGCGTTGGCAGCTTTCTTGACTACTTAGCAGCGGAAACGTTCCAAGGTATTCGGATTTCACGAGGAGGGAGGGTCTTTATGTTGGTGTTTAGATAGCATAGGCCTTAGTGTTGCCGAGTTCCAAGACAGGGATCACCTTGAATTCATATTCTAGATATATAAGCCCAAATTTGCCATATAAGGTGCATAGTACGATTGCACTCTAGGCTATGAATTTTTATTCTCGACACTTCTTATCAGAGTTTTAGTGTCTTGCATACACAAGGAAAAATTACTGAAAGCAGCGCTCCTTCCAAAATTTCTAGACCTCCTTCGCCGTTAAGCTTCCTTACAAGAAGGCAAAAATAGTGCGAGCTTCTTGATCGACAGTCTTCAATAATGGGACGTCACTACCTGAAAAAGTGGCTTGAGGATATGCCCGCCTCGCACGCAACTCTTAAGTACACGCAGCGACGGAATGATGTACACCATCAGTTTTCTTAAGACATGCAATGATACATCCGGCACTTTATGTCGAATAGCTTAAAGCTACTTATGATCGTACAGGTCTTATAGTCCTGTATGAGGTTTGAGATGTCTCCAGCACATCTTTATAGCATTTCTTTCAAGCTCGACCTGGCTATTATATATATATGATTCTTTGGCATCTGATAATGGTCACAGACACCAATATATTGACCGGGAACTAATTCTGGATAGACTCTCAAATTGTTTTGCAGCAAACGCTTTCAAAGAGTCGACACCTGGGCCGGGATGGCGGTCGCATCTTGACTATTCGTAAGCGTGAACGAAGGCACGTGGCTTTCTGAAACACGAGGCTAGCTTGGAGGCCCACGTCGTTTGTGCCAAGCGCCACTTTATCAACTAACACAGCTCAATGCGTGCAGAAGGCATGGATGAGGCCGACCGCTGTGTCCAAAGATCACTCTCTTGCTGTGGCCAAGAGATTATGACTCTACAACTATGTCGTGCTTTAGGTAAAATTTGATCTGTTATAACGGGTGATTGATGTTTAACTGACTCCAAGTCAGTCGTGGGCGGAATGTAATTGGACGTATAGTTAAGCTAAATCATTAATCGGTCATCATTGATAAGAAAGTTTGTTATAAATACTTTTGTAGCGACAATCTTAAGCGACGTGGCTTGCCGTACGATGTCACAGTTTAAGTTTCGACGATGAAGTCGTGTGAGGAAACTTCATCAGCTAACGCCTACGCTTAGGAAAGAGTCGATAGATAGGCAAAGCAGAGACTGACGGTCATTGGCTCCGAATCACCGTCACAGTGGTGCTATCGTTTCTAAGTACATTTGAGCTTGTATATCATGCTGCAACCAGGACCTTACACCTCAATTCTAGCCAGTAGAGTGTTTTATGTATGATGTCACAAACTTTGCATTATAAGCGGTCTGAGATGCTTATAAGGCTCACTCATCTGTGCTGACGCGCGAGATACATCTGCGCGATGTCTACGCTTTTCGCATCTAAACCAGGAAAAGACACAATTGTGCGGTGCAGCTACCGTGTTTACTGCATACGAAATTCTTATACCTAGATAAAGACACAGCAAATACATCAATCTCATTTGCTTTTTTACTGGATACCAACGTGTCTGACTTGAAGTCATGGTATTTAACGTAGTGCGAGGGCAAAAGCCATTCCAGGAAAAGCTGTTACGACTACAGTAAGAACAGCCCGATCTATTCTCTGTTTCATTCAAAAACGTAGGGAAAAAGCTACGACTTTTTGGCTTTGAGATAATGCACTTTTGCCTTTGCGTATCTTTTGAGCATAGTGTTAAGCGCGAAAAACTTGACCTGCGAACGCGACTCGTCTCTAAGCGGCTCACAAAAGATTACATCGACTGGAGCGTTAGTCTAGTCTGGCACATGCACCAGAGCTTGGGTTGCGCTATCTCGAAAAAGACGCTGCTTCGCATTTTTTAAGGATTGTTACATTGAGCCAAGATTTTGTGATAAGAGCCGAAGCCTTAAGAAAATGGTGGCTCAATGTATGTATACCGGTTTGCATATTGAGACCTTTTTAAAAATACTCAAATGCCCTTCGAGCAAAGCCCAAGCAGCACAGGCTCAGAGCCCGGTGGCAACCTTATTTTAGTGCAAGACGGTAAGAAATGCGAGACTATCTTGAAGGGGGAAGAGATCGCCACCAAGGCGGCCTCGATCACGAAATCTAGCTGCGCGTGTCACTTGAATTCTCAATTTGTAAAGTTGGCCGAGGTGCTTACAGTCACCGACCGAGCAACTTCACGTGAGTGTTCTTGTTTTATAAAAAAATATAAAATGAACACGTTTGGGCATCTTTCTTTTGACAAACTTCAAGCTTCACCAGAACTCACGTTTTCGTGCCTGCAAATGATAATCGCATAACTCTATCGTGTTGTTTGCGAAGCTTCTAACTATACCGTCGGCCAGGTGTGAGTGCAAAACAAAGAGGCTTAAGAGAGCAAAACATTGCTTTTTCTGTCTTGCTATCTTTAGGCTACCGGACAGAATGACTTTGCGAAAGACAAGGACTTTCTTGCCAAAAAGTATGCACAAGTAAAAATTTAGGTGCCTAAAAGCCCTTTGTGGTCATGTACCTCTATAGATGGCGGTAAGTTTCCCCCACTTGCTTAAAACAAAGGGAGACGCTTGTCATCCTTCGAGCATAATAAATTTCGTGCTAAACAGGAGCCCGTCAAATTTAATGCGATTGTCGATGCGCTATCGCGCGGCCCAATAATTCGTTGGCTCACATCAGCAGGTTTGAAATCTCTATTGAGAACGGATTTATCAAACATAGAAAATGAAGTTCTAGTAGACTACATGAAAAGATACTAACGAAACGTACCCTACACTTTCTAATGAAGAAAGAAACTATTGACTCGAGCGACCTTAGCTTAATTCCGATTTCACGCACTTATAAAGCGCATAATTTTTTGTCGAAAGGTAACATTTTGAAACGGATTCTCGTTTTCATTAACTCTTTCATGACCCAAGAACAGGTTTTGTATCTGCCACAAACCTATACATCAGATCAAAAAACAGTCTACCCATCATTACGATTGAATAAATGGTACAAAACGTAGTCTGCTATACAATTTAAAAATTCCAGGATTCGAAGTTACAAGCAACATCCCAAGAGAATGGCAATCGGATGTCATTCTTGGGCGAGAGCATCCAATATTGACAACGGTCAGTCGCACTAGATATACAAAAGTGTTGCAAAATTGAAAGCCGATACAGTATAAAAAGTCATTGCTCACGTCATTACAGGGCATACAGTGTCTGCATTGATGTCAGATAATGGTAGTAAATTCACAAATGACAGAGCTGAGAAATATTTTACTAGAAATGGAACTACTCACGCTAATATTATTCCAAGAGATAATAAAGTGCCTGAGAAGATAGTCGCTTTACTTAGACGATAAAGGCAATGCTAACGAAGATGCAGTGTACTGTAGGATCCACAATAGCTTAACCGAAGAAGTTTAAATGATGCTATCTCTGACTACAACTCTAATTCTCATTCATCTATAAACGCTACACCAAACGATATGATTGGGAGTGACACTTCTGACTAAATTGAACACAACAAACGAGCGGCTATGCTAGTACATAGGTGCGTTCAATTGGTTTTGTTATACGTCGCCGCTTGAATCCAAAGCATTCGAAAAAGAATTTTAGAGACCTCTGATCGCTGTGTATGAAGTAATTGGATATGATAGACTTAAGATGCATATCCAATCGCTGAATAATTATGTTCTTTACAAGAATGACTTGAGAATTGTAAGAGCAGAGAAAGCTAACGCACCAAATAGATACAACCAATGGTAGAAGGTCGGAAAGATTGTTGATCATGAAACACTAAGAAATGGTAGGCACAAGTATTTAGTCAAATGGATTATATAAGACGATCGCTTCAACACTTATGAGCCTGAAAATGAACTCTGCCAAATTGATAAGAACGGAATGCCTTCACTCGAGAAACAATTTTGGTCTAGGTATAGATGAACATGACGTGCAATGTAAATACATCACCAAAAAATACGCGCAATGCATCAGAAAAGCAAAAAAGGTGATTACTGCACTGAACACGTTACCGCCACTCAAATATGGATGTAAAAGCAAAAGCAATCTATACTCCACACGAAAGATAAAATGCTTTCTGCGGAGAAAAATAAATTGCGAAAGGATAACATTCGATTAACACAAATAAAGAATTCGGCCTTAACGAACAGCAATTGATTTGATTAACCCTTCTACAACATTCTTGCGTATCTGATTGATGATAAACGACACAAACTCACTTGAAAGAAAAAAAAATGTTTCGTTTCATCCGATCGTAGATTTTCGAAGATTTCTTTGCGATAGAAAAGAGTTGGGTCATTCATATACAGGTAGTTACTGGTGATTTCTTAGAATCTATAGCTTCCTCTAGTCTTTTCATCGAACGCATCGAGCCATCGTATCTTACATCTCATGCAATCCTTTTTACAGACATCAACACCATAAAATTTTTTTACTTCGCCTTGAGCAGCGTTGACAAAACTAGACTGGCTCCAAGCTTGAGGGCATTGTTCAACAACACCAAATACAAGTAGTTGAAAAACAGGCCAAGCATTCGGTTTCAACCAAAGCTATGCTTTATGCTTGTTCCGATAAATTGATACTTATCCCCCCGTACGAGCGTCTTTGTCTATATTTCCCGAAGCAGCAATTTACCTGGTTAAAGCACAAGTGATGCCCTTTTGCCAGCTTGAGCAGTTTTTCGGTTTTAAAGCTAGTTTTGGAAGACTAATTTACATGTTAGAAGATAAAGAGGACTTTAATGTCATAAGAAACTTTTTTAGCACCGTTTACACATCACGAGCGACCAAAACATAAATGTTCGTATTTGCGCATGAATATCTGTAAGTTATATATCTTGAAACAGACTGAATGACAAAGAAATTGAATATCTGTCACCGAACACTTTGGTCGCACATAAAGCAAAGCTAGAGAGCCCTATACTATTCTACAACGCAAATGTCTCGGCATGTTATTTTTGATCTCTCCTCAGCCATAGCTTTTAGACTTCCGACCTTTAAAATTGAGTCTATCGTCATAGCTTCTTTTACTCCATCAAAGTTTTGTAAGATTGTTACTTTTTTCAGAGATCTTATAATCTCAATTATTTCTTTGATCGTTACATTTTTCAGAGATTTTATAATCTTTCTTGATTGATAAGAGCAGCTGTTTTGACAGAGTTGCCCCTAAATTTTTGTTATCGCACTCGAACAATTTTCAGATTCATGGCTTTTAATTCATTTTATTTCTCTTACCCCAAGCACGATTATTTTAAAGCTAATCAAACGTACATTTATAAATGCTCCTGCGCCCGTTTAGGCTACACATGACTAAACCGCTCATGGGGTCAAATACGAGATCTCTTTGAAAGCGTTTTGGATTAACAGATTTGACTCAACTACCCTCCGCTACAATGTGATCGCCGTATATACCAACAATTAAGCTTAGAACTTCAAGCCAATAAGCATTTTTTTATCGAAACTCCTAATCGACGAACTAATTTCAATTGCTCCTACCCACGATTGCAAAACCGAAATATTGTGTTGTCTTTCCAATCTTTGGCTCTTCAAGAATTACCTTCTCATCCACTCATTGTGTAATTTGCACAAAATATCTTCTACGTCTTTTTTACCATCTGAAATTAACTTGTCATATAGATGTATTGCTTACGATTATATAATTGTTTGCAAATGCATTTAGATCAGAAAATTTGAACATCGATGATTGCTTGAACTAAAGCTATTTTGCTTTTAAATTTCAATGTACATATCAGGTGTCGAATTTCATGAGATGTTTCTGCTGGTTATTTCGATTCTCATCAGAACCTTCTGCCTTGCTGTCCGGTTACTTCACTCGATAACAACCATTTACTGGAATATAGTCATATTGTTGATATCTTTTTTTTATTACAGATCGGTATCCATGTGGGATATCCCAAAGTACTCCATATGCTCCAGACTCACCACAAGCCGATAAAAGCCGATATATATATGTTTCAATGTGAAAAAAATAATATGTAATCATATTTACGGAAAAGGTTGGGGTGACGCCCTCTTTCTAAGCGCGAGCGCTAAATGCTCGCGCGCTTCGCGCAGGTGCTTCCGGGCATCTGCAGGTTTCTAACGAGTCTCACCCTCGACGCGACGGTCTCCAGCACCAGAGCGCCACCTGGGCTCTTACCAAGTCAGAGATAAACAAAATAATGGAAGACCCTCACGACCTCGGTGTTGGCTGCACTGCCCGCCGAACGAGACTCGACGTATGCGGACACCACTCTATGCCGTGGACTAGCCAGACTGAGCCTAGCACGTGCATAGCTTGGCAACGCGATAACGTAATACAATACAATACAATACAATAATGTACTCATACGTTGCAACCAAATCGTAGCTATCAGTGTTTCCTTTGCTAACTTGCCATTATTTATATCAAATAATTTTTCATCCGTTTCAATATAAAAGCTTTTATTTGGAGTATAAGAATATAAAACGGGTCACATTTTCCGTTTGTTTATAGTAAAGTTAGTGGTGTATTGATCAATATTATTTTTTATATTTGAGCTACGATATCAAATATGGACCTGTCTCATTATTAGAAGGTATAGCCGCCTGATTGGCAATAAATATTTAACCAATAGTCCAGTACATATAACCTCAAACTGGTCTCAGATATACAAAATTTTAACATCAGCTGTGTTTAAATATTCATTCGAGACCCGACAATGTAATGTAGACTTCCCAGAAATATTTTTTCTTTTCTGTTTTTATATATTAAAAGAGGCTTTTATTTTGAAAAATTGAAACTGTGAAATAATGCAACACTAACACGCCACTGGGTCAAACCATAAAAAGCTAATGAATTAATCGTGGAACGAAAAACGTAACATACGCTTCACAATGGATCGCATTCAAGTCACATGGCCCTTGGAAAGCAAGAGCAAGTTGTTAACGAGTTAATGTTTGGATGCAAAGCAAGTTATTGAAATGCTGGCCAAAGATACAAGAACTGGAGTTAGAGCTCGCCTAGCATGCCACGCCACTGCTATAAAAAAAGAGTGATGTAAGATTGAGCATTTTAATTGCGAGTATTTTTACTGCACCTCTGAACGTGTGTGTTATATACTTCACTAGCTGGTCAATCTAGTTACGAATCAACAAAGATCAGGGTCAAGCTTTGACTAGAAGTCTGACAATTGCACCAGAGTATCGATATTAAAGTTGAAGCGAGCATAACGTGGCCGCTTTACCTGCAAGCGCTGCACACTTTTTTTTGCGATGCCGTACTTGCCAATGGCAAATTGCATCGGCAGAGGCATGGGCTTATTGCTAGACAATAGAAATTTGTGGTGAGATGAAAAAAAAATTCACAATATTGCTTGACAGTTCGCAGCACGAACTACGTGAGGTAGAGTGCAATTGCAAAACTTTGATAATGTTTAAGTCAAAGAAAAGTGTTTTGCTGTCGACGTAAATTCGATTGAACTATTTGAAGAAGATGAAGCGGCCGCAAGTGTAAATAGGAATGCAAATTTACGGCAACGACAAGGCGTGGTCTAGAGAGACATTGGCAACTCTATGGCCCAAAACATTAGACAGCAAGCGCACAAAATTTTCAACATCGATGTGATGGCGTTGGACTGATGCAGTCGAGATACAAGTAGACAAAATAAAGTGGTTATAAGATCAGTAAGCACCAAAATGTACATTTGGATTTACACGCGTGAGTAAAGTTTATGAAGGACCGTCTGTATTGTAGACTAAAATAAAATCAATGCGTGATGGATCACGACGCCACATTAAATCGTTTTGGATCACTGACTGTGCAAACTATGGAGCTACATGCTTGCGTCTTTTTGTTCCAACAACTTTGCATTTCTAGGTGACGCGAAAAACAATGCCGGCAACGATAACTACAAGCTGCTAAAGGAGTGAGGTGTTCCTCACGCGGAATTAGTTAATGACGAATTTAGTGCTTTACTTTGTTAGCATTTGAATCAATATAGGAGCCGTGCATGTAATTACAGGCAGCAAGTTGTTAGGAAATCTCCATCCATCGCGCACAAACTGTCGTTTCGCGACGCGTCATCTCCACGAGAGGTGTTGGTCGAGAGGCTCATTAGAGTATGTGACGACGTGCCACACGTTTAATGTCAATTGTGGAGAAAAAGAAGTGCATCAATATCTTAACACTAAAGTATCAAAGGGCTGGCGTGTGAGAGGCGGCAGTCAAGAATAAAACTTATACAAAGTTAATGAAGTGCTTGTGCGATCAATAGACTGTTGCTGGTAAGATGTCTGATACTGTGTGTACACTAGACTGAATTGGCGCTCAGCAGATCGCGTTAAGGTGGCATGACATATACCACTTCCTCTGTGATCAATTGAAACCTGTAGATTAGACAGAGACACGCGATCACACATAGTGTGATCTCCACACGATCACACATATGTCTATGGTCAGTGATCACGAGCGCATCGTGGCAAGCGCAGTGATAAACTAAGATATAATCAAGATTCGTTATTACGAGCCCAACATAAAAGTGAGTTGAGTTAGAGATAGCCACTAGTTTTACAAGCTGAAAGCTAAACCTTTTATTTCACAATTGGCCTCCAACAAGCTAGCAACCGCAATTAGTTTGCAAGCTTCATCCTCTTTGCTACGATGTCAAAGAGCCGCCGTCATCATTGGAAGTGACAAGTGATTTAACTGATTTTTTCACTCTGGCTGATTGAGTGGTACATATCCGCGTCGTGCAACAAATTACAAAGTTGTTTCGAAAAAGCTTAGTATCAATTCTCGCAGGGTCTGAGCGATGAACTAGATGACATTCGATCGAACCCACTTCGTTATTCTGCTATAGACTACGCTGCGCAAGCTCTACAGCCTTACGACGATCCACTAGACGCCTGCTCGAGCTACAGATAGCCGTTAGTACTTCAATTGTCAAACATCTTTGGTAAATCGTCCGGCTATTGGTTGGATTTCCGAGACTACAAGAGTTTATGGATGACGCTCGCTTGCTTGTCATATTACTGAGCAGTCTTCCAGCTGAGTGCGAGAGTGTCTCGTAAATCTGTAGAGATCGAGGGACGTGACGCTGGTCGAAGCCTATAAAGGAGTACAAACAACTCGAAAAGAAATAAAATTTGAAGTGCAATCTAACGATGATTGCAAGACGTGTAAGAAGGCCACGGCAAAATTCAAGAGACAACGAAATATAACACCCAACTTCTGTCATTTATGTTCGAAACAATCATAGCTTTTAGATTAGTTTCTGTATGTTTAGACTACTAATTGTAGTATTTTAAAGTACTATTACTTTATTATTAAAGATTTACTATTCTCAGTCCTCTTATACCAGAGAAAGATTCATTTAAAGTATAATAATACGTATTCTACAGTTAGATTCATTCATTCTGTAGAAGAAATTGTCGCACGATTTAATTTATCCTTTCAAAAATATTCTTAGTATATTATTTGTATAGGATATCCTGCATTTTCTTTATTAATCATTATATAAAATTGTATTGTATTACGTTATCGCGTTGCCAAATTATGCACGTGCTAGGCTCAGTCTGGCTAGTCTACGGCATAGAGTGGTGTCCGCGTACGTCGGGTCTCGTTCGGCGGGCAGTGCAGCCAACACCGAGGTCGTGAGGGTCTTCCATTATTTTGTTTATCTCTGACTTGGTAAGAGCCCAGGTGGCGCCCTGGTGCTGGAGACCGTCGCGTCGAGGGTGAGACTCGTTAGAGACCTGCAGATGCCCGAAAGCACCTGCCCGAAGCGCGCGAGCATTTAGACCCTGCGCTTGGAAGGAGGGCGTCACCCCAACCTTTTCCGATATATAAAATTACCAGTTGAAATTGGTGCGGTTACGATGTGATTTATTGACGATCATTGCGCTCAAAAGCATTTTTTTAAATAGCTTTTTTACTCAATAAATAATTATTTCACTTATTGCAATATTGTTAAGGATAAGAGTTCGTCATTGCATTTTGATTATTCCTTTGACAAGTATAATTTTGTAGTTTTTGGAGAGCAAGACAAAGAAACGCGATCCAGTTTGAAAGCGTTTGTGCTCAAATTGGACATTTCATGAATGTTTATCGCTTGTTCAACCTTTTACGATAATACTTCTCTGGATCGCACAGAGTGAAACGGCCGCTATGACAAAGCACTTTTGATGAGAATATGTGTTTCTTAAGAAAAACGGAAGTCTTTTTATGGGCTTAGTAATCTTTTGCAACTTTCGCATCGCAGAACTATTTTCTTATACGTTGTACTACCATAATGACTATATTTGTTACTGGTATTTTATTAACGAAAAAATGCTGTGAAGCATGACGTTGTATTCGCGACTGGTTAAGACGGTATGTTAATTGGCATGTCAATCTTGAGGACAGGTCGCGCATTACATTCCAAGTGATTATGATCTCTGACTACAGAATGCTGTAGGCTGGTCCGAAACATCATCACAAACGACAGGGCTTTGTAGGGGCATGGTGAAGCCTGGATAGGACAGCGCAGAACAATCTAAAAGGCACTGCTTACTTCTGGGCCTGACACACGTCTAATGTTGAATGACACACTGCCAAAGCGTGGCTCATATTGAGTTTCAACAGCTCATTTGGAGTAATATTTGCTAGATCAAGAAAGCCAAGGTGCGTATTGGAGAAAGGCATTACAATGGAGCTGATAGTAAGTAAGAGCTTTCTTATGCTTGCTTGCGTTACCAAAGTAAAATCAGTCTGGCAACGACACAGCGCTTAACAAAGAGTATGCCGCGCATTGAGGGGCTGTGCGGCGGATAATTTATCGTCAAGCAGACGGCAAATTCAAATGTCTGCGAAGGCATCACGTGCACTGAAGCTCGAGCACACGAATAGATAAAAATGGTCTTGATAGGTGGTGCAAGGTACATTTTGTTCCAAGTGGGTGACCTCTTGCCGTTCGTGGTGACGTACATATTGAAACACGAGCGTGATGTAGCTGCTTAGAGTGAGTGAACCAAGCTATTTTGCGACCGATAAGAAGGAGAACGATTGAAGTGTCGACGATCGGATAGAAAAACGGAGCTGTTTAATCATAATTCGCCAAAAAAGTTTGTGAGTGCTATCATTTGTAAGCGTGCGGTGCCGTATGGCTTGCAGCTAATACGTTATTTGAGGCAGATCAATCGCAGAAATCGTGAAAAGCGCAAAAATGCTACATTACAAGATCGAGTCAATGAGATGGTGGACAGAACTCATTTTTATGCGAGTGAATCATATTGGTCGCGTCATCAACACGTCATGTCCAGATACACGTAGTATAAATCAGGTTTGGGCAGATGCCAGCATTAGAACGCTTGGTCGATTTTAGCTCTCGGAGATACGGCCATGTTGATGACACGTTAAAAACATGGCACATCAAATAAACCTCAGCGCATGTGTAGTAAGCGTCAGAGGCATTGGGGTTTAAAATGGAGCACTTAAAGTAAACTTTAGGGGTCGACACGACTTCATGAGCGCTACATAGACGGCTTTTATCTTAAGTCAAGCGACAATTTCACACAGGTTAAGGATAGATTACGATGCAATCTATTAATACGCAGCTTCAATTAAATACAGAGCGATCTTCTATAGTCATATTTTTAAAAGTTCAATCATCGTTTTGACCTACCATCACTTGCACACGATGGTGTCTCGTTGCGTTCCGCTCCGCAGAAGTTTGGTAAATTTTGCAGGAGCTCTTCTTCTAATGTCAGCAATTGACCGTTTTCAAACGGGTGGTCGGATTAGAATAGTCAGTCATGCATAATGACACACTGCGCAGTAAGTGCACTGTGACACATCATTTGCGGACTATCTGTCGTTGAGTTTGAGTAAAATGCGGCTAACGCATCGAGCATTACACTCTATTATAGCAATGGGCTAGAATACTTAAGTTATAAGGAGTACAAGTGTTGTCGAGATTAGTGGGGTAGGAGCTCAGATAAGGTTTCGTCGCAGGTAACAGATTTGATTCATGTTTCACTATATCTGTCCTTTTTAGAATTGGCTGAGCGTAATCAGGAGACCATACGGTTTGATTGCAGTCGCCTCGGCAGAAAAAATCGTTAGAAAAAATTTGAGCGTTTTTATCAAATAAGTATCACTAGCGTACCATCTGAATAGATGGAAACGATACTTACGAAGGTGTATCATCGTTTCATCGGACCTTTCATGGTCCTTACTGGGCACAGAATTATGCGATCACACTTTTTCTTGGAGGAGTTTAGCCGCAAACAGGCGAGATCTCCTGCAAATTCTCGACGCGCAAACCTGAAAGAGTGGTGTGCGTTAGCCCTGTCTGTTTTGACGGACCTAAGCATTGACGGGTAAACCGGCATTTACTGCTATGGCTGAACATGTAAGGCCGCAAATGCGAGATAGTCCGTAAGGGACGTGCATGTGATGTTTTGTTCCTCCCAAGAGCTCGAAAGTGTTGCTGCCAGGTCCGTAAAATCGTGAAAACGCTTGTTTTTGGATGGACGTCCAGAGTTTACGCATCTCTTTTTATGCAGCTATGAGCTGTTAGATCGTAAGAATGTGTCTGGATGAGATTTAGCAGTAGGCGAAATGTCTTTGTGACCAGACCAAAAAACATCACCGGAGTTTAGTAGCACTTTTACATAGCTAGCCGCTTGCATTGCTACCAATAATCGTGCACTGTACATCACTATCCCGACCATGGCATCAACAAACACGCTTTTTTTGAGAAAGGCCTTTGTGCATATATGACAAGGTTGGTCAGCTTTTGTGAACGAGTCGTAGTGTACACGCAAAAAAGGGTTCCTGCAGTGATTTCAAACAAGATTGTTAATGATGCGTTTGAACCATTACAAATGTCCACAGCTACTTCGTGTTTTTCGCCAACATTCCAGCATCCGAAGTTGACGGCTAAAACTCCCGAGTTCCACACTTCGCTTCAGCTAACTGCCACTTTCGGAGCACAAAAAAGCAAGATTGTTTTCTTTCACCAAAAAATCATCTTTGGCTTTTCGATGATGAACGACAATAAGTCTAGATTGCGCTAATGACAATGGCCATTGCCTGGTGACATACCATTCCATGCCTGGCACGATACTAATATTGTGCCCAACACCCTACTTGATGGAGAGGATTGATGGCCAACGCTATATCAGATTATTAAAACAAATTAGCCCATGTTGCTGCTGAAGTTGATCCATGGCATCTTTGGATATAAAAGGAGACATATTTATTTTTGTGATCGGTGTAATCTAACTTTAAAAAACATTACTTCCAGTCTTGAATTCAGCAAGAGATCAGCAGCTTCGAGCTCATCGAGATTTAGTGAGCTCTTCGAGATTTAGTGAGCTCTTCGAGATTTAGTGAGCTCTGAGTTAAGTATGACAAACGAATTTGTATTCATGAAATAACTTTGAATTACTTTCCGAAAAGTTCGGGCAATTTGTTGGTCCGCAAATGAAAGGCCTCTTTGGCTTGTCTTGAGTCACAATTCAATTGAGGGAACAGTATCTCCTAACCAGAGATTTGAACAAGTACACTATCAGCTGTGCGAGAGTTGCAAAACTGCTGTCTAATATTTCCAAAAAGGTATCCAGTGGTAAATCTAAAAAGGCAGTAAATACAACAGCATCGAGAAAGGACACCAGAGGCGCTTTCTTGGCATTTCTTCTCAAGAGCCAAAACCCTTTAAGTCGTTTGTGACGAGTCAAACCATGCCATCGGTTATGCGTTACTACTGCACAAGGTCATGCATGAGTAATAATCTAGCACGGTCACCTCAGGGCTTTAAGTTGTAGCTACTTTGTTTGTAACTAGAAACGGCTTGCTATACAGTAATTACCGGTGGAGTCATGATTAAATATTTTGTATTTTAATTTTTTTGTAGCAAAATCAAAAGACGCAAAAAAATAAATGTTCATCAGACGTGAATGCATTGAGCTGAGCTGGAGCTATTTACTATTATGCTCAAGTTACATTTGTAACAACTAATGACTTGGAACCAAAACTACACCGCTCGCCCCTTGTGCGAATTAAAATACTAACCGATAGTGCTCTAACCGAATAAAAGGTGGCCGCATGAATCTAACCCCTCCTTCAGATGGCTTGCACAATAACTAATGATTGCCTTATAAATAAATGTCATCAATTTTTTCCTTGTCTACAGATTACCTTGCCTATCCTGCACATTAGGCAAAGACATGATGTGCAAGCTAAATAACGAGATAAATGGTCACAAGCAGGCTACGAGAGCATTGAATTTCCGATATTTTTCTTCGGATAGACTTTAAAAATATAGGAGCAGTGCAGTACGTCTATGTTGGAGCTAAAAATACCATATGTAAATCACGTCAATGACATGCCACGCGGGCAAGAAAATTCTGGATGTGAAATCAAAGTACAATGCCACCTGAGACAAGGAAAGTGTATGGAAACCATAACGGCAAAACGGTACATTGACCACATAATCGACAATCTAAAGTCCGTATGCATCTCATGCGAATCGATTTGAAAGTGCCGAAGACATGACCGCCAAAAAGAGGCGGCGAGATAGCTAGAATGCAAACAAAGCCGAACGGAATGTTGCTGCCTATGTTTGGCGTACGTTCGGCAAAGCTGTCGCGGCTGTGATCACCGTATTTTCCTTCCTCGGGACGATTAGGTCTGGCTTTTCAGCCCGCATCGATAAGTGTTGCTAAGCTTCTAAATTCATTGCGATTGTCGGTGACAAACAGTTGTTTATTAGTCCAAGTTACAGCTTGCCCTGGCGTTAAGCTCAATATGCATGGCTCTAAGCATGCGTACTCAAGAACGCTAAGGGCTTGCACGATGCTTAAGGATGTTGAGTGGAAGCCACTGCACCTTACAATTTAAATAGGATTAGAAGAACACTGGTAAGCAATGCAAACTAGAGCACCAATACGAAGCACTTTAGCCTGTGCTTGCAAAACTATGTGCGAGGCTGCATTATTGCTAAGTAATCAGCCTATCAAAGTGCTTATCAAAGCACTAACCCCTTTCCGGGGCCACGCACATAGCACTACTGACTCCAAGTATCAGAGAAGACAGCGCTATTAAATGTTTGTGGATCTGTTGAAAGACATTACATGATCACGGCTATCTTATAGTCAGGTATTATAGACGCATTGCCAGGAGTGATTGCGGAGGCAACCGCAAACTAAAAAGATCGTCTTCTATTTAAATAGATGGCTTAAATGTTTTGCGTCATAATATATTACAATATGCCCATCTCAAATTTTGCCTTCGACTGCGCAGATCCTACACTCGGCATTTAGGCAAGCATTATCTATAGCAAAGCCGTATTTTTGTGCCTTCGCTACAAAGACTCTTATTACGATATCCTACCCTACATCGTCATTTTTGCTACCATTGCTGCAATGACCTCTGTAAAAAAAAATTATATCCATGATTTTCATTGTCTCGATGCTCTTGCATATCAAGATGATAAGATATATATGAAGTCATCCTTTCAAAGAGAGTTTTTAGTCATCAGACATTTACAAGGTATCTTTCTCAGCTGTCCATTTTTACACGAGCCTGACGGCCTTTTGAGATTAGTATTGGATTCAATAGCAAACTCAGCATTAGAAATCCAACAAAGATCTGTAAAAAAATGTTGGCTCTCCTAAAATAATCAATGTATTCCTTTGCAACACTTCCGATGTACGTAAGAACAAAGCAGCCTTATAGCTTTGATTAATCATATAAATACATTTTCTTTAGCATTTATAATATGAGGCATCACCAGCCGATCTTTCACTTGCTTAAGTGATCCGTCAAGACATGATATTGTGTCAACAACCACTTTAAATGACCTTGATGGCACCTCTCTTATCATACATAAAGCCAAACGATAACGAGTAGCGAGGAGATTTGACTAACTCTATACATAAATGCTTGAGATATCGCTTCCACCTGCTCTAAGCTTTATAAACGTTTTGTTCGTCAGCACCTTCAACTAATATAATGGCGCTGCTTTATAGCTTTGACCTTCGCTATACCGACCAATCCTCCTTCAATATCGCCTGATCGCAAAGGGATTATTCGAAAATTTGCACATTAATAACATTGACTCGCGAATTTTGAAATACAATATCGATTGCGTCCCCTTATCAGAATCGGCCATAATGTTTCAAAGGCTATCATACGAATATGTATTGTTTTCACCACAATTAAGGGTCTCTTCGTACCCAAGAAGATCGACTCTTTTGCATAAATACTAACTTTAAATTACGCCAACTCAATAATGAGGTACAATTGTCCCATTTACGTACAAATAAACGCTTTGTTAAACGCGTTTTGAAAAGCATCGGCAAGACGTGGAGCGGCTGACTAGGATCGAGTACTTTTTTTCCAAGATGCATAGGACCTAAAGAATCTGTTAGTGCCTTATATTTTTCAAAAAATGCTAGATTATTATTTATTGGATTATTTTATGGAGTTTTCCAGCTATGTACTCCTTACTTTCATCTTGACCACCACTGCCAATCACTTTCTGCTTAACAATTGCTTTCGTGAGTAGTTTTCGTATGATGAGTTAATCATCAGCTTAATTACGTTTTGCAATGGATCACCTGCAGTTTTGTATTTTTAGTATAGTGTCAAACAGTTTTTTTATTATCTACAATTCGATCATTGAATCCCTTCTCACATTTGTAATCGCATATGAAAACATCCCCAAGACTTATAATATCCACAAGTGATTGCTTTAGATCAGTCATTGTTCTTCACCAAGGTCATTTGTAAAATGAGTCTAGATCTTCAAGTTGCCAAATTAATTAAAAGTTGTATTTGTTAGCTAAGTTTTGTGGAAAACACACTATTTATGCGATAGAAGATTATTTTAACCTTCAAACATACCTGACACTTTGCTGAAGCTACCTGTCGGAGGGCTCATAGTGGCATTCATGCCATTATTTTTGGCCAAGTTATAGATATGACTTCCCTTTTCTGCGCATTTTGGTGGACGTGTGGACGCTCTTTAAGTTTATGGAAAGCAAGATTTGATTATGCATAGGCTTGGACTCCGAGCGCGAGGGCTAAATGCTCGCGCGCTTCGGGCAGGTGCTCTCGGGCATCTGCAGGTCTCTAACGAGTCTCACCCTCGACGCGACGGTCTCCAGCACCGAGCGCCACCTGGGCTCTTACCAAGTCAGAGCTAAGCAAAATAATGGAAGACCCTCACGACCTCGGTGCTGGCAGCACTGCCCGCCGAACGAGACCCGACGTATGCGGACACCACTCTATGTCGTGGACTAGCCAGACTGAGCCTAGCACGTGCATAACTTGGCAACGCGATAACGTAATACATTACATTACATAGGCTTGGACCTGCTTCTATTATTCGGATTTTTTTTGAGTACCTAGCTTTTCATTTACTCTAGAAAATTCTTCTTAAATACTTTCTAGAGCAAACTACCAATATCTAGAATTGATTAAGTGTTGTATGTGAAATATCTCTGATACAAGGTCGTTCTACAATGTTGTATCACAGAATCAGGCAATCTACGATTGGTCATGCATACAAGCTATTATGGTCCATTCGTGTCAAATCCATAAAAATATATTGGCTACTTTGGTCCATCAGTATTCGATATTTGCGATACAACAATTGTATATTACACTTTGGATCTGTATGTTTCGAAAATGGCGTCTTGCTGTCTCTTGGTCGATTCAAACATCTTGATAACTTTACTTAAGGAGCTGCAATCGCGAGCATAGCAACAGTGGGAAGTTCGAACAGAGATATTCCGGACGTAAACATTGTTTCTGCATCTCAATTATGTGGAGCCATACAGAAAGCTGCACAGCCAAATATTGCATTCCTTGGAACATTGTCTTGACTTACAGTCTCTGGTGATATCAGTGGAACACTAAGCACTTCTGCATAACCAAATATTACATCTATGAAAACCTATTTTCTACATGTTTGGTATCTGAATTGATAACTGACATAAGCAATATTGTCATCACTCTCAGTAAGCGATGCATTAAATCCAATAGCAATTTCTGCAGGATTGCTATCTTCATTGACCAGCCAATCTAACGCTATCAACAGCTGCTAATCCAAAGATCATATCCCTTGAAACGCTTTTCTCACTCGACTCTCTGAGGCTATCAGCTGAACACTAAGCACCGCCGCTCAACTAAACATGACATCGATTGATACTTTAGCGACCCTGACGGCTACGTCAATTAACGGAACACTTCAAACAGGTGATCAGCCTAATATCACATCCTTTCGGATCGTTGATTAATTTATCACGTGGCGGAATAACCAGTTAAAGTAGAACTACAAGCCGTCAATCATTCGAATCAACGAATGGAATATTTCCTTCTGCTTTGGGATGCTTAAATTATGGAACATCTACATCCAACAATAAAGGCTTTCAAGTCCAGTAATTTAGGAAATATGACGATTAGCCCATCTGGAGCAGTATCCAGAATCTTGTGTTTTCGTGCTACAACATCAACTGAAACACTGAACAATGCATTACAGCCTAATTTGGAGATTTTCGACGCCATTTTCAGATAATTTTATACACCAGGAAAAGTAATATCAAGCTAAAAAATCTCTCTAGTGTATATTTTTTTGTCCTGCTATCAGAATTGTATATAAGATAATGTTGATCATCAATCAAAAAAATTAAATCCAGAATAACTAATCTTTGAAAAATTTGATGTGCCTCCGATAAATAAATTGTTTTATTGGTTTGTAGATACGTGATTAAATCCTTTTAGATCGCAAATTCAACTTAATTTTCGTTAGCTGTGGGGTTATGGATGGGGTGCACAGCAATGGATCGGGTATGGTTAGGCTGGGTGCAATTGCCGCTTTAGCAATACATGTTAAAACAGTTGAAACAAGTATAACAAGCGTCGATTCTAGCAAGCGCTGACCGAAAAACTTTGCTTAATGAATCTGATTCGTAAAAGCGTTTTAAAAATGTTTGGTATCTGGTAGGGCATGACCACAACTACCCAACCGAGATTCTATGGTCAGAGAGACTGGGTGTACCGTGCTGTCGAGGACGTATTGCGCAGCGGGTGCGTGGATACAAAGCACTGTTCTTCTAGTCTTGGAAATCGAATACGACGATGCTTTTTTGTCGTGTCAGCAGAGTCCTGCAACGATTTTTGCGTTGGAATCCATAATTATCAACGCTACGCGTGGGCTGGCTTCGCCCACCCATGCCCACCCATTTCCACGACAACCTGGCTGTTCCCACTCATACCCAGCCGCCATTCCGGCTTCCAGCGCCATGTCCAAAAACATCTTCTCGGATGCGGGCAACATACTCACCAAGAAGCACAACAGGCTCAAGCCGCTTGTCGTCAATGACCTGGTGTTCGTGCACTCAAATCGCGACATTTGCCGCGGCAATTTATTTACAAACGGTACATTCAGTCATACTTAATTCCGCACAGGATGCAGCGCGCGACGTACGCCATGATGGGGAACCGCGTGACCCCGACCCGCTTCAGACCAGGACCTGGAAGTCGCCGTCCACTTGAAAGGCCTGCTTTTCAACTTCGGTGATCTTGTGCTGCCAATACTGCGCGTACTCGATATCGATGCGGCTGTTGTAGTTGCTGGCGTCTTCAAGCGACTCAAGATTGTCGTCGGATTCTCATCGTCCATGTCGTACATCGAGTGGCCGTGCATGACGATGCGCGCCTTCTTGCGAAGAGGTTCCACTTCCGGCTCGTCGTCGTCGAACAGCATGCCAAACTTGGCCATGTCCTTCTCGATCTTCTTCTTAGCCGATTCGATCTAGTCCGGCTCGACGCCCATCTCCACAAGACGGCGCTTGACCATAGGATCCAGCAGCGCCGCCTTGACGTGAATGTCCAAGACGACAAACGTCTCCAGCAGGCACGGCTTCAGGATACGCTTGAAGGCAACGAGCGAGGTGCTGTCTGCCGGCTGGATGACCGCGTCCTGTTTGTCAATGACGTCGATAATGACCGGCTGCAGGTACTCGAGCAGTCGATGACGGATGTACACAATCTTGTGCAGCGTGACAGCGTCGCCCACTGGAACACGTCGAGAAACTGCAGCAGCGTCAGCGAGAAGTTGTTCACTTTGGCCAGCTGGTCCTTCTGCTTGAGCATATTGACGCCCTCGTCGAACATCTCATAGATGCTGTACAGACAGAGGAGCTTTGATTTCCAGCGAGTTGCGTTTTGCTGCTTGAGCATCTTGGTGAGTTGGGACTGCGAATTGAACTGCTTTAAAAGTTCGACGAGCTTTTTGGCGTAATCAATCAACTTGAACAACGCGGCCAAGCCCGAAGTGCCTTTAAACCGGTAGAACGGCGAAGCCCTTGACTCCGTTGGTCGTCTTAGCCGTCTTGTTCACGACGGTCGTCAGGACGGTGGCTGGTTTGTGGTCGATACGGACGAAGTACGTGAATATAAACGGAATGCCCTCGGATCCACAGCGGTTCGACCTACTGTCCGAGACCACGATGACCTGGTCGTAGACATCCGGCGAGATGTTCGCTGGCAGTCGACGACAAGCCTTTAGCTAAGCAATAAAGAAATTATACAGCTTGCACGTCGCCTTTGCGGATACTGTCCCAAAAAAATGAGCGGAAAGGTCACTATTTGTACTCTTGTACTGAACGCTTGCTTTCATTGCATCGTTCCTATTTTTCTATGAGGAGTGAGTAGCTCAGGTACAGCTCGCATTGCCGGCACCAAGCCTCTCATCTTTTGAGCCATAAAGTCTCAAGCTGAGCGTCCGTGATGATTGAAGTTCCAGGTTATGGTGCCTCTTGGGCAATCACAGCCGGCTTGTCAGGTGGCTTGCTCTTGAAGTAAGATTGAGGTGTAAATCAACTTGCTGCAGCTCCACTCTTTGCTTTGCTGCCTCACCGAGCCGATAAGGAATGAGCCTTGGCTTATCGGGCATCAGCGAATAATTGAACAACGGGCTGGGGTGCTTAGGGAGTACATTAGACGGTTTTAAACACGGTGTGTGCGATGAACAGTTTCGCGAGTGTGTAGCCCAGGCGAGCGCAGTATCGATAAAAGCTCCTTTACGCGACTCGACTAGGTAGTATAAGCCGACGACTTGTGAGTAAGGTTCGGCCTTCTTTGAGAAAGGCATCAACGCTCTTTATCTCCTAATGCCGATGTTGGCAGGTCATAATCTACCATTTTTCTCGCATTGACGCAAGTAATCCGATGCGCACTGCTATGAAGCCTCATAGCTCTTAACGCTAGAAGTCATACTGGGAAGTAAATGTTACGAGAGGATCTACCGATCAGCTCAAATAATGTTTGAATCACATTTGGAATTATTAGAAAATTTTAGGGATTGGTATTGATACTTTTAAAGTAAAATATATAGTTCCAAGCACAAGTTGCGGATACAATTCTGCATCCAAACAATATATAACAAGCTCAACATCTCCTGTCATGATATTTGGCCAATCATACACGTTCATGTACTCTCCAAGTCATTGCAGATGTTTGATGTTTTTTGTCAACTTTACAAAATACCGCTCTCTCAAACTCAGCATTCAGCATGATCATGGGCGCGTTTTGCCTGATCTGTTTTCGGCATGTGCGATTAATGCACTTCTTTTGAAATGCCTCTCTTTGATGAATAAAGGTTTTTTCGACGTCATCTTCATTTCAAGTGGTTACGTAAAATACATAAATAGCCCAATAAACTTCAGCTTCAAATCAAATCCGCTTAGATTATCAAAAGCTATGCCTTGTCTAAACGGTTCAGTGTCCCGTGTAAATAGCAGGTTAAAATCGTTTAATTTCCTACGATCGAAAAAGATCGTGTAATTTTCCAACAATTTTACGAATGGAGACGATCCTCTAAATCTCTGGCAAATCAGTTCCTTGCTTGTAAGTCACAGAAAACTTTCCGAAATTGCAGATCAACCATACATGCATATGGCTCGCTTTTCATGTGTTATATCAGAGTGGTGTCAATGCATTGAGCTCGCTTTTCGTGCCAAGATGCATTCCGTTCGTCGACAGCCGTAATGAACGCCGTGTTTCTACATCTCCACGACGCAGCAACCAGCTGGAAGCACGATGTCGCGAAGTCCAAAAAGGCCACGTATTATCGATGTAAAATCCGCCCAGGTCCGTCCAGCTGCTGTAATTATAGCATTGTCGTTACAGAAAAAGTAGCGGACAGGACAACGCACCGACTCTATTTCGTGTGTTTCGTGCGAAAAGTTTCGCATTTGCCGACGCCCTCTGGACTGGTTGGTTGCCTCCATTTCGCCACAGCAAAAGCAACATCAACAAGAGGAAGAAACACAGCATGAGCGTGTACGGGCCTAGATTCCTCGTCCTGAGCCTCGTGTTGTCATTCTATCGCGCGAGGACGGTTCAATCGGCCGGCAATTCGTCTGCGGAATGCTGCAGCACGTGTATTGGCAAGACGTCCAACACGCCTTACAGTTACGACCCCGTGATCTTTGACCAGTGCACGAGCGTGGACGATGGTGTGTGTTGCTTTGAATGTGGCAGTCTGGGCGACCCGACGTTTGGCGACACAGTCTCGTACGGCGACGACGGCGTGACTGCCGTGGTGAAAGCAGGCACGTTCATCTCCTTTACGTGGAGTGGCGTGTCGAATGTCACGTATATTTCACTGAAAAAGGGGCAAAAGAAGATTATTACGCCGACCATCTCGGACACTGGTGCCGAGAAAAAGTCTGACACGTTCTTAATCTGCGCCAAGTCAGCAGGTACCATTTACTTTCGAGGATGGGGTAGTGACCCGTGTCGCGAAGCGTCGCAAGAGCACTCGGTCACGGTCGAAGCGAGTGACTCGAGTGCCAATACATGTAACGCCGATGACGTCGTTGTGCCGAATCCCGACTCGGAGGGGTCCAGTAATCTTCCCAAAGATGATACGGTGGACGATTGCAATCCGCAACGAGCGAGTGTGCAGGCGGTGGACGGGACGCGGACGTGTGTCTGTGTTTCCGACTGGTCGAACCCGCCCGAGTGCGACCAGTGGCCACTGTGGAAATGGCTCGTGACTATTGGTGGTGGTGTCGCGGCGTTATTTTCTATCATTATTTCCATTCGTGCTTTCCTTGCTGGGAGGAAGAAAAAAGAGGAAGCGGCGTATGAAGCGACGTTGGCACCCGTGGGTGCCAAGTCGAGCGTCGAAACCCTGACCGTGACGCCAGAGAGCGGGTATCATGAGAATGGAAAGCCTTCTTACAAGTACAATCCTGAGACGGACCGTATTACTGGAGGAATGCGAAAGGCTGAAGACCGTGAATTCACGCTGTGATTGGTGACGGATCCAGACAAATAATGTTATAGTGCAGCGACCTCGTCCTTCTTTTCATTTCATAGATGTGATTTTGGCCCGGGGATGACACCGGCGGTGGCAAGACTGCATGTTGTGCAGAATGTAGTTCCTTTTCGTTTATTTGCGTCTGGGATTGTAATTTTCCCAAAATTTTCCCCTATACCATGCATGTTACACCTAAGAAGGCATAAGATGAGTCTGTCTCTAAATACTTATAAGGGGAAGGACTGCCTTGGCCCTAAAATACAATCAGCATGTGAATTATGGGACCCCTCAATTTGCCTTACCAAATACAGCCCTCTAATTTTAGTCTTTAACGTTGATTGGCTGCAGCAACCAGGGCAATCTGTAAGATTATAACCTTCAGCCTATTAATATCCATGTACATTGCGCCTTCAAAACCTAATAAAGCTTTTAAATTTCATCGTCCCCGATGACTTGCTTGTGTGAAGCACTCTGCGACGATGCGAATGCTCCATGCATCGATCGTGCTAGTGCGAATATTAACACCGTTTTACCCATCCATAGATTGTAATTGCTTGGTGCTGGATACAGGGCAGCAGAAGGCGGGAGAGTACTGTATCCACCGCTTGACAAACTCTGTAGTAAACAGACTCCGGCGCTCGCATCGTCGTTCGATCCAGAGCAGACAAAAGAAAAATCTAGCTACCTCAAAATATAGCGATCGCTCAGTTACATCAGGCTCTAAAGAGCGTAAAGACAGCATGCCATCGTGCAACTGCATCTCCCCACGTAGCTTCTCAAAGTTGCTGCTTTTGTAGTACTGCAGCAATGCCCACTACTCTCCTGTTACCTCTTACTCGGAACGAAATGTTGTCGTTCTCCCCTTTTTCAAAAAACGTTCACATTAAGTTTTACATTCGCAAACTAGACTCTTATTCATATACGTACATGCCAATCGCTTGCTTGTAAAACAGCCACTGCGCACCAACTCTCGGTCAATACGTATAGACAACAAGCTTCCGATTACATTTTGCAGGTTGTTGGTCCAATATCTCGACATCATTTCTGTATCTCTTGTCGACAAACATACTTTTTAAAGTCTCTAATCTGGTACGCAATCTGCCCTGATGATAGGATTACCTCGCCTAGCCGAACGTCTCCACGAAAACTTCTTACTGCCCATCTGTCGGTGGGTTCGTTGTGCGTCCTCTGCACCGACACGAATTCGTCCTCCTCTGCGTCGTACTCGCCGACCACAAACTTGGCTCCAGCTCCTCCTTCGACTTCGTGCATTTTTGTGCCTCAACAGCCAACCAAATTATGAGAAGGTGCAGAGGGGGTTGACGAAAACTGTAGGGGGGTTCGCGGTTTTGCGGTCCCCTTAATATTGTAGATTAGCAATGAGGGTAGAAAACCAAAATAGAGGCATGTATGTTTTAATGTACAGACTACGTTGTTAGTAAGACGTAGAAGGGGTACTATTAGTGTCTCGCCGCTCTTCAATGCTTCCGGCCTCCTTGAAAGTAGGGTATAAATTTCTCGACTGGACAAGGCATTAAGGCTAACACAAATTTAATCTATTTGCTGCGCGAAACCGACACAACATACAAGATAGTAGCAGTGTCATTCAGAGCATAGGTTCCGGTGCATGGTGCGGATGGTAATGTTATCAACTTTTGGTGAACCAGAGTAGAGTCTGCCCGCGCAATTATGGTTTACACGATTGAACTAGCAACTCGCCAAATTCTTTACACAAACAACATGTGTTTTTTCTCGCGATCAACGTTTGCTTGTTGCGAAGTATTGTAAATTTGACAATTTATCTTTTTGGCTCTCGGCGGCTCAAATGTTAATACTTTTAGCAGAGGGTCTACCTGTCATACGTCTAAATACGACCAATGAATTGTTAGAACCACATAATCGACCAGAACTTTCTGTCATTGTGCTGCTCCCTTTGACCTGAAAAATTCCCGCTGCGACGCCTGGCCCCATATCGACGTGCTCATAGACTAAGTACGTTTCGTGTTTTCGGACACTACTTGCCAACAGAGGGAAATATGCTTTTCATCACTAAGAATGTCCATCTAGCTTTCGTATGCGAGCCGGGGCGTAAACTGTGCTTCAAGTTGTGTACTACATCGAGTGTGTGTATTTCTAGTCATATTCTAAGAAACTGATTTTACAGGTTAATCGAAAAACCGTCGCTTAAGAAAGGCTAAGCTCCTTATAAAGATAGCAGGTATGACAAGGTATTATAATACGTGTCTTGCAAATCTTTCTAGCATCTGAAGTGCTGGTGCACAAGCTTGTACAAACGGACAAGATCGTTTCGTAGTCTGGCAAGCCAGACGACCCACCGTCCAAACTTTAAAATAATGAACTAGCTTTTGAGAAGTGTCTCTTTCTACAATTTTCATTGTCGTCACGGGCATGCATGCCCCTTCCGCCAATCTGTTTGAGAGTGGTTTCGCCTTCGTACGTTCGTGCGTCAGAAACTAAAGTGTTTTTTGCCTGTCGTACCAATTTTTTTTTTGTAAACACCGATCCATGATGCTGACACTCTTCCTTGTCGTACTGGTCTTGACGTTCGATAGCATTGCTGCCAATTGGGCAGCAGTTGCGGCTACCGCCACCTCGGAATGTTGCAGCACGTGCATCGGGAAGACGGCAAACGCAGCGTATACGTACGATCCCGTGATCTTTGCGCAGTGTTCAAACGTGACGGGTGGTGTGTGCTGCTTCGACTGCGGTAATTTGGGCGATCCGACGTACGGAGACACGGTCTCGTACGCTTCCGATGGCGTCACAGCAGTTGTCAAGGCGGGCACGTACATTTCGTTCACTTGGACTGGCGTCGTGAATGTTACGTACGTATCCCTCAAGACTGGTCAAAAGAAGACAGTGACGCCTAGAGTTACCGACACGAACGCGATGACAAAGGCTTCTACTTTTCTCATCTGTGCCAAAAGTGCCGGCACCATTTATTTTCGAGGGTGGGGCAAGGAAACTTGTCGTGAAGCTTCGCCAGAACATTTAGTGACAGTAGAAGCGGGTGAGTCCAGCACTTCCACATGTGATGCCACGGACGTGAGCGAAAGCAAGGAAGCTTCGTCGTCCAGTACCATTGGTTCGGGTTCCACTTCGGTACACAATGGCACGGTAGAAACCTGCAACGCCCAGCGAGCGAGTTATCAGGTGGTCGACGGTAAACAGACCTGTGTCTGTGTCTCGGATTGGACAGGCCCACCAGAGTGCAATCAGTGGCCAGTGTGGAAATGGCTCGTGACCGTTGGTGGAGGCGTGGCTGCTTTGTTTTCAATACTCATTTCGCTAAATGCGCTACTCCCAACTCTCCGACGAAAAAAGCAGGACGAAGAGGACGAAAAGGATCTTGCTGAAATTACTCCAAAGGACAATGTCGCGACACTGGAGATGACCGCTACGAGCAGTTACTATGGCAATGCCATGACGGTCCCCACCACGTACGATCCACAAGCAGATCGCACCTCGGGGGTCCCAAAGAAACCTGTTGAAAATGAGTTTACGCTATAGAGTGACAATCAATACTACCGATGAGCATAACGCAACGTGTTGTTTACTGCTAAATCAGTAGCAGAATTGTGGGAGAGCCAGCTCATGGGCCTCATTTATACCAGGTCCGCGTGATGACTAAGGCAAATGTTGGCAAATTGACACAATTGACAATGCAATCAACAACTGAGATATTTTATAGTCAACATAGGAAATTGTCAGCATGATCTTACACAAAAGTAAGATTCTTACACGTTGAGATAAAAAAAAAAAGAGGTGATAGGTAATTTATCTTTTACATACTATACAATTGATTACTTCGTCTAATATTTCTTGATTGAGTGAGAAGTGCATCTTTAAAAGCAAAGTCATAGTTCGTCAAAACGATCCACCAGTCTGCCTCTTTTTTTTCTGTCGCGCATGATTTAGCGCGTACCCACCCGTGAGGGCACTGTCTCCGCACGTTAGTTTCCTTCTTACCACACAGGACGTAGAATGAACCGCCAATCGGTGGTACGAGCTCTCTATCTAGTCGTCACCGTTGGACGTTTAGTCGATCTAACTCGAGCGACAACGACCGAGTGCTGCAATACTTGCATTGGCAAGACGTCATCCGTCCCTTACAGTTACGACCCGATCCTTTTCAGTGATTGCACAAAAGTTACAGGAGGCGTCTGTTGCTTCGAGTGTGGCAACCTTGGCGATCCAGTCTATGGAGACAGCGTATCGTTTAGAGACGACGGCGTGACGGCCGTCGTGAAAGGTGGAACGTACCTTTCCATCACTTGGAAGGGTGTCGAAAACATCACTTACGTGTCACTGAAAACTGGACAAAAGAAAACAGTGACCCCGACCAGTTCCGATCCAGCGGCGGAAAAAAAGGCAGACACGTTTCTGATCTGTGCAAAGTCGGCAGGGACCCTTTATTTTCGAGGCTGGGGCAGGGATGCGTGTCGCGAAGCGTCTCCAGAGCACGTTGTGACTGTCGAAGCGAATGAGTCGTCGAGGGACGATACGTGCGAGGCGAGCGAGATTACGGTGCCAACTGGGACTTTAAGGTCCGGTCACAGTAGGAGCAGTTCCGATTCGAGTTCACTAGAGGCCGACGAGACAGTCGAAAATTGTAATGACCAGCGAGCGAGTGTCCAGATCGTAGATAGTGTACGCACATGTGTGTGCGTGTCGGACTGGACAAACCCTCCAGAATGCGACAGGTGGCCCGTGTGGAAATGGATCATAACAATAGCGGGTGGCCTTGCTACCCTATTTTCCATTGCGCTGTCGATACGAGCTTTTGCGCAGAGTAAGAAGAAGAAGCAAGAGAAGGAGGAAATGTACCAACTGCATTTGGCTTCGAATAAACACAGTGAGGGTATTAGAGAGAATTTGGCTCCAATGGGGAATAAAAGCGACGTCGGACCACATGACATGGCACCTGACGCGAGATTTCAAAACGCAGCTACGACACCGTCAAACGGATTCGACCGCACACCTGGGGGCACGCAGAAATTAGATGAACGCTTGTTTTCGCTCTAAGGTGGCGGTTCTAGGGTCGAGAAGAGCTACGCCCTCGAGATAAGTTCGCGGCAAAGTTTTTTGTCGGAAGCAATAGCCAAATAATTGTATAGATGGATGCGGAAATGTATGCGTAATTTAAGCTCGTATTTTACGTTTCTGCAAAAAATATCAATTTCTGATTATGATTGTTGCATCATACGTAAATGTTAAGACCTAAGCAGTATACTTATGCAACTACATCGGATAGCGTATTGAGATTCATATACAAATGATATCAACAGTGTGTTAATTTCCAGCGCCGCTCGATCGTTTTAGCCGCAGCGCCGTTAATCTACCTCTGACCCGACGTAAACAAACCGTAGTAGACTTGCCAAAGAGAAACTCGGATCTATTATGCTCCTTCTCAATTAGTTTTGATGGAATCAAAAAGAACCTTTCACAGAGAAGGCGTGGAGGAAGGTATTAGACATGTCAAAAACCACTTTGGGAACCGACGTGCGCAATAAATAGTTTGAAGCATATTTGATTAAATACACCTATCTTACAATTTAATATTCAATTCTGCAGTATATACCTAGATTTTTCGGAAAAGGTTGGGGTGACGCCCTCCTTCCAAGCGCGGGGGCTAAATGCTCGCGCGCTTCGGGCAGGTGCTCTCGGGCATCTGCAGGTCTCTAACGAGTCTCACCCTCGACGCGACGGTCTCCAGCACCAGGGCGCCACCTGGGCTCTTACCAAGTCAGAACTACACAAAATAATGGAAGACCCTCACGGCCTCGGTGCTGGCTGCACTGCCCGCCGAACGAGACCCGACGTATGCGGACACCACTCTATGCCGTGGACTAGCCATAGAGCCTAGCACGTGCATAACTTGGCAACGCGATAACGTAATACAATACAATACAATGTCTGTATGCAAACCGGTACAAAAACCGATTGGGTGCCCAGGTTTTCTGTTCGACGACCCCCCCCCCTTGAAGTACTCCCACTACGAGAGAAATTAGCTCAATTCACTTTTATGCGTAGAATTGGCTTGATCATAACGATGATTACACACACAGTAAAGAGGGCTACCAATTCATAGGATTGTTTCAAAAAGGCCAAACCAGTTCCGAAGAAGCTTGCTTTCACAAATGCCTCTGCACTATGCTTTGCGAGCTTTCAAAATTTGGTTTTGGGGAACCTCTCAGATTAGAAAGGCTCTAGAAAAACTCCACACTTCACCGCGGCGGGGATCGCATGCCAAATTTCTTCCTCGCCCGGGTGGTCCGCAGACACTCCCACTTCCGTGGGTTTAGTATTTAACGAAGGTCCACAAAACAATTTGACTTGATCTCCTCTGCTGGGGCTGCAAATAAGCTCTAGATAGTCACAATCTTGTCAAAAGGTTTCCATTGCAGAACCTAAAAGTGTTAGACTTAGCGTCAGACTAATCGGCCAATACACCAGAAAAGTACAGAGACGTTCGTAATTTATAAGGGCAAAGACCGACTTACGATACGACTATTGAGGACGTAATCGAAATTGGGGATCAGAAGGAAGCAAGCGAAGTTAAGCCGACTCTCAAATACTTCTAAGATGGGTCCAATTGCCGGGATCATTACTCAGAGGATGAGGGGCCATATGACTCGCCCACCACCAGGTACCGACCCAAATTGCCTTCACAAGAGAGATCTTATTGCTCTCTGGACAACAAGTCCAACGTGGGAGACGTAAATGCTCTGGCCGATGCCGGCCATTAATTTAAGTGCTATCCCCATCTGCTTTGTGAGCCTTGTGGGGTCTCTTGAGGTCGCTTCCGACTGGCATATATAAAAGCCACTTGCTTAGGGAAACATATTGTTCAAGCGTACCCTTACTGCGCCAATTCACATGCTTTTAACAACGCACCAATTTCCATTTGAAAATTGCATTCAGCTTCTGCAAATTGGGGTAATCTGCACCGAGATTGAAGTGTTTTTGCGTGCACTCCAGCACCACAACCAACGCAGTTCAATTTAAAAAACTATTCTAGGAATGATTAAGCCCTAAGGTTATAAAATTGAAAGTTCAATTTGAGCAATTTTTGGGTCACCTTAGACATACCTCGGCTTCGACAAAAATTGTAAGGCTCACTTTGGAATGCAATGTGTATGGGAAATTAAGCCAAAAAAATGCCGGTGCCTTGAAGCTTATAAAAAAAGCTTTCTCATCTACTTTCAAGAATCAAATTGTGTAAGCAACAATAGCATATAACGTCCTCGAAAATTACTCAAGCGTATACAATGGTCTCTACTTAGCGCATGGAGCACGACATTTACCATACCACATGGAAGATTCCTTGACTTGTGATCATTCGACGTGTGGCCAGGTAGCGCAAGACATCCATGCACTAAATCATCGAACATTTACTTGATTTACCTTCTTCTTCTACATAAACAATCTTCTCACGCTATCAGTATCGGGCCCGATGAAATCACCTTGCCCTAACACGCGCTTTTACTCCTGGCTTCAACATTTGCCAGTTTGCCCCTAAAGCGCTCCCTTAATCGCCTGCTTGGCCGATGGCATGGACTACTCACTTAACCGCTAGGTGGACTCTGGCTTAATTGGCTCACACGCATGACCACTTGCTTTCTCTGCTAATTGCTTCTTCTTCGAGATTTTCGAGAGCCTGTGAGACTTGAATCTATGTGAGCCCCCGCAGCCCCCCCCTCACAAAAATAAAGAGCTTCAAGATATTTGCTTTTGGCGAGAACGTACTCAGGGTCCGTATGCTTAAATTAAACACGTGTTGTAATTGCAGTGGTTTGTTAATTGTGCTTGCTCACATTCCTGCATTTAGTGAATTAAAAAAATTCGTGCGAGACAGAACGACAAAGAAAGAAAATTGGTGGCAGGGAAAAAGCGCTATGTGATGCAGTATGCGTAGGTAGCATTCATTCGGCTAAGCGTGGCATAGCTTTCTTGGAATACATTAGTGTGACAATTTAAATGGAGGTCATACAATGACAAATCGCAGACGTCGTTATGAAATGTACAGACCTTCGCTCGCGTACCGACCTCTTCCTCACTTGATCGCTACCACTTAGTAGTCAATTGCTGCTCGACAATCGCCAAGAAATATACAAGCCTTTACTCGGCGCATCGCCGCTTTGCTGTATTGGCTTCTACAAAGTATTATATGTTGCATCCATGCAAGAAACAGCATTGAGGACACCTGGCACTATACCGAATTATATCAGCTTCCAAGTCGCTTTAGCTAGTGTAACCAAATTATTCAATAAAAAGATCAGGCAAAGCTTTTGCGTGTTTCGATACAAACTTTGGCTATTAATTTTGTTGCAGAGACTAGACCACAAGACGAAATTCTCGCATGGGTGATTTTGAGTAATGACGTTGCAGTATGTGAGGAGTCTGATCATGATATCTTAAAAATTGCAGAAAGTCCTTAGCTGACCCAAGCAAAAACGCTATAGACAAGATGGAGTTGCTAGTATCTTCAAAGGTTATGTGCATTGAACTATGCGAAAAGTTAAACACATCAAAATCCAGTTTGAAAAAAGTGGGTATACAATCGTTAAAACAAATATACTTGTAGCACAACGCACATTTGACTGCACAAGGCTTTGCAAACGGATTGGAGCTGGCGCACCCGCCAGTCGTAATTCTGCCAGCACTGACTGCGAGAAGCGGCTACATAGTGACACAAGTCGTTGTTAAGACTGGGGTCATTGATGGAAAACTTTTAAAAGTCTTTAATGGATAATGTGCAGGGCAGGATAATGCATTCGTACATTCGTGGACATGGCTCCGATCAGCTGGCGGAATATGGTGCATGCGCATTTTGCACGGTGTGATCTTGTGCATGGATCAATTTTTTATTACCAAACATGTTAGTGAAAATTCCTAGGATCTGTGGCAATGACATTGCTACATTCGATAAAAGGGCGGTGAAGAAAGGCTGTCATTTGATTCCGGATACCAGATGCAATATCTTGGTGGGGCTGTCGCTTGCTTGATAATGTAAGCTCGCCGATTCCTAAGATAACGTACACTGCTTTTTTTTAATTGATTTGAGATAAAAGGAGTCTTTAGGGCCAATTATCTACTTATCATAGTTAAGTTTAAAACTCCAGAAGTTGACATGTTCGGGTCCAAACGTGATAGTGAAGAAACTCCTGCCAAACGTATCGGTACAAAAGAAATTTTGACGCTTAATTCTATCTTGCCAATATCCCGCGCCCATATGCGTGCATGCACGTTACTCAACAGATCTTACCAAGAATTGTGGCTTCTGTATCAAGTAAGGTATGGGATATCTGACTTCAATACAAAACTAGATCGCAAAGGAAACACTCAAATTGATTTGCTCCCGTATTAAGGATGTGGTTCGTGGCGGCGCAAATACGAGCAATGTTTTACACAGATTAAATACTGTCAAGTATAACTACAAACAGACTTCTCTTACTGGACTAAAGTTGCCTCGGCTACGACGTACCAAGTCTATTCGCAAGAAATTTGGCTCGTCCCGTTATTTGTATGTGAAGACAAGGGTCCGTGTATTAGCGTAGATACATCGTGACCGTCCAAACAAAATGCATCGCCCCGTTATCAGATCAAGCATCCCGACACTGTACCGATATAATACAAAGTCTCTTTAAAAGAAAATCCCGCTCAAAATGATCGAGCTATCGAAATAATAAGCTGGATTTTAGCTTACTTTTTCTCACAGCATATTTAATACTTAGAGTGCTCAACTTTAGACAAGCCGCTAGTTTCAATAAATGTGCAATGTATGCCTTTGATTGCCGGCTTGACTCTTCCTACAGGCGCACCGACTGGGTCTCTGCATGGACATCAGCATCAGGATACCGTTGCGACTGCAGGAACGACACGGAGCGTGGTTGGCCCCGTGGGTAATTAATCTGGCCTTGTCGTAAATCTTCCAAATGTTCCGCTTCAAATTCCGTTTCAAAGTCAAACGTCGACGACATGCGTGTCATGAGACGCCGGCGGTCGTTCGTGACGTTCGACAAATCAATCGACGACGAGCCCGAACTCTCAATGCGACTCAAGCCAGTACTCACGCCATAGCTGACGACCCGTGGATTGGTCAAATCGTCGGCACTTTCCAAGCGACGAAAACTAAATTGCTCGCTCGTCCCCGGCTTTTCGTCCCCTTCGTCAATCGGAGCGCCACTAAACCCAAACTGCGATGCATTGTGCCGTGCTTGCGACGACGCACTGCTGGACGGCGGTTTCGGCACGCCAAACGGCGTCGTGCCCGCCAGGCCCACGCCTTGACTCGCCCCATTGCCAGACCGATTCATTGCTGAGGTCTGCGCAATGCGCGTCTGTTGTTTCCGCACATCGTCCACTTCCACCACGTTCGTCGCTTCAAACACTTCGGGGGCAGCGGGCCCAAGCGAGCGCTGGTACTTCTTTTCAGCCTTCGTTTGAATCGCCCCCAAGGTTGTACTCGCGCAATACAAAAAGAGCACGGCCGTGAGCACGGCACACCCGCCAAAGAGCACGAAATTCGACAGGGCAAACGACGGAGTGGCAAAGTACACGACGAGCTGGACCGCGTAAAAGACGCTCAACGACAGGGTCCAATAGAGCGGACGACGCGAGGCCGGGAACATTTCCAGGGCCGAGAGCCACGTGACGCTCATGAGACTTAACCCAGCGGCAATGTAGAGCAAACACAACAGCGCTTGGACAAGCCCTCCGTCGGCTTTCGAGACGGCACCGATAATGCCGCACGTAAAGGCCATGACGGCCACAAAGGGCAAAAACTCTTTCAAAATCGTCTTGCGACGGACATTGTCGACGAGAAAGCTACCAAAGGCGTAGCCCGTGGCACAACACAAGGCAAAGTAGACTTGCCAATAATTATTGGCATTGCCACCGTCTTTGATCGTCATCTGAAGCGTCCGTCGGACCAAGATGGTTTGCGACATGAGAAACCCATAGAGAGCTTGGAGGGCACAGACAATCGTCAAGCGAAACATCAAGTGGTTGTGCCGCGTTTGCTGACTCAATTCTGCTTTAATGAGCTCCATCTCGGGCAAGACATTGATTCGTCGACGCAAGCGAATCAAGACCGTCCGAGCCGGTTCGTCCTGGTTGTGCGCCAGCAACCACACGGGACTTTCCGGGACAAACCATAAAATCCCAAAAAACACGAGGATCAGCGCTGGGAGGACAAAGAGCGGCTGGAGTCGCCACGTATTCGTAGGTTCATTGTCCCAATCTTGGTCAATCGTGGTGGCATTTGCATTGGCCATGAGCAACGAGTGCACAAACCATCCCATCATAGACCCCAAGAGAAAAATCGTCACACTCTTGCCCCGCCACCCTTTGGTACAAATTTCATAGCTCCAAAGCAGGTAATTCATCGCCATCATGGCCGCGCCCATTGCCGCCAGGCTACACGCGACGAGAATGACGACCGTACTGCCAATAAAGTTCAAGCCGACAGCAACCAAGATCAATGTGCTGCCAAGCACGAGGTTTCCCCGTCGGCCGACAACACGTCCAATCAAGAGCGATAGGAAAATGGCCACGATACTCATGCCTGCACACGACATTTTAAGGTACCCGTTTTCCATGTACTTAAGCATTTCTGCGCCGTTTTGCGGCAAGTGCGTCGTAACGTAATAGTAAAAGGAACGGTTCATGAAATTATCGTGAGGAGCATTGATATACCCGAGCGTGTAGACAAAAGACGTGGCGAACCCGTGGATGAATCCTCCCCAGACCCCCAACAACATCACGAGCGACGCCGCGACTTCGGACCCGGAACTCAGCGCCCGTGAAAACCCCCCATTGTACATGGCGCGGGTCTGGAGAATCCGCATAAATGGCAACAGAGACAGGAGAAAGAGGGGGATGACGAGAAAGAGCCCGACAATCATGTCCATGAGAAAGCCGAGGGCAATGAAGGGACTGTACATGGCCACTTCCAATCCAAAGACCCCATGGAAAGCCAAAGCATATTGTACAATGGCATTAAAGCCCAGCAACATGGCGACTGAAAAGGTAAAGCACTTGTGGACCGACCAGCCCCCAATTACGCCAAAGATGAGAGGAACGATCAAGATGCCCCCAATGACACCAACCATGTACAAAATGCCTTGGAGCGACAAGGATTTAAACTGCCGATGTTTCGAGAGACAATGACGGACCCGGTTTCCAAGCCACAAGAGAATCCACGTAAACACCATGGCGCCAAAAAGCAGCGTAAACCACACCAGTGTGAATTCCGTCAAAAACACATAATACATGGCCAACGGATGCCGGAGTTCTCGCAGGCAATACGTCAAGCGTCCCATGCCACCCAACGGGAGCATCAAATCCACGTCGGATTTCCACCAGTCATTCCATCCATCCTCTTTCGCGTCCTTGTCGTCGTCCACAGCCGGTGTATGCATCATCCACGCAAACCAGTTGGCAATATCGAGCTTGGATTTTTGAAACACTAACCCATCGGTATTAAACACAAACGGCGCCATCAACCAACACGCGCCGAGGAACAAGACAGCAAACGACGCAATGCTATAGCTCTGCGACTTTTTACTATACGCTTCCAGCGACGTGACATTGGCAGGGATCTGGTCAGGATGCGCGTCACAGTCAAAATCAGCCGTGGCACAATACGCGTCGAGCGCCCCAGCGCCAATATCAAACGAGCCATAGAGCCCAAAGAGAATCATAATGCCAATCAACTCGACCGCTTTTCGAAAGTGCGAGACGCCATATTCTTTGAAGAAATTCACCATGGGATCGCGTGTGATCGAGAACCCACGGCCCGTGCCACGGTACTTGGACCCGCCGCGAATGAGCGCAACGTCGTAGAAATGCGCTTTCGTGCCCGTTAAAAACACATAAAACACAATCCCAAGCGTCGCAATGAGTTCAATCACTTTCAACACGGCTTGACGAATGCCAAACTCGACAAAGAGCGTTGCAAACAGTGGCAAGGTCGTCAACATGCCAAATTGCAACAAATATTGCGTCGTCAAGACACTGGCGAGGGAATTGAGCCCGTCCGTCGTCGTAATGGCCGCCACTTCGACTTTCGAGTGCGTGGCCACGTACAAGCGACTGTACGCGTAGACATAGACGCAAAAGACCGTGAGGGCATTGCAAATGTAAAAGCCAAAGTGACCGTAAAACATGGAATTCAAGCGGGCAAAATCCAAGGCATTCGTCAAGCGATGACCTTCTCGACTCAGACAACTCTCGGCACATCCATTCGAGAGTTTGGCTTCAAATGCATTGATTTGACTCAACGTGACGTCCCGTCCTTTGCCACACTGCATAAACTCAATGTGCGTGACCAAGCCACCCCGTAGCGTCACGTTGTAGCCACTAAACACATCTTCCGACAAGTTAATGCCTTTGCTTGCCTTCGACACCCCCCCACACGTGACGACAAACGACTTTTCAAACACATCGGGATGGCCATAGTGCATGCGTGAACGCAAGGGTTTCGCCAACACGCGTTGCGTCAGCGTCACAAACACGAGTTCCTGGAGCGTCATGAACCGCGCCAGCGACGACGCACGGCCCGTAAACACGTGTTCCTTCATGCCAATCACCGTCACTTCTTCCCCCGTACTCGTGGCCGTGGCTAAAAAGTTGGGCATCTTCAAACACTCTTCGAGATAATGTTCTTGGTTCATATCAATCGTCTGGAGATACTCGCCACGGGTAAACGGCAAGGCGACATTTTGATTCTCGGGCTTGCCTTCGCCCAAGATGGGATTCCCCGGCAATTCGTACCGGTACACTTCAACAATCTCGCCGTTTTCCGACTTGACCAAGACACAATCAAACCGATTCACTTCCTTCTCCCCGTCTTTCTCAACAATCGAATCGACAAAACTCACGCGCCAACTCGGGAATTTCTTCATCAGGTAGTCAATATCCGCCGCGCGCGGATCGTTATTCGCCACTTGCTTGGAGTAAATCTGACAGCCCGTAATGTACGAGAACTTGAGGGCCGAAATGCGGTTCATTTCGGCCAACTTCTCCTCGACACTCATGTCACAGAGCGAGTAGACTTCCAGCCAGCGCAAGAGTCGAATCGCGTCTTCATACAACATCATGCCGTGCACTGTTCGTGCGAGCGTTTGGCCACGCATCGACGCCCAGAGCCGTACTTCTTGCGCATTAATCTCCAGCGCCTCTTCCAACGACGCGGCCCCTAGGCGTTCGAGAAAGTTGCTCCACTCTTCGGCATGAAACGTAATCAAGTACTTCATAATGGTCAATTCCGTCCACCCTTTGGCCTTTTGCTTCTTTTCCAACTCGGCAAACAACGGATTCGAGTGCACGGGATTGTTCAATTCATCCAACGTAAACAAGACCGTCTCGGAATAGTACGGCGTCATGACGGAAAACGACGGCATGGCTTCCAGTGACGCGACGCGGGGCATGTCCATGGCCAACGAGTGCAGAAAGAACCCCATCCGACGCTTGGCATCTTCACAACGGGGAAGCGAACTCGCCACGTCCAAGCGCAAGAGGAAAAACAAGCGCGTGCAACTGGAAATGAAATTCTCGGGAGCATACCGGGCAATCGGCACGTGCGCGTCGGGCCGAAGCGACGGGTGGACGGCAATCAACCCCGTTTCCGTCATGGCATCAGCTTGGTAGAGATAAATCAAGCGTTGCGTCTGAAACGCCAGCGTCGGAGTCGTGCGCAAGAAGCGACACGCATGGAGTTTCTGAGCCACGGTATCGTCGTGCAGCATGAGTTCCATCGTCAACGCCACGGCCCGCAACCGATCGACGACTTGGGCGACTTGGACGTGCAATTCCATGCGCAAGTCTTCCGACATATGGTCCATTGACTCAATCGACGCAATGTCTTCGGGCATATCCAAGATCACGGCAAGGAATTCCACAAGATTGTCGGCCAATTGTGGCAAATACGTACAATCGAGGAGCGTCACGACATTGGGCGACGAATAAATGTACTCGAGGACACTGAGCGCTCCATTCGCATCGTCGGGGCCCAATAACAAGTGGAAAATCTCGTGCACGAGGTCGATCCCATCGCGCATGCCTTCCAAGGCATCGGCCGTCGCAATGTGCTTCACTAACGTCGCCACATCCCACTTATGCGACCGCGCTTTGGCCGCGATCTCCACTGCTTTGGCAAGTTTGCCTGCCAAGAGAAAGATGGGCTCTTGAATCTGGTCGCCCTTGTTGAGAATCCGATATTGTAAAATCACCGTCTCGCGATCGTCCAACAAGTCGTTGAGGCGGAAATTATCCACGACTTGATTCCAGATAATGGCAAACCGGAGACAAATAACATCCCGATGGCGCATCTCGGTCCCAGTTAGTTGGTCCACGACGGGGGGCGCCCCGTCGAGCGTGGGTTTTTGCGTCAATTGCGACACGACTTTGGCATCAAACAAGTGCGGGGCGGCCGCCATGCCAATCTTTAACTGCGCCAAGCCCACGTAATGCCCCAAGTGCATGCGTTTGCCCATGATCAAGCCAATGAGCGACTGGTACAAGATAAACCAAATTTGCGCGTCGTACATGTAGACGACAAAAATCGGCGCCCACAACGCAAGAATGAACAAGAGGTTCTTGCCCGATTGCATCACGCCATTGTCGTCCACGGCAATGCCGTAAATTTCAATGGACGGCCCCATCAACGGTCGGATCATGAGTTGCAACGCAAAGAGGAACTTGCCCACGAAAATGAGGTACCACGAACACGAATATTGCAAATACGCGTGCCACGGTTGGGCCGTATTGCGGCCCACGTACTGTCGACTCGTCCCATCGAGGGCACTGACGGCTCGAATACCCCAAATGGCATTGGGACAACACGATCGAATCAAAGCCGCCAGCACGACCGGGACGCAATAGACGGCCGCGTACCACAAGCCCATCGAGAGGTACGAGCCCGCCGTGCCCCCCCCTGGTAAACGGGAGCTCCACGCGCCAAACACGGCCGTGGCATCCGGTGCCAAGGCAACGGCCAGGAACAAAGCAAAAAACAGCGTGTGCCACAAAAGGCGGCAAAACACGCCGAGCCCCATCCACACGTCCTTGTACAAGCGGAGTCCATGGAGCCAAATTTGCATGCTGGCTTTGGCGGCCAATAGCCCACTGATCGTGACAAAAAGCGTGTAGAACGCATGGGCACGCACCTTGCTTTGGCTCGTGGTAAACACGCGCAAGAAAAACGCCAAGCCGCCGTCGGCGTCGCCTTCTGCCATGTACGCGACGTACGTAATCACGACCATCAAGTGGAACGCCACGACGAGAAAGAACCAGAGGCGGAAAAAGGCCAAGATGGGGTTAAACACACTGCGTTTTTCTTTAAACGTCTTGGGGTCTTGCACGGCCAGCACTTTGGCCACACTGACTTCGTCGCACTCGAAACAGCGACGGGTCCAGAAAAATTCATTCACGTCATCGTAATTGGTCGTGTCTTGGTGGTCGAACGGGCGTTGCCCGTCGGGGGCCGTCGCCAGTCGCATTTGGGCAATCACGAGGTACATGGGCCGCACGATTTCCTTGAGATAAAACCCTTCGTAAACAGTCGGCAACGTATCGAGCAGCTCGAGTTTCGCAGCCATGTTGTGGTACAAGAAACAAATGCACTCGGGCATAAAGCGGAGGTTCCCGGCTTCGCCCCAGAGCAAGAGAAACAGCGCCAACTCCGTCTCCATCTTGCGTGTATTCGTCTTGTCTTTGGCCGAGTCCGAGCACCGTGGCGCCGTGCGGAGAAACTTGCACCACATGATATAATTGCGAAAAAACTTGCCGTGCACGCGGACAAGCGCCATTTGCGTCACAAAGTCGGCGCTATTCGCGGCCCCAACTGGCGCTTCGGCCCGGATCCGCATCTGATAATTGGTAATCCAACAGCCCAAGTTTTCCTTTTGATTGGCGACGCTACTCGATTGGAACCCAAACTTGTCTTGCAAGCGCGCAAAGGGACCCCGAGCCGCGGCATGGAAACTCTCGAGACGATGCAAGGCTTGCTCGCGATCGACGTCAACGTAATTGCTCTCGGCTTTACGACGCATGGGCGTACGTGCGCCTCCATCGGCGCGAGCTGCCATGGACGTGAGGGGGGAAACGAGTGGGAGAAAAAGAGGCTCGCGATGTCAGAGGGCGCAACGGGAGGTGAAGTGGGTGAATGACCGCAAGCCGTTGGGTTGGAAATAGGTGCAAAAGAATTGGCGAAGGACCAATGAAAACGGGGGCACTGCGAAAGTTGATAGGAGCTGTGATAGATGCCAGGACGGCATTCATTGTACAAGGTCCCGGACCTTTCGTGTCTCAAGTTAAAGTTGATACACAGCTGCCACTAGGAAGATCCATTCCCTTCGCTTGAAGTGCATGTAAGAAATTGAGCGTGAAGTTGCCGTGGCAATGTTTGTGTCTCTTATCGTGGTCATTACTCGACTAATTTTATTGACGCTGAGATGGACATGACATGTCTTGAGCGTGACGACACGATAATCATATCGAGAAGAGGTAGTCGTTTACATATCATTATGTCCTATTTTTGCAATGTACGGCTGGTAGGACACAATTAGGTCTGCTTTTTGTTTCTTAAAAGGAATACCGCATACCTAAAACTCCTTGATTATTGTTTGAGGTTTTATCGTGATCTTTTCTAGACTCATTTGTATAATGATATAAGCTCTTGCCTTAGTAACCGATTGGGAGTCTGTCGTCAAGTTTCCAGCGCAATCCAAGACGCACCTTCTCCACCAAGTTTCCAGCTTAAAATCCAAAACGCATTTATGAAGCAACACTCTTTCAACAGTATGACGAAAGTTGGTGACATTCATTGCGTCGTCAAAATTTAAAGTGAAAGGCAAACGTCTTGTGGTCCAGTTCGTCTCTCAATCGCAAAGATACGCTAACACTTTCGTATCTTGCAATTTTTTTTCTCCAATTTGAAAAATCAAGGTTCAAATGACAGCCTCTATTTTTGAAATTACTTGATGCTATTGGTCAAGCAATTTTTTGCTTGAAGTTTGCAATAACTTGCGTTCTTTCTTGTGTAAAAATGAGTGAGTCCACTCGTTAACTATCCTAATCCTTCTATACCTGACGTCTCCTTTTCCTCATCTATCCTTTGTCTCACTCCCGTCCGGACTTGCACTTGGAGTAGCAAGTTCCTCTGTCCCACCACCAGCATTGCCTCCTTGCTGAAGCTGACGTGCTTGTTGCTGCCGCGCTTGCACTTGTGCAAGGAAATGACGACGAATGTCCGCACACCGAGGCACCTTACAAATGCCATACTCTTTCGTACACTGTCGAGCATGAGCCGACAAGAGCCCGATAATACGCTTGCACAGGACGCACGGCCCAGCGAGTCGTTGCTCGCAAATCGCGCCGTGTTTGAGCATCGCTTGCATACGGTTGCAGTTGAAAAACGAGCAGTTTGGCACCGTGCAGCTACTCGCATGTTCAAGCTGAAGCAAGAGTTGAGGATCAATATTGTGGATTCGTCGCTTCTTTCCATCCGCTGGATTGCCATTGGCGGCTACTCCTGCAGAGGCAGAAGACGCCTCTGTACTGGTGGTATTCACGAGTGGAAGCGCTGGTGCCTCGGGCTTCACTTCAAGTGCCGCAACTGACGGCGACGTGGGCGGCAATTTACGCTTTCGCGACCCTCCAGTCTTTTGTGCAGCTCCTTTGGCATGTTTCGGTCGCTTTAAACTCGAGCTTCCCGCTTCACGTTTAATTGCACGTCCTGCTACGCCTCTCGCCTTCGAAACGACGCCCTTGACCTTGGTACTGACCGTCTCATTCGACACTTCATTTCCTGGTCTTGGTATTGAAACAACCTTGAACAAATGAAGCTGATGCTCGTGCTTCGTCTTGGTATGGCAGGCATCGCATAGATTAAACACGGGACAAATCGAACAATTCCAGCGATTGCCACTTAGCAACGTTGTCTTGCAGTTTGAACAGCTAAACGTAAACCCCGTCGTACCCTGGTTGAACAAATGATACAGCACCATCATTGACGAGTGCTTGGCGCGTCGAATCTGGTCAAATTGGCAGTGATTGTTCTGACAGTAGAGCAAAAAGGCCTCGCGCGTGTCGAAAATCTCGCAAGGCATGATCACATCGTCGAGATCATCGCCAATCACACGCTTGACCTTTTTTCGTGCAGAACTTGCGACTTTTGCGTCTTGGTCATCTGTCTGCTCGATTATCTTGCCATTACTTGTCGCCTCTTCCTGCGAATTCGTCTTTACTAACGACGGCGACGGCGTCGATAAAGACGACGCATCGTCACTTTTGACGGCAGTGTCCGTGCCAGTGCTGTTGATCGTTGCCGCGTCATTTACATTTTGCTTTTCTGACTTTAAGCCTTCAGGATTAGTCTGCACGTCGTCTTCCTCTTTAGTCGGATCAACAAACGTCAAAACAACCTCAAGCTTGAATTCTTGTAGATCGAGTTCCGCAAGCTCCGCTGCAGCTGCCTTTTCGTTCAATGGTGCAATGCGCTCACTCACCTCCTTTACACGCTTCGCACAGTTGCCAGATACCTCCACACGATGCAACAATTGCGACTTGTTCACAGCGTAGCAGTTATTGCAGTAATAGTAATGATAGTGGCGCGGAGGCATAGTGCGCGAGCTTGACGACGACAGCCGGGACTTCTTCGCAGCTTCCAGCAAACGCGTCACCGAAGCGGGTGCAGGAACGGTCTTCAATTCCCAGTATGCTTCTTGGACAATGGGAACCGCACACTTGTGGCACTTTGGGTACAGATCTACGACAAAAAAATCGTCCTTTTGCGGCTCGAGGATACCTTTAAGCTTCTGCATAAGGGGATCATTGTTGATCACGTTCTTTGAGCTACTCACAGACCGCGATGCCTTTTCTCCTTTTTTCGAACGTGCTTTTGATGAAGTGCTTCGTGTCACGGAGGGTTCAGTAGCAGAAACATTCTTACTGGGTTTGTTTTTGAACTTGACGTTTGGCGTCATCGCTCCTTTCTTTGACATTGTAGTCTTGACTCCAACCGTATCGTCCCCTTTTTCATTGCTAGAGTCGCCAGGTGAAGGAGAGCGAGACATGGGCGTCTTTGATCGATTATTGGGCATCTTACCACCCGATGCACTACCAATATCCACATCAGTAGCTCCTCCGGTTTTACTTCGATTACCGTCTTTTTCTTTCAGTTGCTTGCTCAGATCCTCTGCAAGTCGTGGCCAGTAATCCCCTTCAAAGTACGGAAGCTCGTGCGCTGCTTTCTTTTTCAGATAATATTCAGCATATAGATTTGAAATATTCGCAACCAGTCCGTCTTGTTTGGCCTGCTGTAGCAGTTTCTGGTACCACTGACGCAGTCGTGCCGACTTTGGAATCTTTTGATTTTCGGGTTTACAAAAAAAAATGTAGTCGTCTCCTTTCAAGGGTGGACAGGACCAGATATGACACGTATGAAAGCCACGGTTCTTGCAATCCTCAAGGAAACCAAGCATCACCTGTTGGTGCATTAAAGTACGTAGCTTTTTCGGTTGAAAATAATTGACTGAGTCCAAATATGAGACGTAGACACGTCCAGCGTTTGGCGCTAAAGCGTCGGGACCGTATTCTTGTACGTACAGCGTAAAGATGAGAACGTCAACGCCGTCCAATTCTTGAAAGACACAGATACACCGCGAGCGATACGTAAGCTGCAAGGATAAATTTGACGCAGCAGGCTTTGCGTCAGGAGCAGAGTTTGCTCGCGGTCGTTTTAACGACTTCTTTGACTGTTGATACTTCGAAGCTAGTAATTTGCCCATCCTTGGTTTCACTTGCACCTGTTTATCAATACTCAGCACTTCGCGAATCGTGATGCCATACTGCGTATCCGACGCCGATTCCTTGACACCGTTCGAAAAGCCAATACTATCCGAATTGCCCATACTACCCATGCGCACGGCTTCATCCTGTCCTGCCTTTTCAATCGCCTCCAACACTCGTATTTCAATCAGTTTTGCCATGCGTGTGATTGGAAGCCGTTTCGCTTTTAGACCATTGTCTAAAGACGGCTTCACGCCAGCCGCACGCTGTTTCTTCACACAAATCGGACACACAAACGGCTCCTGTTCTCCAGAAATGGCATGGTTGCGCTCGTTAAATAGCGCACAAATTTGATGGTACCACAACTTGCACGAGTCGCACTCGACCCATGGTTCTTCAGCCACTTCGCTGTTTTTTCGCTTTACTAACGATACCTTTTTCAACACGCCGTCAAATGGGAGAGCGCCAGTAGATGGAGATACTTCAGTGGCCGCGCTTGACAGCTGAGGCAATAGCGACATATCGATCGGGCCATCCTTCATCTGCTTGTAGCAACTTGAGCACCAATGATGCTCACCCCGAGGATCACTGTAGTAGTGGGTGTGTCGTCGAATTCGACCTGCACACGGACCGCTGCAGAAGAGCATACACGGCGCGAACTTAAATGAATCTCCACCGCACAACTGGCACATCTCTTCACGTCTCTGCTCGCAGCGCTTAAACAGTTGCTTTTCCAGCTGATTCTTGAACGCTGCCAGCGACCTGTTGAATGAGGCAAGCAACTGCTTCGCGGCAATGTTAAATTTGTTCGTGCTGCTGTTGTAAGCAATGCAATTCTCAAAGACCAGTCGTACATCCCCCGCAAACGCTTCGACACTGTTGTAGTGCTCGTTTTCCAGACGTTTCTTGATCGTGCCGAGGTCCATTGGACACTTGATGATATCAAAGTAGTCGGGAATGTTCCACTGCACAGGATCGACTGGATTGTTAAACGTCCATCCATATTCGCTATCCATGAGCTTCTGAAGCAGTGGCATCAGTCTATTCTTAAGTTCTGTAATCGAAATGTGGCCGCAAAAATTGAATCGAAGCGAGCGAATGTGTTCATCCAATTGACCTTCTGTCATCGAGTCAAGAAAAGAAATGTCTTGATGCAAAACGTGATACTCGCCATGCAGCTCGGCCTGGGTGCCACGGACAACAAGGCCATTGTGCAAGACAGGTTGAAGTGTACCAGAATCAGTCAGTACTCGAGGCAGTGGCCCTGTTAGAGCAGCGGCTGCTGTCGCCGCAGCTTTTGCCTGAGCTCGAGCCTTTGCAATTTTTGCCTGCTCTTTCCTTCGCAGCTTTTTCTCCTTCTCTGTCTGAAGTTTCAACGGCTTCTTCTTCATCTCATCTAACACGCTTGACTCTTTCATAGCAGGTGCACTCATCGTGCTCGCTGCTGTTGCCGGTGCACTTACTACAGGCGTTCCTTCAATCTTCACACTTGTCGCGTCCAGCTCATTCTCAGATACTGCCTGCGCTGCGGGTGCCGATACTGGTGCATAAGCAGTAGTCGTGTTCATTATTTTGATCAGGCCACGGACACCGTCTGGACATTGACTTGCTGCCAACTGGAGCTGACTTAGATTGCCTCGGCAAGAGTCCACCACTTTGATAGCCTTGCGCACAGGACCGCAAACTTCACATATCATTTTGTTGCATTGCTTAAAGTGCGAAAGCACGTAGCGCGATGAAATGCAGTGGTCCGTTCGGCATTGACGTTGATGGCATTCACAAATATGTTTCCACAACAACTTCATGGCCGCGCAATACGGCAGAATGCATTGCGCCGCAGTACACGTACTGGCATGACGTAGCATACACAGTCGCTCCTGTTGCCGTCGGAGCACCAATTGCTGTTCATTTTCGTTCATCGGCGGTCGAATTGCACTACAAACATCACACTGCAAGTTACGGCACTTACGAAAATGCGATAACAGCTGCCGAGTGGACTTGCAGCCAAGTGTTGTACACTGAGCATTCGCACATCGCGACACATGTGCCAGTAACGCTTTCGTGCAGCTGCAATAGTCAATCGTACAATCTCCATTCGTACAAGTACGCGCATGTTTAAGCTGGATGAGACGACGTTTCAGTTCTTCCCTCTTCTGAGCAAAAGAAAGTTCATTCATCGGGTGATTCCCTGAAGTACTTCCATTCCCATTTTCGTTTGTAGACGTTGGTGTTGTCGGTACTGCCACACCAGCCTGCAATTGGGCGGCACTGACTTTCCCGTTAAGTTGTTGAAGCTGCTGGAGCTGTTGCATTCGTCGGAGTTGCTGCATTTGCTGAATTTGGTGAATCTGCTGGATCTGGGGTCCTGTGAGATTCATTCCGTGGTACATGGAGGAATTTGGCTGCATGAGCCCGCCAGACGTCGAAGGAGGAGCTGCGCTTACCCCAATGTCAGGAGGCATGCTAAGCGGAATCGCGTTATACTGTCCAGTTCCAGTACTACCACCCATTGTTGGCGAAGCTGTAGCGGGTTTCAAAGCTACAAAGCTAGCAGCACTGGCAGCATTTACCGTCCCTGTTGGCGCTGCTACAGCTTGATACTCAACTTCCGACATCGACAGCGGCTGATCGCCGAAACCATGTGCCATCTCATCAGCTTCACGATCCAGCTCATCGAGTATTGAGCTGCCTGCTCCAACACCTCCGATAGTAGAAGATAAACCTGTCGTGACTGGAGCAGTGCTCACAGCAGCAATCGATTCCGGCGTTTTCATGTCGATTTCTGACATATTTACGGGCATCTGCAACGGCTGGCTAATGGGAGGCTGCTGATTTAGTCCAGTCGATGTTCCTGGATATGGAACAGCTTGAAAGTTCGTTCTCTGATGATGCAGCACTGCAGCCATTTGCTGCTGTTGTTGTCGCTGCAGGAGTGCTAGTTGCCGCTGCTGCATTAGCTGGGCTTGAGCTTGCTGCTGAACAGAATCTGAAGATGCTCCAGACGCTTGTAGCTGCTGCTGCTGCTGCTGCTGTTGCTGGAGCCTTGCTTGCTGTTGCTGCATCTGCCTCCTCCGAGAATTGTCCAGTGCCTGTTGTAATCGAGCTTTCAACGTTTGCACATCGCTATACTCTTGCTTCGAAGGTGCTCCCATGTAAAGAGTGTGTTCTAGCCTCCTTGCAATCTCTCGCGGATTGTAATTTGTCGAAGTTGGTCGATTCGCACTTTTCATGATCAACGTCAAGCTGTCAAACATCCAACGCCGTCCTTTAAATCCCATTCACTTCTAAAGGCACAATCTTCTTTTAAGCTGATTACGTACATGATTCGTGCAATTTGCTGTCTGGCGCTCCTGTCAGCCTCTTTATCTCTCCAATCTGCTACTCCATTATTACTGTCGGAGATGGTCAAACCACTTCCAGAATTTGTCGCGGACGCAGTCGATGTAGCAACACTATTTGCATCGATTGCCGTGGGGTTTAAACTCGCAGTAGGTGCTGCTTGTGAAGCGGATGCTGCTGACGTATCTGAGCTCATGGTCTGTATACGCACAATAATAAGCCAACTTAGCCCATTAATGCATTGTATACATATCTTAGAGCACGGCAGACGTACGTTGGCAGCAGGAAGAGGCGGAGTGGAATCAGAATGATTAGCTACTGACGCTCTAGAAGCATACTGAGGGATAGAAGGCATAGATTGTTGAGGAACGGACATGAGCTGGTCAAATGGTGCTTCTATTCTGCTCTTGAAAGTCACAGTTATACTAGCAATTCCTGGCTTCAGACTTCAACAGCGAGGCTTCCGCCTGCCAAGAAGCTTCGGTTCTAAAGCACCCAAATTCAAGCCAAATTGCGTCAGTCAATTACTTTAATTTATATATGAGATACAAGTCTACAGCAGTATCTTAAAGCTTCCCACTGCTTGTCAGAAATAAATTACCACTGACATGGTAATTTACTTTTGACTCGACAGTTCCAAACGCTTTAGAACAAGCCAAAACTCGCCAGCAGAGCCACCGTAGGCTCAAAAAGCCAATTTTATAGGCAGATAGAGCCATAGGAGGTCTGGGGATTTCAAGTTGGCGGGGGCGGCAATGCCTCATTCAGTAAATTACGCATTTCGTACCTTACTTTTACGGCGGCCCAACAAAAGGATGAGACGCGGGAGACGTCGGAGACGAATATTACACGGTGCAGATAATATTTTTCCAGGTTGCAGCGAGATTTTAGCTTTGCAGATCGCAGGCCGACAGCGTACGCGACCGCCTGTTGTGAGGGCGGACGAGGCTTGACCCAGAGAATTGTCAAATAAGAACGAAACATTTTGTGTGGCGCACATTTTCATGTGGTGCACCCAATCTGGGTAGGTGTACCCAAAGTCACGTCATCTTTTCTATATGCGCAAGTCTGAGTGCAATGGATGTCGACACGCAGCGAGTAATCTCTCTTTTGTGCCGAGGATTAGCTGAACCTGATAGGCAACAAATGTCTGCACTTAAATAAGGCGGAAAAGACGACCGATATCATGTGCCAGGCTCAAATTCCACGTAAGACGCCTGTTCCCTGGGCACAGAAAATAAAAGCAATATAAATTGCGTACGCTGCCAACGTCAATGCAACACTCTTACCTCTTGGTCAACAACTCCGTTTTTGCAACCCGGGAAATCGCTGTCCCGACTCGACGTATGCGCGACATGTACTCAACTTGTCACAGTTACATTCTCTCTTCTTTTCGGCATTCCCTTTTGCGGTCTCACAAAAGCAATTCAGTCGACTCGTCTTGACTTTACAGACACACCACTTGGTCGTGCTGTAGAGAAAGATCTTCGGGTCAGATCAGAAGAAGGTTAAATCAGTTGAGCGTGATGTGTATTCTTGCGCAAATGGAAAAGCACAGCTCCCGCGGTAATGATACTTGACAGTCTCTACAACGCACCACTACGTTGCTTAATAAACAATTGTCGCACTGGCGTCACTCCAAACCTCCTCCCGCTCTGAACTTAGCACTATGCGAGTGCGTCCGACTCAGCACCACTTGAGCTCTGTTTTCTGCGTCCGACTTATGAGTTTTGTATCTACCGTAACTCAATGTACTAATTATTTGTATTGACCTGGCAATGAGTATTTCTGTCAAAGGGCAACTTTCCAGCAACATTATTAGTTTATTTCTAAACGCCGTATCATGGCTAAGATGCGCGTCGTGAGTGACTGCGCACTCAGCGCCAAAGACCTACCAGGGGATCGTGGCCGTCGTATTGAGACTAAGGTTCCTCTTACTGCAGGCATGCTGGCTTTCAGAGCTTCGGCAAGTGCTGTTGTGCTACTGCCTGAGCTCTGGGAATCGCATTGCCACAAGTGCTTCGCTTTGAGTGGGCAGCTCAGCCGCTGCAGTCGCTGTCACACGGCTTTCTACTGTATGTCAGCAATTTATCTAGATCGTTTTTGCTCTTTCAATCACTGAAGGTGGGTACACAGGTTCCAAGGCGTGTCAACAAGTAGATTGGGTGCCGGACCATCGAAAGGAATGTAGAAGTTTGGCACAGTTGGCGCAACTCGGACTTCGGAGCGACCAGGTGGCAGATGTGCTTCTCCTAGGGCGCATTTTAAGGCGTCAAAACAGCGAAGGCTTGCTGCCATCGCACCTTGTATGGTACGAGGACGATATGGACGACCAGGAATTCCTTTTGCTGGCGGCGCTGGCGCAAAAGATCAAATTGGTGGATGGTAAGAAGGGGAAAGGGGTATAATGTGGCTGAGTCTGACATAAAGAGGTCTTTGTAATGAAAAGATTCGATCTCGATGGATACGATGGTGCGCATGCTCAGCCGCTTTCGCAATAACAACTTTTCCGTTTGCGACGAGCTGTTGCTGGAAGTGGGCGTCGGCTGTTATCCGCTCGGAGCAATGATCAATCACAGTTGTGATCCGAATTGCACTGTCACGTACGTGAGCCACAGCAATACGCTGTAATGGAGTTCTTGATGTTAGATGGAGACACTGGATACTTGTAGATTTGTTCCCAAGACGCTTGAGATGGAACTTCGGGCGATGAAGCCCATTGAGTCTGGCGAGGAAATCACGCAGACTTACAGTAAGTTGCATTAATTTGATGGTGGATGTTGCACAATGCTTGTCAAAGTTTCTTACATCGCCCGTACCTTTTTGCAGTCGATGTCGCGCTGCCACGCCGCGAGAGACACCAGCGGCTGCAACAAAAGTATCATTTTACCTGTCAGTGTCCACGCTGCTCACAGCAGCTTCATGATTCACAGAGCCTCGATGCTTTTCTTGACGCCGATATCGATGGCGTTCCACAAGAGCATTGGACAAAGCAGCGCCAACAAGAGATGAAGCAGGTTCTTCGAGAAGTTAGCGATGTCACGAACAATGTTGCTAGCGAGACGGACCGTGTTACACAACAGCAGCAACGTATTAGTGCACTAAAGAAGCTGGCAAAATGGCAGAGTACGTTTCTTCACCGTGATAATATTGCGCGGCTGCAGACGCTATCGAAGCTCTTTAGCTCTGAAATGGAACGAGGAAGCGTCGAGGAAGCCATTGGATACGGAGAGCACATGCTTGAGTTCTACAGACGTGTCTACAATTCCAACCATCCAATGACAGGTCTACATTTGTTTACGTTGGGTGACTTATACAGCCAACAGGTAGAATTCGGGACAGGAACAGATAAAAGCAAGACAAAGGCATTGGGGCATCTGGCAGAGGCTCAGCGCATCTTGCGGATTACCCATGGCAAGAATCATTGTTTTGTGGCGATGCTCGCGGATAGGCTGAAGAAAATGCCGACATGATTGCTGATTTTATATCAAACAGTCACAACGCTGACGTGTGGTAAGTGACAAGCAATCGGCCTTCTTTTGCGGGATAGTCGACTTGAGACCGCTGCCTGGCAAATTCTTCCACAAGGTATCGCACTATTGGCCCTGACCGCAATTGACGAGCACGAGCAAAGAAGTGCCAACCATCCAAGCTACTAACCAAAGGCATCCCGACAGTAATCACGCGACTCATTGAAGTTTCCATTTGCTCCTCATCGATCCCGCTACTCGTTTCTTCATATTTCTCCCTACACAATCGGATTGATGCAATAGTTGATCTCCCCATCTCAGTGACGTCGTAGGTTACACGAAGTCCGGAAAAGTGAGGATGGGATGAGCTCATAGCAGGGTATCGACGCAACCAGTAAGTAAGAGCGTCCTTCAGATCTTGCAAGGATAACTCAACGACCACAGTAGGCTTTACCAGTGGCAAGTACTTTTCAAGCCATTTTCGTGTAATAGCAAGCCCAGGTTTATTTAATAGGTCACCTTTAATGTACCCGGCATTCACAAGGCCTACATCCGCACCAAGTCCTTCGCGCAGTGCATCAGTGACTAGATTACACAAATTGCTTTCTTGTGTGCGGCACGTGACACGCCGTCCATCCAAAGCTGTTCGGGATATTGCTAGCACTTCGAGTTTTCCTTGTGTCCGCTCTTCTTGCTCTACATCGTTCATGTACTTGGTAATGATTGCCAAGCAAGCTGGATTGGCGTGATACCCACGATTTAGCAACATCTGCCATTGATACTCCACTCGAACGTTTGTATCATGCTTCGTATCATGTGACCATGTTATTGGTGTGGTGATAGTCATCTCAACCACGCCAAGCCAAAGTGCATCCATACCCGACTTGTGAATAAGTGTGTGAACTCCAGCCGCACATGTCACTGGAAAGTGGTCATGGCCACCTAGAATGAGGTGAATATCAGGCACTTGCTTTGCAAGCCGAACATCTTCCGCCACTTTGAGATGTGTGAGAGCTACAATAACATCTGCACCTTGACGGCGAAGAGACTCAACACACCTACGCGCATGTTGTTCTTCATTTTCAAAGACAACAGTAGGACCAGCAAACAGATCCTTCTCAATGACCGTCGTCACTACCCCAAACATGCCAAGCTGAAGTTCATTGCGCAGGGGCACAATTGCTGTATCTTTAAGGCTTGAAAACGATTCCTTATTGCTACTAGAACGGACATTTGATCCAAAGCAGGTGAACTTGGCGCCAGCCAACAAGTCACGCAAGTGCTCCGCCCCAAAGTCAAACTCGTGGTTACCCACTACCACATACTCGATGCCAATGAGGTTCAACAATTCCACCATAAGAGCTCTGATAGTAAGAGAAGTTAGTCTAGAGACAATGAAAATTGCATTCATGTTGAACGCACCCTTTGTCCTTGCGATCCAGCTCCGAGCGCCACATAAAATCGCCATTTAGCGTTATGATGATGTGCGTATCACTTGCAATCTTCCGTTCAATGACTTTTAGCATCGTGGCAAGTTCAGCGAGCCCACCAACGCGGTTAGTGTCCGGAAGTAGCTCGTAAACGTCGTTCACTGTTAGAAACACCACTTTTGTTGTGGTCGTGTGCGTTCCCAGAGCCGAATCAGACACCACCGAAGTGGCAGGGAATAGCTCATCACCTGTATAATACACATGACCATCGATGCTTAATGCATGATCTTCCTCTATCTCACCACGCAGCTTCTGTGATACCATCTCCTCTTTTGACTCTAATTCCATACTCATAAACGACACCTTTAGAGTCTACGCAAAATTTCATGAAGTGATTATAATTCTAATTTTTAATATTTTGATACATCGAGAATGAATGTCGTCGCGGAAATCCAGCGTTTAAATGAGCGCGAGTTAGAGCTTAATGTGCCTCTTGCAGGCTCGTGGCATCAAAAGTACAGTGAGTCTGCATGGATCTACATTGGCGGCTTGCCCTTTGAGCTGTCGGAGGGTGACGTCCTGTGCGTCCTGAGCCAGTTTGGCGAGATTGAGGATATCCACCTGGTACGCGATGGCAAGACGGGCAAGTCCAAGGGCTTTTCCTTTGTCAAGTTTGAAGACCAGCGCAGCACGATCTTGGCCGTGGACAATCTGAATGGCTTTAAATTACTGGACCGTGTGCTGCGTGTGGACCACGTGCTAAAGTACAAGCTGCCGAAGGAATTGCAGGAGGACAGCGACTCTGAGGACGACGAGAAAGAGAGAAAGCAGCGCGGTTTGCCTGGTCACGCTTACGAAGGAAAGGAGTTGGCATCGTCGTATGACTTGCACAGGGGAGTGAATGTCTTTGCGGCCCCGGAGGAGACCTCCAAGGAGAGAAAGAAGCGAAAAAGAGAAGCGAAAAAGACGAAAAAGGCTGCCAAAAAGATCAAGAAGATTGAGAAAAAACAGCAACAGGTGTTTGAGCAGGTGCAAAAGAGGCGATTAGAGCAAAGGCAAAAGGAGGAAGCAGAAGGTATGCAGGCAAAGGAGGTTGAAGCATCGCAGCCAAGTACAACGGGATGGAGAGGCCGATTGGAGCCATCGATCACGCGGCCTAGACGCGAAAATGATTCAGAGTGGCACGAGGAAAGAGAGAAAAGGGAAGGAAAGAGTTTTGGAGGTATAAGTCGAGCACGATAGCGAGACAAAGGCAGCATCCGCATGTATTTCACGGGCTCAAATTTCACATTTACTAAACTCTCTTTTTGCGTAGCACATTGAAAATTCTGGTGATGCGAGTATAATTGACTGCAAATCTAATCATCTCTTCCCAAACTTTAGCAAGATGAGCTTTCTGCATCCAATGGATTGTTTTACTGAGAGGCTTGTTTGGGAGCAACTGTGGTATCATTATCATCGTGACCTCGGGGCTTTTGGAAAGCATACACTTGCACGACATTTGCTGCCACTTTTCGATCCACATTCATCATCTCATCGTCATCCTGCATATCGTGGGGCAAGTCGTAATGCCTTTGGCCACTGGAAACTGCAAGCATAGCTCTTGTCGAGTCGGGAAAGAATGACACTCCATTGGCACAATCCGGCAAGCGAATACTCTCATCCAGCAACGCACCAGTCGTCACATCATACAACATCACGCGGCCATTTTGGCTACCCGTCGCAAGATACTTGCCGCCACAATGCAAGTCAAACTCTACGCGCAAGTTCGTATCAGCCACACGAGTGAATGTCTGAAGAATCTCGTTTGAGGCACGGATGTCCCAACATTGGATACGTGCATCGCGTCGCGCTGCTGTGAATAGAAACCTGCCACATGGAGAAAATCGCACTTGGGTGATGCCGCGACCATCATGGTCACGCAGTGTAAGCAGCTCTTCTCCTTCGTCTTCCGTGTACACACACGTCGTGCCTGCGTACGATCCTGCAGCATATATTTTCGAATGATCCGGGTTAAAATGCAGCGTACTAATCAGTCCTCGTTGACCTTTACGCGAGCGTCGAGTCGCACTCAGTGGCCTCGTTTTAAACTCCCGACTGGGCTGCGAGAGATCAAAGAATCGAATCGTTCGATCGAAGCCAGCAAAAAGTCTAGTGCCCGTGGAATTGAAGGCTAGACTATGGGCACTAGTCAGCTCGTCCATATGGTCAAAAGCGCGATAAGAAGCGCGAAGTTCGCCCGTGTAGGCGTCCCACAGATGTACGGGTTGGTCTCGACTTGTACTCACAAATACACACGAGGTAGGGTCTGTCGACGACATGAACGGGTACCATTCGTAATCATACACTGCATTTCCTTCTTGATACTGCAGTAAACTCGTGCCGTCAGTCTCGTTGCTTACTTCAAAAAGACGTAAGACGTGGTCGTCACTGTTCGTGAGCAAGCAAAGCCCGTCGGGTGAGACCTTGACGCCTTTTGTGAAATTATTGCTGCACGTCATAGCCGTCAAGGAAAACTCCTTGGACGCGGTGAAATGGAGCTTGGGATGCATGGTAGGATCGTGAACAAAGGGCGGTAATTGCAAGACATGGGCGGTCGAGGCATTGGAAGACGACTCTAGCGTATCAGGCATCCTATCAGAGCCGATACCGGTTTTCCAAATTGCTTCTGAAGAGGGTCTTCGATTGAAAAATCCCACTCTATAATTTGTACACATATATATCTTTTTTTCATTTTTTTTTCATTTTTTTTGTGCATTCATTGATGATAGCAGCGCACCCCAACGGTGTCGAAAATTTGTCTCGATGCCTCTGATGATAAACCTCAAGCAGTTGAGCTAGCTACCACGCGTTGAATGTCTTATCTTGAGGCGGTCGGTGCACTGTCATACCTCGCCTTTGTCGCTTGCCTTGATATCAGCACTTCTATCGAGCAAGTCGGGCTCGATCGTAAAAAGTAGCAAAAGCGAAGCATTGAGCCTAAGAACAAGTCTTTTTTAATTAAAAGTCCAAGCCCTGTAGACTGTGCCTAAAATCCAAGTACCCCTTAACCATGGATGCCACATCGTTCATGACCGCTTTTACACGAGCAAGGATCAGATAATGCTTTATAAGAGCAAGCCGTGAAAAGTGGCAAGGGGTAACGTGAACATAAGGCACAACCAGACCGCGACTGATGAAAGCTCTTTCGTGAGAGGTCGCTAAAAACGCTGACAATCATCGGTTTCTCGCTGAGGACAATCGCCACTGCCACTGGTCCAGCCGGCAAGTGGTGCGCACGACGGATGGTCGAATCTCACAAGAGAGTACGAGAAGAGGATCCAGCTAATCAGCTCTTCCCTTGTCTGTATATATCTATAACAATGATCAGCGAAGGTTGTGATATGCTAAAGCACATCAAAAAGGTCAAGACTCTGGCGAAGCAGTTTGAAGTGTTAGATACTCCAGTAATTGAGGATATATACTATTTTGAGATTTTTTAGGGTGTTGTCCCAGCAGCTAATTACGGCTTTGTAATCGTGTTTTGACATGTCGATGTGACAGCTTGTCACATATTGGTTGCTGCATGAGAACATGAGGCGCCAGATACAAGGTGGCGCACTAAAAGAGCCGCGTACGGACAAGATTAAGCACATCATGGCAACCAACATCAAGCGCATAGGGCATTCAAAAAGAAGATCTAATTGTCCAACTATTGCGACAAACTCCGGCATTCCATCACGGAGTGTTCCTTGTGCATTTATGACAATTTCGACAGACAGCGGTCGCATCAAGTGAGCGCCGTGCGAGAGAAAATTTTCGACGATTGCCTCAGTAATAGTAATGGCGATGGCGATTTGGCCATAGTGACGTCAGCTAGAAGCGAGTGACGATACAGCATATAGCGAAATGTCATCAGCTCATGAAGGACAACACGATCTTGTTGAGTGTTTGGCAAACAGACGACAGTGTGGGTTAGGCTATCGGCAGCAGCGACATCTTGATCACAATACTATCATATTAAGGTATGAATAAGGGAGGATCCATGAGAGTGTCGCATATCCCGGAGGTGTCGCTATACAGATGTTTTATCATTTGAGCGGCATAAATTCTACGATTGGTCCTCGTCGTTCAGGCCTTGTACGACACTGATGAACCCTGAAAGACCAATGTGGCCAGATCGAGGCATGAAACAAGGGACGCCATGTCAAAGCTAAAGCCTCCTCGAAATTGTCACGTCGACTGTGGTAGTCAAGATCCATCGTGGGGAAATTGTCGATTCCGTTAATATTAGCAACGATATCAGCGAAGGGTCAAAAGACAATCGGATGCAGATGTAAAAAGATTCCAGAGATTGAGCTGCTGGAGGTGCGCCTAGTGGCCAAGGGAGTCTTGTAGAAGTATCCAATGACTACGACAAACTCTTTATGATAATAGTTAAGATTACGTTCATGTGAAAAATGCTTAGTATGGTTGCCAAATACGCTCTTAAGCTGGACCAAACTGTGTGACAACGACATTTACATAGTACAACCGGATAGCTAAATAGACGAAGACCACCGTCAGCACAGGAGTACAAGTGACAACTACTTTTTAGAATAAACGGTAAATATTTGCTAAAGACGGAAGGAGCAGCAGACGGTGGCGATCTCTCCAGCGGTAACAAATTACATTCTTTGATCAGAGGCAACGCAAGAGGCAGTGTAGCTCATGGTGTTCGTGCGAGCTCGGTGAGATGGCAAGCAATGAAGCAATTGCGATCTACGAAGATGGCTAAGGCTTCATACGTTGGCCAAGAGCCCAAAGCTCCACACGCGCAATAAGCACATCGACTTTCGCTACCACGTTTTGCACCAAAAGGTTAAAGACGGATAAGTGATGTTAGAGTTCTGCTCAATGATCGACTTGATGGCAGACATCATGTCAAAGGCAAACACTTCGGTGCAGTAAGGAGTCTTACAAAATGAGCTAGAGATAAGGTGCAACAACTGTTATATTGCGTTGGAATACTGTCAAAGAAATTCCTCACCAACCGGCTGCGGTATATTTGGAAGATCCCAGTATAATATCACTAAGCGGAATTATGGTCATCCCTCTGATTTTGGGAATAGTTGACTCTTCGGTGATTACGCCACCGATGTGTTCGAAAGTTGAGCTGTATATGCTAATCGCTAACAAGGTAGGCTTTTCGTGAAAAATGAAAAATGGCTAATGCATCTCTGCATAACTTAGCGAAAATGCAGCGGTAATTATCCAGTAGACTTGAAGGTAGCGAAAGTTTGCACTAAGGACCTATATCATCACTTTGAAACTTGCTAGGGCGTAACAAGTAGACGATGATATGTGATACAAGGTCACATAAGCGATCAACTAGGAAAAAAATGTTTCATCGACATACGTGTCCGCCGGAAGCCTGCTAATGTACTGTCCGCGGCAATCACAACTTGAGCGAAAGCGAGGTCTGTGTGGCTTTTGAACAACAAACCTTGCGCGGGTAGGTGCACCGTGTGCGCCAAGCCCGGCGCGGGGATGTCAGATACCAAACAGGACAAGTGATGAACAAATACAATTTTCGGATGAGAAACTCATTGGACCGGAAAGCTCGTGGTGAAAGCCGACGACTAGTCTCAATTTCGCAAGACGTGAAAGTGTCTCGGCAGATAACTTGCTCGAAAGCACATCAGCGTACTTTAGGGCGATGTCGCAGATCGAGCGATATACAATACGAGACGGCGCAAGCACTCTAGCTTTCTGTGGCTACTTATATATGATCTCGTAAAATCCTCAAGGTGTGAGATTGCCCTTTACCCTACTCAACAAGCTCAGTGCAACCAATGTCTCAATCCATGAACAGATTGAAAAATAGGTAAAAATATTTAAGGATCGAACTTACATGTAAGGGTAAAGCATAACCAACGTTTAATTCTGCCCATAAAAAATGTCAAGTGATTAGTCACCGTAAGCTTTGTTATTTTCTTGACCACAACAAAGACCAGGGATCGTTTTGAAGATTGGATATAGAGGAGTTACCTTCTTATTGTTTTCAAGGTCTATGTTTCGGGCCATAGAGACTATCCTAAGCAATTAAAGACCAGCATCTTATAAATTGCTGTCGATACTGATCGTAGGTAGGCAGTTATTCCACGAGTGTGTATCTTCATCCTTTTGGCTGATCTTTTAAATTTATTTTACAACGAATTGCTAGCTGCACCGTTAACTACGTACGGTGGATCATTGACTCACCGGGAATATAGCAAGGTGCTTTGTCGAAAATGGTTAAAAAATTAAATTAGATTTTGCAGTTTCGACAAACGTGCGAAATTTATCGTGATGCCAGCGCTGTATCCATAACAAATCTGTCGTACCTCTGACGCGAGATCCGAACCACGGCGTCAGAGCTAGGTCCCGTTCACAAGCAACCACACTGTCAGTAATCATGTACATCTCATTTATCTGATTTTTTTGGATTACAGTGAAGAATATATGGCCGTCCTTCACCATATCTTGATGTTCTTCAAAAATTGAGTTTTAGCCCAATGCACACAAAGCAGATATCAAAAATGCCCCATTTTTTCTTTCGGTCTTCTTCCAGACACTTGAACGAGATAGATGTTTTCTAATTGATCAAAATCACAGTTTATAGCACTCTCAGTGTGGCCCTTGATGACTAATTTGAGATTTTCCACCTCCAGATCGGACATGCAAGACAATGCCAGCAGTTATTCACGCAATAAGTTTACTTATGTTTCGACCCATCGCAGTTATCTGCGTACATTGTAAGATGCAAAATACAAGGGAAGTCTTAAGATACGACGGGTGAAGCGTTGCAGCATTGAGCTTTCCTATTCCATTGGATGGTCTCGTAACACACGAACTTGAACTGCATGATTTTGCTTGCATAGTAACATCTAAGTGAACTTATACTGCGAAGCAAGGAAAAGTGCCACTACGATGACAAGAAGTTATCACGAAAAGATTGAAAAGTTTGGATTTGTTGCGTGTCAACAATCAGCTATAGAAGGATTATGTCTGTATTTTCTCTATCAAAAAATTTGTACCAACAGTCTTTATGCATGAATTAATTGTAGTCAGTGTATACTCTTCAAACTTTTCTTTCTCGATTTGCGTGGCCCCACTGAACATATTTGACCAAGAAAGGCTGTAAATGTTCAAGAAGTTGAGGCAAGGTGAATAACTGAACACAACTTCGCCTAGTATTGTCAAAAAAGGATGGGCCAAGCGCGCAAGCAAAGTTGCTATACTTTGATGAGGCTCCTTCATCATAGAAAAAGGGTAGCAGAAGCTTGTAATCGTTGCCAAGGAAGTACAGCCTCAAAGCTCTGTCTTTCGTCTTTCGCTTTTGCATTTGCAATAACACCACGTCACCAATACAACTTGCAACCTACACAGCACCCCAGATAGCTCAGCTTAACATGAATAATGTGCTATTTAAGCTTGTTGCCATAAGGTTTTACAAAATTGCCATTGCTTTTGCGTAATTCAAATCACATTGATGCTGTCGACATCTGTAGCCTGCTTAGCTTGCTTAATGACAGACACGACTTAGATGAAAAGAACCCTTGCCGTATGTCTTGGCTCTGATGGCGAAAAACTGAATATTTTGGCATCAGCACTGACAATGTTGTAGCAGTGCTTTCATATCCTTGCATAAAATTTGTGAGAGTGAACACAACAGCTGCTCATGCTTGTATCTTGCTATGAGAATACTTTTTTCAGACAAATTATGGTGTGATGAGGCTTTGTCTCGAAATGTTTTGCCAGCGTACACTTTATCGTCGTTATATTAGCTTAAAGTGGCGGTTTTGCTGCCAATTGAGCAATCATCTCTCTGCAGGCAGTGATCAGATCCCAAACTTTAGTCGCGCATGATTTTTTCTACCGCCGATCTCGCGTGTCAGAGCATCAGTTGGATTTCACTTATCATTGGAAAATACAGCTAGCTTATCCCTTTTGGATTATCTTCGCTGATACGTTTATACATGTGAAGTGTTAATCATCTGATAATACACTTTGACACTTCAGCTATTAACTAAATCTAGCTTCGATGAGCTTAGTAAAACAAAAATTAATTTGCACAACTCTTCGTCAATTTGCGAGCAAAGGGCTGGCTGAATAATTGCGGCAAATTGGGCTTGATTCCTTCACACTTTCGCCTGCAATAACCTGAAATAGAGCATTCACTTCAGTACTGCCAGTGTAGTGTGCCGTCGCGTAAACAAATCGTATATAAGATTGACTTCACTGAAAGTTGTTTGGTTGCTACGGCATGCATCCAATCGGTATTTAAAAAGTAAGGCAAGACCTTACGTAGCAGCTTTAAGCTTTGTATCAAATCCCAAATGTCTAAGATCTATAAATTGATCTATAAATCGTCGTAAACCTCCTATTGTGCTTGTGTAATTGCTAGTTTTAGGGCTTTGGCTTTTGCACTGATCGTTTGCACTTTGAATCACACACACTTTGCACTGATCGAAATTTAGCACTACGAGGCAGCAGTAGCACAGCTTTGGCACAGGCAGCACTGCAACTTCTCTACTGTAGCACAAGCTTTGGCAACCTTTGGCTTGGGAAGCACAGGCTCGGGGGGCCCCGGCAATGGCGCTCTATGTGCATTTAAAGTCGGTAAAATTTCAGGCTCTCATCAAATAGGTATCTAAACTATTATTCCAAGATCGCGAATGCTCAAGTATTACAATCCTTCGCTTAAGCATCGAAGCTAAAAAGTGGGAACACACTTTTATCTGAGCGTTTTGTCACATGAATCGATAGTCAAACTTCTCTAATTGAGGTATTCGACACGAAAGTATTTTACGCGACGAATGACGTTCATTTGTTGTATTGTTTTCGTCAATGGGAATATAGTTAGCGTCAGCCTGGTCTAATAATGGTTAAAGCCATCGTAACTTTACCATTGCGGACAAGATGACAAGTACTTCTTTGTTTTGAGCTAAGTAAGTCCAATTAGCATCACCACTTCACGACTATGAATCGAACAAAAGGTTTGCGAGACCCGCATCGCCCGCAGTGTACTTGTAAATATAGCTGGGTAGGTGTAATCAACTCTTTTAAGCTTGGAGTGGATAAACTGAGATTGCTTTTGCTATATTGAGGTCCGCTTAAGGTCCATAGCTGTTTACAAAGTAGCTAAACCTTGAAGCCATCTCTATTTTAAATAAACCTCTTCGATTTATTATGACATTTATGACCTCAAAAAATTGCCCAAATGAGCCTTCTGATCTTCTGCAGAGCAACTGTGGACGAAGGTATTATCAAAATTTGTCCAGGCAAAAGCTCATAACGTTCAGAATAAATATGTGACTAGATTGGTAAAACCACTAGGTCGCTTGATAATTTTTGATGCATCACTAATTACTCCCGCTGGCGTGCTAATCGTTGTAAGAGTATTTTCAACTTCCTCATTCGGATATAATAGACACATATTGTGCATTATGCAACTATGGACTTTTCTTTTAGAAGCCGCAGAAGAATAAATCTTTATAAATGCAATTCAAATATGCGTTTTTATACGCCACTTTTTGTGCTAAATGTTGGCTCTCGCAAAAAGGAAAGATCTAATTCCCTTACTTTAATTGCAATATTTGGTCGCCTATCAAGAATCAAAGGTAGGAAAATAAATCAGCGCGGGGTTCGGGTTTCAGCATTTGGCAAATGTAGCTTTATTGTACACTAGCTCAAAACATCAAATCAAAAGAAAATTCACCAGTGAATCGTCCGAATTCAAGCATGGCAACAACATCATCTAGTGCTTCAACCAGCCCTTCCACGTCCGCCACGGGCGTCAAATCCAACGTTAACAATGCGTCGGCCGTCTATCGCTGGTACGAAATTGAAGCGACTTTTTGTACCAAAAAACGAGAAGAATCTGCGATTGCCAAGTGCAAATTGTGCCGCCAGCAGGGAAAAATGGAGCGCAAGACGTGCGTGAGGTTCAGCAAGAGCGTGACGTCGAATTTGTGGCGACATTTAAAAGAAAATCACCCCGATGTGTACGAGAAACACAGTAGTGAAAAGAGAAGCCTTCATGTTCACCAAATGTCGGGCGCAAAGAAGCGGGGGCGAAAGAAAAAGCCAGCACCTCCTAATCTGAAAGACAACGTGGGTGTAGAGCAACCGCCACTGATTACTAACTGCATTGAACGAGTACTGACTGATGTGGAGCCGCTAGTCAAAAAGCCGAAAACAGGACTTGAAGTCGCGTATGATCTCTTAGACAATCCTTTTCATGTTGGCAGTCGGCCGATGCTTGCAGCTACAGCTCGTCCTTCCAAGTCCACAAGTCAGGATTTTATTGAAAAGGTACAGGAGGCAATGGGCTATTTGTGTCTTTATGAATTGTTACCATTTGAATTGTGCTCGAGTCCTGCATTCCGAAATCTTATATTGGAGTGTTCAAAGGGTGGTGGGGATGTTGTAGAGGACTCTACAATATTCACGAAAGAGATTATTGGGGCGTACGCAAAGAAACTGGCAGCAGAAGTTAAAGTACGAACGATGATGCAGCTGAAAACGATCGACTTTTCCCACCTGGTGCTGTCAAAATGGCAATCGTCAACAAATCTTGTCGTCTCCGCTCTGTATGCGGTTGGACTGGACCAAGACTTTCATCTGGTTCGAAGATGTTTACGCGTTCTGTCGATTGGCAATTGTCGGACCGGAGATGCAAGTAGGATTGCGACGACGCCCGAAGGGGATGGCGAGTTGATCAAGGCAATAGACAGCGTTGCCTTCTGCCAATGCATGCCGCGAATCTTTACCGTGGAGCCACTAGAAAGCAACTATCAAGCGATTTGCAGTGATCACAAGTTGCATTGGCTGGCAAGTCTTCCCAAAGTGTTGCAAATGATCATGATTGCTACCATTGACGGGACGCGTACATCCGAGAGGTACTGTTTAGGCAGCAAGATTTCGACGGCTGCAAGTATCTTTGGGTCGGTTGCTTTCCAATGCCAGCGACTGGACAAGGGGGAATACATTGAGAGCAACTCTGGCCCATTGGCCACAAGTTCGTCGATTGATGCAAATGGTGGCAATCCAGTGGTGGAGATTGCCTCGAGTATTTTCAAAGAACTGCCACAAAGTCTGACGGGACACATGTATCGCGATATAATCAACAAGGTGATGCACCTACTTGCACACTTTAAGGCGTCCCCAACGTCACGAATGGTACTACAAAGACTCGCCTATAAGCTGTGCAGTATGGACGGAAATGCTTTCGAACGTCTGTTTATTGACCGACTTCGTGTCATGGTGATTTCGCTACAAGATGTTTCCTCCAATCTCGCGCTGGTCCAAGACATGATGCCTGTATTGAAGCAGTATTTCCTGCTCCACAAAAGTAGTAATTCTGACTTTTCCAAGCTGGTTCAGCTGTGCTGCTTGTCTCGGTATGAGTGGCCCCGAGTAAAGCATCTTGCGGTAATTCTTAAGCCTTTTGTGGAGGCGACAATGAAGCTGGATGGTGAGCAGCACGTCGTATCTTCATTAATTGTGCCTTCCGCATATATTTTGATTGAGAGACTACGCGGCGTGCACTTAAAGAATCGCGGACCGAACAACCTGGCATCAAACAGTGTTCTTGCAAGGAAAAGTCATGCTGTGCATGAAGATTTACCTGAAGATATTGAGGCGTTGCGAAATTTAGCCTTTGTGAACTTGTCAGAGACTTTCGGATACTTCTTCTCGACTCCAGAAGCTAGTTGGGGCGTGGAACTGCGGCGCACTTTTCATCTACTGTGGTCCGCAACTATACTGGACCCTCGAACACGGTCCTTCATTGTCAAAGGTTCATTAACACCACAAGAACTTTGGAGAATTGTCAAAATGGAGGCAGCAAATATTGCGGACGTCAAGGACAAGGAAAACGGAATGGATTCGAGAGAAAATGGAATCGCTTTCGATGACATCAATGAGCAGTTGAATGAAAGGGGGAAGAGCAAAGAAACAGACTTGTGGGACGATCTCCAAGCGAATTTGGCGTCGTGTGCGCAGGAAGAAATGCTGTTGAGCTCGACAACATCGTCATTGGAGCCCATCAAGTCCAACACATTGTTGCAAGTCGAAGTGTCGTCCTTTCAAGTAGAAGGGCGAATCGCGCTACGTGCCAACCCTCTAGAGTGGTGGCAAACCATTCGTATGAAATATCCATTTCTAGCACGATTGGCTCGCTACGTGTTATCGATCCCATGCAACGTAAAGGTCGATGACAATCCAGTCCAGTGCGATGAGCATTTCGTCAAGCGCGGATTATCACAAATGAGCATGAAAGACCTGTGTGAGCTTCTCACGGCGTCCATAAATTTACGCTCAGAGAAGAACTCGCACTTCAAGTCTGCAAGCTAGCAAATGGTGTAACGCCATAGTTTTGGCCATCATTTATTTTCTCCTGCTCGCTGCCATCTTCGCGCGCAAACGCTCCTTCTGAGCCAGCAGCAACTGCTTCTTTGCATCAATTGTAGAAGTCGGCCTAGGCTTCATCTCCTTCGAGTTAAAAGACGTTACATGCTCCGAGCTCGAAATCTCGCTTTGTTCAGTTGACGAGTTTTTAACGAAAGCAGGGACAGGTGGAACGGGTGGTTCGGTCTTCTCGGACGGCACATCTTGAGCATTCAACAGAAACGCAGTGGAAATTGCTGGTCGAGAATGTGCTTGGCTACGCAAGGACTTTGGCCCTGCAGCCGCTTTTCTAAACGCTTGTTTCGTCTTCGAACGCGGGCCTTCCTGCCAGACCCCACCAAAATTCGGAAGCCAACCTGAGTCGTACTCGGACTTTGATCGCAGCTCCGAGAAAATGTCGCTTCTCTTCTTGCTTTTTACGTCGCCTTGATCATTCCTTTCCGTCGGTTTTGGTGGAGAAGCTGCGTGCTCTCTTCGATTGCATTGTTTGTACTCTTCTTCCGTCTGCACCATCCATGGAGGCACAGCCGCAGTGTGTACATTCCCCACGCTAGAGCCCCACCCGACTGGTGCGATTGAGCCGAGGCCTTCACCGTGCGCGACCTCAGTCATTCGTTGCACAAAACTTGTGTGGCCTCTTCCCATTTGAGGCGCTTCAAGTTGCCCATTCTGTTCGTCCTGTACGAGTCGATCGATTGCCCATGGTACCCAGTCAGTCGTTCGTAGTGTAGCAATACCGCCACCCCATACGCGCTTGCCTTCATGTCGACCAAGAGGGTGTTGCATCACGCCTTCCAATGAAGTGACTGGCTTACAGCGTTTGGCGCTGGTCGCTACCGCAAGCTGCGGACCATAAAGAGCCTCGTGCGGCACTTCTTGCGGCGCCCTCGCTCCAAAAGACGTCTCTTTTTCAGCCTTTCGCTTCTTGCCTTCAACTTGGGCAAGCCGTATCGCAGCAGACGACAAGAAGGCCTCCACGCGCTTTGTTGTGGCCTGATCCTTGGTCTCTTCGACCTTCTTTGGCTGCTTTGCCTGCTCTTTCGCACTCTCTGTCCTTTGACGCAACGCTGCCTCCAGCTGCTTGGTGCACAGTACAAGCTATGAGATGCATTCAGAGGTTCCTTCAACGAGTCGCACTAGTGTACCTGTCGACATCTCGACGTGTCTAGCCACAGCTGAGGTCTCGTCCGGTGGTCGGCATCGCAGCGGTAGTGGCGACAAAACGTCTCGACCTTCTTCCGATGTGCCTCACTGCCGAAATGGACCGGTACATCGGCGATAGCTACCGCAACGTCGCAAAAGACGCAGCGCCACCAGTCCGTGGCGGCCGGAATGTCGTTGCACAGCGTGAGGAGCCGGGCCACTTGCTGCTGAAGGAAGTGGTGGCTTTTTTGTTGGTGGCCGCGGGAGAAGACGTGCTTTTGCCACTTGACGGAGCTCGAGCGACGACACACGACGCAATACGGTGCCTCGACCACGGCGTCGTTGTCAAGCATCGCGCTTTGTGGATTACTAATCGATTTACAACCGGCCTGGGCGTAGCCATGTGAAGAACTTGATGGGCATATGCCGTAAAGACACGACGCTTTATGGCATGTACAGACTCAAGAAGTCTTGATGGGAAAGCACGAGCGCTTTGCGATACAGATTGAGCCTCGCTCACTCGACAACTTTACGCAGTGCCAAAAGTCTCAGGTCGACGTTACTTTGTCACGACACGACAGCGCCACGTGGCAGTTATCAGTCGGTGGGGTACTCTGTCCGACTAGTTGCCGTCGGCGTTTTGTTCATGCGTCCCCACACACACCTACAGTCTTTTCACGCGACTCGCGACCCTTTGCGTGTCGGTGGTGGTGGTTCACACGCAGTTTCCTAATAGTACTCTCAATTTAAACCACGTCTCCTCCTCTTTAGCTAAAAAGACGTATGGCTCGCCAGCGTATGTTGGTACAAGGTATGAAACATGTCGCCAACGTGGTCATCGTGCACATCGTACGAGTCCAACGTATGGTTAGATAAGAAGGTTGCAAAACTTCCAGTGCGGCGGTATAAGTAGCGCTTTTCTACAATCGACAGCACGGCCCTTTTCATGGAGCAACATAAAAATCTTATACTACCACCCTTCTGAAAATAACCGCGAGACCAAGAAATTTTCCTGTACCCACGCGTGCGTGCGTTCTCCCGTGGCTGTCATTTTTCAGAATGCTAACGTGGCGAGCCTGTCCATTGTTTTACGAAGCTCTCAATTAATCCCGACCCTTTTTAACCCGTAAATCGGGCTCTTCATTACTCACAGCGACTCGACCGGGAAATGGGAAAAAGGACGTCGCTCCCTCTGAACTCGAACCTCTTCATTTCACTATACTCTAGTGGGGCGCAATGGTATCTGAATAGCCAGCGCAAACTTGGGGGCGCAGACGGGTCGCGACCCCGCAGCCCTCGTATCGTCAAAACCAGATCAACCTACAAAGAACGAGAGCTCGCCTACGTTGGTTCAGGTTGCTTCCCTTCGCGGCCGTCACGCGCCCAGTAAAGCTCTCAGCTCTGTGTGGGCCCCTTGTCCCAAGTCCTTAACTTATATATTGGCCATGAACGCTACGTACGAGCGACCGGCGTCCATCTCGTCGTATTTTGACCATTTGCCACCTCCTAGTCGCTTGCTGCTTCGCGTATACACGGCCGAGAAGCTACGGCACGTAACGAGTCATGGTACTTACTGTAAAATATACGTTGGCAGCAGTGAAATGGTGCACGGCAGCGGTGTCTTTTCGCATCACTCGCAGAAATTCTCGGCGTCCACGTCGAGTTTATTGTCCAGAAGTCGCGGCAACACGACCGAAGTGTCGACGACGCGACGTTCTCCCTTGTCCATGTCCATGGTAAATCTCAGGGGACCTCAAAATCGATTGCGCGTCTTAAAGACGAACGTCCAAAAGGGCAAGCGACCGGATCCCGTGTGGAATGAAAAATTTGACATTCCCGTGCTAGACGTGAACGAAGACGTCCTGAGTATTCGAGTCAAGTCGGCTAGGCTCATGTCTTCCCCCGCTGTTGGCGCGTGCTCGATCCCGCTCAAGGAGTTTGTGTCGTATGGAGCGTCGACGATCGATCGATGGTTTGATTTGCGGCTGGGGAAAAAGGATGCAGGACGGATTCGATTGCAGTTGAGACTCGTGGATGCGTCGTCGACGAGATTGCAGGATACGGATCTGGTCGTTGTCTCCACGCAACCACGTAATGGTCGAGGCACTGATCCGCAGTTGAGTATTCTTGCAGAGGAATCCTCGCAAGAGATTGCTGCACGGGCACTGAAAAAAATGTCACGGCGCGATCACAAGTACCATCGAGCTGGAAAGCGGTTCGATGGGCGATCTTTGGTTTCTTTGAGTAGCAGCAAAAGTAGTAGCGATGGGAGCAGCAAGTCGGGCAGCAACAAGCACGACGACCAGAAGCGGGCTCCGACAATTACGACATTGCGCAACAATAGTGATAGTGCTACCTCCAACGAGTCTGAACCTTCCAGCGATATCTCTGTCTCGCCAGTGGCCTCCGAGCGGGCGTCGAAGGAAGATATCAAAACCTCGGGCAATTCCATGGCCGCGGCGTATCGTGGCTCGATGAGGAGACGCGAGCGTGGTACGTCTACGTCATGTGTACTTAGTTGGAATGCAGGAAAGAAGACTAACAAACTGTTGTTGTGACATGTAGATTGCAACATAATGGAAACGAGTACAACTGCGAGGACGGCCAAAATTCGGCCGTCGAGCACAGCAGAACGACTCAGTGGAAAGCGAGGAGATGACGATCTCGAAAGTCTGGACAGTTTTACTGCAGCAAACCGCTGGACGAGCAATCACACTCAATTGAGCACGCTGTCGAGTGTTCTGGACTTTCGCGAAAGCTCAAGAATCGACTACGACGATGATAGTGACGATGGTCAGAGCTTTTATGCCACAAGGAAAACGTCTCTGAATCAGGGGTCGACTTCGATTGTATCGAGTTCAGCAACCAGTACGGTTGATCACCACAACGATTCACTGTTTAGCTTTAGCGACAGTGACGAAGAGAGCGAGGAGGATGTTGAGATAAAGTCGGAGAAAGCACGCGAGCACCAGCGACAACAGTGGCAGATGGAGCAGCGGAAGATGCAGCTTGCTCGCATCAAAGAGGTCTCTCGATCCCCGTCGGACGATGACAATAGCTTAGAAGATGAAGAAGATGAGAGCGACGATGGACTCGGGCGCGATCGCACGTCCACTCGGATTCGCTTTACGCCAACGCTTGCAAAGCTTCTAGGTCGTGAAAGCATGAATGTACTATTTGAAGATGAAGACGACACGGAAGAAGAAGATGGTGTGAAGACGTACAAGCTTAGCGATGACTTTGTGCCCATGCTCGAAGCTTGTTCCCCGCAATCGTTTGATCTTGTGGACAGCGCACTGCGTCCGTCAAGCTTTGATTGACAATGTGGTGACAAGCACGATTCGTTTTGAGCAAGAGGACGGGCGGCCACCAAAGGGTGTCTGGTGCCAACCTGCCAGCCAAGATCTAGGACAATCACGTTGATGGATGTGCGTCGCGTGGCGAGCGAAGGTGGGCTCGAGAAGAGTGGATTGTGCTTTTCTTCTGCAATCAGTAGAGCGAAGGCACGTGGGCCAGTCGAGTTCAATCGCGAGCTAGGAATGTAAATTGTCAGATGTAGTGCAGTTGGAACAATATTATGGTGATCAGTTAATATTATTTGCTGCAAGCAGCAGTCGCGCCGTTTGAAGAGCAAAAAAGTCAGTTGTCCGTTGTGCCCTCGTAGCGTCCAAGCGACAATGTCGATGAAAGACCGGGCAGCAATCTGTCTTCAAGCTACCTTTCGAGGGTTTCGATGGCGAAAGAAACAGCGTCGATGCGTCGTAAGCGACTTTACTATCGACAGTCGATATAAAGATGTGGCCCTCATACTAGTTGTGCCTTTGTAGAAAGCTGTAATTAAGCTGCAGGCTTTACAGAGGGGACGCTTCACCCGTCGTGAATTTGCCACTTTAAGAGACTTTTCGAGAGAGCAGGTGAGGCTCCAACTCGATGCCATCTTGTCAAGATTGACGGTAAATGATGTAGGAGAGCTTTCAACAAGCGACAAGACGGCGACAACTTCGGATCTGGCACAGGGAACAAGAGCTGTACTTTTTGCAGCATACGAATGCATCGGACCTCGAGCAAGTGCGCCTTTTCCAGCAACAGCATGCAGCCAGACTGATTCAACGACGTTGGCGTGCAGTTAACAAGACCACGATCACGTTGAAAGAAGAAGATAACAACGTGATTGCCCCGAGTGATCGCGTCTACACATTTGATCCGTTCAAAGTAGCAACTTTTAATGTTGAAGCACAAGCCGATCGCTTTCTTCATTGGCGTCGCGATTTCGAGAGTACTGAGACCTCACGGCGTGCTGCTCCTCTTGAAAGCAAGAAGGATTTTCGTGCGGTTGCATTCAACCAAAAGCTTCCGGCTGCAATTGCTAGCAAAGAAAATTTTGCATCAAGACGAAACGCGATTCAGGAACGGTGCGTCATAGAATGTTCAATGTCTCCGTGGCGTCCTCATTTCATGTGTATGAACGATTGTGTGAACAGTATTAGACAAAAAGTGGCGCAGAAGAAAGGAGAGGCCCTGTCAGGTCCACGTGCATGTTGCCAGTCCGATTTGATCGCGGGATCGAATTCAGCGAAGAATCGGCGGCACGAATTGTATCAGCAAGTTGTAGCTATGAAGCGTACGACAACGCAGCGAGTGCTCCAACACAAGCAATCTTACGCATCAAGACGCGAGGAAGAATTGCTTTCTGCTCGGCTGGTGGCAACATGTGAGAATCAAATCAAGCACCTTCAATCCGAGACACCAGATCAAATGACAGCTTTGCAAAAGAAGTGTCAGGTTGTGCATGACGCCACGAAGGTGACGGCGAAGTGGGATCCAGCCAGACGCATTCGTGCTTGGAATCATCACCGCCGAGCTGTGAGCTCAGTGCTTGCTAAATGCCATTGGTGGCAAACCCACCTTGCTGGCGATGAGCGTGACATTCGACAGGTGGTGATGATAAAGAGTCCTTGGGAAGACGCAACTAAAATCTGGTCTTGGCCTCGCAGTAAAAGTAGCAAGCAAGAGGGGCTCGAGTCCAATGATGACGAAACCGATCCCGCTTCTCCGATTGATGCATGGCCTTCAAAGGAAATTCAGCGCTTCTTGCTAGGCGATCAAAGGCCGCAGAACCAGAGAGCTGAGTTGGTCGATGACAATGAGGCATCTGAATGGTGGAAAGCGCACTGTACACAATCCCATTTGGCTATCAATGGGGCACTACTGATCAAGGGACCATACTGTGCCGAATTTCGCCGCAATTTCTCCAGCAATGGTGACGATGTTCCCGTTTGTACGACCGAAATGGTGGCAAACCGCGATTTGTATAAAACGCAGCGAGATGCCAAGTGCGCAGCCCGATTGAAAATTTATGAACAAGACGTTGAGCAGCGAGCCACCAATTTGGTCACCCGTGTGGAACAGCATGTTCACGAAATAGAAGTAAAAGTCGAGGCTAACACGCACCTAGCGCTTGAATTTTCTCGACGAAAGATAGAACAACGAGTGCAAAGAACTCGCGAACAACACTCTGCTGTGATGATCCAACGGTATGCACGTGGAATGCAAGGACGAAAGTATGCACGTGAGGTGCGCGCTGAGTTTTTCGTCATGGTGCGTGGGCGGGCTATTCGTCGCGGGAGATGCGAGGAATGTGGGGATCAGCGGGCTGTGCTGGAATGTCAGCAGTGCGAGGAAAGTTTGCATTTCTGCCCAATCTGCTGGGTCCACGTGCATTCAACTCGAAGGCGCAAGACGCACGTGGCGATACCAATGACAAGTGTTGTAGCTCCGACACCTCAGATAGGAGAAGTAAGTAGAAAGTATAAAACTCTTGAAGCACCAACAGCTGACCTGACTGCTATGAGCCCTAAAATTATCGAGGATAAAAGAGGTTCAAGCATGAAAGCACTGTTATGCTCACTGAAGCGAAGCGAAACTCAAACTGCCGAGCCTATTGCAGTGGCAATAAACATGCCTACAGCTCGGACATTAGTAAAGTCATACAAGCAAGTCAATGCAGTGCCGTTGGAACTTGTCAAAACCAGGCACGAAAATACAACCCCAGAATTTGTCGAGGCGTGTGCGCTGGCCCAAAGTGGAAGTGTGGAAGTGCGGGAGCCACATTCCACTGCAAATATTTTACCTAATGAGAGAAAAGTTACCGCTCAAGCAACGAGAGATCTATCAATTCAATCGGTTGGTGGAGACCGAGAGAATCTTACATATGGTGAAATAGACTTCTCAGCCAGTGATGACAAAGGTGATCTTATGAATGGAGAAGGTGACCGTGTTGAGCAGAGCGAGGCTTTGGAAGCACTAGCACTAGCACCGCCCGTTTCGACAGCAACAAGTGAACAATATCCTGTCATTGACAACTCAATGTTACCCGATGCGACTTTTATACAAAAGCCAGAAAGAAGTTTAGACGATTTTGATCTGCAAAATTTGAAAACAGACGAGACCGATGAGAAGCTACCTGATTGCACGGAAGCGGGCAATGAGTTGAAATCCGCGAGTGAGAGTGCTGCTGAAACCGAGGCGTCTCTAAAAGAAGCGTCTAGCGCAGCAGCTAGCTCGACCGAATCCATGGTAGCCAAGAAAATAGAAAATAAAACAGAGCCAAGCTTTCCTGTGGCACCTGTCGAAACTAAACATCAATAATCAATGAGCCTTTAATCATATGTAAGCGAGAAGCCAATTAAAAGCTCAGCACATTAGCACAGCTGACGATTGAACATTACATAATCTTAAAATTGCCCGACAACCGGCATGCTAGATCGGAGTCGTGATTGAATATAGCTAAAACGATGCATGAGCCAGTCCGGCTTATAATAACGACGAAAGCCACCGATGATCCCTGCCATGATTTTTTCCACTGGCTCGTTGCGATCATTTCGAGCTGCAATTTTGTAATTATGCAGGAGCTTTCGCAGCAGACTTCTCCGCATCCTTTTCTTTAAGCATCTTCTTGATGCGATTCACCTGAGAAGCAAATGCGTGGTTGCACTTCTCCGTAAAAGGCATGCGCATGTCGTAGGCGTCCTCCCCATCAGCGTAGTAGCCCTTCTCAATGTCGTACAGCCTACAGCAATATGCGCAAAGCTGATTAATAAAAATATCTTTATCGGAGGCAAATTAGGTGCACTTCATGAGAGCAATACGTACTGATACTTAAGAGTCTTCCGATACAAGTGAATAGCTGCAACGTTGCCCTCACGGACGTGTAGCGAAACGTACTCGGCTTTAAAGCTTTCCACCATGGCACGCTCTGCATCACGAAAGCATACATTTTGTAAGCAATGGGGAACATTTCCATGGACAAGTGCACCAAACGCACGGGCCGCAAGCATGAGCTTGGTGGCGAGGCCGCATTTGCGGTGGGTGCGCAGTACTGCCAGCGAAGTGATGTGGCCGTGAGGCACAGACGCCTCTTCCTCCCTTTGCCAAAGAAGCAAAAATACTTCATACATGTTCCACCAAGCAAGATAAATCATGACACAAATTCTCTACATTTTGGCTAACACGTAGCCGACGATCTTTCCACTGCGTTCCTCAGCAACGTAGAGCAGCTGAGGCCATGTCATTATGTGGTAATAATAATACTTCATTTGGTAATTCTCTGGTAGACACCAGAGATTAGAGTTTTGCACTTGCAACAAGTCACTTGCCTGCAAATATAATATCACTCAGTCACCTAAGAAGTTCACATCCACTACAGCCTACAACACTTATTACAGCACACTATATGGAGGCCACTCAGACCCTCGCATGCCAATCGCATTGTCTAAGTCGGTATCTTTCGATACAAAGACCAATTGACGCACCGTAGCGTTCCGAATCGACACCATGCTGCAAGCTTGTCTTCTTGTATTGTGGATGGCGGATGAGGTGCGGAATTACATTAAGTACGATTTAATTTACCTTCTCGCTCGCTACGAACGCTGAGCTAAAACATGCACTCTGTGTAGCCCGCACTCAACGCTGCTCAGAATGGAATTTTCCCCAGAAGCCGTCCACGACATTCCCAGCCAGCGCCAAGCTTCGAGGCTCCCGACTCCCCTCTGCTGGCTACACGAGTAGTAGATTTGACATTATGGAAGATGACGCCATGAAGATGCGGGTTAAGCTAAAGCTGCCGTGCTCCATGTCCATGTCCTCTGTGGTTGAGGAGACGCAAAAAAAGCTGCTGATCGGCGCGCGGGGTGGCGCCGCGGTTAAAGAGTTACTGAGCACAGCGCCGAATATCGAAGTGGCTATTCGAGACTTTCAAGACGCTCACGGAGTCACCGAAGCGCATGCGCAGCTTGTCATGCGCAAGAAAGAGAATAAGAGGAAGGAAAAATCTATAACATTCGCTCCAGTAGTGCAGCTGCTTGATTTGTTGCACGTTCAACGTTCCAGCATGTACCAGTCACTCCTTGAGCTTACGAAGAAGGAGATGCTCTTACGCATTGAAGAATTGCCGCAAAGCGAGCTGTCTCGGGTGCTAGAGCTAACATTTCCATACATTGAATTTCGAGAGCTGCGAGCCATCCCGATCGCTGTATTAGCTAGACAAGAAGACACACCAGAGTTGTATTTACGAGAGTTGACAGAAAACCGACGGATTCTTGCGGAGTTGCCCGTTCATGTTAGGAGGAAAATCTTGCGGGTGGACAGGAGAGAGCTGCAGCTCCTTGTGGAAGAGTGTACGTGTGAGTATGTGACCGAGCAGCTAGACTGGTACCTCAACCATCCGACCTTAAGTTGCGCAACAACTCGATTGTTGTCCAGGAGAAGCAGCAACAATGGCACGCGCGTCAACAATCAGAGCAGAAAGCGCAGTTTGGATAAATCAAATGGGGGTAGTTTATGGGACGTTTCAAGTCATGTGCCATCTTCGGCTGATGCTGCTAGTAAATCTTCGTCAGCGTCTGGGTATAGTACAGAGCGGCGTCCCTCGTATTCTTCGGACGAACGCCGACGAATTAATTCGGGTTTGACAAAGCTAGTGGAACTGTTGGGTGATTCAGAGTCGCTATATCTGTCTACATTAGATATCTGGCGTGGTTTTGTGGTGGCCGCAAACATCCCTGGTGCCACAAACAACCACCCAAAAGAATATGTGGACTTTGTTTCGCTTCTCGGAGCTATGCGCAGTGATCTCGCCAATCTTCAGCGTGACAAAACAACACCTTTACTGCGAATCGATCCACTGCACAAATTTATATGGTTTTTGGATCGTGCTTTGAAAAACCAGACATTAGAGATTGTTCAGCTTCATGAGCTGCTTGGATTTATAGGGCGACTTCGAACGTCAGATCTTCCACCCAACAAAAAGTTTCGCAAGAAAAGTGGTGTCGAGGAGGAGGAAGAAAGTTTTGAGGTTGTTTTAGGGCCACCACCCGTTGATGAGCTTCTGGGTGTGCTCGACAAAATCGCAAAGATTGATGCTCGCTTAATTTTTGCAGAACCTGTGCCTGATGATGTACCAAAGTATCGAGAAATTATAAAGAATCCGATGGACCTGTCAACAATGCAAAAAAAAGCTAAACGCGGCAAGTACAAAACATTGGACGCGTTTGTGGCGGACTTCAACCTTATGATTCGCAATTGTATGACTTTCAACCCGGACACCACTATCTTCTATAAGGAAGCAAAGCGTATCGGCAAGAGAGGAAACGAGATTTTTGAGAAAAACGCGGTTGCTTTGCGTGGAGAGCCACAGCGAATTCGTACTAAAAAACGTCGCAAGACAGGAGGTGCCCCCACGAGTGAGGCTTTAAGTATGCTAACTAGCTCTGGGATTGTTACAATTAAGGACTTTGGCGATGTAGATCAATCTGGTATGATCCCTGAAGGCTTGTGCGATGAACTTTTAGCGGATGTGGCACTAGTTTTATCGGACCCATCTGTAAAGCAGCTCATATGTGATGCTCTCATGAAAAATCTTGTGGTTTGTTGGCAGAGAAAAGAGCTTCCAACGGACAATTTAATAAGTCGTGCGCTTGTCCAACTTCTCCAAATTGGGAACCCATCTAGCGTGCGTCGCATGATTCGAAAGCAAGATTTCGTATTGCGAGCTCCACAAGTGGTGACTATGCGCGTAGTGCTACCACAATTGCTGCGCACTATGGTTCATTTTCGGGTGTATTACGCATTTCCAGTTGGGTTGCAGCACGACTTTACTAAGAAAGCAGAGGAAGACATTTCAAGCACTACCTTATGGGATAATGTTCTGCGCGCGAGCTCAGCTATTCGCGCCATGATGAAGTCGTTTGTCGTGCAATGCCTGGTAGATCACCAGGTTGGTGCAGCATCGCGACTGCTGCATCATTTGCTATTGGCTGAAGAGCAAACGCTTCTTCGTGATCGTGTTTTCCTTCATGCAGTCGCGGAAGTGCTATTAGAACAGGTAAAAGCAGTTACCGCAAACGCTGCCAGCAGTATTTGCAGTGATAATAGGTCAAGTTCTGCTGAAAATGGTGAGGTGACGACGACACTGAGCGAGCAGTTGCAAGCTTTGCCTATATGGACGCAAATCTTAGACAATTTTTTTGTGGACGTCCTTGGTCAGCAGCTTCAGAAAGCAAAGGAGGCGACTGGGTCTGTTGTGCAGTTTGCAGACGGTATGCTTGAGCCAACAAAGGAGGAAGAAAAATTGACTTTACAGGGTAAAACATTATCGAAGAAGCGCAAACGGCAACATAATGTCAAAGGTTTTCCGACCGCTGTGTTTCACGAAAAAACATTGGTAGTGTTGTCATCACTATTTGCTTTGATTGAAAAAGGAGGTTCTACAGGTGAAAGTAAGGCGATGATTACTACTTATCTCAGAAAAACGTTGGGCGCTTTGCGTATCAACTGCTCGTCTTTAAAAGAATTTGAAGCTGTGTGGGACAGTCCTGTGTTCTCTTCCTGTCGACAACTTTACGAGCGCATGCTTCTTATATCTCCTTCTGTGCAAAGAGAGCTGTTCGCTGTTATAGCATCGGATGTCAAAACGGATGCTGATTCGATGCTAGAGATACATGCGAATACTGATGTCAACAGTGGCATCTTTTCTGTGGCAACAAATCAAGCTGCGAAGTCGCAAAATGTTGATAAAGTAGCCGAGACAGCATACAGCATGGTGTCGCCTGCCAAAGCAGGAGATGAAGCTGTTGTCATAGCAGATGATTCTGTCAAAATCGACGCGGCGGTCGATGATGCCAATAGCAACAATATAGAGTCTTTCTCTGCTGATAAAACCAAAATTTCGACATCGCCTTCGAAAGTTGATGGCGAGAACATATACACCGACGCTGTAGATGTTGCTGCTGCAAATGAGAAGAGCTATGGTGTTGCCAACAAAACAGAAAATGCGGACTTAGAGGCAGCTTGTGTGAATTCTACAATTGGGTCTAATGGAAAAGGCGATGACACCGATGTGAACGTTGTCGATGTTTTGACCAGAGGAGAGAGTACCGCATCGACAATGAAAGGCAATACTTCAGAAAAGAATTTCGATGTGTCTAATGGTATGATTAACAGCGCACCTCTCGAGACGATATCAAAGAAAGAAGCTTACAGCGATTGTACGGCCACAGTGACTCTGCAAACAGGCGACAGTGCTGACGCGTACAAAACGACCAAAACTTTACTAAAAAGCAGCGACCACGTTGCTACAGAGCCGACTTTAGAGAACGATATTGATAGAAAAGAGAAAACTACAGCAAGTGTACTAGAAGAGGAACAGGACGCTGCCAGGATGCAATGATTGCACTGCGCGATAACAAAGTTTACATTTTGTTTAATTACAGTGCCTTGATGCTTTTGCACCACTTGAAAATTGCGACCAGTTTGGGGTTATCAATGCTTAAAATATTCTTTGCCAACTCCGACTAGTCATAATAAGCTGCGTTGGAAAAGGTTGGGGTGACGCCCTCCTTCCAAGCGCGGGGGCTAAATGCTCGCGCGCTTCGGGCAGGTTCTCTCGGGCATCTGCGGGTCTCTTACGAGTCTCACCCTCGACGCGACGGTCTTCAGCACCGGGCGCCACCTGGGCTCTTACCAAGTCAGAGCTAAGCAAAATAATGGTAGACCCTCAAGACCTCGGTGCTGGCTGCACTGCCCGCCGAACGAGACCCGACGTATGCGGACACCACTCTATGCCGTGGACTAGCCAGACTGAGCCTAGCACGTGCATAACTTGGCAACGCGATAACGTAACACATTACATTACATTATAATAAGCTGTACGAAAAGAATTTGTAGGTAAAATTCTACAAATACGATTTTCCCCGGAATTTTCAACTTTTCAGATCAACACTAACTTTTGGATCATAGATAGCAATTCGCGACTCGTACTGATTCCAAGTACAGAACCTTTATTAGAGTCCTGAGCTCTCTTTTACTTCAAGTAGATAGGTACGGCATCCCCACTGCACTTGGTAGCATTTGCGGTTAATTTATGCCCAACCATTCGAGCTGATCCTCTGTGGGGGAAAATATATGCTCATTAACGTGCGAGACGAGCTACATTAACTTTTCGTCTTGTTTAGCACCCCGAGAAATTGCATTATTTTTCCAAACAAGGATCTCACGCAATCAGTGCGCGTCTGAAGGAGCTCTTCAGCTTTGAGAGCTCTCTATTGGAGCGTCTTGAACTTCAGATGACGAATTCGTCTGTGTCAACATCACCGGCTCCTAAAGCGGACGCCTTTACCTCATCGATATTGCTCACGGTAAGCATAAAATCCTGAAAACGAAAATCAGGAATATTTTTTTAGTCAGAATGGTCGCAATGGACATGACGCCTTTATCTCTTCGGATGCAACCATATTCTCAAGCCGGTCTCTTCATTACTCATCCGTACCGTGTGTGCTTGTGCTTCCTTGCAGCCCGCCAAGGATATAAGGTCTTGGTGGGCTTTTTTTAGAGATTATAAAGTCTGCTGCAGGGAAGTACAGTAATGCTTTTTCGGAGGTAGTGGCAGTCACCGTTTTGACCCCGCCTTATTTCAAGAAGCCACGATACTTTTTATTTATCGAATACCGCTTTTACTATCGAGTGGCAGAGGCTTGCAGAGCCAATGTCCATCGTACGGTGCAGTTCTCATGAATATTAGCTATGCGAGGAGGTAGACGTCTGAGCTGTGGGCCAGTGTATGGGCATCCATCGATGCTTCGTGTGGCAATAACCGCCAATCGTACTTAGATTTAAAGTGAAATGGGAGGTCGACAGAGATTAAGGCAAAGTCATTAAGGAAGCATCTCTATTGATGCATGTGGAGTGGCACACAAAAAAAGTCATTATGGCCAGCTTTTACTGTGTGTGCGGTGTAACAAAGTCGATCAGAGATTGAGATATATAGGGTGGTGTTACTTCTTGTAAGCGTGAAGTAGCATATGTTTTGGCTCTGATGAGCGGGCCATTAAGACGTCGGTGCATTGTCGGCGGCGACATAAGGTAGTAACCTTTTGTGGCGTTATATGTCTGAAAGCACTGGACGGGACGTTCATGGTAATGCTTCAGGAGGCTTGAACCGCTGACAGTATATTTGATGTACATTTGATGTTGTGGTCATTAAAACTGATAGACTGATTATCATATCATCATCACCTTTGAATGTAGAAGACGCTTTACATACGAAGTAGAATCTGGTTGGAAGATTTGCAATATTCTTAGTATTACGAGGGTTTGGTCTCAAGAGATTTGTTTTCAATATTACCACATGATAGAGGTGTATGGCACGACGTCAGCTTTGTTTGCGGCTTAATACTGCGTGACACGGAAGCGGTTTCTACCGAAGCGATAGTGTGACGTCATTGCCGCCTCATTTTGTGAACATCATGGGGCAAATTTGACTAGAGGAGAAATTTCTCCCACCTCACATCTACATTTTGTGTCAAAACGCTTAATGGCAAAGAACGCATCTTACGTGCTTATAAGAAGATAATTTCTATAAGCGTGTGTGCAGAAGAAGACGCCGGATTCCAAAATGGATGTTTTGATAGCTATATGGCGGTATGCATAATGTACAGTGCACCCGACTTGGTTGACGGGTAATATTAACTTCCCATGCAAAAGAATGGAAAGCAATTGCGTATAAAAAGCTTTAGCAAATGCATCTTTGCCGCTGAAACTCTTTTAAGGTGCTGCTAAGAAAAGTATGACCATCGAGTAGATCTTGTTTAGGTCGAGTCCAATACGAATCGACCGCTTCTATATAAACAAAGGTTTGAAGAAGTGGCTTGGTCTGACCAACTACTTAAAAGAAAATGAAGATAGAAGTACTCGAGTCTGCTCACAAGTGGGAAACGTACTATCAATGTCCGTCTTTTCGAGCTCTGCACGAGCTTTGACAAAAATCATTAAAGTGTTAATGTGCTGAAGCGCTATGGGGTCTGGACGATTGCGTTACCAGACAATCAAAAGTTGCAGAAGCTTTTGAGAGCCATCGGGGAGATAGTAAGATTTTCTAGAGTACCTAGAATGAGCTGCTGACCGTGGAGCTGTAGACAATATTGATTGCCGTGATCAGCGTCTTCAGCATGACTACGCTCTCCATCGCGAGAATCGAATGCACTGAAAGCTTATCACAAGATCAGTGGTGGAGGGTTCACCTGCCGCTCGCGAGCACTTAATTGGGTGGATCGAGTGCGTGTGACGCATGCAGAGCAGTCTTTTCTTACTACTCGACTGGGCGGTATAAGCCACAGCCTTACAGAATGGTCTTAATTTTGCCAAAGTAGCACCTATCCCCTTCACCTTCTGATGTAAAGATTTGCGGGTCATGAGGCTTAGGTCGTGTTCTTCCTAAGAAGAGAATGACCGACGCGTCTAGCACGAGGGCGTGTGCTCAGCAAACAGAAAAATCGCCATTCGACGGCATAGCGTACTTTCGCCGATGTAATTGTGGACAGTGTGAGCTTCGCTCATAAACCTTGACGGTGCTAAAGTTCTATTGTATATATTTAGTCAACAACTCAACACCGGTAGCCATTTTTGAGGCTCCCTCTTTGTCGTATCATTGATTTCTATCACGTCAAAGATGAAACGTTCGATGAACTGCTCTGATTGTATTCACTTAGCAGATGTACAGCCCCGGTGGCATCACTTGTCGGAGAAGTTGGAGAAAAAAAACTTCACTCGTAAGTAATCGAGCTACATTCATGCACCTATCGAACGTGCTATTCGCGCTAATTAATAAATGAGCAATCTTATTATGGCCCGGAAGAGGTACCTTTAATCGTAGCCTTTTCTGCTTTTGGATCGCTGGAAAGTGACACGACTTGCAAGCTTTTCAGGATAGTATATGATCTAGTTTTTCGGAAAAGGTTGGGGTGACGCCCTCCTTCCAAGCGCGGGGGCTAAATGCTCGCGCGCTTCGGGTAGGTGCTCTCGGGCATCTGCAGGTCTCTAATGGGTCTCACCCTCGACGCGACGGTCACCAGCACCAGGGCGCCACCTGGGCTCTTACCAAGTCAGAACTACACAAAATAATGGAAGACCCTCACGGCCTCGGTGCTGGCTGCACTGCCCGCCGAACGAGACCCGACGTATGCGGACACCACTCTATGCCGTGGACTAGCCAGACTGAGCCTAGCACGCGCATAACTTGGCAACGCGATAACGTAATACAATACAATACAATATATGATCTAGTGTGACCAAATGCGTCCAATTTACTAAAAAACCAAGCACGAGTGGTTAAAATATTACATTTGCTGATGCCGAAAAGAATATTTGCGGTGTTGTCACCTCATTTTTCGATGACGATGCTCTTCTATGGAGCGATTTACCAAAGAAATATTCACATAAAAAACGTATAGAAACGCAATACACAGTTTTTCTTCACATTTCTGACTACGCACGTCGACTCTGAATGCTTGTTGCAATCCGCAGCACTGCTGCAACATCGTCGTAGCCTTCAGCAGCCGCCCGAGACAATGGTGTTTCTCCCGTTCCATTTGAAGTACTTGGTGAAGCCCCATGGGTGAGCAATACACGCACAACTTGCAATCGTCCTCGCGACGCGGCAAGAAGAAGAGGCGTGTCGCCGATGCAGCTTTGGACGTTGACACTCGCTCCATAATCGAGAAGTAGATGCACAACCTCGATATGACCGCGCAACACAGCAGTAGACAAGGCAGTGTAGCCACGGGTGCGATTGCGAGCGTCGACAAAAGCGCCATTCTCGAGTAAGAGTCGGACGACAGCAACATGGCCGTGACGGGCAGCGATCTCTAATGCGCGGTTGCCGTCTCGATTCGTGGCTTCAATATCGGCTCCACGACCCAACAACACGTGAACCATATCCAAAAAGCCTCGCTTTGCAGCAGCCATGAGTGGTGTGTACCCTTTCCATTCAACTGCATCGACCGCCGCTCCACCTTCATCCAGTAGCACTTCAGACACGGCTTTGTGTCGTTTCAACACGGCCAAGTACAAGGCTGTACATCCTTCCTTGCTTTTGTTCTCAATGGCGTCCATGTCGAGCTGGTAATTCAATGGAAGCAGCTCTTGCACAATCAAAGTGTGGCCATAAGCTGCTGCACACATGAGCGGTGTCAGTCCTTTGACAAGCTCTCGAGCCATAACGTCGGCTTTCGTCTTGAGCATCGTTCGGACGACTTCCAGGTGCCCATTCATAGCTGCAAAGTGCAATGCTGTGTGTCCAGACTTGCAGCATAGCTCTACATTCGCTCCGTGCTCGAGTAAAAGGCCTACGAATTCCAGCTGTCCGGTTTGTGAGGCAAACATCAACGACGTCATTTGGTCATGATCGACTGTATCCACATTGGCACCAACGCGTAAAAGATGTTGCGCAACCTTCAGTCGACCACACTTGACCGCAATGCCCAAGGCCGTCTCGCCCTTGTTATTCTGCACATCGAGCGACGCTTGTCGCGTGACTAAAGCATGCACGATCTCCATATGTCCTTCTTGCACAGCGAGCATTAACGGTGTCCGGGAAATCTTGTCCCTTTGATCCACGACAGCTCTGGCATGCAACAACATTTCGACAATGTTTAGTCGTCCAACCATAGCGGCAACGTGGAGAGCAGTGCTTCCCTCAGAGTCTTGAATATCGACGCTCACGCCTCGATCCAAGAGACAACACACGTTGCTCGCGTGGCCTCTCGCTGTTGCAAGCATTAAAGCGGTCGCATACATTGTAGCGTCGTGGGGATTGACCACAGCGACTTCTTCCTCTTTCAAGACTCGCAAAATGTCCAAATGACTTCGAGCCATCGCGAGTTTAGGAGACGCTTTGAGGACTTTATGCGACGGTGACGGTGCGGGGATGCCACAGCTGAGGTTTGTATACTTGAGCGTCAAGTTCATCGAGAGAGGCGTCCAGCCATCCCCCTTAGTATCTACGGACGTCCCAGTGTCGGAAAAGGCCATGTCATGGACCTGTAAATTAAAGAGTGAAGAGGTTGAAGCGATAAATTTGGATATCATGCGGTCGTGACAGGGACACTGGGAGCGTGACGCACGCTGATGCCTTGACGAGTCGGTTCGTGCTGCTTGGAAGATTTTCATGTGGATCCGGCTCCATCGCCATCATTTACACACTAGTGAAAGCTTGAGAGTTGCCACGGTACTACTGTCCACTGATGTTCTATTTTATGGCTCTATGGGCGGTCTTTACAGATGTTAGGCACTTTGTTTTTATGGTATCCCTGTAATTCGATACCGCACGATGGACATGCTGTATCTTTTCTGCTTTAAGGCAGCATCATTACATCTGTTGTGTTAAGCGCAGCCTTCACGTTGTTTCTAAAAAAGTGGTGTACGATAGGCACTTTATACCGGTTTGCATACTGAGGTATACCAAAAAAAGAGTCCCTGCCTAATTTGCAGTGAACTCTAGGTAGAATGGTAGAATAGGTAGCACTGTAAATTGCATACTTCGAGCCCCTCAAAGACCAAGGAAAGTGACTGGTCGTTCACCGGGCGATTTTCTATCTTCGAGCACGCCTCCTCTGTGCAAGGTGCTGTGTGATCTCTAAGTCCGAGAGAATCAAGACCACAATTAAACGAGCAGCTTGCACTGCCTTTGAAATTTACGGGATGAAACGGCGGCTGCATTCGCAGCCCTCCCCGCATAAATATATTTATGAGTAGAGAAATATGACGATCTCCATCATCAGGGCGCTAATCTCCAAAATCAAGTCATGGATGACTTTAAGGTAGCCCGACACTCCTGCAGGCCTCAGCGATGCAAGAAGCGATTCAATACCCTTTTACAAAAAAGCAGCTACAGCTAGGCTCCTTTTCGAAGAATGAATTGGGTGAGCAGCTCGCCGTTTTATGGGAGGGAATCCGTAGACTCGCTGACTCGGCTCAGTCTCAATGGAATAAGCAAAGTTATATTCGCTGCTTTGACTGAGCACATGATTTGTGCTTGTCCGGAGAATGGACTATCGTCTCGCTCAAGACTTTCAGTGTGTCGCTAGCCTACTAGCGTATTCAAGTTCAGAATAAAATTGGTTACCAAGATTGAAGTGTTAGATTTTGTAAGTGTTGATGATATTGACAGATTTATACCCCACTTGACTTTTGGTATAGATGTGACGCGTCTTAAATTGAATTATGCTCGAAATTAGCAGCTGATAATCGTCTGGTATACGACTAAGTTGCGAAAGTCTTATGGAGTAGGGATGGGGCGCCCTACTGAGAGAGAAATGATGAAGTGTGTGTTTGTTACAGTCAGCCGAGACCATTTAGGTGATATCAGTACCACTGGGCTGCTAACTGTATACGCAAGTGTATGATATACCTTTTCAAGTCTACGTCGACTCCGGCTCGCTGAGATATCGGCTAACGTTTGTGGTTAGCTAGAACGGGTCGAAAAATGCTCACCAAAACTATGCCACTTGCGGTATGACTGGCAAATGAGACGGCTTTGGACATCTTGAGGTCAAAATAGACCAGGCTATGAAACTGGGGGACTTTGATCGCGCAAAACTATTTTTGCTTTTTGGCATGGGCAAATGTGACTTTATTCTGGGCATTACGTGGCTCATAAATATCAATTTTGGGGTATGATTGGCGAAGCAATGATATAGGTGCCAGTCGTTGCAACAAGGCTCTGATGCTTCATATTCAAATCCCTGTTGTTCGAACAAATCCTTCGAAAGCCAAGCTTAGAAGCGGCTTTAAAATAGATATGGTAGAAATTTAAAGTATATTTGTCTGTCTGAAGATAGATGAGAAGATTCTTTGACGATTTTGGCGGGCATCTAGATTCTGCTAGCAGCATCGATTGCCAAAAACGCTTAAGATTGGGTAAATGTTCAGCCACCAGCTGTAGATGGTAACATTTCCGCAAGCGAATGACATACATCCGCGAAGCTTAGCAAGTAGCACACTTTTCTAGATGGGTAACATAGCAACACTGGCATGCAGATAGCGTAGTATTGCAAGACATCAGCTTTCGGGTAAGTAGCAAAGTACCACTTGAACAACGTAGCCTAGTTCCACAAATGGAGAACGGCACCGCCGAACGATTCTACCTCGGGCGACTTCATGGCCAACAAATTTTATTTACAGGGACTTGTCAAGGAAGGTGTAGATACTTCTTTACAAGTCAAAGCTACTAAATCTCAAAGACATCTGAGTTGAAAGCTAGAAACATCTCCGAGCGAGGATTTACGTGATCTCTGCGTAAAAACTCATTTGTCGATTTTGGATTTGCGTTTATTGGTCCTCATGATCTTTTCAAAATCCCAGTCGCTTCGACTAGGTTAACGATAACTAATTTTGGCACTTCTGACAGTGCCTATCATTGAAGTACGTACGACGACCGTTTAAGCAGTCAATAATTATATAAATAAGGCTTTATCGCCAGCCACGAGACTGTTTGTGGCGATCTGGCTACTCATTCACGCTCTCTTCATGTAAATTCATATTACCCGCTCTTGGTGATACTTTGCTACTTCTCTGTGAAGCTCTATTTCCCAACGTGTCTTGCAAACATGTATAACTCACTGTTTCTTGTGAGTCTACGCTACCTGTTTGCAAAACTTTGTTCGCCACAGTTGGTGGCATCACCGTCGAAGCAACGCTACTCACACATAATTTTTTTGTGTGCTTTTGATGGCCAGTGCTACAAGTAAAAAAAATCTGCGAAGAAATCATTCAAAGATGCCATGACGTCACCTTCATATTAAAGATAGTTCTTCGATGTTCCCACATTTATTCTTGGCGTACAATTTCTTATGATTTTTACTCAAAGACCCGTACGCACAAAAGGAGACTCATACAAGCCCAATTTTGTGGATTATAATGGGTGGAACCTTTGACCATGTTTTATCGATGATCAAATTATCGTGCTTTTCCAGCCATGCCGTATCCGGAATCAAGTAATTCTTTTCCGCGTCAAAAAGTCTCCTTGCAGTCGGAATCGGTAAAACTTACAGCCAGATTTTTTTAAATCCGGGAACGCTTAGAGCCGTCCTTTTAGTCAGTCAAACTTAAAGTGACATAATACCAGAGCTCTCTTCCTAAGCATTATCTATTACTCATTTTGGCTGACCATAATCGTTTGCTGCCGTACAAAGTTTCTGAATGGACCAGAGTTTACAAAAAGTTTCAGGTGCTTCATCAATCTCGTACACTTGTGGGTACAACAAGCAGTCCTCAGCTGTTGGTTTTTTTAAGAGTTGTTAAGCTTTCTGAGGCTAAACTTTCATGGTGTCCATAAATTACCATGAATTTAAGCTTTCCTCCCAGTAAGACGCTCGACCTTACTGGTGACCGCTTGCACGAGACGAGGATGTATTCCGTTGCCCTTCTCTGGAATAGGCACAAGCTATGTGTCCCTGTTCGCCGCAACTTAAATCCGCAAAAGTTGCTTCATTCGAGAATTCCACCGAAACCGTTTCTCTCTAGCAAATACACAAATCCACTACTTATTGTCCGTACTTCAAAGCTTAATACAAGAAGGAGTTTTTGTAAATCCATCCATAAAAGCAGTTGTCCAAAGGAGTGGTGTTTCAGTTAAAAGACTATCAACTCTTTTGAAGTATTGTGAATTTTATGTCTCTTACAGGCAAGGTAGCGTAATTACTCGCAGAGCTAAAAAACGCTGGGTGAGGACGAAAAGTCCCATCGTGTAAAGTGGAATATGGTGTCCGATCCTAGAATGGGTCGGAGAGCTTACTTGCTTTTCGAATGGAAAATATATATTTTAGTATATCTACATAGAAAAAAGCGGTTACATCAGCGTGTGGTTCCTCCGCAGCTTCACCCAGTCGACGCAATTACTATTCCGATAATCCCTCGTTCTTGTATTAAACCCTGTTACTATCAAAACGCTCTAATTGTGAGCTTCTTTATGCGTAGAAGAGCAAGACTTCCTTGTTGTCGGCCAATATAAAGTCATCCGCGGTTTGCGGCATCCAAAACAATTGCTACTGTGCAGTATCTTTGCAAAATTGAGATGGAGCTACCAAATATTTGCCCGTTACGAACCTTACCACCACCTTTCACGAAGTCACAGTTAAGGAATCCCGATCAGCGATTGGAAGCTGATGTTTGGTGTGTTTGGGGGCATGAAGAAAGCGGCAACACGTAGGGTTAGATTTCATTTGACCAGTTCATTGAAACTCTTGCCACCAACTTGTAGCACAAAAACTAGTTAACTCTCAATACTGTGTACATTGTTTGAGAGCCCACACGGCTCTTTTTTCAGCATGTATGCTTAGCTGTGGCGGTGAACCAGGCAACACAATATTTGCTAGAATTCAAATCGAAATATGTAGATGTTGATAATGGTGAAGTTTATTAAGCACTTTGTCTTTGAATGTGGCAATGGATAGCCTTTGCCTACGTTTCGGAGATAGCCCGGCTTTCTTCGTGCTTTCCAAGTCTGAGTCTATACAATGCTGAGATTTCTACTAAAGCCGTGGAAGCTACAGCCAAAAGTGTAGCATCAAATGCACCAGAAGTAAAAATGCTCAATTTTAAGCTGTCCGATATGAATTTTTCACACTAATCAATAATTGTGATCGAGAGCACATGATGTTTAAAAGCTGACAAAGGAGATTACGCAGGAGACTCGTTGTAAATATGAGCCTTTCATTATTGGTATCAATGAGGATGCTAGGAAAAGCCGATATGATACTGGTTTATAGATGTGTGCTTGAGATTTGTCAAGTACATCTTAACCCTGATTATAGTGAAGTTTTTATTTAGACCAATGGACTCGCAAATTCCACCTCTCTCACGCTGTAGTTAAGTTAAGATTATGATTCAGAAGCCTTGAAAGGCTTGTGGGTCCTTTTGATGATACGCTTACACATAAAGCGTTTAGGCTAGAAGAATAAGACACGTGCGATATTAAAGATTTTGTAGCAAGTTGTCTTAGTCGGATCAATCTAGTTGTGCGCCCTCATATTATTTAGCCTCCGATCCAACGATTTTCATGATTTGATCCTTACTTTTTCGCTGCATCTCTTCTTTGTGCGGAAGATTGACTCGATTGAGCACTTGAAGACCATTTTTCAGCAAACGAGTCTTAGCCAGTGTAGGTCCTTTTACAGTATGACGCTTGCTGGTAGAGAAGGGGCCGTACCACTGTGTACAAAGGCACTGTCTTACTGCTTTTCACCACCTTTGGTTACAAAAGCGGGCTTTCAAGGACCTAGACGACGAGTCAGATTTCCTTAAAATCGTTGAAGCTCATAATGTCTCATTGGGCGACATCTTAAAAGTATAATCTTAGATGCCTTAAAAATACTTGTCACCAACACTCGGCTTCTAGTAGAAGCGTGATCTAAGTGGATCTACCGCATTGCACTTGTTTCTACTTCCATAGAAACAAAAAGCAATGAGGTACATAGCACGAAAAATAGATGTCGCTTCAGCACTTGAAAAATAATAGCTTGACCCTTCGAAAACCACCCCCAAAGCGTGACGTAGCGAGCGTCTGAGATTAAACTATCCAATTCGTAATGAATATTACTTGCTTAACACAAATTCGGCGATACAAGAAGTGACTCTATCTTGAGACGGCGACGTGATGTAAAGTCTTGCTTGAGCACGCATCAAAATTCTATTCTATTTTTTTAAGGTCATAGAGCATTCTGGCTGCGCTAATCAAAAATGGTAAGTGTCTTTGTTTCTTTCATACAAAAACGTGCCAGATCAAGGCAGGTCGATTTCAATATCCTATGGCAGACCGACATTAAAAGTGAATTGTCCGCTTACGCGAGCTTGGGACTTTTTAAACAATTTACTAACAGCAATCATAGCTCGCGCTCATATATAGTGACCACCTCAAGTACAGCTGGGTGACTATTATTTTTAGCTCAATGCACTCTGTATATGACGATAAGCACTGACATTGGACAGAATGGTGTTATCATTATACATAACATGCCGCTTCTTTCTGGCAAGATGCATCCGCACTGCGTGTGCTCTTATGCCATTAAGAAGCGCAGCCTTACCGTCTATCAAAGAGATAAAATATCAAAGATATTTGAGGTCATGCGCTTGATAGCGGTACGAAAAATTAAGATCGAGAAGGCTAAGCAACAATGTGAAGGTTCTGAAAAGCACTGTTCATCGACAGCATTTATAGTAAAGTAGCATAATTTTGACGATACAAGTAACAGCCTTTTTGATTTATTTGACCTTTCATGCAACGTGCACATTTTGCAAGCGAAACGAAATTTAGAGGCACAGTGCGCCTTTGTAATTACTTTTACTTCGGGTTTGACGAAGTGAAGACGTAGATACTGGTTTAGTTGCCAAGTCATGAGAGAGTAAGTGAGCTAGCTCCATCCGTGAGCCCTTTATTGTCCAATCGGCTACATTAATTGCCGATCGTTTCAAACCGCAACAAGCTCGTGCTAAACTTTTCACCAGCCTTTACCCTCCAAGAGTGCATTTGTACTCCATCAAGCTATTCAATCTTTCGACCTATTTGAGATTTGTGCTTTGTATACTTTGTGCGAAAATCCTTCAATTCTAAGGAAGAATATATGCTCAACAAGATGTCCGATTGCAGGTTGTGCAGTGCTTCACTTTTGGTAATTGGATACCATCAAGGCCGAATAAGGGAATTAGGTACTCTCCTTAGGGCAATAGGTACATCCAGCGGTGTACTATGATAGTTATCAGTAATTCCGCAAGAGCTTTTTAATACTAACGCAACGTCCAAAGCTCGGTTACTGAGACACGATTTGACAACATATTCATTCAAAGCCACATTAGAGAAGACATCACACCGGGTACACATGAGGCTTGCTCCAAAGTTCATAAACACCTCTCATATCTAGTCCGCAATCAATAAACGTATTTTGCGGTGGAGAAATCTTAATATTCTCGACCTCTATGTAAGCAGCCATTAAGTGCGATGTGCAAAAAAGAGGATCAAAGTCGTCTTGTTTTGGCCTACGCCACGTTTCAAACTTATCTGAGAAAGAGCCCAGGCCTAGCTGGCTACCTGCGCATCTATAGTGTTGGTCATGAGAGATATGAAATCGGTGCTGGCTGAGTCAGCACCGAAAAGCTTTTGATAGCACTTAAGAAACCTTCAAAAAGCTTTAACTTTGACTCTGCCGGACGAAACAAATTCGCTAAGCATCATTTGTCGCCATTTGTTGATCATTGTTGTAGCTCGATGAGGATGAACGTTAGCGCGTCATCTGCTTCAATTTGGTCAGCTGAGAATTGTCAAACAGCGCTATTACGTTTATGACAAGAAGTGACCTGCCACGAAGTACGCACAGGAAGAGTTCCGTGTGCAATTTCTAGGCTCAAACCTTTTTGTAGTCTATTCACACCATGCATCCCAGAGAACGGCGCCTTGCTGTCCTAAGAAACTAACAAGAAATTTATTATTCCTCGCAAAATATGATTTCCGTACTAAATGCAAGCCTGACAAACTCAATGTGCTCACCGATGCAGGTCAGCGCAAGAAATTTCCCAACTACATACGGCTGAAAGCTCTATCGACGAGCAGAATTGTCAGGCATACGAATCGGGTACCCATCTTGTAACTTTAGCGCAACTTTTATCGCATGTAGATATGCCAGAGTCGAGTAATTAGCACTTCGACACTAACACAGTTGTACCGCTTGACTCATCACACGGTCTTTTCCATTTTCAAGGAATTTGGAAGACATAGCCCGGGGTTTTGTATCGAGTGACAAAATTGTGAAGTACTTTATCTGAAAAGTGCACGATGCTAAATTTGGCGCCGAGAAAAAAACGTCTTTCTTGGCCACTACAGCAAATTGGCTGTCTCGTTAGTAAAAAAGTAGGTAAAAAAATATACCTACCGAATAATTATATCACGTCGGCTTTTTACATGTACTAGTAACTTGCGCGAGCTTTAAAAGTCAACAAGTCTAGACTTTGTCTTCGGTCTGCCGGAGGTAGCAGAAACATAGTTTTGTTCTGCAACTGGCATTTGTTCCAGCTAGTATAAATGTGAATTGAGCAGCAAAACTTTTAAAGAAGCGAATTAAAAAATTATGTCTTTCCGAGTGCAATGACGACGAATAGAGACACGCAATTACGTCAATCGCTTTCTCGGCTATCGAAAACCCGGTTGTTGATGTAAATAGTAGACAAATGATTAATCAAAATGGGGTTTGCCGTTTTTTGGAGGCACACTGTGTAGTCTGTACACTGAAGAGCTGCGCTGATAAATATTAATTGTTAAATTTGTACTTAACAATGCGCTCACGCATCAACGAGCTTTACACCCCCCTATGCAAAATGACTAAGACATGTTAAGGTTTGGTTATCTCTGTAAGAAAAAATATTTCTCGAATATGTGAGTGAGAGGCAAGCATTATCATCAGAACTTTTTATTGCGGGACAAGTTTACCCGAAGAATTCGCTCTTTGGCTTTGTAAATTTTTTTACAACTAACAGGGCATAAAGATAAACAAACCGGTTAGATACAAGAGAAAAAAAATAGGCTTACTCAAGACGATAAAATATTGCTAGATATTACTAAAGTTAATGTTAGACAAGGTATGATCGGTACTTTCTAGCAAGATAAATTATCGTGTTATTGAACCTTTTGTGATATCGGAAGTCATCAACTAGATACAATATCGATATTAAAGAAAACTTGGCGTTTAAAACTCTTTGATGGGTAGACTAGAGACGTATTTTTGATCTCATGACTCCAAACAATCAGCGAGTCCCAGCATATCCCAATGTTTTTTTTCGCGCTCTGCCCTGCTGGAGAGGTGGTCATACAATAGCTGACAGTGAACAAAACCAACACCGTACTGATCATATAGCTTAGAGGTATAGTGCCAAAAAAGCCGTACGCTTTGGGCTGCAAACTAAGTCTGTAGCTTACTGTGAAGGAGAGCAACTTCTTGACGCAGTTCGAAGATCACAGAGACGCGCTGTGTTCAACCCGACTATAAAATTCTGGGCTACACGGCTTAAGGCGTTCCATCTCATAAGCCTCACAACTTAAGCCTTCCATTTTAAGGGTCACGCGTTCAAAGGCGTCCATCTTCTTTTCGGTCCAAAGTTGCTTCAAAGAAGCCGCGGGCAGACCACAGGGTCCAGCTTTCAAGATTCAATTGCGCAAAAATATATCTCAATAAAAGAAGACGAAAGCGGCCCCCCCTGGTAATGTCAGACCACCAAGACAAGCGTCACTTCCATATGGAATAAGTATGCCGCAGAGGCAGTTTTATGAGCGCCAAAATCTTATTGCAAAGTAGTGTGACTGACTCGCTTTTTTAAATTCGTAGGTGCTGTTTGAACAGCTTTGGTACGACAGCCCAACGCCGTTGTGGTCTAGAATCAGTGACATTGGAGACTTTGCATCTAAGCCACGGTTCCTTGGCCACGCGTTGGGATATGGTAGATGTGACTAAATTCCTGTGCTTTGACCTTGTACTCTAATTGCCTTGCTCAACATGATGCCGAAGCCGAGGCATATGAGTGTGAGTTATGTCCGACCAAGAGTTGACTTATGCATTTTAAGCTAGCTAATGTAAGCTATTTCATAAAAGGCCTTTCATTTTTTTGCGTCGCAATAGTTTGAGGATTTACTCAGCTTCTCTGGTTGGAATGTGATGGTCAATATAATGGAATATACTCAAGGGTGTTTCCATACCAAATACAGGCCATCATCGTCCGCGTGAGATTTTAATATAGATTTTCAGATGCCACACGAGAAGTTACAGCTAAAATTTCTCGCGGTAAGCGAAGCAGATGGATGTACTGCTCGCCGTCAAGGTATGTACTAGTCGGGAATTATCATCCGAATGCCCCTGCCAATTCTTGTCAAACCTCAGTCCGGAAAGTGAGCAATTTTTTCGCTGAATTGAGACTTGCGTCGGTAGCCGACGCTGAGCGAATTACATAGTCTATTGCCCACTGCGTTAGTGAAGTTGGTCATTAGACCCACCCGGAATTCGGCGTAGGAATGTCATCTTTTGCTTTGTCTTCTTTCTATCAATTCTCAACATCACTGACCTCATCGACAAGGGCATCTCAGGTCAGGTCTTCTTTCGTCCTATTTGATGAGACAATTTGCATGTCGGCGAATTTGACGTATATCAAACTCTTTTGAGGCATTCCCTCGGGCAATGGAATTGTTACGACAACACTCCATCAACCTTCGACTATTTGCGGTAATAGCGCGTAGAGAGCTAGACAAGCACTTGACATATTAATCTTTAAAAGGCAAAGGTGTCTGTGAACTATCAGGCCAGAGAGACTTAAACGCGCGGGTTCCCCGCCACGAGACCCTTCTTGAGCCTTTTATGCTCTAAAGGTTTTCTAGTGGGTTGTCTCCTTCAAGGCTTACCCCCATGGAATAGGTGCGTCTTGACAAATGCAGCATTTGTTGTATATGTAGTCTTCATTGTTAGTGCAGCCTAGCAAAAGGCGCATCGCAAAGGCTTGTTTTTGTAGGGTGACATCTATGGAAGATTTTTCGATGTCAGCTAAGTCTACCGCTCGGCAGCCTTTTTTGCTACCTAATTTGGTCATCATTTTGATCAAACTGACCTTTTATATAAAAAAGTAGTGATAAATAGCACTCGTCTCCAACAAATTCAATTCAATTCGTATTAGGGGGCAAGACGTATTGCTTTATAAACTCAAGCACTTGTAGTAAAAGCTGTCTTCCTGTCAAGAAATCTTCTCCAAATAATAGTGGCTCATGGTGCACGGCAGGCTCTTTACAGGAATTTATAAAGGTCTGTGCACTAAGGTATCTTAAGAATTACTGGAATTGAAAAAAGAAATGTTCTGACTTACAAAGTAAAGTTGAAGCACATACCGAATTAGAATTAACAGTGCATTTATTTTCTTAGTCATGAAGCTGCAATAAATTGTAGGAGTCAATCCTTTTTGGCCGTTGGTCGTTCCCTTGAACATCTTACATTCTTCTCCGATACCTTGTTCTCTGTGACCCTGTCTTGATACGACACTATCATCCCTAGTGTACGCTGATGATATCCGCCTGACTGGCTCAAACGGTCTGATCACCAAGGATGCTAAGCAGCTTGTCTTAGAAGGCAAGTTATCGCGCTGAATTTATTTCTTTTTTTTGATTAACCGATAGGAGAAAGCTAAGGTTAGCCTGAGGCAGTGAATGAAAGCTTCTTATTTTCTTACACAAATTTGTCAGCAGCAATCCAATTTATTAGGTATTGCGGGCTGAAATGACGAAGCCCATCAAGTCCGGGTTTCATTCACTACTCGTCATTGCACTTAAGAATATGATTTCTGACCTCAAGACCTGTCATTGCGCATTCTGGGCGACATCTCGAAAAGTGCAAGTACTTGTCCCACTATGAACACGCTTATAGCGCAACATTTAAAAAGAATTACGCTTTTCTCGATGCATCTGGAAATTTCGCTTCCTTCGATGCATCTAGCCTGGCTGGTGATGGACACAAGGAGCTACGTTACTTGATGTGACTATACATATAATGACGATGATAATAAAATCAAAACATTCGTTATTTTATCTAGAGGCCTTTTTTGATTAGATAAAAGGATGTAAATGGGTTTATGGCGTTATCGAACGGTAAAGTGATCTTGTGCTGACTCACGGCAAATTATTATAGTAGTTGTATAAGGATTGGAAAAGATAGAGAGAATCCGCTACGTGAAGGCCAAGCTATCGTGCCTCGCGTTGTTCTTATGTCTAACTGGCATCTGCGAAGAGCTAAGCTGGGTGTCCGTCCTCATAATCCGTGGAGGCAACAAATTCTGAATTTCAAGACCGGAAAAAGCGGATGAAAAATTATTTCTAGAGCAAGTCTTATAAAATGCACCATTTGGTAGAGGGCTAGCTAATACGACCGGTACCTAAGACAAAAGAGCTTGTCTTGCGAAACGATTTGGGAATTGTCATAACAGCAAGAAAAATGTGCACAGATCGACAGCAAACACAAGGACACTCAATCTTTAGAAATATTGTAGCATATCTTACTGTGTTTTTATCCAGTTCTTCGGTCACGTATCGTTTTCCAACGACCACCGACCGAACATCTATAGTGAACTTCATATTTGGAGCGGGTGAGTGCGTCTCAAAGAACGTCTAAATATCTGCTTGTAACTTTAAGCAACAAGTCGCGCCTTGCAGTGCACTGCTTATCCTGACTCGTTTGCTTCGTTGCAGAAATTGTCGGCATCCGTTTGGCCGATTGTCATTAATTTCGGTGTGAGCGCTCACAAATTGCTTTTGTCGCAAGTCTTGATATCGCCTTCTGCTTGTCATAAGAGGCGCTGCTATATATTGCCTGCGCACGCGTGATTGAGGCATCGTCCGATCCGCCAACACTAGCTACATGAGCAAAAACTGCTTCAGCGATGAGTCTACCTTTGTCAATCCTGGTGCGTCTCGGGGTTTGTAATTCGTCACTTCCTTCTGCCGATTTTTTTGCCTTTTGAGCCGTCCTAAAGCATCAGCATCGGCTCACGTTTTCCTCTCGATTGCTCACTCTTGGCGGATCCACCAATCGTTAATTTTGCTGCGCTTCAGCTGATCGACGATACTCTACTACTCCGAAAGGCACTTAACACCGGGCTAAGAAGAGATAAGGTACTATGTCCAGACACCTCTCATATTCTATTTGATGTGTGTGACGAGATTCTGACACCTTCTATAGAACCACTTTTTACCCGCTTGAGGCTGAAAGTTGACTTCAACATGCATCAGCTTCCGACGCTAACGCTTGCGCTACATAGTTGCCACTCTCTTCGCGCTTTGGCGTACACACTGTACCACCTTGATATTGAAATACGTCAAATACACGATGCCCCATTGCGATCTCTGCATAAAAAAAATCAGGTCAAGTTTTGTACTCTCGGCATTATCAGCATGGGAGGAACCCCGCAATGTAAATACGCGTAGATTCCTCAGTTTTAGCTTTTGCTTGAAGATGGTGCAGCATCTCATTTCTTGTTTCGTCGAGCGATCGATCAGGTAGGCCAATATGCTTACTGAATCCGCCAACCATTTAAAAGGCACATCCATGTAAAAGCATTCGCGCCATTTCCACAACTGCGCGGCTCGTCCGCTTCGCAACACTGGGCTGGAAGACACCGTGTGCTGATGCGAGTGACCGTTCCTGGCACATATATCGATAACTCTTTTTCTCACAAAATTTGTTACGTTGCCTGCAGACGCTTCAAGCGTTGTTCCCGTTGCTATTTCATAGAAGTCTCGATCTCGCTCAGTTAAGTGACCACCTCATTCGTGTTTTCTAAAAGTAAATCTACAAGATATCCTTCACGAAAGTAAGCACATATCTTGCGCAACCATCCAAAACCGCTTTCAATGGTCACTTTACGTCCGTGTTTCTCGAGTTGCAGGACTCGTAATACTTTCGTAAGCAACTGTGACGGAAATGAACCGACCACTTGCTTACCCATCAGCCATCCGTCCTGTTTCACCTCAAGCACGCCACTTGTTGTGCGCAGTGTGTTAGCCATACCGCTTTTCTGAAGGTGTTTCAGGGAACGTACCAAAGCTCCCGGTCACTATCATCTCCAGCGTAAATCAATATCTTGCAATTTATAAGGCACGCTTTGCCGATTGTGGTACCTCAGGCAATATCTTGATCTTTGCCTCAACTGATTGCGTATCGCAAGCTTGCCATCCGACAATATTCTTCTGTTGAGTCTTCGGATATGCTAAACTTTGATCATGCGAAAACTCATTCCATTTGACGCGGTCAATTTTACCTTGCCGATTCCTTGGACGAGAAAACCCTTAAGTTCTGCGATCGCTTTTTCCAAGCTTGTCTAAAAGCCTGCATGTTCGGAAAATTCTTCCTGTGTGGCGTCATGTATAATGATAGGAAAAGAGTTATTATAGTATGTTGTAGTCATGTGACACTACTGTCAATAAGCTATCCTACAAGTCTTCCTTTGTCTACTGCAACTACCGCATCATTGCTACTAAAGTGTTTCCCGGTAAAATACTTGTCCGCGAAACGACCGTTCCGAATGTTGTCTTGTCTACCTTTGAGCCTTCCAGCATGTCCATTTACGCGAAACGCTTCTTCGTACCGCTTTTGGTGTACCATCGCTGATCTCCTAGGCAGCATCTCTTTATTCAGTCAGCTCGATGCCCTTCGCATTCTTCACAATCGATGTAATAGTTCATACTGCCGGCAGACTACTAGTGACCAACTGGTGCAACAGATTAAGCGAAGTTACTGCTATCTGGAGTCTCCAACTAGCTCGTCAATTGAACACATATGCTCTGCCATTTGGTATCATCCTCCGTTTTAAATTTGTGGATTCAGCACGTCATTGTCACACAGTTGTGAGACGTTGAGCGATTGTAAAAATCGTGGAGTGTCTCCCCATGTCCCCTTGGCGCGCGCTGCTGACCGATTCTTAATCTAGTGCTGGATCTCAGCGCCCTGAGCAATGATGTACACCGCTTCGGCGTCATTTTCCAGCCCTAATTCCGTGATGGCACTTCCATCATTGACAACCATGAAATGACTCAAAAGGCTTAAAGTCCCAGTGGTAGTAGCTATCAAAAATTTGAAGCGCTTATTGCCATAGTTGTACGAACGTTGCTGTGAAAGCAGGTTTGAATACGGTAATATACCTCTTAGGTAGACGGTCATAGCCGGAGTGAATTTTAAGAGTCCTTAGTTCGCGATTTTGTGCTTCTTTTAGCCAATCCTTTTAAGACTTCTTTGTGACGCTATCTGAAGACTCATGACTTCACCGGTATCAGCCGAGTAACTTTCGATGTGAAGCTTCCAACTTTTTGGCGCGCTGTAAGCATACCACTTAATGTATTTTGCAGGCGAATGGTGCGAGAAATTATATTTGGAAAGCCAGCTTAGTAATGATTATTCATCAGAGTGGGATATGTTACTATGACGTCAAGTTAGCAGTGGCTTTTCTTGCTTATACAAACGAGATGGAACGTGATACAGCGCCACTCCGTTGTAAACAGGATGACTCGAGCAAGTCTTTATTCATTTTAATAAAGACTCGATTTGCCGTATCGTTCGAAATACGTCTCTATGTTGCTTGTACAAACTCGTTGGATCGAGAGTTTGTCAAATCAAACACAAGCTTGTCCACTCGTGTATCAATAGAATAAATGTGCAACCACCAACGTACATACAGGCAATTACTAGTTGGCATGCCGCTACGTGCATGAGTGAACAATATTTGTCTAAAGCTCCGAAGCTGGAGGGCGTAATGCCCTGGAAATGCCGTGGGTTGATATGATTACATAAAGTCAATGGGTCACTTAATTTTAGCCAGACTTGTTGTCATGAATTTTGTAGAAGCATACATAAATATTTTTCGCGTCTATTGTGCACTTGAATACTATACTCCTAGCTATAGTGGGTGATTATATACATAAGCTTGTTTTCTTGTTGGATTTCTGCAAGAAGAATTGGGCTTTGATAACACCAAAAAAATCAAGACCGTGTGTTTTGAACAAGGGTCTTGGGTACGGTGCTACACTCTCGATACAGCCATGTTAAAAAAAGATGTTAATCTGTGCTCCACGAAATCTGAGTCATCGGTGTCTATGACAGCAGCGCCTTACGCGCATTATCTTATTGCTCAAAGAAAACAATAGGATCGAGGTGTTGAATGTAGATCATCAAGGAATGCTAGTCGGTGCAAGTGTCAAACTAGCTTTCAATCAATCTTTCCATCTGTCCATTTGTCAAAGGATGGTTAAGCTTGGTACGATTGCCACGTGCACTCAGTGTCGGGAGTAATGCAGTCTCTATTTATTTAACAAGGAAAATTAGAAAGATCGAGCTCCCACTTCACGAGCTCTGGGTTCCTTGGTACTTGCACCACATCTATTGGCAAAAGTGAGTCTGAGGTTTGAGAACCTCCCTCGACTCTGTCGAATCGACCCTGTGTAGATTGCCAGTTGTTCGGTAGCGATGTCTCGATAACTGGCTTTGGTCTAACCTGATGCTGACCTTTGTGACTGCTATGATCGCTGTTCCTGCTACTCTTGCTGGGCGCTACCGCTCTGTTAATTTTGTTGTTCATCTTGCCGCTATGCTGACAGTGATGAATGCTGCTAACACTGCTGTGATCACTGGCAAACGAGGATTGTAGTGCATGATCGGTAGGTGAAGAACAGCAAGAGGAACTCCAAGACGATTCAGAGGCAAGTATTTGAAAAGCCAAACGATCTCTTTCAACCTTGCGATGACAGTTGGCAAGGTCCGCAAGCGTGGGACCCACTTTAAATGCATGCATCACGTCACTAGCACTTTGAGTACGATCGCTCGACAATTGTCGCGCCGGTGTCACACCTTTAAAACTCGATACATGATGACCAAACAAGTCCGTCTCTGTCGCCTGATCCCTCACGCATGCCATAGTTTGTTGCTCCTGATCAACGGAACGACTTGGATGAGCAGTACTCTCTCGACTCTCGTGCGCGTAAACGTTCCCGTTCGAACCAATCTTTTCAGCTCGAAAAGCATTAAACTGTCTTTCCTTTCTTTCCAGCATATCCTGAAACATTTTCAGGTCGGATCCAGTCGAGACGGTAGCTACTTCCTTTAGTTGACGGCAACAATGAGATGAAGGACAAGTCTTGTTAGAAACGTGAGAAGCGCCGTCACATTCTTTAACTCTAGGCTTGAATGGTGGCTGGCCAACAGCGCGTTTCGGTGGACAATGGTACTCAATAGCAGCGTTCACTGCCACCGATAGCTCTTCGAGGGTCAGTCCACCTGCATTTCCATGACTTCGTGACGACATCCTCGACTCGATTTCGGAACTCGATTCATACTCGCCGTCGTCACTTTCTTCATCGCTGTCTTTATCAAAGTACAATTCTTTCAAGTCGGCCAGAGCTCGTCTCGCCACCTCACGGTCTTGATCGACGGAAAGCGGCTCGAAACCATTTGAACACATTGTTCTCTTATCATGTGCAGCTGTATTGGCTCGCTGCTGATCATACGAGCTACTGCAACTCGTAAAGGACGACGAGGGTGACCTGAGTCTTTGAGAGGACACCATGACGCTGAGTCGGTAACGGACGACCGCTCTGACTAGACACGATGTCACACATACTAATTACGTTCGAATACGGGTGCGTGTATTTAACCTATTTCTTTCCTTTTCATGCACGCGCGCCTGCAACGCGAGGTGTTCGCTCGTATTCTACTGATACTTGGCCTGCTCTAATCAACCTTGATAGACGCGTAAATCTTGCGTGTGAACCAAAGCGAGGCGCCAACGCCCACGGCACCCGTCAACAGTGCCAACGCCCCCGAGACGACCATCATGTAGCCAAAATAAAGCATTGCACCGATAAAATTTGTCACGTCTAGACGCGTCCAGTAATAATACGTCGAGTAGAGGAACACGTAGACACCGCAAGCACCCGATACAAAGAATGACCGCCACCACCTGTACACCCAAGCACTCTCGCACTTAGACACTGCATACAATCAAAGCCAGTAGACGTACCAATTGTAATCCTCAGAGCAGAGCTGAAAGTACGTGAGTACAATCGTGATTTCCGCGCACGTGTTGATCAAAATCAGGAACGCCAATAAGAGAAAACCAAAGACATAGTAATACTTGTCTGTCCACAGCGCAGAGAGCACGAAAAAGAGCTCAACAAAGATGGCACCGAACGGTAGGATACCACCCACTGCTGCTGCCGCCACGTGAGTCATGTACCACGGCTGTAATGGAATGGGACGTGGAATGTTGCTCGTCGCCACAGGAAACGCCATCGATGGGTTTCTAAAACAATGATTATCGTAAGAGCCTTTCAATCTATATCATCAATCTATCACATGCGTACCTGAAGCCAAAGTACGCTCCGGCAAACACCAGCGGCACTGAAATGCCGGTCCAAAGGAAAAAGACCAACAGAATCCACCCGAACGGCACTGCAGCGTCTGACCCCGCGCCCCAGACAAATAGGTTGAGGAAAAAGAAGAGCGAAAACATGATGCCCGGGAAGAGCACAGCCGTGAGGACTGTGCACATTTGCCAACGTTTGCCTTTAAACATCTTGTACGTGCGCGCTGAGGTGAACCCAGCGAGCATACCCAGCAGTACAAAACACACGAGCAGTGCAATCACCAGCTTGCCACGGTTAGAAGGCGCAAGGACGCCCACAGCAGCAAAAAAAAGCGTGACGAATGCCATGCCGAGTAGCTGACAGCCTGTACCCACCATGACGCAAAAAAGCATTGGATTCTTAGACGGTGGACGGAACACGTCCGCGTGGACAAGCTTCCAGCCAAACTCTTCCCGCTCTTCAGCGCGCTCTTCTTCGGTCGGCACGCGGTTGTAGCGACTGATGTCGCGATGAAGACTGCGCATGAGAATCATCCCAACCATTCCACTTAAGAACAGTACGATAACAAGCGCGTTGATGATTGAAAACCAATGAACTTCATCGCCTCCCGAGCCAGCATCAAAGTAGACGTCCCATCGAGTACGCCAATCGTGCTCGTTGTCCAGGACCCATTCCACACTGTAGGTCCAGTATACAGGCATCTTGCCATCCTTGTTCTTGCGCACATACAATGGGCGTTTCAGGTCGCTAGAGTGTTCACAGGAATCCATGCGGTTTGTTGACTTGTCGTAGTTTCTAAGGGCGTACTCGAAGCTGTACGGAATTACCTTGAAATCGACGATCCGTCCCTCTTCCTCGGTCGATGCCGTACCTATCGGGTGGTTGTTGTACCCAATAAGTATCTTGACGTGATTATTAAGCTGAGGCACCACCTCCACATCCGGATTGAAGCTTCCTAGCGGAAACCCCACAGTCATGCCGCCTTCCGATGACACGGACGTGGCGGGAAGGTTGTCAAGGATCCAATTGACGCGGTACGAGTCTTTGATCTTGTCCTCCCAAATCTTGACATCTGCCTCCTGGTATTCCTGCTGACACAGAACGGTACACTGTTGTCCTTCCAGAAACTTGATCTCATACGGAGAATTCTGAATGCGATTAGCAGTCAAGTACTCGCCCAGGTTCTCCGACTTGTACTCGATCTTTTCGGGCTACGCAAAAAAGCAATGACGAAATCAATCTCATTAAAAAGTTTGCTAGATGGGTAATTACCTGGCAAAACGGGAGCTTGTAGTAATCGAGGGGTAGCAGCGTCTCGGCCGACTTGAGACTGTTGACAAAGAGAGGCAGCGCCTCACTCTTTGTGTACGTGGTCATTTGCACACCCGGAAGCAGGAAACTCTCGACATCGGGGGCCGTCAGCGCAGCCGCCGTTAATGCCGCAATCAGCGACTTCGATGACCTACACTCGCGCATAGTGCAGTGCTGTTTGATCGTAAACTGACGCCCCTTCCATTCGAAACCCCGTCAAAGGCGATTGCAACGGGGTACCAAAAGTTGAGCTCATTTAATAATGTAGCCATATATATATATAACTCTACAATTCGTCGCCTTCCCACTCTTCATCACTATTTGATGGACTGAAGGATCTACTCATTCGGTCTACTTGACGAGGTATGAGGTCCTCTTCCAACCAACTACCACCTTCGTACACATCCTTGTCTACTACGTAATCGCCCGCCAATTCACAACCCGTGTGCACGGCGGTGCCGGCCTCTAAATACTGCACACCCTCGGGCGAAATGCCGTCGATCAATACTTCGCCAACTTTTGTGGCTCGAGCAGGATGGATCGAAGCGCACGAGCAACCGTCTACGTCGCAGTCGCGAATATCGTCTTCGTCCATAATCTCGTCGTTGAAAAGAGCAAGCTGTAGCCGTACTTGTCCTACGATCGTGTCGTCTGCTTCAATTGGGTAGCTTTTATCCTCAAAGTTGCGGCCAATAAGCATTTCTATCTTGAGAGAGAGCTCGCCAATTAGCGTACTTGAGCATCACACAACAAGTCAGCGGCTGCAATAAAGTCAGAGAGACCGCATTGTCGTACTCTTTGACCGTATTGTCGTTCATTACGCGAATCACGAGGAAGTCGTGTTCAATACATCGTACACTAACTGTGATACCTTCAATCCAGCGCGGATTTTTTCCTACAACAGCACTGCATTACTAAAAAGTAGCTACAAGATACTTGCATATACAAATCAACACCCTACCTCCATTGTCATGCGTTTTGGTTCTATAGATAACATCCTTAGCAGACGGCATGCGGTCTTGGCCAAGGTATACCTCGCAGTATGGGTCTTGCGTACCGAATGCCTGAACGTCGCGCAGCTTGCTACCCGAGATGAGACCTAAATAAAGTTTGGATTTACCAGGTATAAAATGCTGTGGGTATTCGCCAAACTTTACGCGAGGCTGCGAAGTCGGATTTTCTACCAAAGACATTGTCGATTCTTCTCCTTAGCCTCTCATTCGTAGTATGACAGTGTGAAATAGTCTACATATACATACCATGACCCAGCGATAAATACATCAGCACTTTTAAAAACCCCTGAGGAGTCAGCGCAAACTCTTTCTCCATCGATCGTCCACGCGACAGGTCTCGCAACGCAAGCGCAATCTCTCCAATCACCGTACTGCACGAAAGGCACCGTCAGCTATACTTGTACTTTGTAATGAAAGGTTTAATCGCATTACTTTTTTCCCCAATTATTGTTTTTGATGCGAAATCGTACGATGTCCGTCGAGATGTCGGGAATCAAAATGTGGCCCTTAACGTTCCACATTGGCTGCGTTCCTGGCGATTGCAAAAAAAGTGGACAATGTCAGCATTCTGCCACGAGCTACGCCATTGATCTCGCGCATATCAGATAGACCTCCATTATCGTGAGTGTCTGTCTTAAATGCCGCCTTCTCCTGCTCCTTTCCTCCCGTTGAGAGGTACACGCTGCAATACGGGTCTTGTTCACCCAGCGTCTGCACCTTCTTCAAATCGCGTGCCGATAAAATTGTAAGGTACAGAATAGCATCGTTACGCAGCGCCGTAGGCACCCCCGCTACGCTGCTGCTGACGGATGAGCGGTGGCTCATCGACGTCCTCATGCTGACCTTCTCGCGGTAGAAAAATTGTCGATGAACTTGCTAAACCCGTAGAACTCGTTGATTACTAAAATCAACATTAACCTGATTTGTCAGAGGAAGAGTCAAGTTGATTCTATAAACTAACACCTCTTTGTATTCCCGACAGAGACCTGCATTGTTCATACACCGGTCTTGACTGCACGCTTTCACTGCTCCTCCATAATAATTTTACGACATACAACACTACTTTTGTATCTGATGGCAGCTTCGTTCTATGGAGTAGGAAACCTCAAGTGTCTATTATGGCAAAAAGGAGTAAAAACAAAGGCGTTTGTGGAAATTCAAGTTTAAAAAATGGCAAAAAAAGGCAATTAAGAGATATCACACGCGAGTTCGTGTCTCGCGACATCAGGAGCCTGTGACAGTGAGCGTCAACTCATCCTAGTTCCCGAAAGCAGCAACAAAGGCCACGGCTACCAGGACGATCGAAGTGGCCAGTGAAGTAGCGTCACTGCTTGGCGTGCTTCTACCATTCGACTTGCCGTCTCCACTGGAGCTCGAGTCCACTTTACGCGAGCACTGATCCCCGGCATATCCGTCCTCGCATTCACATACCATGGCTTCGCTCGAGGACGAAGTTGTCTTTCCAGTTTGTAGGAATCGACTAGACGTGCTGTTCTGTTCGGAAAGCGTGTCCTGGTCAGAAGTCGTGTTCTGGTCAGAAGTGCCTACCTCGTTCATTTCTGCGGCCGATCCCGCCGTGGTGCTAGGAGAGTTTCCAGACACTTCTGACGACGCGGACGGAGCCGCAACACACTTGCCATTGCCGCTGCAAGCCTTTGATGACGAAGCATCGCAGTAGGCACACTGATCACCGGTCGTACCCTCTTCGCACTCGCACTGTTGGGTCTTTAGGTTGCACGTGCCGGCCTGGCATTGAGACTCGAGTGTGCACTTGTTCGATTCAATGCCTTGGCAATACGTTCCGTTGTAGCCCACATTGCACTCGCAGTAAAACTGCTTGGACCCAGAAGAGTCGGGAGTGCACGTACCACGACCCGAGCACACCACGTCCGAGTTGGAGCTGTTGGCATTCACACAACCGGCATTAATGACGCCCGTGTAGTTCATTTCGGCCGAAAGTGCGTAATTGTCCGAGTCTTTGTCAAACAAGAGGTTGGTACCATCAAAGTCCACGCAGCCAAAGATGACCCCGACCGTCTCGGCTTTTGACCCCGAGCCCGCCGTTATATCCATACACGATACGTAGCCTTCCGCGTCGGATCCCGAGAACGAATCGTTCAGACACTTGTCTGTGCCCGAGGGCAACTGGTAGGCACACACGCTACTGATGGACTGGAACGCAGTCTTCCACGTCGAGAAAGACGGACACAAGCCTGGGAACGTGCCGGAGCACACGTCACCCTCTCGCTCGTAGGGCAGGCACTGCTTGACGTCTTCAATCCCCGAGCGCGTGGTCTGCACACTGATGCACACGTAATTGTCTTCACAAGACTTATCGTCCTTGCAGTATCCCGGCTGGCCAGAACCCGACGCGGCCTCCATCGTCGGAAAGACGGCCGCGATCGCCGCAACGTACGCTACCGCATTCATTCTTGGTGCCGAACGAGGTGAGGAGAATTAAGGCAAAGGAAGTCTCTGAGCAAGCTAGAGAGAATAGGAATATGACGCAGCTGCGCACAGAATGTGAGAGGTGCGGAGGGAGAGAGCGAGATTTGTCGCCGCCCAGACTTTACTTGGCCACTGTATAGAAGGCGAATAATTCAGAAAATCCTTTTTAAACAGCTGGCGATCTGCCATCCGATCCCTGCAATCAGAAAGCCGTACGTGAAACCGAGGGGCGTTCGTTACTCTTGCGTCTTATACCGCTTGGCTGCAGAGCAATGTGCATAGGCTGCAGTTATTGTTCACTTTTCTGTCCATGTTCCAAGATGTGAGGATAAAATCAACTCTTGGTTCTGTAAAAGGCCGACTATAGGTAATAATGATACACACTGCGAGATCGGACATTATGAAGTGATGATATAGCGTGGCAGCTTTTCTGTCCAAATATCTGTGCATGCAACTGGTGATGTCGCACGCTTTCCCAGTTAGAATAAAAGCCCTCATATCTTACAGTAATGCTGGTAATCTTTGTCGGAGGTGTATGTATTGACAGCCTCGAGAAGCGATGCAGCTAAGAAATCCAATTTACATCAAAAGCGTATGATTAGCTACTGATATGCGTTACACAAGCGCGGCAAGAAATTGGTGTCTGTGGAAGCAGACAGTTTTGTGGTAATCTTCATTCTGCCTAGATGGCATTCCTGTATTGACGAGAATGCTTCCTATACCTTTCGCACTTGTTGCGGCCTTGAAGTCAAGGTCTTTGAGACACTCGGCATGATCGAAGCTTTTGTGACAAAAAATGGCTTCTCGTCAAATACCTGCCCAAATCGCTTAAGAGATATTGGAAGAGAATATTGTCCCATTGATAAATCCCTCTGTTCGACCAATAATCTTCCCAGCTTTGGGTAAGCGCGGTACCCTCAAAGAATCTGATGTAATCACAAATCGTGTTCAAACTTATAACAAAGCGAAAGCTTAACAGTTTACAGCACGCGCCAAGAGTCCACCTTGCATAAAAATTTTATCGTTATTAATTGAGCATTTCAAGGGAGTTTGGCCGGAATTGCCTGCTTCTAGTCAAGCCAACAGAGAGGCACTCTCATGTAACAAACCTCCCCAGAGGTCAACCCGCTAAGGGATTGTCGCAAATTTATGCATTTATTGCGCTACAGCAGGATGAGGATAGATTATTTGTCGTGTCCTATAGTTAGATAAGAGAAGCGCTCTGTTACGGAGCAAATGCCGCTACAAGATGAAAAAAGACCATCTGTATCGGACATTTATGATCTAGCCAACCTTAGTATTATTTCGAGTCGCGAATGAAGTTGTTGCCTCAAAGAGCAAGTGTACTTCATGTGACCTTCCTCTGAGCGTATGTGGCTGTGCATTTGATGCAAGAGCCGAAGGTCGATCTGACTATTAATTGTGGTGAAAGTGGTCAAACTGAAGTGACTTACTAGCATTGTGATCACACGCACTCACGACAAGCTCATTGTACTCCAACATAAGCTACCGCACTTATCTCTTACGTTCATGATTATTGGATTTTGGTCGTGTCTGAATGCCTGAGAAAGATGCGTAAGATCAAATTTGTTCGACATGCTGCAAGCATTCGTTTAAACTAACTCAGCTAGTGCAGCATGTGAGACTTTTCGGCTCACACAACTCCAAAAGGTTTTTCTCAGCCGTATGAGGATATGTGACAAGTCATGCATAAGGCTGATTATCTGGCGTTGCTGTAGTCCTGTAAGCATTACTTTTTCGCAAAGGGAGCCAGGACTCTAGTCAAAGCAGCACTTTACGAATTCAGTGTCGCATGCCACCCTTGACTCGAGATGTGGCCACACTTTAAAAATGTCACGCTTTTCTGTTCATCCAAGGACAAATTATTGGGATCCTCAATCAATGTCTTTAACATAGGGCTTAAAGGCACCCCACAATTCGTTAAGAAACAAAAGCTTTTTCGGCTTAGTGAGCGGCAGACCTTCTTTCATTTTGGCATTGAAAATCTTCATTTCTTCATCTTTGTCTAATTGCTTAAATGTTTCGTACTAGCTGGCATGTTGTTACCGATGTGCTAGCGCACCAAAGATTTGTCACTTCTGAAAGAACTATTGCTATTGTTGCATTGATGCATTCTTTCTTTACGTCACCACAACATATGCTTCGGCAATCCATTCTTCAGACTCAACCTTTATTTGCCGAAGCGCCCACGAGTAAGCCTCTCCTTTCTTTTGGCGAAAGAAGACATAGTATGTCGAGTAAAATTGATATATGCACGCTACACCCACCACATGATTTGACATTTATACCCATTCTATCGATTAGCCCCAGGTCAAATGTGCATTTAATGCGGGAATTGTCATGCTCATCTGTTTGTGTTGCGTGTCGATATCATTATAAAAACCCACGTGACGCACACCCTTTGTTTGTCGATATGCTTGTCCCAAGTACAATAAGCAGGCGTGTGAGCTAGTTGAAAGCGTCGCATCCTAGCTTGTATTTAGCCTATACTCTATTAAATTTTCTAGATTCGAAAGGGGTCCTACTAGACAAATTTTGCGTGCAAATCACACTTCTCGACGCTGTATATGTCTTGTCCCATGGCTTGAAAGGTGGGATCTGCAGCACATTTGATACTCAAAATTAGCCAGGGAGGCTCGCCGACTTTTCAATGTGACTTTTGCTGTGCTTGCTCTTGCCTTTCGGGCCATTTATCTATGCAGCCTCGTCTATCTGGTTGCCCTTAGTTTCGTACAAGCTACGAAATATAAGCCTTTTTGTCACAATCACTCCGACTTGCAACGACCAAGCAATTAAGCATGCGCCGCCTCACTCTCGTACCTATTGCCAACACAATCCATTCTTGGCATTTTTTACTTGCTTCGGAGAACATTGCCAATCTTCGGTCGCGTCGTGATTATGGCTTGCTTTCACCACAGGCAATTCCCGCTCGTGCTTTTTGCTTTCGGCCGGCTTTTGCGTAACAGTAGCAAACCATAAGCACATCAAAAGCTGTGGCGATGTTTGATATGGGTGTCATCTTCTTCTTGTGATTGCCATCATGGACACACATATAGCCACACCTCTCGGGTGTTCGAGTTGCCAACGGTTTTTGTGTGCTCCTTTTTATTGAATAATTTTTGCTCAACCCAATTTTTTTGAAGTGTTTCTGTCGCTTCTTCAGATGCCTGCACCAGGGGACAGCACAGCGCTATATTGAAAAGCCGAAAGTCCTTAAACGATGAGCTGTGTTTTTTATGTTTTGCATAGTATGTAGTGGACATAGTATAAGATCAATGATACACTGAACATGCTCGCGAATGCGCTCGGCAGAATTACCATATATAGGGAGAGCAAGGTGTACGGCTACATCGGTGGCCTAAATTAAATAGTTTCTTAACTGCAAACGTCGTTCTTTAATAGTGAACAATCGTTAGCCTCAAGATCGCATATATATCGGCATGCTATCTATGCGCAAGGTGCTGAGTGATTCTGTGATCAGCCATACGCCCACGCGATTGGATTGTCTTTCTACCCTCACAATAGTTCTTGGATGGATAGAAATCTATTAGCAGTTTGTACTTCCCAGAAGACTTGATAATCCTTTGGGCCAAAAGAGACGTCTTCATATGTAGCCCTCTCTTCTGTCAAGTAGCCGAAATGCGTCACGGCAATAAAGGTCTACGTATAATTTCTAACTTCCGTTGCCTACTGTGGGGCCATACCAGTGAAGCGTGAAAATTCAGAAAAAAAGTTACAGTTCTTTTCTAAAAAATGAAAAACTAAGTTGGTCACTAAAGCAGCCCGATTTTCGAGTGATCAGGTGCGCACCATCGGTATAGTTGCTAAAGGATCAGGTCAGACGCAGACAATCAAAACGAAGACTAATACAGTCTTCAGGCTGGTATTGCGTCGAGTCATAATAACTGTGCGGATCGCGCTTTTGAGCGATAAATTGATTTTTCGACCTGTGATCGAAGAGGTTAATCAAAATTGGTGTTCTTAAGACTTAGTTCGCACTACTGTTACATATAAGCTTACTCGATTTTTCTACATGCGCAACCATAGAAAAGGGATGTTCTGAACCCACTGTGAATAAACTCGTCATGGGTCGTGTACCCACAGTAGTGGGTTGTGTAGCCACACCAAGGTTCAGCGTTGAATCCGTCGGTCTTAGAGACGCCTCTACGTGCAATTCAACCGGTAACCAACTTTTACCGATTTACCGGGTGTCGCTTTCAGAACGTGCAAAACATGCACATAACACACAGCCGCAGCATCGCCTTTGACAGTGGCCACACCCATCTTTCGGTATAGCCCCACACACGAAGCCGGGCTAAATCAAAGGCACACACATGTAAAACCACTTCACTAGAGTGTTTTGTGCTGTAGAGACACAAAAAAAAGCGTTTAATTCCTCCAGCAGGCTCACGCCTTCTTGCCGACACATAAGACAGAGGCGGGTTTTGTTAACACATCGATAAGTTAAGGAAGTGAAGGTCTCGCACCACTATTCGAGTGAGTCAAGGCTGAAGCGTCAACCCGCTTCGCACTTAGTTCATTAGAGTGCGAGTATTGGCGATCGAAGAAGCAGAGAACAGCAACAGACATCCGATATGAGCAGCTTCTCATTTCATTCGACTCAGTGTAGAGATATTCGTAGACCAGTCCAGTAACAATGAACTCAAACTTTGACGAGCAAGGCAACATCCGCTAATTTGACTGCGCTAAGCTAGGGTGCCTGTCTCAAAGGGCCTTCGAAGAGGGCTTTCGTTTTGTTCAAGGCTTTCAAGGGTTGTCAACTCCTCACGTCCAGAGAAGCGCTGGTCAACGGTAAGGCTTTTGAGGAAAAAGTAATTCGTATGATGGGTGTGTATCTACCACAGACCTCCATTTAGAGCTCGGCAGTGCGTCAGAAAAAGTCAGTAATGGTGATTTACTGGCTATACACGCAAGTGTACGGAGCGGTACCTGGAGTCTCGGTAGACTTTGGCACATCAGAAAATTTTGCGCGTCGACAAATATTCGAGGTCACATATAACAAGCTGACAAATACCCTTCATGAGAGCAATGAAAATTGTCAAGTTTTGTTCGACTGGCTAATAAGACAATTCTTGACGTCCGTTTGCATATATTAAAGCTGGCTGTGGAGTTTGAAAACTCTTTTAACACGGTGTGATTCTAGATCCTAGACATGTCAAGCATGATTAGAAGCTGGGCATGCTGTGGCTGGAAAGCTTGAGCCCTGGGCTGATTGGAGCGGCACGTCATAGGTGTCAGTCGCTTAATCCCGCAAACAGGGTCAGAAAGACCTCGTACAGCTCAACTTGCGTTTATGGCTCATCCGAAAGGAAGCCTGGGCAAGCATACACCCGAAATAAAAGGAGAATCATGGAAATTTGCCAATGTCTCCACAAAGGTAGGCTTTAATAGCAAATGGGATGCATGAATTGTTACTATTATCTCCACGAAGGTACGTCTTTAAAAGAACGTGTGCTGAAGGGATCAGCTACCAAAAGTGCTATTAATGACGCTCATAAAGTGGATTGTATTGTTTCACAGAAAGCAAAGTAGTGCCCCAAACTGCAGTAACAAAGTTCCGCGAACAGGTAAATGAAATCCTAAGGGACAAAGGTCTGTTAATGAGTAACAAAGTGCTTTTAAACGCAATCTGATAAGAGATGTGGCATGAAGTCAAGGTCTTAGTTCCACGAGTGACCCCATGGTTGATAGAGAACGTATATTCTGAGAAATTATCGAAAGCTCAAGTGATCGTTGTATCATGTCAAATGCACTCCATTTGGAGGCTTTGTTAAAGGTACCAGAGCCGGTGAGTTTCGAAGAATTTATCAGCTACGGAGTCATTATATTATGATCCAAAATCATCTTAAAAGTCTTGAATTGAGATATCTTGGATGGGTTAGTCGGCGTACGTTGCTCTTGTATTCAATGATCTTAAAAGATTCCACGAATCCGAATAGTCTTGAATACAGGAATATTGGGATAGAGTAATTGAAGACGCACCATCAAAATTTCAATCGAACGGAAGAGTCAGGCACTCGTGTCAGGTACAAAGTATTGTGACGTTTATCAATGGCCAATGTCACGAGAGCAATTTTAACTCATAGATGCCTTCTTTGCCAAGTAGGCGCGGAAGGTCATGGTGCGGGAGTCGCGTCCTAAACTCCTTTTTATTTAAGAAAATGTACGGAAAGGCATGTTTATCACCATCAGTACCTGCACAAACACTTAAATCAAGAAAAAGTGTATAACCAACAACATGCCCGGATACAAGCTGTGTAGTGCACTATATAAAATCAACTCAAATTGAGGAAGTCGAGTATGACGCTTACGGCAATTAGTACGCCCAGCTGCATGATATCGGAATGATCCAAGCGCATCTGCGATTCTTAGCCGCTTAGTCACACAATTGTTGCAACCATTACGAGCTGTCGCCCTGACAGAATTTGACAGTACATATTTGTTCTTTGCCACTTCAAAGGAGCTTAATCGGCTCTAGATGACCATTTTGGCTATTTGAGGCAGCCATGAGGACCAAAAAAATGCCAAATCGACAAACGTGTATTTGCGGCAAAATATATTTGAGTCTTCGGCTGCTATGTTTGTAACCGTAGGGCTCGAGCAGACCACGAGTTGGTGATAAATGTTTTGGCTTGGCATACGCCACGTTTATCAAAAAGGTTCAAAAGGGGTAATAAAACATTCTTCTGCACATGTACGGTGCTGGCTAGAGGATCTCGCATCGCTTTTATCCGATAGATTAAAAATGAATATTAAGTGGTGCTGGGGAAGCTAGCACCATAATGCTGTTCATAGCGTCAAGAGAAGTCTTCATCAGACAGCTGCTTAAGCCTCACTGGAGTAGTCAAAAGCATTTGCCACGCTTTCACTATGCTATTAGCTGTGCATAAATACAAATTGATGAGAACGGTCAAGAGATCTTATTTCGCTTCGTTCTAGGCTGCCAAACATATGTAAACCATTTATGGTAAGATTTGCATGCCATAAAATACACACAATTAATATTTCTTTGGAGTCTTTGCGTTCATAAAAGACAGTATCAAGCACGCTCACTTACTTATTTTAAATTCATATCAAATACAGCCCAAATAAGCTCAATGTGCTTAACAAATTGCTTTTGCGCATGCTTATTGATGAAATAAACTACCAAGCATACCAAACGAACCTGATTAAGGGTCTGTTAATGCTACAATGCAAGCAAAGATGCAAAAACCGAGCGCTAAGCCCCTTGATGGTGATAGCATTTGCATTGCTATGACTAGGCAAACTACACGTGATACTTCGGAATCGATTAGTCAGATGTTTTACATGTTAAAGTGATATACTGATGAAGGCACATGATGCTTCGGTAAGCATTCACTTCAGCCACAAGAAAACGTTTTTTTTCCGGTTTCTACAAGATCTTGTGGCCTCACTTGTACAATTTGGTGGCCAAGTAATTGAGAGTGCCGGAAAGTCAAATCCGTGATCTTACATCAACCTCTTTACAGAACCTGTCAGTAATCGTGGGCTATCGGAAGTACATTAGGCTCGCTTTTGTCGTTGACTTACCGGAGGGTGGTGCCAGCACAGACATAGGCACGACATGAGATTTGGCATCTATTGTAGCAGGATACAACCAGTAAATATGTATACAATGCTATACTATAGTATTTCGGGTACGCTGTCCTGGGCTGATCATCGACAAATGAAGCTCCTACAATCTGATTTAACAACAGACATCCGAAATAATCGATGAGCTATCACTTGGAGATAACTGCGCGGTATGTGCGCTGATGCTGGGTCGACAAACTAACTTTGATTGAATTTGCAGTCAGGAATGCGATTTGCGCATATACGATCTCTACACCCTTCTACATAAGCAGGGAAAGACACCCAAGACCACCGCTAATTCTCAGAAGCATGCATGTACGCTTTAGGATAAATAAAGGAGAGACACGAAAACGAAATAATTTTTAACGTACTACTTAAGTCTACAATTATCTGGCTTCGCAATGAACATTATTATTAAAACAAGGATACGACTACATTCGCCCACGGTGAATAAAACAAACTTCGAGATAGACATGGAAAAAAGTTCTTAAATTATCCAATTGAAGAGGAGAATGCATCATTGGATACCGCTAGAACGGGTAAGTTTAATTTCACACAAAATGATACATCGTTTCGTCAAACACTTTACGGCACTGAAAAGACGTGGGTCTTCACGTGCACCTTCGGCTTTTCAAGGGCGATGATAGCGCACCTTACACTTCATGTGGGGCGCCTCACGATTTTAAGATGCTCGAGTTCCAAGTCTCATACGAGGCCTGAGGTGCCACAGGGTCGACAAAGTCGAGTACACGTGATGGTGTGCGCCTTAAGCGGTCAGCTAAGCCTGGATCTCACTACGAAAAAAACGACTTTTCGACGCAGGCTAAGGACCACACACTGAGAAGCACAGCGGTCGATCGGACTGTAAGACTAATGGATCACATGATCAAAAGAGTCCATCTGGCCTTGGAGGTTTGGGATCGCCTAGAAGAAGCCGCAATATGGCCGGCAGTCTGACCCTGAGAGTAATATTTAGTGGTTCATTCACCCATGCAGAAATGATTGCTTCTTTTAAAGAAAGTGCAGGGCCGAGCCTTTCGGTGCTTTTTGACCACCGGGACCAGCGACACTTTCGTATATCGCGTTGTATAACAGAGGTTTTTTACTCCGACAGCTTCGTATGATTAAATAAGTCGAAGGAGTTGTTATATTGGCTCCAACATGACTGGCTTAAAGTCGTTGCGATCTGAAATCCAGTATACAAGACGCTTCGTAAACTTGATTTTTAGCTGGAAAGTGCTAGATTTGATCCCATACCTCCGCTTGAAGTTTGAGCTTTTAGTGCCTTGCTTGTCTTTGTGCCAAAGCCGAGACGAGTGTTAGTATTCTCCAGCACACAAGCTGAGCAAACTAAATTCTTTATCCATTGTTGCATAGAGCTTCGTCCAATACGGTCAAGCATCAGATTTTTTTCACCACAAAGTTCTTTCTTTTTTTAATATACATATCGTCGTAAAGATATGTAGTAATGACCGAGCTAGGTAGTAATCAAGGGCATCCCCAGACCGCCTTCTCTTCTGGCTTCTCACAGCGCCACAGAAATCCTCAAGAAAAGAATGATGCAGTAGTTTAAGTGCGTGCGTGGCTTTTGAAGATTCCTTGCGGTGTGCGAAGTAGGAGAACATATCGCGTGGCGCTTCGACCGGCTATACTCATTCAAAAAGTCCCTCGTTTTTTTCTATTTATCACGGGACGGCGACTCACATCAGTACGCAAAATCTGGCGAGTTTTGGAATTCGCGTCAGTGGGCTCGGTCATACCGAGGCTTTGTGTCTTTAATTTCACCTTCCCTTTCGTGATATCCGATATTGTCGAACTCATCAATGGAAGCGATGGACTTCCTTATTCTAACAAGTGAAGCAGCTGGTCAGTCTGACAAGTTTTAGGGCGAAACCCTGAGTGATGAGGCTATTTTGACAGCATTGTCGTTACCTAAGGCTTCTTCGCAGCCTTAGGAAAATCGAGTCTTGCCTGAGCGTCCTCGGTCATCTCCATCAATTTTATCTCCCTTGGACGACGTCTACTGACGAACCGACAAGAGTGAAATATAAGCGCGCATTACTCGTCGCGGTGGAGTAAAGGGTCCATCCGGAGTTTATTTACTAAGCGGCTATTTATCGGGTGGACACGTTCTGACTCACCACCGATAGCGCAGACGCACCTTTTGTAAGCGCAGCCTTAGCACTATTGCAAGTTTTGGTGCATAGACACCTTTGAAAGCCAAAACACTTTTTTTGGTGCTGACTTGGTTTTCATTAAATGACCCGCGCGGCCGGCAATTTATCTTCTCATCAATTAAGGCCAGACTGACTTTTCGAATGAGAGTCTAAGAGGGTGAGTAGTTCCTGATCCCAATTTTATCAGTTGTGATTCAAGTCTTGGTTGGGGAAGGCCATTATTTAAATCCGAGGTTTGGTGTTAAAACGTTAACAACTTATAGAGAATGGTGGTTTTATCAATATTTAAGCTGGTGTGCCTTTTGATGTATACCAAAGTGTTATAGTGTTCCTCAAAATTACTATACTGTTTCAAATGCTTTTAAAAGATTATTGGTATATTCAATGTTTAAACTACAGTCTTTTGCACATGTGAAACCTTAAAGATCGAGGAACATATAAAATCCTGCATGCCTATTTCGTCATATTGTACCCCCTTTCTATCAATTTGCTTTCAATAAACGTGAATGCAGATTATTTGGCAAAATATGAAGATGATTTGTGATTGACAAGTGGGACATTTGTTACAATTACCCAAAATCATGTCATAAAAAGGGAAAGCAGCAATTGAACCTCGAAAATTGCCGTTCGTTGCACCTGATCTTAGTGCCATTTTTAATAACGACAACAGAGAGTAAGGTGCTTTTTTACCGCCAATGCATTCTATTTGCATGTATAACGCATCCTTAAGCTATAGTCGGTTATCGTAACGCGCCCATTAGCGATCCTATTATCGACCCCACCTTCAACTTGTTCTTATCAAAAAAAACTTTCTAGTCCTTAAACACAAGTTTTGAGTCGAGGTTTTATAATACCACCGTGCGGTCGTGGCTCTCCTCACACGCGGATCGGCACGTGATAGCGCAGTGGGCGCGATATATAGACGCAAGAAAGCATGCAACGACGAAATGGAGGCACGCGCAAGGAGCGGCTCATGCGTGCCAAGAGGAAGAAAAAGTCGCAAGACACTGAGACGTCCCCCAGTGGCAACACGTTCGAGGACATTCTCCACATGTCGGATCTGTCGGAGCAGTCGCTGCTTGAGAACTTACGCAAACGCTACGATCACGAGCTCATTTACACCTACGTTGGACCCATTGTCATTGCCATCAATCCATACAAAGAGCTCGACGTCTATAGCGAGCGTCACATGACGGAGTATTACGGCAAAACCATGGGCGCCCTGCCCCCCCACGTCTTTGCGCTCGCCGACCATGCGTATACGCAGCTCATTCAAGGCGGTGCCTTGGATCCAGCCAATCAGAGTATTATTATCAGTGGCGAGAGTGGCTCGGGCAAGACGGAGACGACCAAGATCATTATGCAATACTTGGCTCGCGCGACGAGTGATTGCAAAGGAGCCGAGGGTGAAAGCCCCGCTCCGGAGCCTCTCGAGGGCATGGCGGGCGCACTCGGGAAGCTGGAAGAGCGTGTTTTAAAGAGCAATCCGTTGCTCGAATCCTTTGGCAATGCCAAGACATTGCGCAATGACAATTCCAGTCGGTTTGGCAAATTCATCGAGATTCAATTCAACCACCACGGCAAGATTGTCGGCGCCCAGATTTTGAATTTCTTACTGGAAAAAACCCGCATTGTGTCCCAGAGTTTAGGGGAACGGAATTACCACATTTTCTACCAATTACTGGCCGGTGCCGACCCGGCCTTGCGTGAACGGCTCCAGCTCGAGACGCCCCACGAGTACGATTACTTGCGCAAGAGTGAATGTTTTCACATTCACTCGTGCGACGACGTGCATGAATTTGCCATCACGAAACGGTGCTTGGAGACGATTGGGATCACTGAAGCGCGGCAAGATCGCGTGTTTGACCTCTTGGCGGCAGTGTTGCACCTTGGCAACTTGCAATTTGTCATGGAAAATGACACGTGCGTGACCGTGGAAGACGACTCGGCGGAGAGGATGAAATTGGTGGCATCGCTGCTTCAAGTGAGTGAAGAGGCTTTGGTCAAGGCGCTTTTGACGCGGCAACTTTACGTTGGTGGGAAGGTCATTGTCCAGCAGCAAAATGTCGAGCAAGTGCGTGACAAACGGGACGCATTGGCAAAAGGCATTTACTCGTCGCTCTTTTTATGGCTCGTGTCGGAACTCAATCGGACCATTTCGCGGGCGCAGGACAAGTGGGGATTTATTGGTGTGTTGGATATCTATGGCTTTGAAAAGTTTGAGTGGAACACGTTTGAACAATTGTGTATCAACTATGCGAATGAAAAGCTCCAGCGCCATTTCAATCAGCACATGCTTGAAGTGGAACAGAACGATTACGCTAAAGAAGGGATTGATTGGAAACATATTGATTTTGAAGACAATCAAGAGTGTCTCGATTTGATTGAGAGTAAAGTGAATGGAAAACCGGGCATTTTCGTCTCGCTCGATGACAATTGGCGCCTCAAGGGCGAAGAAGCGAACAAAAAGTTTGTGTCAAACTTGCACAACTCCTTTGGACGTGCTACGAGTGGACAAGCGACAAGCAAGAACAAGTTTTACGTGCACCCGAAGATGGACGCGGACTTGCACTTTGGCATTAAACACTATGCGGGTGAAGTCATTTACGACGCTAGCGGGTTTAACGACAAAAACAATGAAATGATGAATGACGACATGAAGGAGCTCATTCGACAGTCAACGAGCGACTGGCTGCGTGGAATTTTTGATTTGAACATGCAGTCGATTGAAGCCATTCCAGGCAATAAGCAAGTACAGCATTCGATTTCGCGGCGTCCAACAGAAGTCAAGAAGAGCGCACTCGGCAACAAATCGCGCAATATACGAGAAGTTTCAGTCAGTGCGCAGTTTCGATACCAGCTGCAGGAGTTGATGAACAAGATCTCGCTAGCAAATCCTCGCTATGTGCGCTGTATCAAGCCCAACGAAGTCAAGCGCCCAAGCGACTTCAATGATGCTGACTGTGCGCGTCAACTAAAGTATTCTGGAATGATGGAAGCGATTCAGATCCGTCAGCGAGGCTTTGCTATGCGCGAAGATCACGATGTCTTTTTTTACGATTACCAGTCCTTAGCGCCGGATGCAGAGAATATCAAGGAGCTTGTCGTGGAGATCTCGTCCATTTTAGGAGCGGGTAAAGAAGAGTGGCAATTGGGGAAAACTAAAGTGTTTTTAAAAAGAGACATGGCATTCAAGCTACGAAAGCTCGAAATACTACGCTGCAAATCGGCCGCACGGACGATCCAGAAATGGGTTCGCAACATTGCTAGAAAGGAAGCGATGGTGAAGATTCAAACGAAAGTCCGGCAGTTTGTGGCGAAGCGAAAACTCAGGCGATTGCGTCAATGTGCGTACCGCGTCATGTCTGTCCTACGCACGCGTGTAGCCATGACCAAGTACCAGCGAATGCGAGCAGAACGCCGTTTACACAGTGACAAGGCGGTGATTGTACAGAAGATTGCACGTGGGTATCTAGTACGTAAACGTGATCTGCTCCATCCTTTTGGCGAGTTGGGCCCGAAGGAACTAGATCTGAAGATTGCTGAGCTAGAAAAAGCTATTGAGAACGCGGCAGTGAGCAAGCAATTTGAAATGTGCGCGAATTTGCAGCTTGAGCTCGAAAAGTTTGTTGAGGCGCGCAAGAAGGTGCGTACGGCCAAAGAAATAGATGCCGAAATCAAAAAGTTGAACGAAGACATGGAGGCGGCGGCAGTGTCCAAGCAATTTGGCCGATGTGCAGAGCTCCAGAAGCAGCTTGAAGTGCTCCAAGAAGCTCGCACACATGTTAAGGAAGATTTGAACGAGCTGGAACCAGAGGAGCTGGATGAACGCATTCGGGCGATGGAAACGACCATTGCGGAGGCAATGGCTGCTCGAGACTTCGGCAAGTGTGGAGACTTTCAAGTCAGTTTAGACGCGCTCGTGTCTGCGCGCAAGAAGAAGCAGACACCGACAGAATTAGATGCAGAGATTGACAAGTTAAATGAGGAGCTGGATACTTTGATGAAGAAGAAGAGCTTTGACAAGTGTGCGCAGCTTCAGAGCGATATTGACGTCTTGAAAAGGAGGCGCGCAAAGTTTCCTGCTGCCGTTAAGCCTCCGACTTCTTCGCCTTCGCCAAAGAAGGTCGACTTGCGCAAAGAGCCGACGCCGCCTTCTTCTCCAAAGAGCGAAGCACCTCAACCTCAAGCGCCTGAGCCAGTGCCTGCTGCGCCTACACCCCCATCAAATGTGGATCGAAGTGGGATTCTTCCTAATTGTGAACCTGCTGTGATAGCTCCTACTTCGTCTCCCGCTGCGTTACCCGGTAAAAAGTGCCCTTCTTCAGAGGTTCCAACGCCAATTTTGGCGCCAACTCCCAAACTTCCTGTGCCAGATCCGGCTCCGGTAGCCCCATTGATGCCAACTCCACTGGCCCCTTCGGTAGTCTTACCGGCTGTACAGACGCTTAAAGACGTTTCTGTTCCCTCTCTTCTAATCGATCACACACCTGCTCAAGACAGTCCTGTTGCTCCGAGTCAAATGGCTAGACGACCTCCTACAATTTACAATGGTCCTTCTCCGATTGTTCGGCGCGGCGAGTCGCATACGATGACTCCAATCATGCCTCCCGTCAAGCCATCGCCTTTCGAGCATCGGGCACGTTCGGGTTCGAACAGCTCGACCACTTCTGGCCAGTCGTTTGCACGGTCACACGCGTCCATGAGGTCGACGTCATCGAAGGCCAAGAACCCAGCGTCGACGACTGATCCGTCCCGTACGGTGGCGCGTCTTCGTCCAGCCAAGGCTATCACAGTAAGCGAAGAGTCGACTGTCTTGGAAGCTGCACGATTGATGAAGTCGCACCGTGCTTCTGCTGTGTTAGTGACCAACTATAAAGGAGCGCTAAGTGGGATTTTCTCCGACACGGACGTTGCTCGTCGTGTCATTTCCAAGAGCTTGGACCCCGCACGGGTTACGATCGGATCCGTCATGACGCCAAATCCTTGCTGTGTGAGTCTCGAGGATAGTGCAGTTGATGCTATGGACATGATGCTGAGTGGCAAGTTCCGTCATTTACCAGTCACGAGTGCTCAAAACGGCCATGTTGTTGGCGTTTTAAACGTGGCCAAGTGCTTGCACGACGCTATTCGACGAGTTGAGAACATGTCGATGTCTTTGCAGCAAGAACTTGGCGCGAAAAGCGACAATGCGATGCTTCGTGGGATGTTAGAGAAGATGCTATCCCCCACATTGTTTGACGTTGTATCAAAGCCAAACGAAGTGATGCCGCCACTCGTGTACGGTAACATGTCGGTGTATGAAGCCACGACATATATGGCAGAGACGAAACGACCAGCGCTAGTTGTGTCCTCACACCCGGACGCACAGAGTCTCATTGGCATCTTTACTCCAAAAGACGTTCTAGTTCGAGTTGTGGCAGAAGACTTGAACGTCAACACGACAAGTGTCAGTGACGTGATGACGCCGAATCCCGAGTCTGCAGCACCAGAGACATCTGTGCTGGACGCGTTTCACATTATGCACGACGGGAAATTCTTGAATCTACCCGTTGTGGCTCATGACTCGGGTGAGATCTTGGGCGTGGCGGATGTATTGTCCATAAGTTTGGCGTCGTTTGGTGAATCGCGCGAGATTGGAAACCTTTTTAATGCTGCGCTCGACTGTCACGATGACGAAACGACTTCAATGGTGTCAGGCAGATCGACGTCCACCATGTCGGTTGCGAGCAAAGTGCGACACCAAAAGGACCGTGATAAAGGCGTCAATGTCCGTCCCGTTTCGAGCCTTCGTCCTCTTCCTGCGATCACGATCGATGAGGTCGCTTCGGTATTCAAAGCTGCATTGTTGATGAAACAAAAGCGCACAGACGCGTTGCTTGTTGTGGATGAAAATGGTGGCTTGAACGGGATCCTGACCGACACGGACATTTGTCGTCGTGTACTGGCATTGAATTTGATTCCTGAAGAAGTGCTTGTTCGCAACGTAATGACAAGAGATATTAAGTACGTGTCTCCGAACGACAGCGCGATCGATGCGTTGCTTTCGATGCAGGAAGGACACTTTCGCCATTTACCAGTGGTGGACAATGGCTCGATCGCCGGTGTTTTAAATATTGGCAAGTGCATTTACGACGTATCGAAGCGACTTGAACATGCGACACAGTCGACGGATCAGCTCAAGGCGTCCCTTGAAAAGAGTGGCAAGTCGTCAACGCTGCAGCAGCTCCTCTCTCCAATGTTGAAAAAACTGTCGACACCGACGCTGGCATCGATTCTTGATCGTGAAGGCCAAAGCGGCTCGATGAAGGCTCCGCGTCTACCCAAGTCGTCTCTTGTAAGTGATGTGGTCAAAGCCATGGCCTCGACGAAGAAAGCAGCTTTGATTGTAGACGATTATAACTTTGACAAGCTCGTCGGAATCTTTTCTCCAAATGAATTGGTACTGAACGTGATTGCCAAGGGTCTTAAAGCGTCGGCCACGTACGTGGAAGACGTGATGATGAATGACCCTGAAATCGCTCTACCTTCTACCTCCGTACTCGATGGGTTGCACATTATGCACGACTCGCGTATCCTGAATTTACCTGTGCTTAAAGACAAGTCAAACGAACTAGTGGGGATGGTAGACGTTTTGGATCTAAGTTATGGAACAATCGATGCCATTTATGGAGAAGATCGTGAGCAGATGCAAGAGTTTTGGAACACGACGCTGCAGCTGGACCAGCCATCGCAGCCGTCGGAGGCTGGCGACCGTGAACGGACGACGCTGCTCTCGCGGGCAGAACAGGAGGAAAAGAGTCGCACTGTGGCAAAACTGCGGCCAACCAAGGTGTTGACTGTCTTAGAAACGACAACAGTGACGGAGCTGGCGCGGACGATGGGACGCAACAAAATGGACTGCGTCTTGGTGGTGTCAGACGACGGCATGCTGAGTGGAATCATCACCGACACGGACTTGACGCGCCGCGTTGTGTCGGAAAACCGGCCGTTAGATTCGACGCTAGTAGGCGACGTCATGACACGCAACCCCGTGTTTGTATCGATGGATGATCCCGCCATTGACGCCCTCATTTCTATGCTGCAAGGCAAATTTCGTCACTTGCCGGTTGTTGATCGCAACGGCCCCGTCGTGGGCATCTTGAGCATTGCTAAGTGTTTGTATGATGCTATTCGTAAGATGGAAAAGTCGGAGCAATCGTCGGCTGCTTTGCGTCATACACTCGAGAAGGAGGCGAAAACCCGCGGGAGAAACAATGCACGTATTGGTGGCGTCTCGCAGCTGCTTGGGTCAATGGTCAACAAGATGTTTTCACCCGACATTCAGACCGTTATCGACGAAGAAGGTATTGAACCACCTCGTGTACAGCGGTACACGTCTGTGTTTGAAGTGGCCAAGCAAATGGCCAGTACCAAGAAGGGTGCGCTTGTCGTGAACAATCGTGGACAGTATTGTGGTATCTTTACACCAAAAGAAATGCTCGAGAAAGTGCTTGCACGTAATCTACCCGTTCATACAACGCCCGTGTGTGAAGTGATGCTTGAGAAAGATGTAACGATCACGGGAGCCACGTCAGTGATTGACGCGATGCACACGATGCACGATCTCAAAACGCTGTACCTGGCGGTGATGCAGACTGAGACGAGCAAAGAGCCCATTGGTCTTATTGATGTACTGTCGTTGAGCTATGGATCGTTTGCAAAGGGTAAGCCAAGCGAGTGGAAATCGTTCTGGAATGCCTCATTTGAGGCTGCCGATGATGACGACGTGTCATCGCAGCACAGTTTCCGCAGTGGCTTTTCACACAATCTTGCGCCAAGCAGTAGTGGCTTGAGTCAAAAGAGTCGTCAAGCGACTATTGCGACGGGAGATGTGCGTCCAGTGTCCAAGCTACGTCCTTCAAAAGCAATTACAATTTCCGGGACGTTTTCCGTCGCGGATGCTGCGAAAGAGATGAGTCTCACACAGACGGATGCGGCTCTGGTGATTGGGCGGGATGGTGCATTACTTGGAATTTTGACCGACACTGATGTGACGCGGCGTGTAGTAGCGCTCGGAAACGATCCATACTACGTCAGTGTAATGGATGCCATGACCCCCAACCCCAAATTTGTAGACGAACGCGACAGCGCGATGGATGCAATGTTTATGATGCTTGAAGGTAAATTCCGTCACTTGCCGGTTGTGGATGAAACGGGCATGGTCGCTGGTATGCTTCGCATTCAAAAGTGCCTGTATGACGCCATTACGCGTATTGAAAAGGTGCAACAGTCGTCCAGTGGTTCGCTTCGACAACGGCTAGAGAAGCAGTTGCATGCCACTGGCATTGGCAATGGCCAAGGGGCATTAAAGCAGCTTGTCGGCCCCATGGTCGAGAAACTGCTTTCGCCGACCGTGGACGCCATTTTGGAGGACGAGACACTGCCGCCGCTCGTGAGTGAACATGACACAGTGATGGAGGTGGCGCGTCAGATGGCTGCGTCTCGAAAAGCTGCACTGATTGTAGAGGATCCAATCAATGACTCGGGTTCGTCCGTGAGTGGCGGTCGCCGGTCGTCGGTCAGTGGGGGAGGCTACGACATTGGCATGTCTGCACTGACTCGAAAGGTGTTGGGCGTGTTTACGCCCAAGGACCTCTTGCTGCGTGTGACCGGCGCTGGTTTAGATGCTGCCGAGACGACTGTCGGCCAGGTCATGACGCCGAACCCTGAAACAGCTTCACCGAACACGAAACTCGTGGAAGCACTTCATATCATGTACGAACAAAACTTTTTGCACTTGCCGGTCGTTAACAACGAAACGGCCACAATCGTGGGCATGCTGGACGTGCTATCGCTATGCTACGGCACGTTTGCGAGCGGCGCAGCGGCCGTGGACGAGGATTCCGACTGGCGCGCGTTCTGGGACGTCTCACTGGCGCTCGGTCATGTTGATGACGACTTTAGCGAGCTCGCTAGCTTGACTGGCTCGCGCGTGTCTCGCCGCCGACCAGGCAAGTATACAGAAAGTCACCACTCGTCCATGGTTGATCGCAAAAATCCGCCCGAACTAGAGGGTGCGATGCGTCCAGTCTCGATGCTGCGACCACAGCAAGTAACGCGTATCAATGAATTTATTACGGTGGCCGAAGCCGCCAAGCGCATGCGGCAAGCACGCGTCGAGGCTGTGGTGGTGACGACTGAAGAAGGAGAGTTGCGTGGTATTTTAACGGACACGGACATTGTGCGTCGCGTGCTGGCTGAAGGGCTGGACCCAGAGAGCTGTTCGGTCGCTACCGTGATGACGAAAAAACCCATGTGCGTGTACATGGACGACCAGGCGATTGAAGCGATCACGAAGATGCTGGAAGGTCGATTCAAACATTTGCCGGTCCTCGGCTCGGACGGCACTCCTCAGGGCATGCTCAACATTTCCAAATGTCTATACGACGCCATTACGTGTCTGGAAAAGGTCCAACAGTCGACGGAAGCAGCGGCGTCCGAGTTTTCACGCGATCTTGGCACGGGGTCGAATCTCCAGCGACTGCTAGGTCCAATGATGGAAAAGATGGTGCGACCGACTGTCGGAGACGCACTGGACGGTGAGCTGATGCCGCCAGTGATTTCGATTCATACGACCGCAGCACGTGCGGCAAAGCTAATGGCCAACACCAAGAAAGCGGCGATTGTACTGGGGGACGAGCAAGAATTGTGTGGTATGGTGACAACAAAAGACCTACTCCGTAAGTTGGTGGCCAAGGGCTTGTACGCCGACGCGACACTCGTCGAAGAAGTGATGACGGTAGACCCCGATCTCATGGGCCCAAACATGAGCATTGTAGACGGCTTGCGTGCGTTGCACGATGCTGGCCAGCTCTTTATGCCCGTCTTGGCTGATGACGGGGAGATTCTTGGCATGGCAGACGTCATTTGCTTGAGCTACGGCCAGTTCCAAACGACGTCGGGGGGTACGTCGAACGGGGACTGGCGACAGTTTTGGCAGACGGCCATGAATTTGCAGGAAGAAGTAGCGGGCGGGGCGTACGGGGGGTTAAACGACGATGCGCGATCGGTTGGTACGATCGAAGAGTTTGAGCGGGACGAATACAATGGGAACGGCAGCATGTCGACCCCGACAGCAAGTGCCGTGGGGCTCGGCACTGGTCGCTACTCGAATTCGCTCGGAGCGTACGCGGAATTAGGCGAAAGTGTGTCGGTTGTCAGTGGCGCCAATACCGCGACGACGAGCACCGTCATGCCCAAGAACTTGGACGAAAACATGTTTGTCTTTAAGGTGAGCGACGGCGCTTCGGGCCATTTCCATCGCATCATGTGCCGATTCAATGCCATTGGTCCATTGTTGGAGCAAATTCGATTCAAAATGGGCCTGGACGACACGGAAGCCGTGCGATTAAAGTATGAAGACGACGATGGCGATTTGGCCTTGTTGACGTCGGACGAGAGCCTGGTGGAGGCCGTCCACATGGCCCAGCGGGCCGGGTGGAAGCGCCTGGTCCTCGTAGTGGACGTGGTCAAGCGCTCGTGTCCTACCAATGAACGTGGCGTGGCCGTGGCCACTCCAAGTGCCAGTGGCACGAACGCTGGCGGGGCCAAGGCGCGCAATCGACTGCTGACCAAAGTCGACGAACTGTCATCAGACGGTAGTGACGCGAGTCGTGACGACGACGAGAGTGCACGACAGAAGAGCAAGAAGACTCGTCGCAAGCGCGCTCCCAAGCCTCCGCCAGCAGCGTTGATCGCTGGCGGCGCGACGCTCGTGGTGGGACTGGGGGCCCTGGCCCTCATGTTGATGCGGCGAAAGTAAGACAAAAGGACAGTTAGAAGCAAAACGAGATTGCAATATATTGGTACGACGTGGTCAAAACGCCACGTGGGTGTTAGACGGCAGCGAGGTCGTTCGTGTCCTCTTCGTGTTGCGTCGCGTCGCCTTTGATCGTGAGCATGAGCTCGCTCTCCTGAAGCTGTTCCCTTTCCTTCTCGTCCCCGTCCTTGTCGTCCGTATCCGTGTCGACCGGCCCGCCCTTTCCATCGCGCTTTTCCTTTCCCGTCGGCGATGCGGGGACTTGCGCCACTATGAAACTCTCGTCCCGCACGTCTTTTTTCAAGAAATTGTCTTGGATCCAAAATTGAAGCGCGTTCATTAAACACGGACACGCAATCATGACGATCGCGAGTTCAACGTCGGGCGATTGGTCCAGCGGTTTGAAGAGCAAGGCGGCAAACGCGCCGAGGGGCTCTTGAAAGGCCACGATGACGAGTGCAATGACGAATTTGCACACGCAAATGACCAGAATCCACGACAGGACTTGGACCATCCACGTTTGCACGCGCACCGGGGTCCCGTAATCCCCCGGCGTTTGCAACGACGACCAGCCGAAACGCAGTGCCACGAGCACGAGGGCGGATAGGAAGAGGTAGCTCAGGAGAATGCCAAACGTCGTGTCCAGAGTAAAGTTCACAAAGTACAAGGCACACTGCAACAAGATTTCGCGTGGCGTCAATACAATACAATGCAATTATTGCTTGGCAATGATTGTGGCGTACCTGATCCACTGAGGGGCCGTCAGCTTGGATGGCGTCTTGGTGAGAATAGAGCACAATGGCAATAAATAAATTGGCCACGTGGGCAAAGGTTGCACCCACCATTTGCTTTGCGGCATCAAAAGCCCACACCTAGGCAAACAAAGTGCCAACAACCACATTAGTACCATATTTGCACTTGTGCCACAACAAGAGGTACCAAGAGCGGACGTTGCGGCACTTCGTGCAACCGTTTGTACGCCAACACGGAGATGGCAATGCATCCAAGCAACGCCTGCATGAGCATGGCAAATGTGCCACTCAGTAATTTGCATTCTCTGTGATTGCCATCCGAGTCTTGGTCCTCATTCATACTGCCGTGACCGTCCAGAGCTTAACTGTCATCGTTCGAATGTACTAGCAACGGGATGTGCTGGGCACAAGCTATTGGTTGAAATTATCAAAAAAAAGACATTGCTCATCTTCTATTGGTTGTAATTCCATTCTCATTTGCATTGTACTAATTCCTCTACCGTCATTCTTTGTGGTACCACGGCCGATGTTGGGTGTCTCGGATCAAAGTACGTCTGCACGATCTTAAAGTCTTGGCTCATAGAGCCACCCAGGAAACACCCGACGCCTGTCGTTGAGTACACTTTGGCTTCACTCGCGAGCAACGTGGTGCCAGCATCACTCGACGTTTCCAGCGTCGTGCGACTCTTCCCTACTGACGTTACACTGACCAACACTCCGTCTTCACTCTCGTCTTCTTCGTGTACCAGCAACCCATTTTGTGGATCACTGTACACTTCGCCTTCTAATAATCGCGTCAGTTGCGCCCGTTCTCGTCGCAACTGTTCCACTTCCGTTTGCAAATCGGTGTTTTGTGCCACTTGCGATTGCAACTCTTGGTGCGCAACACTCAATTGAGTCTGCAACTCGCGTTGCGTCACGTGCAACTTTTTCGTCCAAGCATCCTATGTATCAATCAACACGTTACTTTCAAGACATGAATTGCCACGACGCAAAAAGCGTACCCGCGACTCGTTCGATGCCAACGAACGCAAATAGAAACCGGACCAAATGGCCAGTGAACTCGTGTGCCATTTGCATTGCAACACCCTCGGTGCCTTGTCCGTCACCTCGTGGCCAGTTATTGGTACCACAAAAAAGGGATTTTGGAATTCCACTGCATCCGGATGCGATTCCAATAACGTCCATGCACTGGTACACTCAATCTGGGTCTTGGCGTCCTGTCGAGTAATATTCCAATTCAGAAAAATGCAAAAGGACCAAAAAAAAAGAAGAAGAAAAAAAAAGAACCCCACGTACCATTCGCGCTTCTTCACAATCGTGGAGGAACGTACCACTTTGTTGGTTGTACACTTCATCAAGAAGCGCAATCAAATAGCGTTCACTAAACTCAAACGAGCACGGAAACTGGCGCATCAATTGCCACACTGCATCCACGAATTGCAAAAAGACGGGGGACGTATTGTCGTCTTCCCAATAAGCAGCTGACGATTCAGTAAGCCCTGATCGTGCTCGAAACTGGTGTCCAAACGCACACCATTCTTGTTCAATCAAGAGCTACGTCCACCAATCAAATGATCATCACCAGAGCAAGAAGTAGAGTCATACAGGCAAAAGCACCTGAAATCCCTTGAGGGTACGATAGAACGGATCCGCGCAAAGCTTGACGAGCGCAGTGAGCTGCGCCGTCCGGTCCCACCCATCCGAGCAGTGGATCATCAAGCTCGTACCGTCCACCAGCTTGGCCACACAAGTGGCACAAGACACGAGGATCGAACGCACGTGCTCGAGCCATCGTGTGCTCTATTAGGACACGACAAGATCAACAAGAATAAACCTGACAAGCATCATCAAGCGCTCTTCCTACCTCGAGACACGAGAGCCAATTGGGTCGTTCATGGCCGCGAATCTCATTCTTGATCAAGTCGAACAATTTTCGGATCGAATCGCGCATCGAGTGGATATTCTCAATCCCCATAAACAGAATACTCGTCTCTCGGTAATAATCCAGTCTACAATCAAGAAGTCAAAACCGAAAAAATCTCTCGATCAAATCCGCGGCCAAAAGTGGACGTCAAAGCGTACGCGTACGTACACTTCAAACCCTCCACCCAATGCAACGTTCCCATACGCACTCGTTTGGCTCCGACAATCAATAAAGAGCACGTTGCCATGGCATTCTCGTTGCAAGGCCGCAATGAACGCTTCATCGGCAGTGCATCGTCTGCGTCGCAAGCCGACCAAGGGCTGGGCACACCGGCCCACGACCGCGTCGTTCTCGTGTCGATACGTCACGGCAGGCACGCGTTGCCGCGCACGAAACGCACTCATTTTCCGAAGTTCGCCGTCCGAGACTGACGCAGGAACGACGAACGAATGAGGATACGTGGGCGATACTTTATACTTGCCATTCACGCGCGTGATCCGAAAGCCACTGCTTTGGGTACCACTTTTCGGTCGTTTGAACCCCAGTCGAGTGACTTCGGCCTCGAGGTCAAACACTGTCCAGCCCAAAGTGTCCCGATGACGGGCACAGACAAAGGCAGCGGGTGGCCGCTTTGCCACCAGCAATGGCGTCAGTTGCGCACAAACGTCCTTGGCCTCACCTTCTTCTGGAAAATAAAAGTGCAAAAATTCAAAGTTTTTGCACGCAAGTTCCAATTGACTCTTAAGGCCCAAGGTCCCAGGTTTTCGAAAGTCCGCCACTTCGGCAATATTGTGCAAAAATACGGTAATTGATTCCTTTTCGCGATGCTGTCGAGGAAAATGAGACCGAAGTAGCAAGAAAAGAAAAATGGGTACGAAATTAGAGTAGAAGAGGAAGGAAAATGGGCACTTGAACTTACATGAAACGAGCGAAAAAGGAGTCGATAGTTTGTGAGGAACAGTGTGCCATGCATCCCGTCGTCCTTGTCGTCGTGTGCCACTTTCTTTGTACCACTGACGCCTGCCACTGACGTTGAGTGGGCACAAAGTGCGTGGGCCTTGAACTGTACCGTTTCGCCCGTATAGAGCGCTCCAGCTGGACTCTCCATCACGAGGTACATACTTTCCGATACAAACGAAGTCTGTAGAAAAACACGGCAATTAAATTTCTATTGGCCTCAGGATTTCAATACTACTTTGCCAATAATCCACGACTTTTGTTCGTACGGCATGATCGAGTTCTTGTCGTTCCACTTCTGTCCACGAGTCCTCTTCCGCATTTCGATGACTAGAAGCAGACCCAAACCATTCGCTGCGCGTCGACATGGTACGAGTGGTACCGCTGCACACCCGATCCATGACGATGGTACTCAATCCCCTTTGCTGCCAATAAAATGGTTCTCTGCAGCTTCTCAAAGCGTTTTTGCAACGTAGTCGTACAAATTCAAAGTGGCGACTCTTTATTTTTATACTCTCCCGCTTTAAGTACGACCCTAGCTGAACTCACTTCCCTCAATAATTCCAATTCCAATATTCGCCACCCTTCGCTTCCAGCGTCGAGCTGAGCTCCTCGAGGGCATCTGGACTCATGCCAGCACTCGTAAACTCGTGCAATACGCGCTTGTTCGTACCTGCGACTTGGTGTCCCAACGTGGTCAAGTACTGGCCAACAGCGCTGCTCGCCGACAAGCGCGAGATGGCCTCGATTTCCGAGCTCCGAGTCGCAAGACGGTAGGACGTTGGCGTCAAAAGAGGCGACGGAGACCACCGCAGGGCCACGTCATCCGATGAGTCCACGAATAGATCCGTCGTGGCTTGGAGGGACGGAGTGCCGTTGAATGCGCCACGAAGGAGCCAATATTCACAGAAAAACTTGTGGAGCTGCGTCTTGGCCAACGGTGCGTGGTCAAGCGTAGGAAGCAACGAATAAATGCCAAACGGGTCTGGTCGCCACGCATGGCGCTTGTTGATATGACTACCAGTCGGCTGGAAGAACCGAGTGGGGTCGGTCGTGTACGGGAACGACGTCGCGACTTCGAGGACGCGCATGTACCCTGAAAAATCCTCTATTAATCTATCCACTGGTTGGGTTCGATACCCTGCCAAAGCGAGTTCCAAGGCCGTTGCCATCACTGCACTCACATCGGCACAGCTGGTTCTGTCAAATCTGATATGTGGAACGGTCGTTTTGCGGAGGGTCGTGGGAGACATGGCCAATGGTACTTGGAGGTGCGACACATTGGCTAATAGAGCCATCGAAGAGGCAACATTTACACGCTTTCTTGCCTCAAGTTTGGTACGGTCGCCACGACTGGACGCAAGCATTGCGTCTTTATCGTCCAGACTCAATGGGTAGCTCCAATCATTGCCAATGATCATAAAGACAGCCGCAGGACACTCGTCGACGACGTACGACATTAGTTCGTGCGCCAGTCCTCCCCACGACGAATCCATGTCGACGAGACCTTGTACCAGTCGCAACTGATCGCACGTTTCTAAAACTGTCCGCACACGGTCTTCCGCCATTTCCAGGGTCGCTCTAGTGATATTGCCGCCATGCGATACGGCGTGCCCTTCGTAGAAATTGTGCAGCGGCAAGTGGGGGCGGAACTCGTCGATCTCGACGAGATTGTGCTCCTTTAGTTCCTTCCAGTCCCACAAACTGTCGTTACTCAAAGTCGCCGACTCTCCATGCGACTGGTCGTACACTTGGACAGTGCCACCCCTAGATAATCATAATCAAATAAAGGTACCAAGTTGCATAGTAGAAGAATGTGATAAAGTACCACAGATGTACCATGTCGACGGGTCTCCTTGGTGCTGGTGCGTGGCTCGGATCGGGCTCTGTACACGACCTTTCGCCTCAAACGCCAGCACGTGTGGTCTCTTTGCATCTCCATTCGCCTGTTGCAAAGCCAGCCACTGCGTCCCAATCGTCGTGGCGGCGGTGCCAAATTGCAAGCGTAGTGTCTCCTCTCCCATCCTTCTCTATCTTACCACGCAGACCAACTTTTGGTACAGTACACACACTAGGCTGTACCACATCATAGAAATAAAGGCCAGAGGGCCACGGTACATCTCATGGTACTTTACAACGACATGACCAGATGGCATTCAGTCTTTAAAGGCCTTCGAGCGAATTTTCCAGTCGTCCCCTCTGAAATGTGTACCCATCCGGAACGCCGTGCCGTTACCATTTTAATGGCACTTTGCGCCGACGTGTACCATGTGTCACGTCAAGACTAGAGGACAGGCCACTTTCAAGGCTTGCTTTTCTCGAAGATTTCCACATTGCGTACCAATCAAAGCAATAACGGCTCTTGTCGTGGAGCTCATGACTAGCGAGCTCTGCTTCCTTCCTCACTCTTTCATTTGCTTTGTCAACGCAAGAGCTTGCATCTTGCCAAAGCTCGTTCAGACACGATGGTTCGTGTTCGCACCCCTCTCCATTTCCTCCTTGCAACTGCGGCCTTTCCGCTTCAATACCTTGCAACTGCAGACTCGACCGTGTCCATTCGGGGCGATGCGACGTACGCCATTCCATCGTCTCGCGGTGCCAAATGCGGCGATTCCTTGAGTGGTACAGCTTGTCCATTGAAAGGCGACGTTGCAATCGCCGATTGTCACGAAAAGCTCGCGTCGTACCACGACGGCACGTGCCGTGCCCCTTGCGACGCCCAGTGTACCCTTATCAATGGAACCACGTACACTTGTGTCTACCCCGTCAGTGACTATACCAACGATGGGTACACGCCGGACGGGAACACTGATCCAAGTGCAGGCTCGATCCCGTACTTCTCCAGTACCTCTGCTTCTGGTCCGGGTGAGGCGGAAGTGATGTTCCCATACGAGGAGGAGATCACGTTTTACCACGCCAGCAATGATCCGGAAAGGATCCAAGAAGAGAGACCGTATCCTTTTGAGAATCATGGTGAAGAGGACCCATTGTACCCTACTGAGGAGAGCACCAACCCGCGTCCGCTTTCCTCTGTGCCGCAACGCTCCGATCCGACGCTACCCTACAGCATGGAAGGCAAGCCTTCAGACACCGCGTACCACCAGAATGATCAAAAGAGCAAAGCCTCCAAAACGCGTAAGCGAGAGCGCGCTATTTCTAAAAGCAAACCGGATGGGAGCACTGCCAATGCGACCCCGTACCCGTTGAAAAACGACGAGGAATCGCTTGCCTCTCCTCAAGTCGACACCAATCGCAACGATTACGCGTCCAAGTATTTGCGCGGCAACAAGTATGGCAACTGGAAAAGTTACTTTCAAATGCCGAAAAGTCTCTCCAAGTACTTTGGGACGGGCACTTCGAAGACGATAGGATCGAATGAGAGTGGCTACAGCACGAGCGGCTATGGCAACACTGAGGCTCCGGTGGCAAAGAATCTCGATTATCAAACCAAAGCGCCATGCACGACTGCTCCTGCGTCAATGTCTAGTCCGAGTACAACTTCTCTGTACACGTCCGCTCCACCACTTGCTTCAGAGGCCACATCGGCGTCCGAAAACACTATATACCCGACCGCTACCCCAATGTACACGGCTACTTCAGCCAATGAGAACGTGTACAGCGCGACAGAAACTCCTGAATCTACACTGTCTTCGGAAGGCACATTGGCTCCAGGGTTTACATATGCCCCGGAAGGCACGTCCGCTCCTGAGTCCGCGTACACCCCACCTGATTCTCCCGAGACAACGTCCGCTCCGGAGGGCACGTCCACTCCGTCCACCTCCAGCCCTGAGTCTACGTCCAGTCCGACAACAACTCCCGAGACACTTTCTCCGGAATCCACGTCCACCCCGGAAGTCACACTCATTCCTGAATCCGCGTACACCCCGACCGATTTTCCCGACACGACGTCCGCTCCGGAGGGCACGTCCACCCCGTCCACCTCCAGCCCGAGTCTACGTCCAGCCCGACAACAACTCCCGAGACACTTTCTCCGGAATCCACGTCCACCCCGAAGGTCACACTCATTCCTGAATCCGCGTACACCCCGACCGATTCTCCCGACACGACGTCCGCTCCGGAGGGCACATCCACCCCGTCCACCTCCAGCCCCGAGTCTTCGTCCAGCCCGACAACAACTCCTGAGACACTATCTCCTGAATCCACGTCCACCCGGAGGTCACGTTGACTCCCGGAAGTCAGTCTACGCTGATCCCGGAAGTCACGTTGGCTCCTGGGTCTACGCTGATCCCGGAAGTCACACTGTTCCTGAATCCGCGTCCACCCCAACCGTTCCCCGAGACGACGTCCGCTCCGGAGGGCACATCCACCCCGTCCACCTCCAGCCCTGAGTCTACGTCAAGCCCGACAACAACTCCTGAGACACTATCTCCTGAATCCACGTCCACTCCGGAGGTCACGTTGACTCCCGAGTCTACGCTGATCCCGGAAGTCACGTTGGCTCCTGGGTCTACGTTGACCCCGGAAGTTACACTCGTTCCTGGATCCGCGTACACCCCGACCGATTCTCCCGAGACGACGTCCGCTCCGGAGGGCACATCCACCCCGTCCACCTCCAGCCCTGAGTCTACGTCAAGCCCGACAACAACTCCTGAGACGCTTTCTCCTGAATTCACGTCCACTCCGGAGGTCACGTTGACTCCTGGGTCTACGCTGATCCCGGAAGTCACGTTGGCTCCTGGGTCTACGCTGATCCCGGAAGTCACACTTGTTCCAGAATCCACGTCCACCCCAACCGGTTCCCCCGAGACGACGTCCGCTCCGGAGGGCACATCCACCCCGTCCACCTCCAGCCCCGAGTCTTCGTCCAGCCCGACAACAACTCCTGAGACACTATCTCCGGAATCCACGTCCACCCCGGAGGTCACGTTGACTCCCGAGACGCTCCCGAGTCTACGCTGATCCCGGAAGTCACGTTGGCTCCTGGGTCTACGCTGATCCCGGAAGTGACACGGAAGTTGTTCCAGAATCCACGTCCACCCCAACCGGTTCCCCCGAGACGACGTCCGCTCCGGAGGGCACATCCACCCCGTCCACCTCCAGCCCCGAATCTTCGTCCAGCCCGTCAACAACTCCTGAGACACTATCTCCGGAATCCACGTCCACCCCAGAGGTCACGTTGACTCCCGAGTCTACGTTGATCCCGGAAGTCACGTTGGCTCCTGGGTCTACGTTGATCCCGGAAGTCACGTTGGCTCCTGGGTCTACGCTGATCCCGGAAGTCACGTTGGCTCCTGGGTCTACGCTGATCCCGGAAGTGACACTCGTTCCAGAATCCACGTCCACTCCAACCGGTTCTCCCGAGACGACGTCCGCTCCGGAGGGCACATCCACCCCGTCCACCTCCAGCCCCGAGTCTTCGTCCAGCCCGACAACAACTCCTGAGACACTATCTCCGGAATCCACGTCCACCCCGGAGGTCACGTTGACTCCCGAGTCTACGCTGATCCCGGAAGTCACGTTGGCTCCTGGGTCTACGCTGATCCCGGAAGTCACGTTGGCTCCTGGGTCTACGCTGATCCCGGAAGTCACACTCGTTCCAGAATCCACGTCCACCCCAACCGGTTCCCCCGAGACGACGTCCGCTCCGGAGGGCACATCCACCCCGTCCACCTCCAGCCCCGAGTCTTCGTCCAGCCCGACAACAACTCCTGAGACACTATCTCCGGAATCCACGTCCACGTCCACCCACGGAGGTCACGTTGACTCCCGAGTCTACGCTGATCCCGGAAGTCACGTTGGCTCCTGGGTCTACGCTGATCCCGGAAGTCACACTCGTTCCAGAATCCACGTCCACCCCAACCGGTTCTCCCGAGACGACGTCCGCTCCGGAGGGCCTCCAGCCCCGAATCTTCGTCCAGCCCGTCAACAACTCCTGAGACACTATCTCCGGAATCCACGTCCACCCCAGAGGTCACGTTGACTCCCGAGTCTACGTTGATCCCGGAAGTCACGTTGGCTCCTGGGTCTACGTTGATCCCGGAAGTCACGTTGGCTCCTGGGTCTACGCTGATCCCGGAAGTCACGTTGGCTCCTGGGTCTACGCTGATCCCGGAAGTGACACTCGTTCCAGAATCCACGTCCACTCCAACCGGTTCTCCCGTGACGACGTCGTCCGGAGGGCACATCCACCCCTCCACCTCCAGCCCCGAGTCTTCGTCCAGCCCGACAACAACTCCTGAGACACTATCTCCGGAATCCACGTCCACCCCGGAGGTCACGTTGACTCCCGAGTCTACGCTGATCCCGGAAGTCACGTTGGCTCCTGGGTCTACGCTGATCCGGAAGTCACGTTGCTCCGGTCTACGCTGATCCCGGAAGTCACACTGTTCCAGAATCCACGTCCACCCCAACCGGTTCTCCCGAGACGACGTCCGCTCCGGAGGGCACATCCACCCCGTCCACCTCCAGCCCCGAGTCTTCGTCCAGCCCGACAACAACTCCTGAGACACTATCTCCGGAATCCACGTCCACCCCGAGTCACGTTGACTCCCGAGTCTACGCTGATCCCGGAAGTCACGTTGGCTCCTGGGTCTACGCTGATCCCGGAAGTCACACTTGTTCCGGAGTCCACGTCCACCCCGACCGGCTCCCCCGAGACGACGTCTGCTCCGGAGGGCACATCCACCCCGTCCACCTCCAGCCCCGAGTCTTCGTCCAGCCCGACAACAACTCCTGAGACACTATCTCCGGAATCCACGTCCACCCCGGAGGTCACGTTGACTCCCGAGTCTACGCTGATCCCGGAAGTCACGTTGGCTCCTGGGTCTACGCTGATCCCGGAAGTCACACTCGTTCCAGAATCCACGTCCACTCCAACCGGTTCTCCCGTGACGACGTCCGCTCCGGAGGGCACATCCACCCTGTCCACCTCCAGCCCCGAGTCTTCGTCCAGTCCGACAACAACTCCTGAGACACTATCTCCGGCATCCACGTCCACCCCGGAAGTCACGCTCGCTCCAGAGTCCACCTCCACCCCGACCACTTCCCCCGAGACCAGCGCACCTGGCTACACGACGCCATCGACTCTCAAGGACGACTTGACCGCCATCGCAGTCGAAGTGGTACATCCGACCACGCCGCCTCCATTGGAGACAGTCTTTTAAGTCGTTGGCCCTAGTTCCAACCCGTTCGTAGGGAGGGAACAGGACCCCCTACGAGCTTTGCATAAGAACAAACTCTGAAATGTGTCGCGTCTCCGCCTTCAGCTCAAGTCCAGTGGGAAGAACGACAGCGCTTGTCGGACTCGTTGTAGTGTGCGCTTGCCCATTTGTCGGCAGCTTTTGACGACCAGTGGAGGACAAGCTAGCTAACTCTGAACTCAACTACTTTTGCTTTTCAAATCTATCCTTGTTTCAATCTTTTAATGAGGAAAAGCTACGCAGTAGGTTCCTTGCCTAACCGTTTGTCGACTTCATGGTAGAGAAGATCAAGTAGATGCGGTGAAAAGAATCGTCGCGTTCCCATCAATTGCCGCTGCCGCAACCAGGTCTCAAGGTCAGGACGGCGCATGACGTGGTAGCAAATGGCGGTTGCTTGATTCGGGTCAAAGTCCGCTTGCAATGCGCGGAACCGTGTCATGTCGCCGTTCCGAGCAAACACGTCGTCCCAAAAGACAAACCACACCGTGGTGGCCGGGTCCGAATAGATGAATGCGAGTCGTGCATAAAGCGCATCAATCTTGCTTTCAAAAGTCTCGACCAGCGCCAAGAGCTCTGGATTGGTTTCACGGTGGTGCCAATGATCCTCGAGCTGGTCACGCGACAGATGCGGATTATTGTAGACAACGTACCAAACGCATCACTGAGCGTCGCATTGGCGGCACAATGTTTCCGTGCCAACGTCTGTCGATAAACGTAGTACGACTGATTCAATTCAATCACCCCGGGTCCCCAAATGGCGCGACTTTGGTCAAAAAGACGCGCCAATGGCTCACTTTCGTCCATGTGGAACGTCAACCCGAAATGTGCCATCCCCATGATGGCCACGCGGTTGTGGAGCTCATGGACCCGTTTCGTATGGGGCGCGACGACCGTGCCGTGTCCATCCCGGTACGTCATGGTCACGTCAAACCCTTCGGCCATCAGTCGCTTCGTCTCGTCTCCTTTCGTCGCAACGTGGAGGGTCCCACACGTGTACGCACACGTCATGGGGACGGTCGAGTACCGCGTCTCCGTGTGGCTCCTCCCTTCGGCGTCCGTGCGCGTAAGTGTCCCATCCTCTACCGTCACGTGCTCTTGTCGAGTAAAGGGAAGAGTGAGTAAAGTTGCGCGTGCACTCAAGACACGCAGTTTCTGGCGTAAGCTCCGTTTTGCCAGGATTTGAGGACTAAAATTCAGGGTCAAAAACGTCGCAAAGGGCGAGTGTCCGGCGTGATCGGTCTCGTCCCGAATAATGGCTTCATCGGCGGCGTCGTCGTAGACCACGATACAGTGGAACGGGTACGGGACGACGTACATCTTGCCAAAACACGACTTGGAGTCGAGCGTGCCGTCGCGAGTCCCCGTGGCCTCGTTCCAATACACATCCACGCCTTCCAAGGCCCAACGTGCCGTCTGTCGAAGCTTTCGAGTGTACTTATCGTCTTCGCCACGCCAATGCAACCGCACGCGATGGATCCCGGACGCAACGACTGCTTGTTCCAATGCCGCGAAGCGGTGCACGACCGTGCCTTGGTCGACATGTTCCGTCGTGCTGGGGGGCACTTGAAGCAGGACGGAGCGCCAAAATGCCTGCCACACGCGATGTTTCACTTGCTTTTCAATGTCCCACTTCGGGAGGATGTGCTTTGCCGAAGCATCTTCAAGCCCGCGGGACGGATCACTAAACGTGATCCACCCAAACAGGTTTTTGATAAAAAGGCGCGACCCTTTTAACCCACTCATTACCACGAGCAACATAACCACCAGGTTGATGAGGTGGACCACGCTTACAAGCACTGTGACAAGGGCCAGTCGCTTTGCATCTGCGTCTCCAAAAGTTGCACTAGCGCCACCCACGCACGTACTTAAGGCAGTGACTTTCCCACTGATTTCCATCACATTGTTCAATGGGTCACTAAACGGAGTTCCATACCCGGAGATAACAACGACCGCAGTGTAAATCGTACAAGAAAGGATGCCACGGATCCGAGCATCCCACGTCGTGGTCAAGGTAATGCCAAGGGCAAGCACGAGTTTAATGACGAGTTGCAAGACTTTGTAGTACCTCCAGCGCTGTTCAAAGCCAGCATAGAGCGAACGGTACGGACACGAGAGTTGGCTCGGGTCGCGCGTCACGAGACGTGCGTACACTTGATCGTCGAACGGGACCATCTCTCCGTCCAGATCGTACGTAATTAATGGATTGTCAAGGGATCCCGTCGGACAGTTCTCTCTAATGGCTCGTACAAGGAACCACGGGAGCGGCAGCGTGAACGTGAGTAGGATTACAATGGCTATAACGACAAGCACTGGCCACGCTGGATGGGGTCGCAAGCGAGCGAGGACCAAGGTGGAAGCCCTTGAACCTTCGTTGACACTCGTTGGCTTATTCGTTGCTGCCAGGACAATGTCAAGACAAAGTCGTGTTACGGGCAAGTAGGCCGTGAGACAAGCCGTGAGGATCACGGTGAATCCTCGCACGCGCTTCGCTTGCTGCTTGGCGAGCAGAGCCCACGTCACGGCTTCGTGTCCTTGCCGCACTTCGTCCGCTCGACGGTGCCAATGGCGCCCCGAGCATGCAAACCACAGATAACTCAGGTACACGAGGGCCATGATAGTGAGTAGACTCCAAACAGCAACGTCGGCTACGAACGCTTGGCTTTGAGACGCTGTGGCAATCAACGCCACGACGTTGATTGCCATGACATCGTACACGGAGCGCAAACCAGACAGAAAAGTGGTGATTTCACTTGCAACGTGATAAGGTTCGAACAAGGCAAACACGGCAACGTACAGTCCAGCAAAGAAGAGGCTCACGGTTTGGAAGAAATCCCGCACGATTTCGACGCGAAGGAGGGGAGGGAGTCCAGAGCGTTTTAAACACGTTGCAAGGACGCCAAGAGTGGTGGCCCCTCCGGTTCGAATGGTGTCGAACGCTTCATCGACAAGGATTCGACTTTGACCAAAGACCCCGTCGAGATCCGCGAAGCTTGAGGCGACCATCAATTTGGTGGACGGCGAAGCGAAAAAGTCAGTCGACGTCACTTTTACAACCTCGGTTGCCTCCTTTGCGAGTTCGAGCATTCTATCACCAGTGGCCTCGATTGCTTGACACGTTGATGAGAGTGGCAGACAGAAGGAGCGAAAGTGGGTTCAGTCGTGGTTGGACAATAGTTCACGAAAGTGATGAATTTGTTGATGAAAGTTTAGGAGAACGTGGTCGGCGATTGGCTGTCCCGTTTCAGCAAGATCGTGAAGAGCTTTACGCAGTTCGTGCCCGGTGGAAGAAGGCAAAAGACTCGAGGCAGCAAGCAATCGCTTTCCTATTGCTTTGGCATGTTCGCCTCCGTTTGCAAGCGATGGCAATTCGTTTGCGCCATTGTTGACAATAGGTGCTAATAGCAAAGTGACTTGAGTGATCGTACTGGTCACCGAGGTATGAATAACTGACCAAAGCGATAGCAACTCGGCAAGAGGAGGCGAGAACTTGGTCACAGTGACACAATCAGCCATTGCTTCGCGTAGTTCAATCAAATGGGTTATTGTGCATTGCCGAGAGACACTCGTACATAGCCCCGAGGTTGAGATCTCTTGGACAAAGTGCAACTCGAGAGCGTGGCCTGATGCCGCCATGGTAGCCAATGCACTTCGACACTCTGACGAGAGCGACGTCGAGTCGACGACACTTAGTAGAGCTTGGCCAGCTCGTTTAATGCAAGTCTGAAGCTCTTGTAAGTCAATGAGGGGATTTGAGTCGATTGGAAGGATTTCACAAGGAAGGTTTTCGATATCTGGAGGAAGAGGGACCACTGACGCCATGGGAACCAAGGGGTGGATTGCGAATCCTATTCTGGTCATCTGTGCGCTGCATTTAAAGTACTATTTACTTGGTGCGTTAAACCGATGGTGGTCAATGAAGTTAAGGGAGCCATTTATAGCTTTCAAGAACACTTCCAGCAGGCACCTTTGGCTTTGCCAGACGAGACAAGGCCGTTTGGTGTCGTTCGCGACGGTTCAGACCCGGTTGACCATTCGTTGCCGAGTGGAATGACTACTTTCACGAATCAGGCACCGATTTAAGTTACGAGTGCATCAAGCTTTAAGCTCTTGAATATCTGCTCATACTTCGCGTCCTTGCCGACAACAATTGATTCGCCCTCATTCTCCGCGGACTACACAATTTTTAAGATAGATACGATACAGGCAAGTAAAATGTGTTTAGCGACGCGCTTTCGCCCAGGCCAAACTATGAATTGGACTAAACTACTAGTATCAAAAGCTCTATTGACAAACGGTTACACCAAGCATGCAAAACTGTTGCTAACTTATCACTTTTGATGTGATTTCTCATCACACACACCAAGATGCATGGGGAGAGTACACAGCAACTGCAGTTGTTGTCATTTGAGTAGGCAAATGATCTACTCTGTTAAAAAGTAGATCTGGCAGATCAGCCCAAGTCGTTAATCCACACGACGGAGACCTGGTATAAATTATATATCACTTGGTTTAAGACAGATACTACTTTCAGATGTCCACGATATACCGGTGGCGCCACATTGTATTGTATTGTATTACGTTATCGCGTTGCCAAGTTATGCACGTGCTAGGCTCTATGGCTAGTCCACGGCATAGAGTGGTGTCCGCATACGTCGAGTCTCGTTCGGCGGGCAGTGCAGCCAGCAACGAGGCCGTGAGGGTCTTCCATTATTTTGTGTACTTCTGACTTGGTAAGAGCCCAGGTGGCGCCCTAGTGCTGGAGACCGTCGCGTCGAGGGTGAGACTCGTTAGAGACCTGCAGATGCCCGAGAGCACCTGCCCGAAGCGCGCGAGCATTTAGCCCCCGCGCGAGCATTTAGCCCCCGCGCTTGGAAGGAGGGCGTCACCCCAACCTTTTCCGAAAAGGCGCCACATGTGACCGAGAATGGAAGAACCTGTGAGACCTTTCAAAGGAGGGTTGCTCACTTTTTTATTTAATATATTACTTACCGGTACTGACGAACTATTGGAAGTGCATAAGCCTCAAAATTATTTTTAGCTTGTCTGGAGCACCACCAGTATCACTATTTAAGGATAATGTATATAAACAGAATGGTCTCCTGAACGCGATGAAAATGAGACCAGTAATTATTTCTGGTTTCAGCGATCGCTAGTGACATAAGCAGCAGACCATCTTTAGAAAAATGGCTAGACGAAGGAGCATAACGGTTTTTCGAAGCCGCATGGTGAGGTGTGTGCGCTGAGGTGCATTTGTGAGCCAACAATTAACAATGTCAAAGTGCACTCAGCAACGTGGCACACGAGTCGACAGGTACCTTTTATGGTAATACCCGAGACATAATTGCTTTCGGAAGATATTAATTCTTTCAGGTCTCTTGTGTAAGCCCATATTTCTCTCAAAAAGTTATCAGCGGTCCTGCTGATAACTATCAGCAGGACCGACGAAGCGAACACATTTGCAGAACAGGAAGCCACTCTCAAACATCTCAAAATCAACTCAGGCATTAGCAGGATTGTCATTGCCATTCCTCTCCAGCTTCTTTCGTACTTATCTTCACTTTGCTTTCCTCCAGGACAAGTCAAATCTCCGCTCCACCTTGCTCTGGTCATATTAAACACAGCTCCGACGACTTCTGGCTTACTTTAGGCAAGGTTTCAATCTCTCCGCCTATTTGTGTTTTACTTTGATCACAGCAGACTTTTCCTCTATTACTCGTAATCGTGTGACTCACGAGTCTATCTAGCACTATCTAATCTGTAGCAGCAAATTGCGAAGATCGCTGAACCTAAGGACTAGCTTTCAAGTCAAAAAGTTAGTTGAATATTTCGAGATGTACACACCTTGTTTCCTAACTCTTGCGTGTCAGCATCGATGGTTTCGTCTTTTCAATGTCGCAGTAGGATCGCGTGCTAATTTCAGCCGGGTGGCAGCTTGCAAAGGCTACTTATTGACCGAAAGACACTTCTTAAACATAAAGGTTTAGAACTTAAGTCGGTTCGGTGCACGTACAAATGTCAGGAAACCACCTTCGCCTGCACATCGTATATAAATTGATTCTTTGTTGGACCTCATTATCTGGTTTTACATCCTTGCCACGAAGTCAACATGCGTCCTTGCACAACTACGCCCATCGTCTCCTTTCTAGGTATTTTCTGATCCCAAGAGGTTTCTATATACCAGCATTCAAAGTTACCTACTTCTCCGATCCTGTAGACCTTCGTACAAAATTATCGCCTAAAGTCTGACTTATATCTTGTAAACACGCAAGCCGTATTAGTATTTCTATACTTCGAAAAAACATATATATATATTCCACAGATATAATATACAATCTCTAAGCAAAATATTAATGTACACTACGTTTCACATACAACGACCAATTTCCTCGCGTTGGGAATATGGTACACTACCTGGTTGGGGCAATGATACATCGCAATTGGTTGCACGAAACAAGCGTGACTCCGGAAAATCTCATAAACTCATCAGTCGTGAGCACTTCGAATCTCTCTATCCAGGTCTCGCACTCTCCTGCCTGCCACCGAATGCATCTGGTTAATGTAGTCGTTTAGCTGCAGATACTCTGGCTTGTAGCTCGCGTCTTTATCAAGCGAACTTGACTCGGGACCACGAGCCAACGAACTGGTTTCCCATCGTTTGTACGTCTCGTCAATCATATACTGCGTCTGTCCAAGCTGCTCCAACAACGTTTGCTTTGCGTCTCCAAATTTCACACGTCGCTTTAGCTGTTGAGCGTATTTAATGATCATTGCTTTGTACTTTTCAATGTCCTTGTCGCGTCCACTAATAGCATCCTTGTACATTTGAATCGCCTTAAGCAGCTCCTTGTTTTCCTTTACTGCTTTCAGATACTGCTTACGTGCATGCTCAGTTGACCGACGGCGCTCGTGAACTTCTTCAAACAGCAGGCGATTACTTTCCTTGAGGTCATAATTCTCACGGTCTGATTCTTCACGCAACTTCTTTTGGCTTCGCTTTAACGTCTGTAATTCGCCAGATGCTTGGAATAGTGTTTTTTGTGCTTCGGCTGCTTTCTTTTGGAAATAACGAATTTCCTTTTCAAGCGATCTTCGCTCATTATCGCTCTCTAAACGCAGCTCTTCGTACCGGATAGACCAAGACTTTTCCGAAGATTGATTCGCATCGTTGGCATGAACAGAGGAACGTTGCAACACTTCCAACTTGCCTTGGCTAGAGCGGAGTTGTGACGCCAAGTGCTCAAGCTTGGACTTCACCGACAAATCGTGTTGTTTCCAGCATGCTTGCAGTGCTTGAGTCCTTGTTTCAAACTCTTCTTTAAGCGCTGAGATAGTCTCGCGCACAAGACTAGTCATCGACTGGTGTCGATTCTTCTTCAAGACCTGACGGCCACAACCTAAATGAGAACATAGCTCCACCTTGACACTATCAAGCTCTCGCTGGACTGCCTCTTTGTCATCTTTGAGCACAGAAGCCGCTTGCAATGCTTCGCTTGCCCGTCGACTTTCGTCATCAACTTGTCGCAACAACGAGCTCTTTTCCATAGCAAATTGTTGTTGCCAGTGCGTCTGTCGCTGTCGAGCTGCCGAACTTGTTGAGGACTTGGCAGACAATGCGTTTGCCAGCTGCTTCTCTAATTCCTGCACCTGAGTTGTCCGTCGCGTCAACTCTTCATCACAGCCAGCCAATTGATTCTGGTATGCCTGCAATTGAGCAGATTGTCGCTCCAACTCGTCCTCATACGCTAGAACGTGCTCACGCTGTTCTTTAGCATTCGCCGCTTCATTCGAAAACCTCTCCTCACTGTCCAGGACCTTTCGTTCCATAGCCTCAAGGTCCACTTGGAATCTGGACAATTCCGTCCGCAGTCGTCGATTGTCCTCTTCCATAGCTTGGCGATCTGTTTCCAGCGCCACGAGCCGCTCATCCAGCGTTTGCTGGCACCGAGACTCAGCCAGCTCGCATTGTTGTTGCACTCGACGAGCCTCAGTCTCTGCGTGTTCTAAACGACCCTTCATCGTTTGAATGGTCAATTTATTCTCAATCTCTTGTTTACGCCACTGATGCAGCTCCGACTCCAGCTGATGGATCGAGTTTACAGCAGCCTCTTGATCAGCTTTACATTTCTCGAGTGACTTGGACTGCTCCTCACACGCTGCAGTCAACTTGACGTTCTGTAATCGCAGCCGCTCTGCATTGCCAGCCAATTGCTGCCTCTCTTCCATCATGCGTTCAATCTCTACCTGCAACCTCGTTCGCTCATGCTTGATACTCTCGTTTTCCATTGCAAGCCGGTCTTTGTCAAAATGAGCCTTTTCACGGTCTGTCAACAGCCTCGTATGTTCAGCACGGTAATTATCACTCTCTCGTTGTAGTTGCTCCATTTGATGTTGCACCTGTTGCTCCATTCTCTTCAATTTAGCTTGGAAGCGAGCATCCAGCGTCTGTTTCTCCTGTCTCATGGTCTCGACTTGCAATTGAAGCCCCGACGTCTCTTCTTCTCGCTGTTGACTCACAGCTTGCCAATGCTCTGCCTCGGCTAAGATCTTGGCATTCGTCATCTCATTTTGTTGTACTTTTTGCTGTGCTTGCTGAGTCTCCAGCTCCATTTCTTTTTGCTTTCGCACACTTGCATCTTGCAGTTCTTGCAACTGGCTTGTGAGTGCCGCCACAACTTCTTCTTGTCGCTGTAGCTCCTGCTCGAGCTCCTGCGCCTTCAAGCGGCTCTGGTGTTCCGTCTGCAGCGCTGCATCGAGTTCTGCTCGCCATTTCGCGGCCATTTCCGCATCAATGTTGCCTCTTTCTTTCATATGTTGCTGTAATTGAGCTTCCGCGTCTCGCTGGGCCTCTTCTTTGGCTCGAACCGCCGCTGCTTGAGCCTCATGGAGTTGGGCATTCAGCATATCTATAGCTTCAGTGGCCCGAATCATACTAAAATTACGCTGTCGCAACTCGTAGTCACGCTCTTCTAATGTAATACGCAACTGTGCCAGTTCGCTCTCGAGATCCTCGCTACAAAAGTCTGTGCCTTGCTTCATGCGCAGCAAGCGCTCCTCTAAAAAGTTTATACGCAAAGCTTGGTTAAAATTGTCCATACGCAGACGCTCTCGCTCTGCCTCCTGCTCACGCAACAGCGTGGAGTGGTCGCGGGTGGGTGTCGTGGGCATTCCGATGCCGCTGTTGCTCGCGCGCGTTTGTTGTGGGGTCTCCATTGCGAAGTGACTCTTGGCTAAATTTACGCAATGTTTCGCGCGCGAATTCACCTTAATAGAGGTTTCAAATTGACGGTTTGCGATTAAAAAAGCGGAAAAATCGGGATACAATATGAAATTTTGTGGATTTGAGCTTCGGTCAAAGAGTGTATGCGAAAAGTCCCACCCCGTGTCGCACTGGTCGACTTTTTTCCATAAACTTATGCCTGTGTGCGTTTCAATGCTTGAAAATACTGCTTCATCCCATGGCTTAATTAATATATTCGAATCGTCATTCAGTTCCTATGTTTGATTGTAGGATTTTATCTCATGAGCGGCGCTGCGAGCTGGAGTATTAAACTCCTTGGTCTGCATGCTGTCCTAATCAAGTATTTTTTTATATGAATGGACGACTTTAATTCGTTCGGCTACATCTACCGTGGCATGTATCACCTTCGATGCGCTCTCAAATCGTCACGCGATTGTATTTTGCTGTCGTACTGGTGCATTATATCTGTTGCGGAAGCTTCATGTAGTAAAAGTATCTATTGTGGAATGCTAGAAAATAATTGCTACTCGCACTATGACATGTGCTACTATGTAACAAAGTTGCAGAGGGAGCTTCTTAAAAGGTTGGTCGTCAACCGGGGTTCGGGTGATGGGCGAAGTGAAGTTGGCTAAGAGAGAGTTTTGTTGCTCAAGTAAATTAATGGGTTATGTTAAATGGTAGGCTCTTACGGATTCTTGTCTTTTAACAGCCTGGTTGGTAGCTCTTAGCCATCAACTGCTATCAATGTAAAGACGATCATTTTTCTACACTCCATCTGAATTTCTACAGATTTTAGCATTGAAAACGGTTACCTGACTCCAATAGTTATAAAACGTTTGAATCCTGATTTCTTGCTCTAAAACTATGCAGCCGCAGATTGGTGTGAATATTACCAATGCATGTGTATTTTGGAGCAATGAAATTTAACGGCAAGATTGTCGCTCCTATTAGTCTGTCGGTGACAACAATTGCAAAATGTGCGCGTTAATGCGAAATTTTGTGAAGTAAAAATATAGAAGATGCTGCACGGCGCTCATTTTGGGTTACAATCAACCGTTCCAGCGACAAATTAGTGTCGCTACAGGCCCGTTTAATTAATTTTACGCAGACCTTTATACAACTTTGATCTATCGCGACGAGAAAAACAAATGGCAAGAAGCTTTTAAATCTTTTCGTGACGGGTGCGCTTGAAATTCGATTGGAACATTTTGTTTCTGATCTCTTTCTTTCTGCTCGCATCTCAGAATAACTCTTGGAAGCGTTTTGGTACGTCATGGTCTTGTCAACACAATTGTCCGAATCATAATTTCTGCACACATGAAAGAAAGTGGTCTGCATGATGCAAGTACATCTTCCAGATGTTAGTCTGCTTCGACCCGTTTGCAAATTGCGTCTTCTGGAGTCTACCTCGATATGCTCTCAGCCGATCGAAAGTGTGCGATTTTCTGTTGCGTCGGTGATTAAGAAGACGCATACAAACTTTAGCTGTAAACATTTATTTATGAATTCGAAACATGATGATCTTATCTCGATTGATTCTGACGCAACCTTCTTGGACGAACACACACTAGTTATTACGGCCTTGTCAGACGGCTTGTACACATGCTTGTATAGATATTTGACTGCGGTACACACCTTCACAATGACGTAACCGTTGTACTTTGGAGATGAGAAGGGTTGTATGACTTTACCCATTACTTATTTGCTATCAGGAAACGTGAGTTTAGACTTCTTTCTTAAAAAACCACATCGCTACATGCCTATATCTAAGCTTTCGATTAAGTCTTAGCATAGAAATTGGTTAATCGTTCAATTTTTAATTTAAAACTTATTGCTTTGAGACTTATCGAATAATTCGTTCTGTGGCAATCAACAAAGTAATTTCTATATAAGTTCGTGTCCTTTTTTTTCGCTAATCTCAAACACTAATGATTCATGTTTGAATCATTACACGACTTACGTCAGTCAAATGGTACAACCGTGACACACCCTGGGTTCGTGTATCCCCCTGTTGGTCCCATCCATCAAGACTTCGAACTGCTTATGTCCATAATAGTCAACTTCTACTCGTAGAATCAAGTCCACCAGACATTACCTGCTGACTATCAGACGTCACCGTTGTTGCTTGCGCCGGTTCCTAGAATACTCTCAAGCTCACATTAAATTACAGAAGCTTGACCAATCAGCTACCTTGTCGTCTGCATCGTGTACATCGTAGGGGTATAAGCAGACAGCATTCTTACAACTTTCAGTGCCTTAATACCGCACCGTATCTCGGCGTAAGTACGCTACGCCGTCGGCTGAAAATTTGATTGCTCGCAGAGCGAATTTGCTACACGTGCATCGAAAACGCTCATTGAAAGTGAGCAGGATTCAAGGTTCATAGTTGAGAATGACCTTTCAGTCTCTGTAGAGACGGTGATCGTCCTCTTCGACCTAGTCGCGAATTTGTGGCTCGCACTTCAAGGATGAGAGTCAAGCCACAGTCTCACGAGCAAGGCTCTGACTACATCCAAAGGGGATTTAGTGCGGTGCAGGGAGGGTTAGTCTTTTTGGCTTCAAAGAATCACCCTTCACACTGCACTCAACTGAGCAAAACATTTGCACGACTGTGCGTTGCATACCGCGCTCTCGGGTTATTGTCTGAAAATACCAGTTAGGACGCATCTTTTCTCCAAATAGTTCTTAATCGCTAATAAAGAAAAATATCTTAGAAGAAATGATAGCCTTCGCGTGTCTTCGCGTCACAGGCGCTTCGTTCTGAGCAATAATTTAGACGTTTGCAACTTGTTCGCTCGCTGCGGACTATTTGGCGATCAAAAGGAAATATGAGCTCAAAGTTTGGAGTACAACTTTCCTATCAATTATAACGAAGAAAATCAGCCGAAATGAAGCACAATCACTACCCCGAATGCCAAGCGTACTTTTGCAAGACCGTGACTAAAATGTTGAGACTGTCTTGTACTGCCTAAATTAAAAGAAAACAGGTCTTATCGACTTGCAAACTGTTCATTTTGCCTTTAGAATTTTTTAAGAACGCAACTTACTCTTTGTCCGGACGGTCTTCATCATCCACAATTTTTGAAATAAGGCATATCATGACTTTTTATTGACAAGAAAGAATTAAATGACAATACCTTATGAAACTGCGGTAAATGCAATCTGTTTAGCTTTCCTGACCTTAAAGCTTCGCATATTTTGCTATCAATGTCTTTTGACAAGTCTGTACCCCTGTCTTTTTCAAAGTTGACTAAGGTAGATAGACGTAGCAGGTGCAACTGTTGGTTGTATTTAATCGATCAATGCAAAGTGAAGGAGCGGAAGCGGGCTATTATAAGTAGCTTTAGCTTATTCATACAAACACACGCAAAATGATCTCGATGGCACAAATTACTCGCTTAGTCTGATCATCGGTCTTTGGATGACCAGCTGAGGACATGTCCAGCCTTATACCAAGCATGTTGAAAGCGGATAAAAAAACGAGGGTGTTCATCCACGACATTTGTCTCCAAAAGTACACTTGCCCAAAGATTCGATAGAGGATCAGCGTTTTTGTGTTCGACACAGCCGCAGAATGAGCCATTTTGCTTAATTGGTTGGCATCGATTACAATATCAGCTTTACCTGTCAAGTCCTTCACTAGGCTAAGCACGAAATTTGTTGGACTACCAATAGCGCAATGGCACCATCGAGTTTGCTAATGATGCATTTTGTTTGGCAAGAATATCACTCGCTGGCACAGTTCATGCGTACGCACATGTGTGCAGATCGACTTACAGGATTAAGCCGCAAAAGTGGGTGTTTACTATCAAACATGATTTTTCAACCGAAATGACCGCTAAGCGGTGCGGTAAAAAACACGATAGTTTGAACCCTCATCATGAGCAACCACTACAAGTGATGTATCACCTTAATTGATGCTGTACTACAAAGCCGATAGAACTTCGCGTGGATCTTTATAGCCATCCTTTTCAAATCCTTTGAATTGCTGCTCATATGCCACCTCGCACATAGGCGCGATCGATTAAGTGATCCGGACGAGGTCACAGCTGTTACATGAAGTCCTTCATGTAGTGAGGACGATGCGATAATACATCAGCCAAAGCATTCCACTTTTTGGTTTATGCTTTACATTGACGTCATACTTTGTTTATAAAAGACCCACTTGGTCATTCTCCATGAGATGTAAGGCGCCTTTGTCGCAGCGCGAAGTTACGCATATATTGTACGGATCACTGTTGGCGAAGAGCCTTGCAGATGAACTCCGAGCTTGACAAGAGCACATTAACCGCTAGTAGCTTTTGTCATTGATACACTAGTCTATTTTGGCGGTCGAAAACTAAATGGAATCCCTCGGCATTCACTTGCAGGCGTGCAATGCCGATGATAGAATTTCCTGCGTCACAAACGACACTTAAAAGTCGTTCAAATCAAATGAGAGCACAAAGTGGGAAAGTTGAGAAACACACTTCTTCCGTTAAACTTGGAGCTTCGCCAGTGCTCACCATTTTTGTTTGTAAGTAAAATGGCGTGAAACTTCATGATTACATACATAAAAAAGAGGAATTGGTGGCTTCCAATACTGAGCGCCACTCCCCGAATTAGTCAAGGTGACTGTATTCAAGGACAATTTCAGGATTGGTTTGCTTCGCATAAGAATATTAAGTGTAGACAGCAGTTATCAAAGCGACACCTCAATCGCTCTTCGATAGAAGCATAATCATTGACAGGCTCTCTCCTCCAGAACGCCGAGAATGAGAAGCGCCTCGTCCTGTAATAACCGGTGTAGCATTCAGTGATTCGACTTCAGCATGAATGGCCTAAGTTATTGCCCGGCAAAGTACCATCCGCTACTTCGGCTGCACTAAGCAAGAGCACATGCTTTGTGACTGTTATAAAGAGAGAGTCCGCTCATTCGAAGATAGGAAAGCACTAAATTTCTTTCGAGGCAGGAAGTTCTGCTAGTGGAAGACTACGTTCCTCCAATGAGTGTAGCTCAATACACACCATACAAGCTCTGCACCGAAAAGCTTGGTAGAAAAACCAGTAAAGCTTGGTGCTGGCGTAACATAAATCATTTCGTGTTTCAAAAAAGTGTAGGAGAACGAGGGCAAAATAAACTGTTTTGAGTCCTCGTGACTCCATCGCATTGAGCTTTTTTATGCGCTTGCAAGCAAATGCGATCAACGAGATAAGAGTGTCCGATGCTTCAAACACAAAAGCAAGTAATGTTTTTGGTCCCAAGTACGGAATAAACCTGCCTGTAGATTCAAGCAGCATGAAGTCATTTCTTGTTCTCGAAATGGATAAGTTAGGCAGTGCGATTCTTTTATTGACTGGCAAAGAAATACTATTGATATAAGCCTTTCACGCCTGCGCAGCAGCAATTGATCCCGCTTTGATGTGCGTATGGCCCCTACAAACAAATTAATACCCGAAACAATGTCAGAAATACCGAAGGTACTCACACCTCTTCGTCGTCCTTAAAACGTTTCAGACAGCTACTTAGCTAACTGTCACGGCTACCAAAAACGCCATATAAACCACTTTAGTGTGTCTGACATAGTTTGCAGGTGGATAGCATGATACAACCGGCTTTAGGTATTGAAGTTCCTCAAGCGGTAGCATAGATCCGCCAGACAACGTAGATACATATGGGTAATATAGCATCACCAATTACAGGTAACAAAGTCTCGCAATCAAGTTGCGTAGGTCGGAGAGACGCAATGGGTAGCACAGCTTTACATATAGATAGCATGACTTTACCAGCTGCTGGGCAAAAATTTCTGAAAGAATCAAATGACAATACGACACTTCATCATTCCTGGTGTCAAGATCGGCCTTTTGGCTGATGAAATACCTTATTTAAGGCGGCAGCTTAAATTGTCGTCATGTCGTGCTTTGATTGTCACTGCCAATCAATTCGTTTATACTTTAATAAGCCTCTGGTAATAGGGATAATTTGCAAGTCGTAGTTTACTACGCAGTATACACACGACTGACTCATTAAGTTAGTGGGGTTGTGTCCACAAGGATAGTGTTCGTAAAATATGAAAATGGTTGTCATGTAAATGTGGGAAAATCATGCCAAGACAAATAATCAGCACGTGCTATATGATACACTTTATATTTTGCGCAGCTTTATATACTTTAATATCGAGCGGATCTGTAGTTTTTCATTCAGATTTGTGGTACATAGGCACGAGCATTTACGATACATGTTGACTTTCAATTTGAAGGGTTCGGACAAATATTGTGGCTCCTGGTGCATAAACGACACTCTAACGGTAATTTGTCGGTTTACATACTAAGATTACTTTGAAGGATAGCGAAGGGGGTATACACTTTGCCTGATTTGAATAGATTAATTTAGTAAAAACCCAAACTACGGTAGTAAGAAATCAAATAAACAGTGCTAGAACAGTAATCGAATGATGGGAACAATAAGTATTTTTAAAAAAGCTAGTACCAGGATGTTTTTTTTCGATAACATAAAGGAAGTTCTCAGCAGGCTTCTGATCTAGCTTTTTCGAACGAGGCAAAGCTATTCAGTGTCGCTTACAAAGCTCCTGACGACAAATTGTTTGAGCGTTACTGTAGATCGAGGGTAATCGTTGCGAGCGAGTTGTTTTACTTTAGTGCACCAAAAGAAAATACTTCATTTATGACAAATCGCTACTTGTCATTGGCATACTTCTACATTCTGGAATGCAAGCTCTTTATTGTCTGTTTAGGCCCTGCGTCCCTGTGGGCGGGAGAAAACAAATTGTTTCAATCGTCTAAAAATTGGCAAGACAATTGCGCCTTTCGCAAAGTGAAAATTCTCGTGTTTACTACGAGCCCGGCAGACTTAGCGTGCTTGCCGTCGCATATTTGCGTCCTCATTAGCTTATAAAAGCTACTTTATCATTCGAGGTATGGAGTAAATGGCAGCTGAGAGCTTTTACAGCACAAAGAAGCCAAAGTTGGGTGCTTATCCCATCGATAGCGATCACAGCTGCATCGCTGTAAGTGGGCGAGCGATTTGCTCTACTTGAGGCTAACAGATCTGCTGAATTGTTGCTTCGAACGACTAAGATCTGAATTACCATGTATTCCTGGAGGTATATGATGTTCCAAGTAGCAATCATTTGGCTAGATGGACGTCTTTCGGTCTCCACACCGTAATGGTGGACCCATATATACAAGTGGATGAATCAGTATGAGAGGACCCGTAAGGGCTCTGACTCGCGCCTCTCACGTTGGACTTTCTATAGAACGATCATATAACGGCGGGGTATTGGTAGCCCATAAGCCTCGATTTCGTCATTTGTATGCAAAAGGAAAGGTCAAACTGCGCATTGTAGTATTCATATTCATATTCATATGCTGTTTATGCGCTAAACACCTGTTTTAGCCAGTACGATTGGGAATCACACAGCAAACAAGTTTACTGTATACACTCCTCGAGTACCATCTTACGGTAAGGTAGAGACCGCTGCGCCTTGGATGTAACAGCTCGCTGATGTCGAAAGCGACCACCCATAGAGAGATTGTCAGACAAAAAGGCTCAACCGTGCACTGCGCAGTATGCGCGCTGAGACGCCACATCCACAAGTCTACGAAACTCTCATGGTTGAGTACACACTATACAATGCGAGTAGTGCACCTACGAGCTTCGCCTCTTCTATGTTAGCACCCTAGACCCCTTTTAACTCTTCCGAGCATGAATACTTGAGTGGTAAGAAGAAAAGATGATCAAAAGCCTTCTCTCCTATGCCTCTCGCGTGTTATTCGCATCCTCGTGAATGAGTCTGCTACACTTAAAAGTCGAAAGTTGTAATAATGCTGACGCGAATAAATGTTTAAAGTGGGACGATAGCTACGTAAGAAATAACACCACCAAGAGGTGCTGAGTATAATAGCATAGGCACTATCGTAAAGGGTACAACAAATATCCACCGTTTAGGGTATCGGTGTACTAGAGCAAAACGAAGGTCCTTCAAACAAGTAGTGTTTAGATATAACACACGAGCAATATATACACACAGATAAGCACGAGTTGAGCAAAACTTTGTAGTGTTGAGACTAGAGTTTTTCCTTCTTTGCCTGAGATCTCTTACGAGATCCAAAATGTTAAACCTGTATCGCGGGTTCTGTCTGCCAAAATACATTTATTCATGTGACGGCCTACTTGAGCGAAAGTGAAATTACGACTGCTGGGCTTATAAGGTATAAATTCGGCCTGTTTTAACATAGTGATAAGGTAGCAAAATACCTTTTTATAGAGTAAAAACCACGAGTAGAGTGCTCTGACGGTAACGTCTCCGAACAAAGCACTAACAAAGCGGTTTAAAATACGTAGTAGGCATGTATATAAGTCCTTAGCCGTAGCTGCGTCGTCAGTGTGAGAAGCAGGTATTTTCTAGCAATCCAATATACTTTTACGACATGAAGCCTTTCGCAATAGACATAATGCACCAGTACGGCAGCAAAATACAATCGCGTGACGACTTGAGAGGGCATCGAGGGTGATATATGCCACAGTAGATGTAGCCGAACGAACTAAAGTCGTCCATTCATGTAAAAAAAAATTACTCAATTAGGACAGCATGCAGACCAAAGATATCAATACTCCAGCTCGCAGCTCCGCTCTTGAGATAAAATCCTACAAACAAACAGGGAAACTGAATGACGATTCGAATATGATAATTAAGTTATGGGATAAATTAGTATTTTTGAAGCATTAAAACGCACACAGAGGCATAAGTTTATGTAAAAAACAAGAAGACCAGTGCGACACGGGCTGGGACTTTTCGCGTACACTCTTTGCCCGTAACTCAAATCCACAATAAAATCATATTGTATCCCGATTTTCCCGGTTTAAAAAAAATCTCAAACCGTCAATTTGAAACCTCTATTACGCGAAACATTTCGTAAAAATAGCTAAAAGTCAATTCGCAATGGGAACCCCACAACACACGCGCGCGGGCAACAGCGGCATCGGAATGCCCACGACACCCACTCGCGACCACTCCACGCTGTTGCGTGAGCAGAAGGCAGAGCGGGAGCGTCTGCGTATGGACAATTTCAACCAAGCTCTACGTATAAACTTTCTAGAGGAGCGCTTGCTGTGCATGAAGCAAGGCACAGACTTTTGTAGCGTGGATCTCGAGAGCGAACTGGCACAGTTGGGTATTACATTAGAAGAGCGTGACCACGAATTGCGACAGCGTAATTTCAGTATGATTCGCGCCACTGAAGCTATAGATATGCTGAATGCCCAACTTCGTGAGGCCCAAGCAGCGGCGGTTCGAGCAAGAGAAGAGGCCCAGCGAGACGCGGAAGCTCAATTACATCAACATATAGCTATGTTCACGTAATGTTTCGCGCGCGAATTCACCTTAATAGATTTTTCAAATTGACAATTTCCGATTAAAAAAGCGGGAAGATCGGACATTTTGTGGATTGAGTTGCCGGCAAAGAATTTATGCAAAAAGTCTCACCCCGTGTCGCAAAGAGTGTATGCGAAAAGTCCCACACGTAAGCCATCACGTAAATAAATGTACTATGGCAGACAGAACCCGCGATACAGGTCTAAGATTTTAAATCTCGTAAGAGATATCAGGCAAAGAAGGAAAAATTCGAGACTTAACAACTACAAAGTTTTGCTCAACTCGTGCTTATCTGTGTATGTATATTGTTCGTGTGTAATATCTAAACACTATTCGTGCGAAGGACCTTCGTTTTGCTCGAGTACACCGATACCATAAACGGTCGATATTTGTTGTACCCTTTACGATAGTTCCTTAGCTATTGTAACTCAGCAACTCTCGGTGGCGTTATTCTTACGTAATTATCATCCCACTTTCAATATATATTCGCGTCAGCATTATTAGAACTTTCGACTTTTAAGCATAGCGGACTCATTCACGAGGATGTGAATAACACGCGAGAGGCATAGGAGAAAAGGCTTTTGATCATCTTCTCTTTTTTCCACTCAAGTATTCATGCTTGGAAGAGTTAATAGAGGTCTAGGGTGTCAACATAGAAGGGGTGAAGCTCGTAGGTGCACTACTCGCATTGTATAGTGTGTACTCAACCATGAGATTTTCATAGACTTGTGGATGTGGCGTCTCAGCGCGCATACTGCGCAGTGCACGGTTGAGACTTTTTGTCTGACAATCTCTCTATGGGTGGTTGCTTTCGACATCAGCGAGCGGTTGCACCCAAGGCGCAGCGGTCTCTACCTTACCGTAAGATGGTACTCGAAGAATGTGTTCTATGCATACACAGCATATGAATATGAATATGAATACTACAATGCGCAGTTCGACCTTTCCTTTTGCATACAAATGACGAAATCGAGGCTTATGGGCTACCAGCACCCCGCCGTTCTATGATTGTTCTATAAAGAATCCAATGTGAGAGGCGCGAGTCAGAGCCCTTACGGGTCCTCTCATACTGATTCATCCACTTGTATATATGGGTCCACCATTACGGTGTGGAGACCGAAAGACGTCCATCTAGCCAAATGATTGCTACTTGGAACATCATATACCTCCAGGAATACATGGTAATTCAGATCTTAGTCGTTCGAAGCAACAATTCAGCAGATCTGTTAGCCTCAAGTAGAGCAAATCGCTCGCCCACTTACAGCGATGCAGCTGTGATCGCTATCGATGGGATAAGCACCCAACTTTGGCTTCTTTGTGCTGTAAAAGCTCTCAGCTGCCATTTACTCCATACCTCTTATGATAAAGTAGCTTTTATATGCTAATGAGGACGCAAATATGCGACGGCAAGCACGCTGAGTCTGCCGGGCTCGTAGTAAACACGAGAATTTTCACTTTGCGAAAGGCGCAATTGTCTTGCCAATTTTTAGACGATTGAAACAATTTGTTTTCTCCCGCCCACAGGGACGCAGGGCCTAAACAGACAATAAAGAGCTTGCATTCCAGAATGTAGAAGTATGCCAATGACAAGTAGCGATTTGTCATAAATGAAGTATTTTCTTTTGGTGCACTAAAGTAAAACAACTCGCTCGCAACGATTACCCTCGATCTACAGTAACGCTCAAACAATTTGTCGTCAGGAGCTTTGTAAGCGACACTGAATAGCTTTGCCTCGTTCGAAAAAGCTAGATCAGAAGCCTGCAGAGGACTTCCTTTATGTTATCGTAAACATCCTGGTACTAGCTTTTTTAAAAATACTTATTGTTCCCATCATTCGGTTACTGTTCTAGCACTGTTTATTTGATTTCTTACTACCGTAGTTCGGGTTTTTACTGAATTAATCTATTCAAATCAGGCAAAGTGTATACCCTCTTCGCTATCCTTTGAAGTAATCTTAGTATGTAAACCGACAAATTACCGTTAGAGTGCCGTTTATGCACCAGGAGCCACAATTCTTGTCCGAACCCTTTAAACTGAAAGTCAACATGTATCGTAAATGCTCGTGACTATGTACCACAAATCTGAATGAATAACTATAGATCCGCTCGATATCAAAGTATATAAAGCTGCGCAAAATATAAAGTGTATCATATAGCACGTGCTGATTATTTGTCTTGACATGATTTTCCCACATTTACATGACAACCATTTTCATATTTTACGAACACTATCCTTATAAACACAACCCCACTAACTTAATGAGTCAGTCGTGTGTATACTGCGTAGTAAACTACGACTCGCAACTTATCTCGATTACCAGAGGCTAGTTCAACAATAAACGAATTGATTGGCAGTGACAATCAAAGCACGACATGACGACAATTTAAGCTGCCGCCTTAAATAAGGTGTTTCATCAACCAATAGGCCGATCTTGACACCAGGAATGATGAAGTGTCGTATTGTCATTTGATTCTTTCAGAAATTTTTGCCCAGCAGCTGGTATAGTCATGCTATTTATATGTAAAGCTGTGCTACCCATTGCGTCTCTCCGACCTACGCAACTTGATTGCGAGACTTTGTTACCTGTAATTGGTGATGCTATATTACCCATATGTATCTACGTTGTCTGGCGGAACTATGCTACCGCTTGAGGAACTTCAATACCTAAAGCCGGTTGTATCATGCTATCCACCTGCAAACTATGTCAGACACACTAAAGTGGTTAATATGGCGTTTTTGGTAGCCGTGACAGTTAGCTGAGTAGCTGTCTGAAACGTTTTAAGGACGACGAAGAGGTGTGAGTACCTTCGGTATTTCTGACATTGTTTCGGGTATTAATTTGTTTGTAGGGGCCATACGCACATCAAAGCGGGATCAATTGCTGCTGCGCAGGCGTGAAAGGCTTATATCAATAGTATTTCTTTGCCAGTCAAAACAAGAATCGCACTGCCTAACTTATCCATTTCGAGAACAAGAAATGACTTCATGCTGCTTGAATCTACAGGCAGGTTTATTCCGTACTTGAGACCAAAAACATTACTTGCTTTTGTGTTTAAAGCATCGGACACTCTTATCTCGTTGATCGCATTTGCTTGCAAGCGCATAAAAAAGCTCAATGCGATGGAGTCACGAGGACTCAAAACAGTTTATTTTGTCCTCGTTCTCCTACACTTTTTTGAAACACGAAATGATTTATGTTACGCCAGCACCAAGCTTTACTGGTTTTTCTGCCAAGCTTTTCGGTGCAGAGCTTGTATGGTGTGTATTGAGCTACACTCATTGGAGGAACGTAGTCTTCCACTAGCAGAACTTCCTGCCTCGAAAGAAATTTAGTGCTTTCCTATCTTCGAATGAGCGGACTCTCTCTTTATAACAGTCACAAAGCATGTGCTCTTGCTTAGTGCAGCCGAAGTAGCGGATGGTACTTTGCCGGGCAATAACTTAGGCCATTCATGCTGAAGTCGAATCACTGAATGCTACACCGGTTATTACAGGACGAGGCGCTTCTCATTCTCGGCGTCTGGAGGAGAGAGCCTGTCAATGATTTTGCTTCTATCGAAGAGCGATTGAGGTGTCGCTTTGATAACTGCTGTCTACACTTAATATTCTTATGCGAAGCAAACCAATCCTGAAATTGTCCTTGAATACAGTCACCTTGACTAATTCGGGGAGTGGCGCTCAGTATTAAAAGCCACCAATTCCTCTTTTTTATATATGTAATCATGAAGTTTCACGCCATTTTACTTACAAACAAAAATGGTGAGCACTGGCGAAGCTCCAAGTTTAACGGAAGAAGTGTCTCTCTCAACTTTCCCACTTTGTGCTCTCATTTGATTTGAACGACTTTTAAGTGTCGTTTGTGACGCAGGAAATTCTATCATCGGCATTGCACGCCTGCAAGTGAATGCCGAGGGATTCCATTTAGTTTTCGACCGCCGAAATAGACTAGTGTATCCATGACAAAAGCTACTAGCGGTTAATGTGCTCTTGTCAAGCTCGGGGTTCATCTGCAAGGCTCTTCGCCAACAGTGATCCGTACAGAATATGCGTAACTTCGCGCTGCGACAAAGGCGCCTTACATCTCATAGAGAATGACCAAGTGGATCTTTTATAAACAAAGTATGACGTCAATGTAAAGCATAAACCAAAAAGTGGAATGCTTTGGCTGATGTATTATCGCATCGTCCTCACTACATGAAGGACTTCATGTAACAGCTGTGACCTCGTCCGGATCACTTAATCGATCGCGCCTATGTGCGAGGTGGCATATGAGCAGCAATTCAAAGGATTTGAAAAGGATGGCTATAAAGATCCACGCGAAGTTCTATCGGCTTTGTAGTACAGCATCAATTAAGGTGATACATCACTTGTAGTGGTTGCTCATGATGAGGGTTCAAACTATCGTGTTTTTTACCGCACCGCTTAGCGGTCATTTCGGTTGAAAAATCATGTTTGATAGTAAACACCCACTTTTGCGGCTTAATACTGTAAGTCGATCTGCACATATATGTGCGTACGCATGAAATATGCCAGAGAGTGATACCCTTGCCAAACAAAATGCATCATTGGCAAACTCGATGGTGCCATTGCGCTATTGGTAGTCCAACAAATTTCGTGCTTAGCCTAGTGAAGGACTTGACAGGTAAAGCTGATATTGTAATCGATGCCGACCAATTAAGCAAAATGGCTCATTCTGCGGCTGTGTCGAACACAAAAGCGCTGATCCTCTATCGAATCTTTAGGCAAGTGTACTTTTGGAGACAAATGTCGTGGATGAACACCCTCGTTTTTTTATCCGCTTTCAACATGCTTGGTATAAGGCTGGACATGTCCTCAGCTGGTCATCCAAAGACCGATGTTCAGACTAAGCGAGTAAATTGTGCCATCGAGATCATTTTGCGTGTGTTAGTATGTATAAGCTAAAGCTACTTATAATAGCCCGCTTCCGCTCCTTCACTTTGCATTGATCGATTAAATACAACCAACACTTGCACCTGCAACGTCTATCTACCTTAGTTAACTTTGAAAAAGACAGGGGTATATTTTAACAGACTTGTCAAAAGACAGTGACAGCAAAAATATGTGAAGCTTTAAGGTCAGGAAAGCCAAACAGATTGCATTTACCGCAGTTTCATAAGGTATTGTCATTCAATTCTTTCTTGTCAAATAAAAAGTCATGATATGCCTTATTTCAAAAATTGTGGATGATGAAGACCGTCCGGACAAAGAGTAAGTTGCGTTCTTAAAAAATTCTAAAGGCAAAATGAACAGTTTGCAAGTCGATAAGACCTGTTTTCTTTTAATTTAGGCAGTACAAGACAGTCTCAACATTTTAGTCACGGTCTTGCAAAAGTACGCTTGGCATTCGGGGTAGTGATTGTGCTTCATTTTGGCTGAATTTCTTCGTTATACTTGATAGGAAAGTTGTACTCCAAACTTTGAGCTCATATTTCCTTTTGATCGCCAAATAGTCCGCAGCGAGCGAACAAGTTGCAAACGTCTTAAATATTGCTCAGAACGAAGCGCCTGTGACGCGAAGACACGCGAAGGCTATCATTTCTTCTAAGATATTTTTCTTTATAAGCGATTAAGAACTATTTGGAGAAAAGATGCGTCCCAACTGGTATATTTAGACAATAACCCGAGAGCGCGGTATGCAACGCACAGTCGTGCAAATGTTTTGCTCAGTTAAGTGCAGTGTGAAGGGTGGTTCTTTGAAGCCAAAAAGACTAAGCTTCCCTGCACCGCACTAAATCCCCTTTGGATGTAGTCAGAACCTTGCTCGTGAGACTGTGGCTTGACTCTCATCCTTGAAGTACGAGCCACAAACTCGCGACTAGGTCGAAGAGGACGATCACCGTCTCTACAGAGACTGAAAGGTCATTCTCAACTATGAAACTTGAATCCTGCTCACTGTCAATGAGGATTTTCGATGCACGTGTAGCAAATTCGCTCTGCGAGCAATCAAATTTTCAGCCGACGGCGTAGCGTACTTACGCCGAGATACGGTGCGGTATTAAGGCACTGAAAGTTGTAAGAATGCTGTCTGCTTAAACCCCTACGATGTACACGATGCAGACGACAAGGTAGCTGATTGGTCAAGCTTCTGTACTTTAATGTGAGCTTGAGAGTATTCTAGGAACCGGCGCAAGCAACAACGGTGACGTCTGATAGTCAGCAGGTAATGTCTGGTGGACTTGATTCTACGAGAAGAAGTTGACTATTATGGACATAAGCAGTTCGAAGTCTTGATGGATGGGACCAACAGGGGGATACACGAACCCAGGGTGTGTCACGGTTGTACCATTTGACTGACGTAAGTCGTGTAATGATTCAAACATGAATCATTAGTGTTTGAGATTAGCGAAAAAAAAGGACACGAACTTATATAGAAATTACTTTGTTGATTGCCACAGAACGAATTATTCGATAAGTCTCAAAGCAATAAGTTTTAAATTAAAAATTGAACGATTAACCAATTTCTATGCTAAGACTTAATCGAAAGCTTAGATATAGGCATGTAGCGATGTGGTTTTTTAAGAAAGAAGTCTAAACTCACGTTTCCTGATAGCAAATAAGTAATGGGTAAAGTCATACAACCCTTCTCATCTCCAAAGTACAACGGTTACGTCATTGTGAAGGTGTGTACCGCAGTCAAATATCTATACAAGCATGTGTACAAGCCGTCTGACAAGGCCGTAATAACTAGTGTGTGTTCGTCCAAGAAGGTTGCGTCAGAATTAATCGAGATAAGATCATCATGTTTAAATTCATAAATAAATGTTTACAGCTAAAGTTTGTATGCGTCTTCTTAATATCGTCGATCGGCTGAGAGCATATCGACTCCAGAAGACGCAATTTGCAAACATCTAAATCACTTGCATCATGTAGACCACTTTCTTTCATGTGTGCAGAAATTATGATTCGGACAATTGTGTTGACAAGACCATGACGTACCAAAACGCTTCCAAGAGTTATTCTGAGATGCGAGCAGAAAGAAAGAGATCAGAAACAAAATGTTCCAATCGAATTTCAAGCGCACCCGTCACGAAAAGATTTAAAAGCTTCTTGCCATTTGTTTTTCTCGTCGCGATAGATCAAAGTTGTATAAAGGTCTGCGTAAAATTAATTAAACGGGCCTGTAGCGACACTAATTTGTCGCTGGAACGGTTGATTGTAACCCAAAATGAGCGCCGTGCAGCATCTTCTATATTTTTACTTCACAAAATTTCGCATTAACGCGCACATTTTGCAATTGTTGTCACCGACAGACTAATAGGAGCGACAATCTTGCCGTTAAATTTCATTGCTCCAAAATACACATGCATTGGTAATATTCACACCAATCTGCGGCTGCATAGTTTTAGAGCAAGAAATCAGGATTCAAACGTTTTATAACTATTGGAGTCAGGTAACCGTTTTCAATGCTAAAATCTGTAGAAATTCAGATGGAGTGTAGAAAAATGGTCGTCTTTACATTGATAGCAGTTGATGGCTAAGAGCTACCAACCAGGCTGTTAAAAGACAAGAATCCGTAAGAGCTCACTATTTAACATAACCCATTAATTTACTTGAGCAACAAAACTCTCTCTTAGCCAACTTCACTTCGCCCATCACCCGAACCCCGGTTGACGACCAACCTTTTAAGAAGCTCCCTCTGCAACTTTGTTACATAGTAGCACATGTCATAGTGCGAGTAGCAATTATTTTCGAGCATTTCACAATAGATACTTTTACTACATGAAGCCTTCCGCAACAGACATAATGCACCAGTACGACAGCAAAATACAATCGCGTGACGATTTGAGAGCGTATCGAAGGTGATACATGCCACGGTAGATGTAGCCGAACGAATTAAAGTCGTCCATTCATATAAAAAAATACTTGATTAGGACAGCATGCAGACCAAGGAGTTTAATACTCCAGCTCGCAGCGCCGCTCATGAGATAAAATCCTACAATCAAACATAGGAACTGAATGACGATTCGAATATATTAATTAAGCCATGGGATGAAGCAGTATTTTTAAGCATTGAAACGCACACAGGCATAAGTTTATGGAAAAAACAAGTCGACCAGTGCGACACGGGGTGGGACTTTTCGCATACACTCTTTGCTCGCAACTCAAATCCACAAAATTTCATATTGTATCCCGATTTTTCCGCTTTTTTAATCGCAAACCGTCAATTTGAAACCTCTATTAAGGTGAATTCGCGCGCGAAACATTACGTAAATTTAGCCAAGAGTCATTTCGCAATGGAGACCCCACAACACACGCGCGCGAGCAACAGCGGCATCGGAATGCCCACGACACCCACCCGCGACCACTCCACGCTGTTGCGTGAGCAGGAGGCAGAGCGGGAGCGTCTGCGTATGGACAATTTTAACCAAGCTCTACGTATAAACTTTTTGGAGGAGCGCTTGCTGCGCATGAAGCAAGGCACAGACTTTTGTAGCGAGGATCTCGAGAGCGAACTGGCACAGCTGCGTATTACATTAGAAGAGCGTGACTACGAGTTGCGACAGCGTAATTTTAGTATGATTCGGGCCACTGAAGCTATAGATATGCTGAATGCCCAACTCCATGAGGCTCAAGCAGCGGCGGTTCGAGCCAAAGAAGAGGCCCAGCGAGACGCGGAAGCTCAATTACAGCAACATATGAAAGAAAGAGGCAACATTGATGCGGAAATGGCCGCGAAATGGCGAGCAGAACTCGATGCAGCGCTGCAGACGGAACACCAGAGCCGCTTGAAGGCGCAGGAGCTCGAGCAGGAGCTACAGCGACAAGAAGAAGTTGTGGCGGCACTCACAAGCCAGTTGCAAGAACTGCAAGATGCAAGTGTGCGAAAGCAAAAAGAAATGGAGCTGGAGACTCAGCAAGCACAGCAAAAAGTACAACAAAATGAGATGACGAATGCCAAGATCTTAGCCGAGGCAGAGCATTGGCAAGCTGTGAGTCAACAGCGAGAAGAAGAGACGTCGGGGCTTCAAGTGCAAGTCGAGACCATGAGACAGGAGAAACAGACGCTGGATGCTCGCTTCCAAGCTAAATTGAAGAGAATGGAGCAACAGGTGCAACATCAAATGGAGCAACTACAACGAGAGAGTGATAGTTACCGTGCTGAACATACGAGGCTGTTGACAGACCGTGAAAAGGCTCATTTTGACAAAGACCGGCTTGCAATGGAAAACGAGAGTATCAAGCATGAGCGAACGAGGTTGCAGGTAGAGATGGAACGCATGATGGAAGAGAGGCAGCAATTGGCTGGCAATGCAGAGCGGCTGCGATTACAGAACGTCAAGTTGACTGCAGCGTGTGAGGAGCAGTCCAAGTCACTCGAGAAATGTAAAGCTGATCAAGAGGCTGCTGTAAACTCGATCCATCAGCTGGAGTCGGAGCTGCATCAGTGGCGTAAACAAGAGATTGAGAATAAATTGACCATTCAAACGCTGAAGGGTCGTTTAGAACACGTAGAGACCGAGGCTCGTCGAGTGCAACAACAATGCGAGCTGGCTGAGTCTCGGTGCCAGCAAACGCTGGATGAGCGGCTCGTGGCGCTGGAAAAAGACCGGCAAGCTATGGAAGAGGACAATCGACGACTGCGGACGGAATTGTCCAGATTCCAAGTGGACCTTGAGGCTATGGAACGAAAGGTCTGGACAGTGAGGAGAGGTTTTCGAATGAAGCGGCGAATGCTAAAGAACAGCGTGAGCACGTTCTAGCGTATGAGGACGAGTTGGAGCGACAATCTGCTCAATTGCAGGCATACCAGAATCAACTGGCTGGCTGTGATGAAGAGTTGACTCGACGGACAACTCAGGTGCAGGAATTAGAGAAGCAGCTGGCAAACGCATTGTCTGCCAAGTCCTCAACAAGTCCGGCAGCTCGACAGCGACAGACGCACTGGCAACAACAATTTGCTATGGAAAAGAGCTCGTTGTTGCGACAAGTTGATGACGAATGTCGACGGGCAAGCGAAGCATTGCAAGCGGCTTCTGCGCTCAAAGATGACAAAGAGGCAGTCCAGCGAGAGCTTGATAGTGTCAAGGCGGAGCTATGTTCTCATTTAAGTTGTGGCCGTCAGGTCTTGAAGAAGAATCGACACCAGTCGGTGACTAGTCTTGTGCGCGAGACTATTTCAGCGCTTAAAGAAGAGTTTAAAACAAGGACTCAAGCACTGCAAGCATGCTGGGAACAACACGGTTTGTTGGTGAATTCCAAGCTTGAGCACTTGGCGTCACAACTCCGCTCTAGCCAAGGCAAGTTGGAAGTGTTGCAACGTTCCTCTGTTCATGCCAACGATGCGAATCAATCTTTGGAAAAGTCTTGGTCTATCCAGTACGAAGAGCTGCGTTTGGAGAGCGATAATGAGCGAAGATCGCTTGAAAAGGAAATTCGTTATTTTCAAAAGAAAGCAGCCGAAGCACAAAAAACACTATTTCAAGCATCTGGCGAATTACAGACGTCAAAGCGAAGCCAAAAGAAGTTGCGTGAAGAATCAGACCGTGAGAATTATGACCTAAAGGAAAGTAATCGCCTGCTGTTTGAAGAAGTTCACGAGCGCCGTCGGTCAACTGAGCATGCACGTAAGCAGTATCTGAAAGCAGTAAAGGAAAACAAGGAGTTGCTTAAGGCGATTCAAATGTACAAGGATGCTATCGGTGGACGCGACAAGGACATTGAAAAGTACAAAGCAATGATCATTAAATACGCTCAACAGCTAAAGCGACGTGTGGAATTTGGAGACGCAAAGCAAACGTTGTTGGAGCAGCTTGGACAGACGCAGTATATGATTGACGAGACGTACAAACGATGGGAAACCAGTTCGTTGGCTCGTGGTCCCGAGTCAAGTTCGCTTGATAAAGACGCGAGCTACAAGCCAGAGTATCTGCAGCTAAACGACTACATTAACCAGATGCATTCGGTGGCAGGCAGGAGAGTGCGAGACCTGGATAGAGAGATTCGAAGTGCTCACGACTGATGAGTTTATGAGGTTTCCCGGAGTCACGCTTGTTTCTTGCAACCAATTGCGATGTATCATTGCCCCAACCAGGTAGTATACCATATTCCCAACGCGAGGAAATTGGTAGTTGTATGTGAAACGTAGTGTACATTAATATTTCGCTCTCAGATTGGAAATTATATTTGTAGAACATATAATTATGGTTTTTCGAATTAAAGAAATACTAATACGGCTTGCATGTTGCAAGATAAAAGTCAGACTTTCGGCGATAATTTTGTACGAAGGTCTACAGGATCGGAGAAGTAGGTAACTTTGAATGCTGGTATATAGAAACCTTTTGGGATCAGAAAATATCTTGAAAGGAGACGATGGGCGAAGTTGTGCAAGGACGCATGTTGACTTCGTGGCAAGGATGTAAAACCAGATAATGAGGTCCAACAAAGAATCAATTTATATACGATGAGCAGGCGAAGGTGGTTTCCTGACATTTGTACGTGCACCGAGCCGACTTAAGTTCTAAACCTTCATGTTTAAGAAGTGTCTTTCGGTCAATAAGTAGCCTTTGCAAGCTGCCACCCGGCTGAAATTAGCACGCGATCCTACTGCGACATTGAAGCGACGAAATTATCGATGCTGACACGCAAGAGTTAGGAAACAAGGTGTGTACATCTCGAAATATCCAACTAACCTTTTTTGTTTGAAAGCTAGTCCTTAGGTTCAGGGATCTTCGCAAATTGCTGCTACAGATTAAATAGTGCTAGATAGACTCGTGTGTCGCACGATTACGGGTAATAGAGGAAAAGACTGCTTTGATCAAAGTAAAACAGAAATAGGCGGAGAGATTGATAGCTTGCCTAAAGTAATCCAGAAGTCGTGGGAGCTGTGTTTAATATGACCAGAGCAAGGTGAAGCGAAGATCTGACTTGTCCTGGAGGAAAGCAATGTAAAGAGAAGTACGAAAGAAGCTGGAGAGGAATGGCAATGACAACCCTGTTGATGCTTGAGTTGATTTTGAGATGTTTGGTAGTGGCAGCCTTATGAAGGGTATCAGCAAAAATCGCTTGTCTAGTCAAACTGGTGTAGAAGACGTGAACTCAGCCAAAGCGGAAAATAAAGCGATTTTGTCTTCGATGCGAATGTTAAGACGTCATACAAGGCAATGAGCGGAAACGGGATGAAGAGAGCAAAGATGACATCGAGCATGTGGCATCGAATAGAAATGTTCTCGACGAGAACGCTTTTTGCCAAAGTCTTTATGACATGGTTGCGTAAAGTTATCACCCCTTCGCCATTGAACCTCTATCTAATAATCCATAAAATCATTTTTGGCAACTCTTTTGATTTCCTTAGCAAAATTCGGGTGAGTTGGACCCAACTAATTAATTTGGGATTTTCCGAACATCCTTTGCGATCATTTACTACTTTGTGGAGTGCTCGCTGCTCTTTTGTCGACGCTCACTTACCAGAAGTATCGTGATGTGTTGGATGAATGGCATGTGTCATAATCTGCTATTAGATCGTTCGCGAAAAGTTTACATAGCATACTAGCAATAGTTGCTGCTGCTTACATACACATTGTCCTTACAGACGTTGTTGCTGACAGCATCGAGTATACTATTGTGCGCTGCAGAGTCTTCGAGACGCCCGTGATATTAGCTACATTGTGCAAACAAAATTCAGCATACATCCATATTGTAAATGTGATCGTGTAGCCTGGAAGCCGTTTTGCTATTGGCTCATTTGAAATTGCTTCTCATCTCTATGAGCTCAGGTACCTAGCTAGTTTGCAGTGTGTCACTTGCTATAAAATTAGACACAGCTAGCAAAAACGGATTCTTATATCACCACTGACAAATGTTCAAGGAACACTAGCCGTATTTTACGGAATGAATTGCACTTCTTACAGAGTGCCATTTACTAGTGCTTAAGATCCATATCACAAGTCCACGACTAGATGGACTTTTGACACAAACGTAATACGTCTAGCCAATCAGCGTGACGTAAGCGGAAAACCCTGACAGAACAGTCGGTCACATCCAGGGCAGAGGGTCGAATTTGACGCAGCACGCGGCTTGTCGCTGTGCAACATGTCATACTTGCTGAGCAAACAGGTTTGTACCTTCATCAAGCAAAACGACATTTCCTTGTAGAATGTACGCCATACTACTTGAATGAGAAGGCGGTCTATCTTGTCTTTTTCTGTAAGCACACCACCTGTGTTTCAACAGCCGCGGAGGGAGCTTCTTGTCAGCTGGTAGTCGACTGAAGGCTGGGTGGAGAGCGAAGCAGAGTCAGCAAATAGGAGTAGTTTTGCTCATAGTGGATTGATGAGTGAAACAACTTGGAAAACTCTTGCAAATGTTTGTCTTGCCACTGCCTGACTGGTGGCTCTAAGCCATCGATTGCTACCATCTTAATTCCTGTCATACAAAGCACTCTACATGAAATTTTACATGAGTGATAAACAACCAATGATACTAATAATTATGGGACATCTGGACCTTGATTATCTGTAGTCACAGATTCTATGGATAGTTTCAACGCATATGTATATCGGAGAGATGTAGTTTTATGGCGTGGTGCCGCTGCCGGCCAATTTGCCGGTGACAACAGGTACGTCTCAAAACTTTCCTGTGATAGGTTTAAAGAAATGGGCTTTATCTTTATGGAGACTATTCAAATATAGATGAGTCCAGAAATCTGCGTCGTATTCCCTTCCTTCTTGGCTTCGTACTGGACTGCTTTATAACTACGCTTTTAAGTGCCGTCTTTAACGATTTGTACGGCGAAGCTGTCAGCCAATATGACCTTATCCACCATTTACCGACGCTTAGGGTCTCGTGATATGGCTTTACCACTGAAGTGAAAGCACTGAATGCATCTTCAATCCTTCGATAGTCCCAGCTCATTGATATTATGTGACAGAGATAAAAATTTTGTGACGGCCACTCCAATTATTGTCGTCCAAAAGCGCCATGTCTCCAGCTTCTAAGTCAAAGACAAGTCTATTATGGTCGCAAAAATACTTCATGCGCGTTTGGGCTCCGCTTGTTTAATCCTTAGCGACCTTATGTAAAGGCACTTGACGAAGCTCTTGTGCTGATTTTTTCAGCTTGCAAAGTTCTAGTTCTTATACCCTTTCATCAGGCATTTAAGGAACCTATCTCAGATCTGCTTTGATCTAATCGTAGAGTTTACGCATACGCATCGGTCATCGGCTTCCTTTGCCAAATGCAGAAAGCCGGTTCAATTACCCTGTGCTGGGTTGATAAAATTTCGACGGCTGTTTTCAGCGCACGATCAGTACTTCGCGTTTGACCATCCATTTGTGACTTTAAGATCAAAGCCAAATCGCGCTGCTCTATCACAGTAGAAACGGTTGCTTATTGTAGCTTTAAGAGAAATTTGTTGTCCCGGTCAGACGCAATGGTCTGTGGTATCCCACATCCTTCATTCAATTCTTTATAAAATCTTTGCAGATCCTGCAGTATCGTCCGTTGTCGTTGTAACGACAAACTTACTCCTTTTGGTTAGCAATTAACAGTCACCACGACGGTATTAAGCCACTTTTGGTCAGAGACACATTAAATTCCATTGAATATTGATCTATCTACGTCTTGGAATATTTTTGAGTCTGAAGTAATCCTGTTGCAATGTTTGCCTAGCCTTGTTATGTTAACACATTCCCGTTGTCCGGATTGTTGCTGCACCCAGTAGTCATCGCAAGCTAATTTGAGTGGCTTTATGCTTTTATTTCGGATAGTGTGTTTATGCATCAGCCACGGTGTTAGTACCATCGGACACAAATGCAAGGTTTTCGCAACCCAGTTAAATCATCAAGCCGTCTCTCGATTTTTTTTCTGCATCAGGATCATCTCAATACTCGTGTGATCCGTTCTGACCGTGATTTTCGATCGAAAAAATTCATACGTCATTTATTCAGCCCAGGCATGATTGCAAGTAGCTTCCGCTCACAATCTGGGTAGTTCACCATGGTTGGCTGCATTTCCAAGCTGGAAAATCAGCAGAATGCTCTCGCTCTTCCTCCTTTTGACCCAAATTTTTCTGACCTCAAAAATTGATACGTCCATTTGGGTACCAAATTACTTCTAAACTCCGACAGACTAAGTACTGATTGGGTCATCAAGCACCTTTTGAGCTTAATGAAGCAACTTAGGTGATAGTTCGAGAGTTCGTTCGTTCTTGAGGGCATTTTTGTTTTATTCTGGCTTGGAGTGGTTCTGTGTATTGCGCAAAGGCCATGCAAGACCATGATACTTCGGTAAATACAACTTTTTAGCCTTCCTGACCTTATTGCTTCGCATATTTTGCTGTCAATGTATTTTGACAAACTTGTAAAAATATACCCCTGTCTTTTTCAAAGCTGCCTAAGGTAGACGGACGTAGCGGGTGCAACCATATAACTTTGTTATTTGTTAAGAAAAGAATGAAATCGATCAATGCAAAGTGAAGGAGCGGGAGCGGGCTTTTTAAGTAGCTTCAGCTTTTTCATACAAACACACGCAAAATGATCTCGATGGCACGATTTACTCGCTTAGTCTGATCATCGGTCTTCGGATGACCAGCTGACGACATGTCCAGCCTTATGCCAAGCATCTTGAAAGCGTTTTTAAAACAGCGAGGATATTCATCCACGACAGGATCAGCGCTTTTGTGTTCGACACAGCCGCTAAATGAGCCATTTTGCTTTCTTGGGCGGCATAGATTACAATATCTGTTCTACCTGTCAAGTCCTTCAGTAGGCTAAACACGAAATTTTTTATGGACTATCAATAGCGCAATGGCACCATCGAGTTTGCCAATGATGTATTTTTTTTGGCAAGAGCATCACTCGCAGGCACAGTCCATGCGTACGCACATATGTGCAGATAGACTTATAGTATTGGGCCGCAAAGTGGGTAATCACTATTAAAATATTTTTCAGCCGAAATGACCGCTAAGCGGTGTATCATGTGCTCGGTAAAAAACACGATATTTTGAACCCTCATCATGAGCAACCACTACAAGTGATGATCACCTTAATTGATGCTGTACTACAAAGCCGAAAATGCTTCACGTAAATCTTTATAGCCATCCTTTCCAAATCCTTTGTAGTGCTGCTCATATGTCACCTCGCACATAGGCGCTATCGATTAAGTGATCCGGACGAGGACACAGCTGTTACATGAAGTCATTCATGTAGTCAGGACGATGCGACAAAACATAAGTCAAAGCGTTCCACTTTTTTGGCTAATGCTTTACATTGACGTCATACTTTGTTTATAAAAGACCCACTTATCCATTCTCTATGAGATGTGAAGCGCCTTTGTCGCAGCGCGACGTGACGCATAATCTGTACGGATCACTTTTGGTGAAGGGCCTTGCAGATGAACCCCGAGCTTGACAAGAGCCCCTTCACCGCTAGTAGCTTTTGTCATTGATACACTTGTTTATCTTGGCGGTCGAAATATATATGGAATCCCTTATAACCTCGGCATTTGCTTGCAGGCGTGCAATGCCGATGATAGACTCTCCTGCGTCACAAACGACAATTAAAAGCTGTTCGAATCAAATGAGAGCACTGAATATGATAGTTGAGGGAAAACTTTGAGCTTCGCTAGTGCTCACCTCTTTTACATGTAAGTAAATAGGCGTAAAACCTCATGATTACATACATAAAAAAGAGTAATTGGCGGCTTCCAATACTGAGCGCCACACCCCGAAATAGTCAAGGTGTCTGTACCAAGGACGATTTAGGGGTTGGCCTGCCTCGCATAAAAATTAAGTGCAGGCAGCATTTATCAAAGCGACGATCTCAATCGCTCTTCGATAGAAGCATATTCATTGACAGGCTCTCTCCTCCAAAACGCCGAGAATGAAAAGCGCCTCGTCCTATAATAACCGATGTAGCATTCAGTGATTTGACTTCAGCATGAATGGTCTAAGGTATTGCCCGGCAAATACCATCCGCTACTTCGGCTGCACTAAGCAAGAGCACATGATTCGTGACTGTAATAAAGAGGGAGGCCGCGCATTCGAAGGTAGGAAAGCGCTAATTTCCTTTCGAGGCAGAAATTTCTGCTGGTGAAAGACTACGTTCCTCCAATTAGTTTAGCTAAGTACGCACCATTGTAGCTTTGCACCGAAGAGAATGGCAAAAAAACCAGTAAAGCTTGATGCTGGCGTAACATAAATCAATTCGTGTTTCAAAAATGTGCAGGAGAACGAGGGTGAAATGATTGTTTTCTGTCTTTGAAACTCCGTCGCATCAAGATTTTTTGTGAGCTTGCAAGCAAATGCGATCAACGAGATAAGAGTGTCCGATGCTTTAAACACAGAAGCAAGTAATGCTTTTGGTCTTAAGTACGGAATAAACGTGCCTGTAGATTCAAGCAGCATTAAGTCATTTCTTGTTCTCGAAATGGATAAGTCAGGAGCGCGATATTTTTATTGACTGGCGAAGAAATATAATAGATATAAGCCTTTCGCGCCTGCGCAGCAGCAATTGATCCCGCTTCAATGTGCGTATGGCCCCTTCAACCAATGTAAGAAATATCGAAGGTACTCACACCTCTTCGTCGTCCTTAAAACGTTTCAAAACAGTTACTTAAGTTCCGCTAACTGTCACGGCCACCAAAGTGTGTCTGACATAGTTTGCAGATAGGATGGTACTACCAGCTTCAGGCACTAAAGTTCTTCTAGCGGTAGCATAGGTCCAGACAACGTAGATACATATGGGTTATATAGCATCACCAATTGCAGGAAACAAAGTCTCGCAATCAAGTTGCGTAGGTCGGAGAGACGCAATGGGTAGCACAGCTTTACATACATATAGCATGACTTTACCAGCTGCTGGGCAAAAAATTCTGAAAGAACCAAATGACAATACGACACTTCATCATCCCTGGTGTCGAGATCGGCCTTTTGGTTGATGAAACACCAAATTTAAGGCGGCAGCTTAATTTGTCGTCATGTCGTGCTTTGATTGTCACTGCCAATCAATATGTTTATAGTTGAATAAGCCTCTGGTAATAGAGATAAGTTGCAAGTCGTAGTTTATTACGCAGTATACACATGACTGACTTATTATATTAGTGGGGTGGTGTCCATAAGGATAGTGTTTGTGAAATATGAAAATGTTTGTCATGTAAATGTGAAAAAAACATGTCAAGACAAAAAATCAGCACGTGCTATATGATACACTTTATATTTTGCGCAGCTTTATATACTTTGATACCGAGCGGATCTGCAGTAATTTATTTAGATTTGTGGTACATAGTCACGAGCATTTACGATACATGTTGACTTTCAGTTTAAAGGGTTCGGACAAAAATGGTGGCTCCTGGTTCATAAACGGCACCCTACCGGTAATTTGTCGGCTTACATACCAAGATTACTTTGCACTTTGCCTGGTATAAATAGATCAATTTAGTTAAAAACTGAACTACGGTAGTATGAAATCAAATAAATAGTGCTCGAACAGTAATCAAATGATGAGAACAATAAGCAACTATAAAAAGCTGGTACTAGGGTGCTTACAATAACTTAAAGGAAGTCCTCAGCAGGCTTCTGATGTAGCATTTTCGATCGAGACAAAGCTATTCAGTGTCGCTTAGAAAGCTCCTGACGACAAATAGTTTAAGCGTTACTGTAGATCGAGGTTAACCGTTGTAAGCGAGTTGTTTTACTTTAGTGCACCAGAAGAAAATACTTCATGTATGACAAATCGCTACTTGTCATTGGCATACTTCTACATTCTTAAATGCAAGCTCTCTATTGTCTGTTCAGACCCTGCGTCCCTGTGGGCGGGAAAAAACAAATTGTTTCACTTGTCTTAAATTGGCAAGACAATTGCGCCCTTCGCAAAGTGAAATTCTCGTGTTGAAGATGAGCCCGGCAGACTCAGCGTGCTTGCCGACGCGGTTTTGCGTCCACATTAGCATATAAAAGCTACTTTATCATACGAGATATGGAGTAATTGGCAGCTGAGAGCTTTTACAGCACAAAGAAGCCAAAGTTGGGTGCTCATGCCATCGACAGCAATTGCAGCTGCATCGCTGTAAGTGGGCGAGCGGTTTGCTCTGCTTATGGTGAAATCGACAGATCCGCTAAGTCGTTGCATCGAACGACGAAGATCTGGATAACCATGTATTCCCGGAGGTACATAATTTTCCAAGTAGCAATCCCTTGGCTAAAGGAACGTCTTCCGGTCTCCACACCATAATGGTGGATCCACATACACAAGTGGATGAACCAGTATGAGAGGACCCGTAAGGGCTCTAACTCGCGCCTCTCGCGTTGGATTCTCTATAGAACGATCATATAACGGCGGAATATTGGTAGCCCATAAGCCTCGATTTCGTCATTTGAATGCAGAAGGAAAGGTCAAACTGCGCATTGTAGTATTCATATGCTGTGTATGCATTGAAAATCTGTTTTAGCCAGTACAATTGGGAATCATACCGCGAATAAGATTCCTGCATACACTTTTCGAATACCGTGCTAACGGTAAGATAGAGACCGCTGCGCTTTGGGTGTAACCGCTCGCTGATGTCGAAAGCGACCACCCATAGAGAGATTGTCAGACGAAAAGGCTTAACCGTGCACTGCGCAGTATGTGCGCTGAGACGCCACATTCACAAGTCTATAAAAATTCTCATGGTTGAGTACACACTATACAATGCGAGTAGTGCACCTACGAGCTTCGCCCCTTCTATGTTAGCACCCTAGACCTCTATAAGCTCTTCCAAGCATAATGCTTGAGTGGTAAAAATAGAAGATGATCAAAAGCCTTTTCTCCCATGCCTCTCGCGTGTGATTAGCATCCTCGTGAATGGGTCCGCTATACTTAAAAGTCGAAAGTTGTAATAATGCTGACGCGAATGTATATTAAAAGTGGGATGATAGCTACGTAAGAAATAACACCACCAAGAGTTGCCGAGTATAATAGCTAAGGCACTATCGTAAAGGGTACAGTGAAAAATCACCGTTTATGGTTTCGGTGTACTCGAGCAAAACGAAGGTCCTTCGCACGAAAAGTGTCTAGATATTACACACGAGCAATATATACACACAGATAAGCACGAGTTGAGCAAATTTTTGTAGTTGTTGAGACTAAAATTTTTTTTTGCCTGAGATATCTTACGAGATCCAAAATCTCAAACCTGTATCGCGGGTTCTGTCTGCCATGGTACATTTATTCACGTGATGGCCTACTTGAGCAAGAGTGAAGTTACGACTGCTGGACATTTGAGGTAAAATGTTAATTTGGTCTGTTTTAACATAGCGATAATGTAGAAACTTACCTTTCAAGAGGGCCTAAGTATCACGATTAAAGTGCACTGACGGTAACGTCTTCGAACAAGGCACTAACAAAGCGGTTTAAAATACGTAGTAGGTATGTATGAAGGCTTTAGCCGTAGCTGCGTCGTCAGAGCGAGTAGCTGGTATTTTCTAGCATTCCAATATAGATACTTTTACGACATGAAGCCTTCCGCAACAGACATGATTCACCAGTACGGCAGCAAAATCCAATCGCGTGACGATTTGAGAGCGCATCGAAGGTGATATATGCCACAGTAGATGTAGCCAAATGGACTAAAGTCGTCCATTCATGTAAAGAAAGATTACTTAATTAGGACAGCATGCAGATCAAAGATTCCAATACTCCAGCTCGCAGCTCTGCTCTTGAGATAAAATCCTACATTCACACAGAGAAATTGAATGACGATTCGAATATAATTAAGTTATGGGATAAATCAGTATTTTTAAAGCATTAAAACGCACACAGAGAAACTTTCTGTAAGAAAAGTCGAAGACTTTTCGCGTACAACAACAATCCACAAAATATCATATTGTATCCCGATTTTCCCGCTTTAAAAAAATCTCAAACCGTCAATTTGAAACCTCTATTACGCGAAACATTTCGTAAAAATAGCTAAAAGTCATTTCGCAATGGAGTCTCCACAACACAAACAGCGGCAAATGACACCCATACGCGACCACTCCACGCTGTTGCGTGAGCAGGAGGCAGAGCGGGAGCGTCTGCGTATGGACAATTTTAACCAAGCTCTACGTATAAACTTTTTAGAGGAGCGCTTGCTGCGCATGAAGCAAGGCACAGACTTTTGTAGCGAGGATTTCGAGAGCGAACTGGCACAGTTGTGTATCACATTAGAAAAGCGTGACCACGAGTTGCGACAGCGTAATTTCAGTATGATTCGGGACACTGAAGCTATAGATATGCTGAATGTCCAACTTCATAATGCCCAAGCAGCGGCGGTTCGGGCCAAAGAAGAGGGCCAGCGAGACGCGGAAGCTCAATTACATCAACATTTGGAAGAAAGAGGCAACGATTGTTCTCTTTCATAGCTTGCCGGTCTTTTTTTAGCGCCACGAGCCGCTCATCCAGCGTTTGCTGGCACCGAGACTCAGCCAGCTCGCATTGTTGTTGCACTCGACGAGCCTCAGTCTCTGCGTGTTCTAACCGACTCTCCAGCGTTTGAATGGTCAATTTATTCTCAATCTCTTGTTTACGCCACTGATGCAGCTCCGACTCCAGCTGATAAATCGAGTTTACAGCAGCCTCTCGATCAACCTTACATTTCTCGAGTGGATTGGTCTGCTCCTCACACGCTGCAGTCAACTTGACGTTCTGTAATTGCACTAGCTCTGCATTGCCAGTCAATTGCTGCTCTCTTTCATCATGCGTTCCATCTCTACCTGCAACCTCGTTCGCTACTGCTTGACTCTCGCAAGCAAGCGGTCTTTGTCAAAATGAGCCTTTTCACGGTCTGTTAACCCCCGTATGTTCAGCACGGTAAATATCACTCTCTCGTTGTAGTTGCTCCATTTGATGTTGCACCTGTTGCCCCATTCTCTTCAATTTGGCTTGAAATCGAGCATCCAGCGTCTGTTTTTCCTGTCTCATGGTCTCGACTTGCACTTGAAGCCCCGAAGTCTCTTCTTCTCGCTGTTGACTCACAGCTTGCCAATGCTCTGCCTCGGCTAAGATCTTGGCGTTCGTCATCTCACTTTGTTGTAGTTTTTGCTGTACTCGCTGAGTCTCCAGCTCCATTTCTCTTTGCTTTCGCACAGTTGCATCTTGCAGTTCTTGCAACTGGCTTGTGAGTGCCGCCACAACTTTTTCTTGTCGCTGTAGCTCCTGTTCGAGCTCCTGCGCCTTCAAGCGGCTCTGGTGTTCCGTCTGCAGCGCTGCATCGAGTTCTGCTCGCCATTTCGCAGCCGTTTCCGCATCAATGTTGCCTCTTTCTTCCATATGTTGCTGTAATTGAGCTTCCGCGTCTCGCTGGGCCTCTTCTTTGGCTCGAACCGCCGCTGCTTGGGCCTCATGAAGTTGGGCATTCAGCATATCTATAGCTTCAGTGGCCCGAATCATACTGAAATTACGCTGTCGCAACTCGTGGTCACGCTCTTCTAATGTAATACGCAACTGAGCTTGTTCGCTCTCGAGATCCTCGCTACAAAAGTCTGTGCCTTGCTTCATGCGCAGCAAGCGCTCCTCTAAAAAGTTTATACGTAGAGGTTGGTCGAAATTGTCCATACGCAGACGCTCCCGCTCTGCCTCCTGCTATGGGGCCTCCATTGCGAAATGACTCTTGGCTATGTTTACGCAATGTTTCGCGCGCGAATTCACCTTAATAGAGGTTTCAAATTGACAGTTTCCGATTAAAAAAGCGGGAAAATCGGATACAGTATGATATTTTGTAAATTTGAGTTGCGGGCAAAGAATGTATGCGAAAAGCCTCACGCCGTGTCGCAAAGAGTGTATGCGAAAAGTCCCACACGTAGGCCATCACGTAAATAAATGTACTATGGCAGACAGAACCCGCGATACAGGTCTAGGATTTTGGATCTCGTAAGACATCTCAGGCAAAGAAGGAAAAATTCGAGACTTAACAACTACAAAGTTTTGCTCAACTCGTGCTTATCTGTGTATGTATATTGTTCGTGTGTAATATCTAAACACTACTCGTGCGAAGGACCTTCCTTTTGCTCGAGTACAACGATACCATAAACGGTAGATATTTGTTGTACCCTTTACGATAGTTCCTTAGCTATTGTAACTCAGCAACTCTCGGTGGTGTTATTTCTTACGTAGCTATCATCCCACTTTCAATATATATTCGCGTCAGCATTATAAGAACTTTCGACTTTTAAGTATAGCGGACTAATTCACGAGGATGCTAATAACACGCGAGAGGCATAGGAGAAAAGGCTTTTGATCATCTTCTCTTTTCACTTCATGCTTGGAAGAGTTAATAGAGGTCTAGAGTGCTAACATAGAAGGGGCGAAGCTCGTAGGTGCACTACTCGCATTGTATAGTGTGTACTCAAACATGAGAGTTTTATAGACTTGTGGATGTGGCGTCTCAGCGCGCATACTGCGCAGTGCACGGTTGAGCCTTTTTGTCTGACAATCTCTCTGTGGGTGGTCGCTTTCGACATCAGCGAGCGGTTACATCCAAGGCGCAGCGGTCTCTATCTTACCGTTAGCACGGTATTCGAAAAGTGTATACAGGGAACTTGTTTGCTGTATGATTCCCAATTGTACTGGCTGAAACAGGTGTTTTATGCACACACAGCATATGAATATGAATACTACAATGCGCAGTTTGACCTTTCCTTTTGCATACAAATGACGAAATCGAGGCTTATGGGCTACCAACACCCCGCCGTTATATGATAGTTCTATAAAGAATCCAACGTGAGAGGCGCGAGTTAGAGTCCTTACGGGTTCTCTCATACTGGTTCATCCACTTGTATATATGGATCCACCATTATGGTGTAAAGACCGGAAGGCGTTTCTCTAGCCAAATGATTGCTACTTGGAACATCATATAACTCCGGGAATACATGGTAATCCAGGTCTTCGTCGTTCGGAGCAACGACTTAGCGGATCTGTTGATTCCACCTAAGGGAGAGCAAACCGCTCGCCCACTTACAGAGATGCAGATGTGATCGCTATTGATGGGATAAGCACACAACTTTGGCTTCTTTGTGCTGTAAAAGCTCTCAGCTGCCATTCACTCCATATCTCGTATGATAAAGTAGCTTTTATATGCTACTGTGGACGCAAATATGCGACGGCAAGCACGCTAAGTCTGCCGGGCTCGAATTAAACACAAAAAATTTTGCTCTGCGAAAGGCGCAATTGTCTCGCCAATTTAAGGCAAGTGAAACAATTTGTTTTTTCTCACCCACAGGGACGCAGGGTCTAAACAGACAATAGAGAGCTTGCATTCCAGAATGTAGTAGTATGCCAATGACAAGTAGCGATTTGTCATAAATGAAGTATTTTCTTTTGGTGCACTAAAGTAAAACAACTCGCTCACAACGATTACCCTCGATCTACAGTAACGCTCAAACAATTTGTCGTCAGGAGCTTTGTAAGCGACACTGAATAGCTTTGCCTCGTTCGAAAAAGCTAGATCAGAAACCTGCTGAGGACTTCCTTTATGTTATCGTAAACATCCTGGTGCTAGCTTTTTTAAAATACTTATTGTCCCCATCATTCGGTTACTGTTCTAGCACTATTTATTTGATTTTTTACTACCGTAGTTCGGGTTTTTACTGAATTAATCTATTCAAATCAGGCAAAGTGTATACCCCCTTCGCTATCCTTTAAAGTAATCTTAGTATGTAAGCCGACAAATTACCGTTAGGGTGCCGTTTATGCACCAGAAGCCACCATTATTGTCCGAACCCTTTAAACTGAAAGTCTATATTTATCGTAAATGCTCGTGACTATGTACCACAAATCTAAATAAATAACTGCAGATCCGCTCGATATCAAAGTATATAAAGCTGCGCAAATTATAATGTGTATCATATAGCACGTGCTGATTTTTTGTCTTGGCATGATTTTTTCCACATTTACATGACAAACATTTTCATATTTTACGAACACTATCCTTAAGGACACAACCCAATGAGTCAGTCGTGTGTATACTGCGTAGTAAACTACGACTTGCAACTTATCTCGATTACCAGAGGCTTATTTAACTATGAACGAGTTGATTGGCAGTGACAATCAAAGCGCGACATGACGACAATTTAAGCTGCCGCCTTAAATAAGGTGTTTCATCAACCAAAAGACCGATCTTGACACCAGGAATGACGAATATCGTATTGTCATTTGATTCTTTCCGAATTTTTTGCCCAGCAGCTGGTAAAGTCATGCTATATGTATGTAAAGCTGTGCTACCCATTGCGTCTCTCCGACCTACGCAACTTGATTGCGAGACTTTGTTACCTGTAACTGGTGATATTATTAGCCATATGTATCTACGTTGTCTGGCAGACCTATGCTACCGCTTGAGGAACTTTAATACCTAAAGCCGGTTGTATCATGCTATCCACCTGCAAACTATGTCAGACACACTAAAGTGGTTTATATGGCGTCTTTGGTAGCCATGCCAGTTTGCGGAACTTAAGGACGACGAAAAGGTGTCAGTACCTTAGTATTTCTTACATTGTTTCGGGTATCAATTTGTTTGTAGGGGCCATACGCACATTAAAAGCTGGATCAATTGCTGCTGAGCAGGCGTGGAAGGCTTATATCTATAGTATTTCTCTGCTTGTCAATGAAAGAATTGCGCTGCCTAACTTATCCATTTCGAGAACAAGAAATGACTTCATGCTGCTTGAATCTACAGGCACGTTTACTCCGTACTTGAGACCAAACGCATTACTTGCTTCTGTGTTTAAAGCATCGGACACTCTTATCGTCTTAATCGCATTTGCTTGCAAGCGCACAAAAACCTCGATGCGATGGAGTCACGAAGACTCAAAACAATTTATTTCACGCTCGTTCTCCTACCCATTCTTGAAACATGAAATGATTTATGTCACGCCAGCATCAAGCTTTACTGGATTTTCTGCCATTCTCTTCGGTGCAGAGCTAGTATGGTGTGTATTGAGCTACACTCATCGGAGGAACGTAGTCTATCACCAGCAGAACTTTCTGCCTCGAAAGGAAATTAGCGCTTCCCTATCTTCGATTGAGCGGCCTCCCTCTTTCTAAAAGTCACGAATCATTTTCTCTTGCTTAGTGCAGCCGAAGTAGCGGATGGTACTTTGCCGGGCAATACCTTAGGCCATTAATGCTGAAGTCGAATCACTGAATGCTACACCGGTTATTACAAGACGAGGCGCTTCTCAATCTCGGCGTTCTGGAGGAGAGAGCCTGGCAATAAATTTGTTTCTATCAAAGAGCGATTGAGGTCGTCGCTTTGATAACTGCTGCCTACACTTAATTTTATGCGAGGCAGGCCATTTCTGAAATCGTCCTTGAATACAGTCACCTTGACTATTTTGGGGAGTGGCGCTCAGTAATGGGAGCCGCCACTATCTCTGTTTTAAATATGTAAACAAGAAATTTCACGCCTGTCTACTTACAGACAAAAATGGTGAGCACTGGCGAAGCCCAAAGTTCAACGGAAGAAGTGTCTCCCTCAACTTTCCCACTTTGAGCTCTCATTTGAATTGAACGACTTTAAGTGTCATTTGTGACGCAGGAGATTCTATCATCGGCAATGCACGTCTGCAAGTGAATGCCGAGGTATTTTATTTAGTTTTCGACCGCCAAGATAGACTAGTGTATCCATGACAAAAGCTACTAGCGGTAAAGGGGCTATTGTCAAGTTCGGGTTCATCTGAAAGGCCCTTCGCCAACAGTAATCCGTACATATTATGCGTCACGTCGCGCTGCGGCAAAGGTGCCTCACATCTCAAAAAGAATGACAGAGTGGGTCTTTTATAAACAAAGTATGACGTCAATGTAAAGCATAAATCTGACTACATGAATGACTCCATGTAACAGCTATGACCTCGTCCGGATCACTTAATCGATAGCGCCTATGTGCGAGGTGACATATGAGCAGCACTACAAAGGATTTAGAAAGGATGGCTATAAAGATTCACGTAAAGCTTTATCGGCTTTGAAGTACAGCATCAATTAAGGTGATACATCACTTGTGGTGGTTGCTCATGATGAGGGTTCAAACTATTGTGGTTTATACCGAGCACACGATACACCGCTTAGCGGTCATTTCGGCTGAAAAAACATACTTAGTAGTGAATACCCACTTCTGCGGCCCAATACTGTAAGTCGATCTGCACATATGTGCGTACGCATGAAATGTGCCAGCGAGTGATACCCGTGCCAAACAAAATGGGTATATGTTTACAGACTTGTCAAAAGACAGTGACAGCAAAATGCGAAGCTTTAAGGTCAGGAAGGCTAAACAGATTGTATTTACCGCAGTTTCATAAGGTATTGTCATTTAAATCTTTCTTGTCAAATAAAAAGTCATGATATGCCTTAATTCAAATATTGTGGATGATGAAGACCACCTGTACAAAGCGAAAGTTTCGTTCTTTAAAATTTCTAAAGTCAAAATGAACAGCTTGCAAGCCGGTAAGACCTGTTTTTTCTTTAATTTAGGCAGTACACGACATTCTCAACTTTTAAGTCACGGACTTGCAAAAGTACGCTTGGCATTCGAGGCAATTATTGTGCTTCATTTCGGCTGACTTTTTCGTAATAATTGATAGAAAGTTGTACTTCAACTATTAAGCTCATCTCCTTTTGATCGCCAAGTAGTCCACAACGAGCGAATAAGTTGCAAAAGTCTACTTTATTGTTCAACGAAGCGCCTGTGACGCGAAGACACGCGAAGGCCATCATTTCTTCTGAGAAATTTTCTTTAATAGCGATTAAGAACTATTCGGAGAAAAGACGCGTCCCAACTGGTATTTTCAGACATTTACCCGAGAGCGCGGTATGCAACGCACAGTCGTGCAAATGTTTTGCTCAGTTGAGTGCAGTGTATGCAGGGTGGTTCTTTGAAGCCTAAAAAGGCTGGTCCTGTCTGCACCGCACTGAATACCCTTTTGATGTAGTCAGAGCCTTGCTCGTGAGCCTGTGGCTTGACTTTCGTCCTTGTAGTACGAGCCGCAAGCTCGGGACTACGTCGAATAGGACGATCACCGTCTTTACAGAGACTAAAAGATCATTCGCGACTATGTAACTTGAATCCTGCTCACTTTCATTGAGGGTTTTCGATGCGCGTGTCGCAAGTTCGCTCTGCGAGCGATCAATTTTTTTAGCCGACGGCGTAGCGTACTTACGCCGAGATTCGGTGCGGTATTAAAGCACTGGAAATTGTAAGAATGCTGTCTGCTTAGACTTCTGCGATGTACAGGATGCAGACAACAAGGTAGCTGATTGGTCAAGCCTCTGTACTATAATGTGAGTTTTGAGAGTATTCTAGGAACCGGCGCAAGCCACAACGGTGACGTCTGATAGTCAGCAGGAAATGTCTGATGGACTTGATTCTACGAGTAGAAGTTTGACTATTATGGACATAAGTAGTTTGAAGTCTTGATGAATGAGACCAACAGGGGGATACACGAACCCAGGGTGTGTCACATTTGTACCATTTTGAGTGACGTAAGTCGTGTGATGATTTAACCTTGAATGATTAGTTATTTAAATTAGCGGGAAAAAAGGACACGAACTAATGTAGAAATTACTTTGTTGATTACCACAAAACGAATTATTCGATAATTTTTAAAAGCAATAAGTTTTAAATCAAATATTAAAAGATGTATCAATTTCTATGCTAAGACTTATCAAAAGCTTAGATTCAGGCAGGTAGCGATGTGCGTTTTTTAGGAAAGAAATCTAAACTCACGCTTCCTTAAAGCAAACTAGTAATGGGTAAAGTCATACAACCATCCTTTACAAGCCGTCTGACAAAGCCGGTATAACTAGTGTGTGTTCGCCTAAGAAGGTTGCGACAGAAATGATCGAGACAAGATCATCATTTTAAATTCATAAATAAATATTTACAGCTAAAGTTTGTATGCGACTTCTTAATCACCGACGCAACAGAAATCGTACACTTTCGATCGGCTGAGAGCATATCGAGGTAGACTCCAGAAGACGCAATTTGCAAACGATATGAAGCAAACTAACATCTATAAGATGTACTTACATCATGTAGACCACTTTCTTTCATGTGTGGAGAAATTATGATTCGGACAATTGAGTTGACAAGACGACGACGTACCAAAACGCTTCCAAGAGTTTTTCTGTGATCGAGCAGACAGAAAGAGATCAGAAACAAGATGTTCCAATCAAATTTCAAGCGTACCCGTCACGAAAGATTCAAAAGCTTCTTGCCATTTTGCTTTTTCGTCGCGATGGATCAAAGTTGTATAAAGGTCTGCGTAGAATTAAATAAACGGGCCTGTAGCGACACTAATTTGCCGCTGGAACGGTTGATTGTAACCCAGAATGAGTGCCGTGCAGTATCTTCTTTCTTTCTACTTCACAAAATTTCGCATTAACGCGCACATTTTGCAATTGTTGTCACCGACAGACTAATGGGGCGACAATCTTGCCGTTAAATTCCATTGCTCCAAAATACACATGCATTGGTATCATCCACACCAATCTGTGGCTGCATAGTTTTAGAGCAAGAAATCAGGATTCAAACGTCTTATAACCATTGGAGTCAAGTAACCGTTTTAAATGCTAAAATCTGTAGAAATTCAGATGGAGTGTAAGAAAATGATCGTCTTTAGAATGATAGCAGTTGATGGCTAAGAGCGACCAACCAGGCTGTTAAAAGACAAGAGTCCGTAAGAGCTCACCATTTAAAATCACCCATTGATCTACTTAGTGCAACAAAACTCTTTCTTAGCCAACTTCACTTCGCTCATCACCCAAACCCCGGTTGACGACCAACCTTTTATGAAGTTCCCTCTGCAACTTTGTTACATAGTAACACATGTCATAGTGCGAGTAGCAATTATTTTCTAGCATTCTATTATAGATACTTTTGCTACATGAAGCCTTTCGCAACAGACATAATGCACCAGTACGGCAGCAAAATACAATCGCGTGACGATTTGAGAGCACATCGAAGGTGATGTATGCCACAGTAGATGTAGCCGAACGAACTAAATTCGTCCATTCATGTATAAAGAGATTACTTAATTAGGACAGCATGCAGATCAAAGATTTCAATACTCCAGCTCGCAGCTCCGCTCTTGAGATAAGATCCTACAATCAAACAGAATAACGGAATGACGATTCGAATATGATAATTAAGCCATGGGATAAATCAGTACTTTTGAAGCATTAAAACGCACACAGAGGCATAAGTTTATGTAAAAAACAAGTCGACCAGTGCGACTCGGGCTGGGACTTTTCGCGTACACTCTTTGCCCGCAACTCAAATCCACAAAATATCATATTGTATCCCGATTTTCCCGCTTTAAAAAATCTCAAACCGTCAATTTGAAACCTCTATTACGCGAAACATTTCGTAAAAATAGCTAAGAGTCATTTCGCGATGGAGTCCCCACAACACACGCGCGCGAGCAACAGCGGCATCGGAATGCCCATGACACCCACCCGCGACCACTCCACGCTGTTGCGTGAGCAGGAGGCAGAGCGGGAGCGTCTGCGTATGGACAATTTTAACCAAGCTCTACGTATAAACTTTTTAGAGGAGCGCTTGCTGCGCATGAAGCAAGGCACAGACTTTTGTAGCGAGGATCTCGAGAGCGAACTGGCTCAGTTGCGTATCACATTAGAAGAGCGTGACCACGAGTTGCGACAGCGTAATTTCAGCATGATTCGGGCCACTGAAGCTATAGATATGCTAAATGCCCAACTTCATGAGGCCCAAGCAGCGGCGGTTCGGGCCAAAGAAGAGGCCCAGCGAGACGCGGAAGCTCAATTACAGCAACATATGGAAGAAAGAGGCAACACTGATGCGGAAACGGCCGCGAAATCGCAAGCAGAACTCGATGCAGCGCTGCAGACGGAACAATAGAGCCGCTTGAAGGCGCAGGAGCTCGAACAGGAGCTTAAGCGACAAGAAGAAGTTGTGGCGGCACTCACAAGCCAGTTGCAACAACTACAAGAAGCAATAGTGCGAAAGCAAAGAAAAATGGAGCTGGAGACTTAGCGAGCACAGCAAAAACTACAACAAAGTGAGATGACGAACGCCAAGATCTTAGCCGAGGCAGAGCATTGGCAAGCTGTGAGTCAACAGCGAAAAGAAGAGACTTCGGGGCTTCAAGTGCAAGTCGAGACTATGAGACAGGAAAAACAGACGCTGGATGCTCGGTTCCAAGCTAAATTGAAGAGAATGGAGCAACAGGTGCAACATCAAATGGAGCAACTACAACGAGAGAGTGATAATTACCGTGCTGAACATACGAGGCTGTTGACAGACCGTGAAAAGGCTCATTTTGATAAGGACCGGCTTGCAATAGAAAACGAGAGTATCAAGCAGGAGCGAACGAGGTTGCAGGTAGAGATAGAACGCATGATGGAAGAGAGGCAGCAATTGGCTGACAATGCAGAGCGGCTGCGATTACAGAACGTCAAGTTGACTGCAGCGTGTGAGGAGCAGTCCAAGTCACTCGAGAAATGTAAAGCTGATCAAGAGGCTGCTGTCAACTCGATTCATCAGCTGGAGTCGGAGCTGCATCAGTGGCGTAAACAAGAGATTGAAATTAAAACGACCATTCAAATGCTTGAGAGTCGATTAGAACACGCAGAGACTGAGGCTCGTCGAGTGCAACAACAATGCGAGCTGGCTGAGTCTCGGTGTCAGCAAACGCTGGATGAGCGACTCGTGGCGCTGGAAAAAGACCGGCAAGCTATGGAAGAGGACAATCGACGACTGCGGACGGAATTGTCCAGATTCCAAGTGGACCTTGAGGCTATGGAACGAAAGGTCTTGGACAGTGAGGAGAGGTTTTCGAATGAAGCGGCGAATGCTTTAGAACAGCGTGAGCACGTTCTAGCGTATGAGGACGAGTTGAAGCGACAATCTGCTCAATTGCAGGCATACCAGAATCAACTGGCTGGCTGTGATGAAGAGTTGACTCGACGGGCAACTCAGGTGCAGGAATTAGAGAAGCAGCTGGCAAACGCATTGTCTGCCAAGTCCTCAACAAGTCCGGCAGCTCAACAGCGACAGACGCACTGGCAACAACAATTTGCTATGGAAAAGAGCTCGTTGTTGCGACAAGTTGATGACGAATGTCGACGGGCAAGCGAAGCATTGCAAGCGGCTTCTGCGCTCAAAGATGACAAAGAGGCAGTCCAGCGAGAGCTTGATAGTGTCAAGGCGGAGCTATGTTCTCTTTTAAGTTGTGGCCGTCAGGTCTTGAAGAAGAATCGACACCAGTCGGTGACTAGTCTTGTGCGCGAGACTATCTCAGCGCTTAAAGAAGAGTTTGAAACAAGGACTCAAGCACTGCAAGCATGCTGGAAACAACACGATTTGTCAGTGAATTCCAAGCTTGAGCACTTGGCGTCACAACTCCGCTCTAGTCAAAGCAAGTTGGAAGTGTTGCAACGTTCCTCTGTTCATGCCAACGATGCGAATCAATCTTTGGAAAAGTCTTGGTCTATCCAGTACGAAGAGCTGCGTTTGGAGAGCGATAATGAGCGAAGATCGCTTGAAAAAGAAATTCGTTATTTCCAAAAGAAAGCAGCCGAAGCACAAAAAACACTATTTCAAGCATCTGGCGAATTACAGACGTTAAAGCGAAGCCAAAAGAAGTTGCGTGAAGAATCAGACCGTGAGAATTATGACTTAAAGGAAAGTAATCGCCTGCTGTTTGAAGAAGTTCACGAGCGCCGTCGGTCAACTGAGCATGCACGTAAGCAGTATATGAAAGCAGTAAAGGAAAACAAGGAGTTGCTTAAGGCGATTCAAATGTACAAGGATGCTATCGCTGGACGCGACAAGGACATTGAAAAGTACAAAGCAATGATCATTAAATACGCTCAACAGCTAAAGCGACGTGTGGAATTTGGAGACGCAAAGCAAACGTTGTTGGAGCAGCTTGGACGGACGCAGTATATGATTGACGAGACGTACAAACGATGGGAAACCAGTTCATTAGTTTGTGGTCTCGAGTCAAGTTCGCTTGATAAAGACGCGAGCTACAAGCCAGAGTATCAGCAGCTAAACGACTACATTAACCAGATGCATTCGGTGGCAGGCAGGAGAGTGCTAGACCTGGATAGAGAGATTCGAAGTGCTCACGACTGATGAGTTTATGAGGTTTCCCGGAGTCACGCTTGTTTCTTGCAACCAATTGCGATGTATCATTGCCCCAACCAGGTAGTATACCATATTCCCAACGCGAGGAAATTGGTAGTTGTATGTGAAACGTAGTGTACATTAATATTTCGCTCTCAGATTGGAAATTATATTTGTAGAATATATAATTATGGTTTTTGAAGTATAGAAATACTAATACGGCTTGCATGTTGCAAGATAAAAGTCAGACTTTCGGCGATAATTTTGTACGAAGGTCTACGGGATCGGAGAAGTAGGTAACTTTGAATGCTGGTATATAGAAACCTCTTGGGATCAGAAAATACCTAGAAAGGAGACGATGGGCGAAGTTGTGCAAGGACGCATGTTGACTTCGTGGCAAGGATGTAAAACCAGATAATGAGGTCCAACTAAAAGAATCAATTTATATACGATGAGCAGGCGAAAGTGGTTTCCTGACATTTGTACGTGTACCGAGCCGACTTAATTCTAAACCTTTATGTTATAGAAGTGTCTTTCGGTCAATAAGTAGCCTTTGCAAGCTGCCACCCGGCTGAAATTAGCACGCGATCCTACTGCGACATTGAAGCGACGAAATTATCGATGCTGACACGCAAGAGTTAGGAAACAAGGTGTGTACATCTCGAAATATTCAACTAACTTTTTGACTTTGAAAGCTAGTCCTTAGGTTCAGCGATCTTCGCAATTTGCTGCTACAGATTAAATAGTGCTAGATTGACTCGTGAGTCACACGATTACGGGTAATAGAGGAAAAGACTGCTGTGATCAAAGTAAAACAGAAATAGGCGGAGAGATTGATAGCTTGCCTAAAGTAATCCAGAAGTCGTCGGAGCTGTGTTTAATTTGACCAGAGCAAGGTGAAGCGAGATCTGACTTGTCCTGGAGGAAAGCAATGTAAAGAGAAGTACGAAAGAAGCTGGAGAGGAATGGCAATGACAACCCTGTTGATGCTTGAGTTGATTTTGAGATGTTTGGTAGTGGCAGCCTTATGAAGGGTATCAGCAAAAATCGCTTGTCTAGTCAAACTGGTGTAGAAGACGTGAACTCAGCCAAAGCGGAAAATAAAGCGATTTTGTCTTAGATGCGAATGTTAAGACGTCATACAAGGCAATGAGCGGAAACGTGATGAAGAGAGCAAAGATGACATCGAGCATGTGGCATCGAATAAAACGTTCTTGCTGAAAACGCTTTTTGCCAAAGTCTTTATGACATGGTTGCGTACAGTTATCACCCCTTCGCCATTGAACCTCTATCTAATAATCCATACAATCATTTTTGGCAACTCTTTTGATTTCCTTAGCAAAATTCGGGTGAGTTGGACCCAACTAATTAATTTGGGATTTTCCGAACATCCTTTGCGATCATTTACTACTTTGTGGAGTGCTCGCTGCTCTTTTGTCGACGCTCACTTACCAGAAGTATCGTGATGTGTTGGATGAATGGCATGTGTCATAATCTGCTATTAGATCGTTCGCGAAAAGTTTACATAGCATACTAGCAATAGTTGCTGCTGCTTACATACACATTGTCCTTACAGACGTTGTTGCTGACAGCATCGAGTATACTATTGTGCGCTGCAGAGTCTTCGAGACACCCGTGATATTAGCTACATTGTGCAAACAAAATTCAGCATACATCCATATTGTAAATGTGATCGTGTAGCCTGGAAGCCGTTTTGCTATTGGCTCTTTTGAAATTGCTTCTCATCTCTATGAGCTCAGGTACCTAGCTACTTTGCAGTGTGTCACTTGCTATAAAATTAGACACAGCTAGCAAAAACGGATTCTTATATCACCACTGACAAATGTTCAAGGAACACTAGCCGTATTTTACGGAATGAATTGCACTTCTTACAGAGTGCCATTTACTAGTGCTGAAAATCCATGTCACAAGTCCACGACTAGATGGACTTTTGACACAATCGTAATACTTCTAGCCAATCAGCGTGACGTAAGCGGAAAACCCTGGCAAAACAGTCGGTCACATCCAGGGCAGAGGGTCGAATTTAACGCAGCACGCGACTTGTCGCTGTGCAACATGTCATACTTGCTGAGCAAACAGGTTTGTACCTTCATCAAGCAAAACGACATTTCCTTGTAAAATGTACGCCATACTACTTGGATGAGAAGGCGGTCTATCTTGTCTTTTTCTGTAAGCACACCACCTGTGTTTCAACAGCCGCGGAGGGAGCTTCTTTTCAGCTGGTAGTCGACTGAAGGCTGGGTGGAGAGCGAAGCAGAGTCAGCAAATAGGAGTAGTTTCGCTCATAGTGGATTGATGAGTGAAACAACTTGGAAAACTCTTGCAAATGTTTGTCTTGCTACTGCCTGACTGGTGGCTCTAAGCCATCGATTGCTACCATCTTAATTCCTGTCATACAAAGCACTCTACATGAAATTTTACATGAGTGATAAACAACCAATGATACTAATAATTATGGGACATCTGGACCTTGATTATCTGTAGTCACAGATTCTATGGATAGTTTCAACGCATATGTATATTGGAGAGATGTAGTTTTATGGCGTGAAGCCGCTGCCGGCCAATTTGCCGGTGACAACAGGTACGTCTCAAAACTTACTTGTGATAGGTTTAAAGAAATGGGCTTTATCTTTATGGATATAAATATAGATGAGTCCAGAAATCTGCGTCGTATTCCCTTCCTTCTTGGCTTCATACTGGTTTGCTTTATATCTACGCTTTTAAGTGCCGTCTTTAACGATTTGTACGGCGAAGCTGTCAGCCAATATGACCTTATCCACCATTTACCAACGCTTAGGGTCTCGTGATATGGCTTTACCACTGAAGTGAAAGCACTAAATGCATCTTCAATCCTTCGATAGTCCCAGCTCATTGATATTATGTGACAGAGATAAAAATTTTGTGACGGCCACTCCAATTATTGTCGTCCAAAAGCGCCATGTCTCCAGCTTCGAAGTCAAAGACAAGTCTATTATGGTCGTTATAATACTTCATGCGCTTTTGGGCTTCGCTTGTTTAATCCTGTGCGACCTTACGTAAAGGGACTTGACGAAGCTCTTGTGCTGACTTTTTCAGCTTGCAAAGTTCTAGTTCTTATACCCTTTCATCAGGCATTTAAGGAACCTATCTCAGATCTGCTTTGATCTAATTGCAGAGTTTACGCATCGGTCATCGGCTTCCTTTGCCAAATGCAGAAAGCCGGTTCAATTACCCTGTGCTGGGTTGATAAAATTTCGACGGCTGTTTTCAGCGCACGATCAGTACTTCGCGTTTGACCATCCATTTGTGACTTTAAGGTCAAAGACAAATCGCGCTGCTCTACCACAGTAGAAACGGTTGCTTATTGTAGCTTTAAGAGAAATTTGTTGTCCCGGTCAGACGCAATGGTCTGTGGTATCCCACATCCTTCATTTAATTCTTTATAAAATCTTTGCAGATCCTGCAGTATCGTCCGTTGTCGTTGTAACGACAAACTTACTCCTTTTGGTTAGCAATAAACCGTCACCACGACGGTATCTAAGCCACTTTTGGTCAGAGACACATTAAATTCCATTGAATATCGATCTATCTACGTCTTGGAATATTTTTGAGTCTGAAGTAATCCTGTTGCAATGTTTGCCTAGCCTTGTTATGTTAACACATTCCCGTTGTCCGGATTGTTGCTGCACCCAGTAGTCATCGCAAGCTAATTTGAGTGGCTTTATGCTTTTATTTCGGATAGTGTGTATATGCATCAGCCACGGTGTTAGTACCATCGGACACAAATGCAAGGTTTTCGCAACCCAGTTAAATCATCAAGCCGTCTTTCGATTTTTTTCTGCATCAGGATCATCTCAATACTCGTGTGATCCGTTCTGACCGTGATTTTTCGATCGAAAAGATTCATACGTCATACATTCAGCCCAGGCATGATTGCAAGTAGCTTCCGCTCACAATCTGGGTAGTTCACCATGGTTGGCTGTATTTCCAAGCTGGAAAATCAACAGAATGCTCTCGCTCTTCCTCCTTTTGACCCAAATTTTTCTGACCTCAAAAATTGATACGTCCATTTGGGTACCAAATAACTTCAAAACTCCGAAAGACTAAGTTCTGATTGGGTCATCAAGCACCTTTTGAGCTTAATGAAGCAACTTAGGTGATAGTTCGAGAGTTCGTTCGTTCTAAGGGCATTTTTGTTTTATTCTGGCTTGAAGTGGTTCTGTGTATTGCGCAAAGGCCATGCAAGACCATGATACTTCGGTAAATACAATCTTTTTAGCCTTCCTGACCTTAAAGCTTCGCATATTTTGCTGTCAATGTCTTTTGACAAGTCTGTAAAAATATACCCCTGTCTTTTTCAAAGCTGCCTAAGGTAGACGGACGTAGCGGGTGCAACCATAAGACTTTGTTATTTGTTAAGAAAAGAATGAAATCGATCAATGCAAAGTGAAGGAGCGGGAGCGGCTTTTTAAGTAGCTTTGGCTTATTAATACAACACACGCAAAATGATCTCGATGGCACGATTTACTCGCTTAGTCTAATCATCGGTCTTCGGATGACCAGCTGACGACATGTCCAGCCTTATGCCAAGCATCTTGAAAGCGTTTTTAAAAAGCGAGGGTATTCATCCACGACATGATCAGCGCTTTTGTGTTCGACACAGCCGCTGAATGAGCCATTCTGCTTTCTTGGTCGGCATCGATTACAATATCAGTTCTACCTGTCAAGTCCTTCAGTAGGCTAAACACGAAATTTTTTATGGACTATCAATAGCGCAATGGCACCATCGAGTTTGCCAATGATGTATTTTTTTTGGCAAGAGCATCACTCGCAGGCACAGTCCATGCGTACGCACATATGTGCAGATAGACTTATAGTATTGGGCCGCAAAGTGGGTAATCACTATTAAAATATTTTTCAGCCGAAATGACCGCTAAGCGGTGTATCATGTGCTCGGTAAAAAACACGATATTTTGAACCCTCATCATGAGCAACCACTACAAGTGATGTATCACCTTAATTGATGCTGTACTACAAAGCCGAAAAAGCTTCACGTAAATCTTTATAGCCATCCTTTCCAAATCCTTTGTAGTGCTGCTCATATGTCACCTCGCACATAGGCGCTATCGATTAAGTGATCCGGACGAGGACACAGCTGTTACATGAAGTCATTCATGTAGTCAGGACGTTATGCTTTACATTGACGTCATACTTTGTTTATAAAAGACCCACTTGGCCATTCTCTATGAGATGTGAAGCGCCTTTGTCGCAGCGCGACGTGACGCATAATCTGTACGGATCACTTTTGGTGAAGGGCCTTGCAGATGAACCCCTCGCTTGACAGAGCACACTTCGAAATATAAATGAATCCCTTATAACCTCGGCATTTGCTTGCAGGCGTGCAATGCCGATGATAGAGAAACCTGCATTTGCTTGCTGGCGTGCAATCGTTAAATCAAATGAGAGCACAAAGTGGGATAGTTGAGGGAGACACTTTTTCCGTTAAAGTTTGAGCTAGTGCTCACCTTTTGTGTCAGTAAGTAAACAGGCGTAAAACTCATGATTACATACATAAAAAAGAGTAATTGGCGGCTTCCAATACTGAGCGCCACACCCCGAAATAGTCAAGGTGTCTGTACCAAGGACGATTTAGGGGTTGGCCTGCCTCGCATAAAAATTAAGTGCAGGCAGCATTTATTAAAGCGGCGACCTCAATCGCTCTTCGATAGAAACATATTCATTGACAGGCTCTCTCCTCCAAAACGCCGAGAATGAAAAGCGCCTCGTCCTGTAATAACCGATGTAGCATTCAGTGATTTGACTTCAGCATGAATGGTCTAAGGTATTGCCCGGCAAAGTACCATCCGCTACTTCGGCTGCACTAAGCAAGAGCACATGATTTGTGACTGTTATAAAGATGGAGGCCGCGCATTCGAAGTAAGGAAAGCGCTAATTTCCTTTCGAGGCATAAAGTTCTGCTGGTGAAAGACTACGTTCCTCCAATAAGTGTAGCTAAATACACACCATAGTTGCCTTGCACCGAAGAGAATGGCAGAAAAACCAGTAAAGCTTGATGCTGGCGTGACATAAATCATTTCGTGTTTCAAAAATGTGTTGGAGATCGAGGGTGAAATAATTCTTTGAGTCTTTGTAACTCCGTCGCATCGTGAATTTTTGTGCGCTTGCAAGCAAATGCGATCAACGAGATAAGAGTGTCCGATGCTTTAAACACAGAAGCAAGTAATGTTTTTGGTCCTTAGTACGGAATAAACGTGCCTGTAGATTCAAGCAGCATTAAGTCATTTCTTGTTCTCGAAATGGATAAGTCAGGAGCGCGATATTTTTATTGACTGGCGAAGAAATATAATAGATATAAGCCTTTCACGCCTGCGCAGCAGCAATTGATCCCGCTTTAATGTGCGTATGGCCCCTTCAACCAATTAAATACCCGAAACAATGTAAGAAATATCGAAGGTACTCACACCTCTTCGTCGTCCTTAAAACGTTTCAAAACAGTTACTCAAGTTCCGCTAACTGTCACGGCCACCAAAGTGTGTCTGACATAGTTTGCAGATAGGATGGTACTACCAGCTTCAGGCACTAAAGTTCTTCTAGCGGTAGCATAGGTCCAGACAACGTAGATACATATGGGTTATATAGCATCACCAATTGCAGGAAACAAAGTCTCGCAATCAAGTTGCGTAGGTCGGAGAGACGCAATGGGTACCACAGCTTTACATATAGATAGCATGACTTTACCAGCTGCTGGGCAATTTTTTTGAAAGAATCAAATGACAATACGACACTTCGCATTCCTGGTGTCGAGATCGGCCTTTTGGTTGATGAAACACCTTATTTAAGGCGGCAGCTTAATTTGTCGTCATGTCGTGCTTTGATTGCCACTGCCAATCAATATGTTTATAGTTGAATAAGCCTCTGGTAATCGAGATAAGTTGCAAGTCGTAGTTTATTACGCAGTATACACATGACTGACTTATTATATTAGTGGGGTGGTGTCCATAAGGATAGTGTTTGTGAAATATGAAAATGTTTGTCATGTAAATGTGAAAAATGTCAAGACAAAAAATCAGCACGTGCTATATGATACACTTTATATTTTGCGCAGCTTTATATACTTTGATACCGAGCGGATCTGCAGTAATTTATTTAGATTTGTGGTACATAGTCACGAGCATTTACGATACATGTTGACTTTCAGTTTAAAGGGTTCGGACAAAAATGGTGGCTCCTGGTTCATAAACGGCACCCTACCGGTAATTTGTCGGCTTACATACTAAGATTACTTTGAAGGATATCGAAGAGGGTATACACTTTGCCTGATTTAAATAGATCAATTTAGTTAAAAACTGAACTACGGTAGTATGAAATCAAATAAATAGTGCTAGAACAGTAATCGAATGATGGGAACAATAAGTATTTTAAGAAAAGCTAGTACGAGGATGTTTACGTAACATACAGGAAGTCCTCAGCGGGCTTCTGATCAAGCTTTTTCAAACGAGACAAAGCTATTCAGTGTCGCTTAGAAAGCTCCTGACGACAAATAGTTTGAGCGTTACTGTAGATCGAGGGTAACCGTTGTAAGCGATGTTGTCTTACTTTAGTGTACCAGAAAAAACTTCATGTATGACAAATCGCTACTTGTCATCGGCATACTTCTACATTCGGAATGCAAGCTCTCTATTGTCTGTTCAGACCCTGCGTCCCTGTGGGCGGGAAAAAACAAATTGTTTCACTCGTCTTAAAGTGGCAAGACAATTGCGCCCTTCGCAAAGTGAAATTCTCGTGTTGAAGATGAGCCCGGCAGACTCAGCGTGCTTGCCGACGCGATTTTGCGTCTACATTAGCATATAAATGCTAACTTTATCATACGAGATATGAAGTAATGGCAGCTGAGAGCTTTTACAGCACAAAGAAGCCAAAGTTGGGTGCTTATGCCATCGACAGCTTCGCAACTGCATCGCTGTAAGTGGGCGAGCGGTTTGCTCTGCTTAAGGTGAAATCGACAGATCCGCTAAGTCGTTGCTCCGAACGACGAAGATCTGGATATCATGTATTCTCGGAGGTACATGATTTTCCAAGTAGCAATCACTTGCTAGAGGAACGTCTTCCGGTCTCCACACCAACAAGTATGAGAGGACCCGTCAGGGTTCTAGCTCGCGGCTCTCACGTTGGATTCTTTATACAACAATCATATAACGGCGGGTTGTTGGTAGCCCATAAGCCTCGACTTCGTCATTTGTATGCAGAAAACTGCGCATTGTAGTATTCATATGCTGTGTATGCATTGAAAATCTGTTTTAGCCAGTACAATTGGGAATCATACCGCGAATAAGATTCCTGCATACACTTTTCGAATACCGTGCCTACGGTAAGATAGAGACCGCTGCGCCTTGGGTGTAACCGCTCGCTGATGTCGAAAGCGACCACCCATAGAGAGATTGTCAGACGAAAAGGCTTAACCGTGCACTGCGCAGTATGTGCGCTGAGACGCCACATTCACAAGTCTATAAAAACTCATGGTTGAGTACACACTATACAATGCGAGTAGTGCACCTACGAGCTTCGCCCCTTCTATGTTAGCACCCTAGACCTCTATAAGCTCTCTCAAGCATAATGCTTGTGTGGTAAAAATAGAAGATGATCAAAAGCCTTTTCTCCCATGCCTCTCGCGTGTGATTAGCATCCTAGTGAATGGGTCCGCTATACTTAAAAGTCGAAAGTTGTAATAATGCTGACGCGAATGTATATTAAAGTGGGATGATAAGAAATAACACCACCAAGAGTTGCCGAGTATAATAGCTAAGGCACTATCGTAAAGGGTACAGTGAATAATCACCGTTTATGATATCGGTGTACTCGAGCAAAACGAAGGTCCTTCGCACGAAAAGTGTCTAGATATTACAAACGAGCAATATATACACACAGATAAGCACGAGTTGAGCAAATCTTTGTAGTTGTTGAGACTAGAGTTTTTCCTTCTTTGCCTGAGATCTCTTACGAGATCCAAAAACATATACCTGTATCGCGGGTTCTGTCTGCCATAGTACATTTGTTACGTGATGGCCTACTTGAGCTAGAGTGAAGTTACGACTGTTGGGCTTATAAGGTAGAATAGTAAATTATACATAGTGATAAGGTAGCAACTTACCTTTTTAGAGAGTCCAAATATCACGATTAAAGTGCACTGACGTAACGTCTTCGAACAAGGCACTAACAAAGCGGTTCAAAATACGTA